>JAXCHB010000070.1:2260000-3460000 GCA_036926305.1 Uropetala carovei
GTTATGAGATGTTTGTTTGTAAGGAATCTGTTCATACTCTTAGTAAACAAGTCTATTCATCTTAACCACATGGCCCTAGGCTGCTTAATTAAGATCTCTTATCTTGGTCTTCATCGTTTTGTATTTCCCCGTACGTGAGGATTAGGGCGTAGACTTCATATGCCAGCTTCCTTTGGGTCTACGGAATTTTTCGTCTCTTCTCATGAGAAAGATGTTCAAAATTGTCCCGGCAAGGTTAAAGAAAACCAAGTGTAAACTCTTAACATTTTGATCTCAACATTCAATCTCGTGCGGACCCCCCTTAAGCATGGGTCCCCGGGCTTCGCCCGGGCTGCCCGGGCGGTATCTACGCCACTGCGCGTGGCCATTTTAACGCACGCGAACCTCATAAAACTGCCTCGTCTGGTAGCGTGGGATTTCAGGCAAGCGAACTGATAATATTCAGAGGAGAAAAAGGGTTGGGGAGGAGGAGGGCGGGGGAGAGGGAGGGGAACTTCCTTTTTCTCCAAGTTGCCATGACGACTGCATCTCGAGGGCTGCTATCAACGGAGGAGGAAAAGGGGAAAATGTAACCGCCCACTTTTTTCACACCTCCGACCGTCCCAACCTCTTCCTTTTAAAACCCCCTCCGTTTGCCCCCTTTACCTTTCAACGTACCTCGGACCAGACTACCCTTACCTCCTCCCCCTGATTCTTCAACCCTCTTATTTTCCCTCCTTCGCTTCCGCTATACAATACCTCATGCACTTATCGGCCTTCCTTTGTTCAGAATGGGGAAGAGAGAGAGAAAGAGAGGACAAGTACTCTACAGCTTCCTTCAGAGGCTTTACCAGACCCCCTTTTATTCTCTCTCGTGACCCCTTACCTCGTGCGAAGACCTAACCCCACCCGCAGAGTTCGCAGTCACGCACCTCAACTACTACAATCAACCAACCAGTACAGGAAGTACGATTCTGAAATGTGAGGTCGTTCGAAATTTCTTCGTTGTCGCGGAGACGACGGTATATTTTGGAAAGGACGACCTCTTATGCGCGATTAATTTTCTAGCGATAAAACCCATAGTGGGAATTTAAAGGAGATCTCAAACGGAATAGAATAACTTCAAGGCAAACCGTAAAAATCCCATGAAACCAAACGTGCACTTTTGCACTATGACTTTTGTCATTTTCAATACAATATTCTTATCATCTTAACTTTTTATAGTGATCCTTTTAATTAATAGCACCAAAACTTTAAAGAAAAGCATTTTTTTAGTCTGAAACTTTCAATATATATCACTAAATTCGCGCATTTAATCTAAAACACAACTAAACAACGTATTAGGGCAGAGGTTAACAACCAGGGTTACGTTAAAGGGGTAGGCGAAAATGTTCAAGATAATACTTTTTCTTTTTACTTCGTCTTTCTCGCATGACTTCGGAATCAAAAGTTGCGATGTTACAACCATGTATAATGCTATAAAACAGAAAATTAGGCCAAAATAGTGAATTTTTTACATTATATGCATTAGTTATCTACGAGTGTTATTCATTCATTATCGCTTTAAGTATACTAAGGGGTACGAGAACATTTAAAAAAATCTTCTAAGGCAGCGATGGCGGACCTTCCATTCCCCGCGTGCCAATGTTACTGAAATTGTCGAATCATTTCCGCCTCGCGTGCCACAAAAAAGTCCTTGATTATTTTTTTGCGTTCCACCTAAATTAAATTCGTGATCAAGACATAAGAGATTGAAATTTGTAAACATAAAACTAATGTTTACAATAGTTAACTAAATAACACAAATGTTTTTTCGGGACTAAATCAGTACGATAAATGCTTTGATTGGTTTTCGCCTTTCGTTGGCATGCCAAACAAAATCGTCTTCCGTGCCACTTATGGCACGCGTGCCATAGGTTCGCCATCACTGTTCCAAGGGGTACATCAGCAGGTAAAGGTTGAAAACCTCTGTTTTAGAGGATGTACCAAATTTTTGAGAGTTGATCGCTGTAGGCGGCAATTTTCGAGGGGCGGCATTATGGGTTTTTTCGCTCCCGATCTTCAACTACATGTGTGTCGCGAATTGGGAAGCCATTTTGTCTTTTTGCCTCTGGCGGCAGATTTTGAAGCAACGACCATGACCAAACTCAACGCTTCATTGTGTGACCAGGAAAATTTCCATCACCATTTTACTCACGAATAATAATTACTTGCCTTTTCAATTTCTTCATACAAATTTTGATGCATGAAAACTGATTTTATTTCATACCGGTGCATTCTGTTCTAGAGCTATAAGTTGTCTTTACGAATAAAATATTTTTTCGAGCAATTTAACAAATTCTTTACATATAAAATAAAATAAAATGTAAGGATTTAAAAGTAGCGTGCAATATTTAAAACAAATCGATGAATTACATACATTACAAGTTACACTACATACTTTCGATTCGATATCATGACCCTGGCAAGTATTCAAAACTGTATCAATTTTTTAAACTCTTTAGCTTCAAACAACCATTATTTTCCGTGTTTTAAAGAGAGAAAATAGATCGGAAAAAATTACATCAAAAGATTGGCAGACTTCGTACTTGTGTCAAATCCACTTGAACGGAATATAAGCTTCTGATTTGGGTCAAATGTCATTTGTAGCCACATTATGTGAATATGATTGCTGAACTAACGGGGACGCTGATTAGCTGTAATGATAAGGAAGTCGTCCAAATATTCGGTGTAATTTTAATTTCCTAGAGTCCAATTACCTCACTGATTAATTTAATGTTATCATTTAAGTTTTTCATCAAAGATTTCGAAATACAAAAATACACATAGCTGCGTTGTTGTTTTACCATAAAATTTATCGAATTCCCCATTAGATTATGTACATATTATTAAAAACCACATTTCCTCCTATAACTTAGCTCGTTCGAATCACAGTGATGGAACTTAATTTTTAACAAACGAAAACTTAACGACAGCATCCGGAATCTAACTAGCTATTTTGACTATAAATTTCACAATTTCTCTCATTAAATATTCTTTGAATTACGAGAATAAATATACCAGAAGCCGCATAAATAAAAGCAACTACAATTCATTTCATTACAACTGATTGAGTTTCACATTTCTCCGCGCTGTCCTCTTTGAATTTCGCAAGACGCGCATATGATCGTCTACTCTCATCACTAAAGCAATGTTTCTCTTAACCTCATCAGCTTTATTCGAAATAGTATGTTGAATCCTTAACACAATACGGTTCTCGAGAGATCCATTTGTTATTATAGGCCGTCAACGTGCGGAAGATAATTATTATTTACTTCCCACGATTGCCTTTCACACGTCACGAATTTCGATGAAATGTAAAGGTCACTCACTAACGACGACTTAGGTTTTGTTTATCGCAACGCAGTGAATACCATCAAAACAATTCCTGCTAATTCTTGAAAAGGTCTACGTGACATAACCATAAATAATAAAACGCATTCGTTGTTGCTTGAATCGGTTTTGTTGTTTAAACGGAACAATCGGTCACACCGATTAAACAAACAAGCACAGCTTTTGAAAATTGGCAAAAATATTCAATATTATTTTCTAATCTGCTTTTATTCGCGATTAAGCAATAGACGAGACAATCGTCATACTAAAGCATTTTTAAAACTAAAAGATATGCCGACCAACTTCCATTAACACAAATCTCCGTTTTGGTACTCGGTTATGTTTATCACTCTGCTTACATAGCGAAAAACTGAATTTGATTGCTTAATCTGTACGCACAATACTGCGAATAACACGTCACGTAATATAATTTCGAAATGTTCGCCAAACGTATTGTGGGCCACAGATATCATCCATCAACCAATAAGGAATACGATATCAAATATCTACCAAATACTACCAATTATTCTGCTCATTAATGAAACTGAAGAACTGTTATAATTAATTTTTATGGAGAAAATGTCATACGATCTCCTAAGGACTACATACAGTTTAGGTAATCTTGCAAAAACTGTACGCAAAACACCTAAATAAATTTTAAATACCTATATCCTATAATGGATATATTTAATTAAATTTACTAATGCCGCACAATGCTAATGCTCTGAATAAACAAAACCCTCCAGATTACGTAACAGATCTGCTCAACACGTAAACATACGCGGCCGAGACGAATTTAATATTTAGTTCTCTAACGAGAATACGTTTACATTTTAAACAAGCGCTTGAACATTAAAAGATCCTGCCGCAGTTTTTCTCCCGACTAGAATCCAATCTAGCCGCGAACTCCTCTCCTAAAACGACGCAAAAAAATACCTTCGATCGCCTCTGCGCACTTGTCGCTGCACCCTGATTATTCCGCATTCCACGCCAAAAAGCGTAAACACGACGAGGTCGAACACTTTGGAGAACATCGTCTGCGTTTATTTTAAGGAGCGGTCGAAAAATAAGACGAACGCTTTGGAGCGACCTCCTCCAATCGCAGTACTGCCGCGCACTTCTTCCGTGACGATCCGCACAAGGCTAACCGATTCCGATACCGTTAAAGCACCCGATTAATTTCGAACGGCTTAAACCAATCACGATCGGAGCGGCCCGTTTTTTTTTCCCTCCCATCCGGTGCCCAAAAATATATACCGGTTATTTTTAAGGCGGTTCCTATTCATAGGTTCCCGCGGGTGGAGATTGGGGAGGGGGGGAGAGGGGAGAAGAAGAAGGGGAAAAGGGTCAAGAGGTGCGTAGTAACTTCGCTACGCATAAAAAGAATGTTTTTTTCCCTCGAGGCTACCGGGGAAGACTATGGAAGAGTTCGTAAAAAATATTCCATCGGAAAAAGCCTTCGGATAACTCGGAAGAGATGAATTAAAGTCAAGGACCGCCAAACTATTCTAGGTGGTAGTTTCTAACGCCTAAAGAGGACCGCATGGGAAGTTGCAAATGTTTGGGAGGGTCTCATGAGAGTTGACATCAGGAATTTCCAGGAGATTCTGTGGTACCATATAAGTGAGAATCAAGTGAAACATTTATTCAGTTTTCATTTCAATCTTTAAGGTTTTATGTTAATCATTTCAATTAAAGAATATGAAATTGTCCGTGTTAAAAATTATTGATAACATTTTCAACATAGCTTCGCGGGCCTCAGTTTGAAGCCGCCTGAATTATACACTTAGGATAACAGAAAATTTTCCCCAACTTCGGAAACGACCCAATGCGCGAAAAATAAATACTGGGATAGTTGTTTACGTTATCCTTACGATTTATCTTTCGCGTAATTTTTCTTTTCTGTTTATAAAATTTTGCTTCAATTCATGGTTAGCCGACACGTTCCAAATCTGCCCCTTTCAATTTCAAATCTCTGTACCTTACGAGTCGGAGATGCATGAATTACGCATCTAAAACATCCTTAGATGATATCAGTGATAAAGCCAAGCAATTAATCGAAATTTAACATAAAGAAGATTTCATTAATGAATCAAATTTTATAATGTAAAGCACAAAAATGACAAAGCTACCCAGCAACTACACCGGATATTTCCTTCGAACTGGAGAGCCTTTCCAAGCTTTTAACAAAGATAATGGGTGTACGAATAAAAACAAATCAGTCAGTAACTTATGTTTAAAAATTTTTAGACATAGAAATTGAATTACTATATTTAGTAAAGCCAAAGCTTTTTCCAAAAATCAAGATAACTCCAATAGCGGTTAGGTCGGCTGCTTTATGGTCGAAATGCGCAGTTGGTTTTTTCAACTCTTTTGCAGCTATCGGAGTTCACATTATTATCAAATGTTATGACTATAAAAATCACCAACCATATATAAAACAACAGATAAAAACCCATATCAATCACACACAGGTATCGAGGAAAGTCTAAATATACATCTTATAAATATATACAAAAAGTAATACTTAGTTTTCCACTGTCGAGATACAAGAATTGGACTACGTTCCGCGACAGACTGCGAAACGCACCGTTCACTTCCTAGATATTTCCATTAAATATGCGAAGAGTCGACCGTACAAATAATGGATGCACTTCATCAGTAACCACCCGCAGCGTTGAGACCATTTGCCGTTGATATTCATCCCTCCCGTCACGTCGAACAGCCTGCGATTATGGCGAAAAGACATTTCGAAAAACAAAAATGAGGAGTCGAGAGACGGAAGTTGTCGAGAACGCAACGGCACTAAGGACTGACAGGTACGCTTCGCCGTAAAACGCGTCAAAGTAAGAACGCAAGTATATCGCGGATTAAATGGATTCGAAAAAGAATTTTAAGGTGCGTACTATCTTCCATTGCCGCCGACACGAAGAGCATTTTGCGCTTTTTAGGTTTGTTGTGGATTTCAACGGAGAGTTGAATATTCTATGCGCTGTAATGTCACGAATAAAAATCTGAATATGACAGGTGCAATGTAAACGAGAGAACCTGACAGGAACTTTGGCCCGCAGACAGAATAGTTCAAAACAACAATTAAGCCCAGCCATTTTACGATTAATAATAGCGAATGTAATACTTCATCTCGGCAAATACTTGCAGGAAATTATTCCAAAATATGGTTTCCGCGGGTTTTATATTTTTTCCTATAGTTTACAAAAATATGTTCTGAGGCAATAACATTTTTCGTGATTAAGAACTGAATGTCAAAGCTGACCTAGGTGTAAAACAATAACACATGGCATTAACGTTACGGCAAAGGTTATTTTTTCACTCAATGTATTAACGTTTTCAGCCTTAAAATTAAGTAAAAAGTCTCCTGATGTTTTACATTGTTGAGAGACTCCTTTTAAGCTTCGTCTGGTGGCCATTTTGTGACGCATTTTACGGAAACACTAAAAATGAGAATTAATGACGCAAATTTGTGCTCCGCCAAGAATCCACCGGGAAACAAATGACGCACATCAATACGTCGGTATTAAGACGTCAAGTCTCCGAACCCATAAGACTGAAATAGATCTTAAACACGTGTTCCGATAGCAATGCCGTTACAGCGTGTAGTAAACGGGGAATCGTATAGTCGAACGCATTTTATTGCACGGATCTCAATCAAGGGCGGTGAGAAAGTTACATCCTTTTAGGGACTGTGCGAGGCGCAAGAGTTGTTCTCACACGTTAATCAAATTGATCCAATGAGCGCCACGTTAAAGTGAGATTCGCTCTTTATTTCTACGCAAAATTCCTTGTGATATAATATCATTCGGTCAAATGCAAAAAATTCCGTTCGCCATTAAAACGACGAGTGCACCAATTGCGACATACCGAGTGTAAACGACCCCGGATTGCATTTCGCAACGAAGCAACAGCCTCTTCCTCTTGTTAAAAAAAACGATAGTTTAAAATTAGGTTCATTAATCTCGCGCCACTAGGAAAAGCAGCGACAGCCGGCGTTCGAGCGCATTTAAACAAACGCCCGAGGAAAAAATAATGAGTCCAGGAAAGAAAAACACTCCGAGTTTTAGATATAAACACGTCGCCTTGGTGAAAATCTGCGTCACTCTCTTGGAAGCAAATAAACGCTCGAATGAAATGTTTTCTTTCGCTCTTTTCTCGCTTGCTTAAATATTCCGCTCGTCTCTCTAATGTTTTCTATGAGGATTCTACTGCGTCCAATATGGTACTTCCGATTAGCGAAAAGATGCAAAAGAAAACATCAATACGCGCAACTCAATATTGTTAAAACTTATCTTTCGCTACCCTTTTAATCGTAATTTTTTAATGAAATATATTGATGTTGTTTATAAAATACTCTTAAAAAGTTGATATTGTTTATGAAAGGAAATTTTATAGACGAGATAGTAAAAAAGACAAATTGAATTGAACTTGAAAGCAATCAAATATTTTGGCGAACTTTAAATCTGAAGAAAATTCCATTTTTTGTGGAATGATAAAAAAAATAGATTCCAACATTCTACATTACAAGTAAACATTTCTTTTCCACAGTACATACAATGTTCCACAATACCATTAAAACGGAATTTTGGTGGTCTTAGTTAATTACCTAATGTAATCCTGATGAACTATTTTCTTTTTCGTTAAGTATAAACAAGATGCGTCATATCAGTTATGCCCACTTTTCAGTTCAAAGGCCACATAACCCACTTCTACTCTCTTCGCGGGCCAAACCCAGTCGAAAATAGAGCTGAAGAATATTTTACGAAACTAAGGGATTCATTTGCGTCAATATTACCTGATGTGTTTTAAATATGCGTGATTATCCATTAGGAAAATAGAGGGTAAAGACAACAATATATTGTTGTTACAGTTTTATATTTTCATTTTATGATAGATTGTGTCCTTTTAATTTTAAGTTCGTGGCGGGCCGGATGAAGATATTCAGCGGGGCATAGTTTTGGCACCACTGCCTTATTCTATCAAAAAATCTTCATCCTCACTAAGTGGAATAAATGTGTTTCATGCTGTTTAATCTCCTATAAGAAAACGCTTGATGTCTTTGTCGGTGTCTGGCCGGACGGTCTCATCAGCTAGTTATGCAAACTGGCTGGTAGATGGCAGCACTTGCCAGAACAATTAGTGTTGCCCCTACTCTATAACTAATTGCGGCCGCACTTATATTCATTTACGTAAATTGGATGGATGGTACTTACGCATTAACGGGGAGCCCAACATAAAAACCGAACAAATACCATTTAAATCATGTTTTAATTTTGATGAACATTAAAAGAAACCAAGTAACATTTAAATGATTTGTTATAGATAACAATTGAAAAATCAATCACATTTTAATTTCTGGTGGTAACTACAATATAAATAAAGCGAGCCAAAGGCTCGCCAATATCCTCTCTGACCCTCTGCATTTGCGGCGCAACAGTCAAGCGAGATATAATTCCTTTGTAGACAACAGATATCTTGATAGAAATCAATCGGTAATTACGTATTAAGTTGGGCTCCCCGTTAATACGTAAGTACCGGATAGATAAATGCGGTAAATTACGTATTTTAAAACATGCTAATGTTTGAAATAATTCGACGATGTTTTAACGTGCCTTCGTTGTCTTATCGAAGTCTTCCTGCATATTAAAGGCAGTTGCTTGCGCTGTGCCTTCGCATTATCTGAATAGAACCGATATTATGAAAATATTTTTTTTCGTGCTGTTTATTTTTAATTCGCGTCAATCCAATTATAGGGTAACCAACCATACAACGATTACATTGTTATCTAAATAAATACGGTATATGCGCGTGTGTATTGATATATCTATTGAGATTGTTCTTAACTGCTGTTTAGTGGAATTGAACGATTGATTGTGGTTACTTATTAAATATTGCTTTTCACATGGACAGCTGTATGTAGCTATAACTAGAACACGTGACAAACATAATTTGAAATTTTGGGTTAAGGATAAAGATAATCAAGGGCAATATTGCTGTTAAACGAAAGAGTATTTACAAGGAACATCGTTATAAATAATATTATTGAAGTATAAGACTGTTTTCCTCTTAATTTTTTAAAACTATTCCTTTGTTTTCATTTGTAGCCCTTTCCAATCTTATTCAAATATTATAATTTTATCATTTGTTTGTTGGTTTTATTTTTATATTGTTTGTTTTCAAAGGCCGTTTTAAACGGGCTCATTCGTCTAGTATTAAATAAAGGGTTTAAAATAGTCCCTCTAAGAAGTGGGTGAAGCAGGTGAGATGCATAAATACGCGGAAATAAAACTGATTTGAATGAGTTAAACATAAAAGTGACAAGTGGCATCTGGTAGCTTACGCAGCGGACAAAATTAATTTTTCCTTTTAATTTCTAATGCTTCGCTTATAATTTTTTTACTGTCGCAGACAACGATGTCGAAATAAAAGACGAGCTTACGACGCAATCTTATTTCCGAAGAAATAATAAATTCCCCAGGAAAAACGACTCATGAACACGATAAAAACGCCAGTATTTAGTTTAAGATTTTAAAAAGCATGAAAATTTACAAGAATTATAATATAAATTTAAATCTCTTTAACTCGAACGTCCTTACCTCGAATTATCAACAACTCGAAGGAAATTATATTCTCTTCAATATTCTTACAGGTTCACTTAAAGTTGCATTACTCGAATTTTTTCGACTTTAAAAGTCTTTATAAGAAATTATTTCAGAGATTAAGAACAAAAACACCATTTCTGAAGATTCTGTAAAAAAATAGCACTGAAAGAAGTAGAAATCTAGTTTCATGAAAAAGTGTTTTCATTCTGAGAGGCACGCACTCATTTATTTGGTTTGGACGCTAATAATTCGACGGCGTAGAAATTTATTTACTTAAACTTTTAACGGAGAGATAGAGACTACATAGCCCTTATTCCACCTAACCGTAGACAGTTTACAGACAAAGCATATCTCTTGAAGTTTCTGCTCTTTTAATTACAAAAAACACAATAGTTATGACTTTTTCGTCCGACGGCGCTCATTAACCTTTGGTATTGCAGAAAATTTCCAAATTGGTATAGAAATTCATCTTACAATAGATCACGTTCCTTCATCGGCAGTCGCTCATCGTAGGAAAATGCAACACTTGAGAATGATGTATTGATGTAACGTTAAAAGCTAATTTCTCAGGTTCAAAACTTGGCAAGACCTAGCAATCGTTTCCACTTCGATGGGAGGATTTTCCAAAGGGGGGCGAGAATAAACGAACGTATCTGGTTTCAAGAAATTCTCAACAAACTTCTGACGATACCGATGTATTTGAAAAACTATTATGGCTCAACAAGTGAAATATTAGTAAACATCTTAAAATCTCTTTTGCCAGAAACTGAATTTTCGTATACTCGCTGTAATTATATTTTTCGTCGTAAAACATTTCGCACTTATGATCGGACGAATATACTTTATTAAAGCTTACGTGAAAAATTAAATAAGCTAATTGCGATACACGATACGCAAATCTGCATACATGGCGAAGTAAACAAGAAAGTTGCACGATAAAGCAAAGTCGTAGCAGTTCTCCGTACGCGCTATCTTTCCGAAGAACAACGAAACAACCCAACGAGGAGCACGACACCTTGGAATCACTGCGCGTCGTGTATTTCCAGGTAAAAACCAATTAATCTGGCGTCGCCTCGTGCGAAACGCCATTCCCACGGGCCCGAGAAGTTCAAGATTATTACATTTCTTCGAAATGCGGCGGAACAGAATTTCCATACCTTTTGAAGAAACATGCAAATGGTTCGCGTGAAACGCCACATACAACGGAAGAAACACGTGAAGTAATCACGGGAAAAAAAGGGAAACGTCGTTAAAATTACGAGTTGAGGCTAAATGCGTAATGAGGAATAGAGAAAAAAGATTCAGTTTTGATTTAAATAATGAAACGAGCAGACAAACTATTTGTTCAACGTCATAGTTAAGATTGTATATTTTAAATAAAATATGGTGATATTCAAAGAAACAGTAGATAAAGTCAATATGATATATATTTGTGCGTCGTAGTTAAGATTGTATATTTTAAATAAAAGATGTTGACATTCAAAGAAACAGTAGATACAGTCAATATCCTATAGGTATATTTATGCTATGCTGCTGGCACTTAAATAAATGCTTCATGCTATTCTTACAACGATACTATTTTTAAATGATAGTCAAAACAAATATTATGAGAGAAATTTAATTAATGTAAAGAAAACCATAAGATGAGTTATTAAAACAAGCGAGGGAAAAATTGCAGAGGAAATTACATGAGGCGTTTTTTTCACCGACTTATATTTCCATCGGATTGCAAGGAATCAAAGATATGATGCATTGCCGGTTGACTACATTTGCAGCAGAATGGACTTTTTAGCGATTTTTTTCCATTACTCCCCAGCAGCTGATCTTAGATCCACCAAATTGATACCATGTAGATTTATCAGAAATTTTGACGTTTTTAACGTACGTCATTCTTGACCAGGGCATCGAACCGGAACCGAACCAAAACCCCGAACCGAAAAGAACCGATATTTTTTGCCGGAGTGAAACCGAACCCGAACCGAAAAACATCAACTAACTTCTCCAACTTGGACAATAACTGCGTTGATTTAATACATAAAAATGTCTACTAAAATGATGCAACTTTACATTTACATCAATACCCTGCAAGCCGCCAGAAGCGTTTGGCAGGGGGTGTCACAATACCAAGTGAACTCTAACTAATTCCTCTGTTGGACTGTCTTGGGTGCCTTGTCTCATAGCAACATTAACAGTTACACATAAAAGTTTGACATTATATTCAATAAATAAAGAGCATTTTTACCCCAGTTTAAAAGAAAACACTTTTAACGCTTCAGCACTTCACGAGTCTCGAGAGAAGCGTAAAAATACACCACTTCCACTTATAAGAAAAAACGTTTGCTCGCTAAAATAATAATAGGCGCATGTTAGCTTTGACTCCTTTTATTTTCCCGAGCGCTCGAGGCGAACTTCCAATGAAGAGGGAGAAGACATTCCGCTCGCTAAACCCTTCTATTCGCATGCAAACGGAAGGAATATAAGGAAAAATCCGGTACCGCCATCGTCACACTCCAGACCAATTACGCGAATGAACAAGTCGATGTCGAAAAACGGAATTCCGCGCCTCGCATCTTTCTTACGGCAAACGGTTTTAAAGAACGGGGAATTTCAAAATTTTCGCCGCTTTCAATCCAAATTCTCCTCGTTACATTGTAAAGGTAAGCATTCCTTCCCGCCGCTTCCCAAATATTCAATCTTGATTCCATCGATAACTAAGCGTCATTCGGCGTTTCTTTTTTTTCTACAAACATAATAAAAATAGAAAGAACCAAGGAATTCTTTATTCCAAAATATTCTATCCTTATACGAGCGTAAATTTTCGCAAACACGTCAACAAACCGGGCGTCCTCTATGGGTACAAAATTCTTGGGTCTATACAGTATTCGCGATTTCAAAAATATTGTTAAGTTACAAAACTATAAAAACTATTTAAAAAATCAGTCATAGGTGCATTTCGGGCAAATTTCAGCAAACATCGGCGGTGATAAATCTGCAAAAGACAATGATATATATATATATATGCGAGCGTATAGCGAAATGAAAACCTGTTTCACAGATTAAAAATTTATGCCAATATCCCTCGAAAAAGTTTAATCGAAAGAAAGCAAGTACCAGTGGCGTGGCGTACTAACAGCGAAGCGATGCAATGAACTATTAGTCTCACCAGTCTAGGGAGGCCATACAGGAAAGAAGCATTTCCGCAAAAACGTTTTGTATTTTGCCATATTAACTTTGAAACTCGCAGTTTCTGGGAATTATTTTTAACCATTCCAACTCATAGGTCGGGGATCCCCGACATCTTCATTTTTCCGTTCAACTGAAGATCGCGATATGAAATTGTTTTTAATTCTTACAATGTTTCTGGAGAGAATCATAAAAATAATTGAAGCTTATTAGCTACCACCGTATTCTATTGAATGCTGCATAGTTTTGATCTTATCGATGGATAGCAAGTTAATTTCTCATTGAAGAGTCATTATTATTTTAAATAAAAAAGAAATATATGGCGCGCCAAAAGGGATGTTGTACTGGGGCCCTCAAGATGATTGTCACGCCACTGGCAGATATTAATGACAAGCTTAGCGTTACCTAAAACATTTATTCATGGGATATCGCAACTTTCGAATCGTTCTTTTTTTTGGCAGCTGCACTATAACATGCGTTTATAAATGAGATCTTCGTCTTCCGCGGACAATAGCCACTATTTTACTGTCTGATACAACTGCCTAACTCAATTCTCTTTCTTTTTAGGATTTTCAGAATAGTAATTCCCAGAAGGAAGGCACATTTTTAAACGCTTCAAAAAAAACGAGACGTTTCGTAGGAAATCACGATCGCGCCGTGCATGCCGCGTTTACCATTATCAACCAATCTTGATTTTACATTTTACCTGCCCAGTACTTTCGTCAAATACGCTCTCTATTCCGAAAACAAGTACACGAACAAGTAAAAGCAATATCATTATGAAAATAGTTTTAAAGGAGATATTTGAAAAAAATCTGATGTGGCCAACACGACTTTCTCCATATTTGGGGTATAGATATTTAAATTATTATGAATAGCATTATAAGGTAAAATTATTATTTCGCATCGTAAAAGAATACAGTCGTCCTTATTGCCGTAAATTACAGAATTCACCGCTAGTTGGTGGCGCTGTATACCGGAAATTTAAGAATAAGTTAAATATTACAAAATGGATGGTTCTACGAAAATTTGTTTCAAACAAAACTTGGAAGAAATATTATTCTCTACAACTTTGGTCCTCACGAAGATTACCAATAACGAAGTATTTAAAGAGATTTGACGGAAACCGAAAAAACCGATTATTTATAAATAATTCCTAAACAATAACTGCTATGGAAAATTGTTTCATATGAGAGTTGTTGGAAATTACATTCTCTATAACCTTTGTATCGAATTGTATATACAATAATGATGTTTTAACGGAGAAATATCGCAAAAACCGAATCGGGTTGCGAATAAACCTGGACTTCCGGTTAACCGGTATTGTCCAAAAACTAATCAGCTCTTCGTGCTTATACAAAAGTGTTATATATGAAATTTGGTTATGATATGACATGTACTTTTCGAGTTAGAGCGCCCACAATCACATACACACATAGACATTCCGAAAATAGTCTAAACATGCTCTAGAGACCTGAAAACATTTATGTATTTCCGATGAAATCTCAAAGTCGATTTTTTTCATGAAAACAATACTTTCTCTATACCACGTATAAGGAGAAAGTAAAAATGGAAAAATGACTAGAAAAAACATCCACTTCCGGTGGATCAGATTCAGCCAAAACCTTTTAAAATCTTTATTTGCTAATAAAAATCTTAAATATAAAGTTTTGTGCTGATCTGATTATTAGTTTTTGAGTTAGAGCGCCCACAAAATTTCTATCACATACACCCAAACATCATCGAGAAAATAGTCAAAACGTGTTCTAGGGATCTCAAAACGCGTATTTCCGTTGAAATCTCCAATTCGATTTTTTTTCAAGAATACAATACTTTCTCCATACTACGTATATGGAGAAAGTAAAAAATGATAAATATTAAACTTCAACGGAATAATACGATACATACTGAGCTAAAATGACCGAAGTTATTAGAGTATCTTTAAACAAAATTTCGTATGCGACCATATGGCACTACCGCAAAAACATCCAACGAAAAAATAACATCTTTATTTGACTTTAGTCCCATTACCACTTCCGTACATATAAAACGATCATTTTTCAAGAACCACTCACCGAGGGCTTATTATTGCACCCGTACTTCGCTCTACTACAGCCCACGGTCACGGCGGTACATGCGTATTTTGTCCCGCTAATAAAAGAACGTAGCCAAAGGCTGTTATAAGATATATATTCAGATTGAAAATGTTTCTTTTGACATGTTCGTCCCAGGAAAGTCGGGAGTTATTACGTAAAAGGAATGGTTGTTTATGAGGACGACTTCTCGATATCGATTCCGAAAAGCCGGTAAGCTTCAAAGAGCGATCTATCATTTTTAAAAAAATGGCGACGGAAAAAAGGAACGATGTAGCTCCGTTGGCGTTTTTAATTGCGTAACTTTTTAAACTCCCAGACTATGTAATGTCGGAGACTGGTTCATTTTTCAGACAGCGATCTCGAGGCAAGTGATTTAAAGAGCAGTATGACACATTCGACCTTTTTCTTTAAAAAAAATAAAAATGCTTCGCCCAGTTCTTCTTCCCTCTCCGCTACGACCGAGAAAAGAGCTTTTTAAAATTAATCTGAAACCTTAAAAAAAAATGAAGAAATAAATAGGAACCATGGCGCTTACGACGACCTCAACAGATTTTTCCTGCAAAAAAAACAAAGAAAAGTTGTTTGACGTTTCTTTCATATCTCCTGCAATGCAATATGTTCCCTACGAACTCTTAAAAATGTGGTCTAAAAATTAAAAAGGGGCGGATTAAAAAATTTTTCTGGAGCTCACATATTTGTGTCGATAGCAACAGTCTCACCATTTCAAACTTCAGGTGAAGATTAAAATAATTTTAATGAAAATTCTTCGAGCAAGGTCGTTCTAAACATAAAAAGACCTAACCAAGTCTATTACTTTAACGACTTTTTTCAGAAAAAAGATCTTCTCTGACACAAGCCGCGAGAATGGTAGTTTTGCACGAAACTGATTTTTTCAAAAAAGCGGTATTTAAAATTAATTTTTGAGTTTTAGGCCATTTCTCGAAAAAAAATCGCTCGCGTATTCGGTTCATCCGTCCGCCTGTTAGTGTACAAAATAACTCAAAATTGACCCAAGTTACAAAGCTAATATACCAGGGAAGATAATTCTACATTAGAGCCACATACGGCATAAATTTGTTTGACCTAGGATTAGCTGCTGGGGAGCAATCGGAAAAAAATCACTATAAAGTAGGTACACGAGGCTTCAAGTGTAGGCAACCAGGAATGCATCACATCTGCGATTCTTGACTCCGATGGAAAGATAGTACACAGACGGTGAAAAAGAACGTCTTATGCAATTTTCTCTGCTATTCCTCCCTCACTTGTTCTTTTTTTGAATAACTTAATACTCAGAACGCAAGGAAGTTTAATGAAATCTTACGCCGACGTACTGTACGGTACAGCTTTTTACATCAGTTAACTCCAAACTACGGTCCGCCTAAACTTATCGGTTTCTTTAAATCGCGCATATTCGTAAATATGCCAGATAAAGGTATCAATAAATATAATTTATGAAACCTAAACGATATTTTTCGTGTTCTTGGATGAAATATACTTTATTTTGGGTGTATGAAGCATTATAAAACACAAAATTCTGAAAACTAGCTCTATGAAATTTACACACGGCCCGATCAGTCATTCAAAAGATCGCATGTGTCCCGCAGAGTGGCATGAAAAGCATCGTGTGGCCCTTTTAGTAACAAGTTTGGTGACCCCTGCTTTACATCATAACACGCCTCGTACATTTCTTGCCTGCCCATCAATTAACACCTTTAATATGAAGACGAACCGTCAACTTCGGAATACCTGTTTCTCTAGAGACTGAAGGATGACTTAACTGGTAAATCTACTCACATCCCACGGGCTTCCTAAAGGTATCAGACGTTAAAACGTGTACCAAACGACTTATTCGGTCAGAGAAAACGTTTTGACAAACCGAAAGGAGAAATGGTGGATACAGGCGAAAGGAAAAAAACTTGAATAAATCATTCTTCTTTCGTGATTCGAAAAAAAAAACATTGGCCAAAACAAACATACTCGAAACATAAAAGTGGTAATTTTTAGACGATTCCGTTTTCCTACAATTACATCATCTTTCAAAATACCACATTTTATATGCCGTACGCGCCAAATCATGAAACTTCATCTATAAAAAATACGAAATATTTCAGGCTCCTATTTCCCATAAAGAATCGCTCAACTATAGCGTAAAAGTTATTCAAGGCAGTCTCCACATCTGAAAAATACTTTCAAGTTTTTCCTGTAGCGCGAAACTTTTCTCCCTTTCTAAACCAAAATTTAAACCAAGTTTCCGGTAACAAAAGACCAACTCTATACACGGCGACCCATTTATCAAGATTTTTAAGAACCGATCATCTTGCGATAACTTTATCGAGGAAGAGTTCCTTAAAAAATTTCGATCGATAACTTCGCGCCACGAATAACAAGAGCGGCTAAAAATTAAGACTAGCAAAAAGTACGCGTTTAACGTCGCTATCTGAATAGTACTGAAGAATCGTTGTCTACTCTCGAAAAAAAATGCGCACTCGAGCTGAAAGTCGTACTTCTCTTTTAAAGCCTTAAGGATTGTCCTCATTCCGACTGGGAAACATATTCCTCCGAGGGATTTTTAGTCTTAAAAAAAACAAACTCCTCAAAAAAAAAACTTGAGAATTCGCGGAGTCAACGATAAATCAATACCGTTATGCGTTTGTTTGTCACACGGTCCGCCCATTCTTCCTCCGCTTCTGCCTTTCTTTAAAAGATTCATTCGAAGAATCGGGCTGATTAATGATTCCACACCCCATCCATTTTCCCCGATATAACCCATCTAATTTTAGATACCACTTGCCTCGCTACCTACAGACAATAGAACTTGCTCTATCGAACGGAGTCCTCCGGTATTTCCCCCCCGCGAGGAGCCATTGCGTCCCCGGAGCAATCTTTTTTTTCCGGGGTTTTAATATTTTTTTCTCGAGCACCATTTCTTGAGCCCTTGCTCGATACGAGAGCACCGTCCGAAATGTAGAGCAAAAGCTCCCATTGTTACGGTCACAGCTCAATGCCTCCGGGAATTGACGACCACCCGACGTAAACTTGAAGACAATACTCGCATTATTCGGCGGGAATGGCGCATAAGGAGGCACCCAATGATGCCTTTGATGCGTCTGGCACCGACAACAGCCACCACCACACCGCCCCCGGGTCTGCTACTCCCGTCCCTTATGCAAGAGGGGTCTGGGAAAAAAGAGCTCCTCGTGGTCATCCGGGGGTAGAGAGAGGATTTTGGAGCGAGGAATGGCGGGGGAGGAGAAAGAGGGGGGGAAGGCGGCTGATGGAAGGGGGGGGGGCGGCGGAGGGAAAGGGAGACGGGGGTGCGAGAGAGGGGCGAGGCAAAGGGGGCGGAAACCGACTGTGCGCAATCAATACGGGGGAAAGGATTGCTTCTAACGGCAACACGCAGCACGCAGGGAGGAAGAACACGCGTGCCGACGTGTTCTATGGTGCGACCCCGGAGCCCCGAAAAACACACGCCCCATAAAGGAGGGAGGGGCGAGAAGAGGGCTTATTGTGGAAGCCCTGGGGGGCATGGTGGGGATTACATTATGAGACCCTCGGCACGCGAGATACCTCACCGAGCATAAGGATTTCGGTTCTCCTTTTGTTTCTCGGCGGTCAAAACTTTAAGTGACAAAAGATGAATTGATATCCGCGCATACTTTATGAATAGGATTAGAAGCTTAGAAATTGACCGAAGTCGCATCTCCTAATTAACGGAGACAATGAATGCGTAAAGTGGAAATCTTATAACTTCTGATTTGAAGTCTATTCATAAATGCCACTAAAAAGATGGCGAAAAAATCATGATCAATGCATTACTATCGATAAGGCAAGAATTTTAGACCTACGAAGATTTATAGAGCAAAATTAGTTAGAATTGCTTGTTATTTAATTTATACTTCACCATCTTTTTTAAATTCATTACTCATTCTTTTTTAGACAAACGTCAGCTTTCAAATCTGTCGCTACTGCAGTGCTCAAGTGATAAGGCAACTATTTTTTGCCTACGAAGTTTTAATGAGTAAAATTAGTCTGAAGTACCTGTTACTTAACTTATACTTCACCATCTCGAAGAAATTCCTTACTCGCTGTTTTTTCTGGAGCAAGAATCAGCTTTAAAATCTCAAATTATGCAGTTCTTCTTTCATAAAAGTTGCTATCAAAAATAGATAACGAACAATTAATAATAAAAACTCCTTCGCAGTTCCACTAATTCTTAAATTAACGCCAAATGAATTACAGGCTATAATAAACAGATTTTCCACAAATAGAAAAGCAACTGTCCTCGACTTAGATGAAAAGTATTCAATGTATCAAAAAAGAATATCAAGAAAGGCTAAAGGCGACATTTTCCGAACACAACCCTTTTATCCTTTTGAATTTCCGCGACTTTCAAAGCACAAAAACACCACACATTCAATAAATTCGAATCGCATAAATCAGCTACAAAGATGCTAAAATATGAAGATTAAAAAAACTGGAAACGGAATAAAATACTATGAAAAAATTCACCGAAATCAGTATTTTATGCATTTTTTCCTGGCCGAGTAAATCCATCCACGGAATGCTTTTTCTTTCAAAAACGGCAATTAAAAACTATGAAATCCACGAAACGGGCGCAGAAAGGTTATATCTCTTATTTTAAGATAGAATAAAGTTACACGAGTCGGATTTTCCGTAAACATTGTCCTCTCTTGAAGTTCTACTTAATAGAATTCCAGATTAATTTTAACAATTACGTCCAGTCGCCGGTACTTCCTGCCTTATGGGTCGCGACACAGCCACGCAATACAACACAAACGAATTCCAAACTAAAAATGAAACCGTTTCCATGGGGAAAATGATAACTCGTTAAATTCTTTCCGAGATTCCTTTCGAAACTAAAACCTTCGCGTAACAAACTGGGTCTTTAATGTATAACAAAACCGTCTTGTTTCGCTAGAAAAAAGCGACTCCACTCCTTTTAATAACCCGGTTGCCAAGCAATAACTCCGTTTCCTCCTCAAAAGCAAAAAAAAACACAAGAGAACAAACCGCCAGACCCAGGTATGAAAAAAAGACGAGAGAGGAGAAAACCCATCCCACGCGAATTTCACCAAAGTGAGAGACAGAGAGAGAGGAAGGAGAAAGACGGAAAAGAGAAAATGGTGAAATGAAATGAAAGGGGGGAGAAGGTGAGAGAGACAAAAAGAGAAAGGACTGAAAGAACTCGAAAAGGGGAACAGAGAGTATAATAGGTGCGGAAATAACACTCCTCTCCCAAAGGTTGATTGAGAGGGAGAGACAGAGAGGGGGGAGGGAGGGAAAGGGTGGAGACAGGGAGGGAATGAGAAAGAGAGGAAGAGACAGAAGAGGGATATATATATAGAGAGAGAGAGAGAGAGAGAGGAAAGGAGAGACTCACTAACGACTTTATCAAGGGCGAAATTGAGATTATATAGGCTCTTCTTACATTTAACCCTGAGAGGGAGAGGAAAAGAAAGAGAGAGAGAGAGGAAGAGGCAGAGGAGAGATGAAAATAGAGGGAAAGACAGAGAAGGAGAGGAGTGAAGAAGAGAGACAGACAGACAAACGGCATTATTAAGGGCGAAATCGAGACTATGTAGTCCCTTCCTACATTTAACCCTACGTTAAAAATTACAAGGGAGATTGCAAAATAATAATGATTACAGATATAGAGTTGCAGTGAAGGAGAGAGGAATGGAGAGAGAGAGAGATAGTATGGAAGAGGAATGGAGAGAGAGTGAGGAAGAGAGGAATGGAGAGAGCGAAGGTGGAATGGGGAGAGCGAGGGAGAGAAGACAGCAAGAGAGAGGAGATGGGGGTGAAGAAGGGAGTAGGAGGGGGAGAGAAGGGAGATTGAAGGAGAGTGGGAGAGGAGATAGAGTGGGAGAGGAGATAGAGTGGGAGAGGAGATAGAGTGGGAGAGGAGAGAGAGGGGGAGATGAGAGGGGGATAGGAGAAAGGGGGAGAGGAGAGAGGGAGATGAGGAGAGAGAGAGGGAGAGAAAGAGAGAGAGGGAGAGGACCGACAGACAGACAAACGACTTTATTTCGGGCGAAATTGAGACTACACAGTCCCTTCTTACATTTAACCCTACGATATGAATTACAAATGACAATAAAAATAATAACATAAACACAAACAGAAAACAAATACCTGAAATTAAACAAATGAAAAAAATAATAATACAAAAAGACAATTAAGAGATTGAATTACAAATTCGGAAACTTCTAAAAAGAGAAGACTAAGTATTTGTGGTAAAAACCTAGGAAGGACCTGACATGGCCAACCTAGTAAAAAGCCCCGCAGGAAAACACCCACGAAGGGAAGGGGGATGGAAAAAAACTGCGAAAATCCTACATACATGAAAGAACAATTGTGGAAGAGACAGAGGGAGAGGAGAGATAGTAAGGAGAGGGAGATGGAAAGACAGAGAGAGAGAGAGAGGGATATGGTTATAGATATGGACAAAGAGAGGGAGAGAGACGAGCGGAGCATAGGAATCTCGCAAACCCATTTGGGAGGTGAACGCGCGGAATGAAGTAGAGAGACGGGAGAAGGGTGTAAGAGGTAGGAGCGAAAGAGGGAGTAAAGGTGGGAGGGGAGAAGGGAAGGTAGGGGAAAAAAAAGAGTTAAAGACGAGACACACCTATGGACCGGCGACGACGCGCGGAGAGGTGGAAAAAAAAGAAAAACGAAAAGATGGCGGGAGTAAGGGAGGCGAGGTTCGGACGAGGTCGAGAGAGTGAGAGAGAGAAAGAGATTGCCTTTCTCGGACACGAAGGAGGGTGGCCGGATGGGAAAAAAAGTGTGGGCGACACACACACACAAGCTTTAGAAAGAGACAGAGAGAGTGTGTGGAGGTAGTGAGAAGTGTAGCAGTATGTGTGAAGCGAGGAAAGAGAGAGGAAAGTTCGGATTCACACAGTGGGATGGCAGCCAGAGTTCCCGTACGCAAACACTCGCTCAAACGAAAGGGAAACCTGGGGGAGGGAATTTATTCACGACCTCCTCCTCCCTCCCAACCCTCTCTTATTGACCTCTCTCCCTCCCCGACCGCTTTACGCGCTCTTCCCATCCGCCACCGCGCGGGATACGAACCCAGCGGGGGGGAGGGAAGAGTATGTACGCACCCTGGTGAGAGAAAAAGAGAGAGATGGAGAGAGAGAAAGAGGGAGGAAGAGAAGAGGGGAGGATAAAAAGACTTGACTGACGCTGCATGCGGAAGTGCCGTGTTGCCAAGCGACGGAGTCGGAATAAATAAATAAAAAGCTGCACTTGCGTTCTCCGGAGGGTGCGATTCAAAAAGTGGCGAGTCGGGTGAAAAAAAGAGAAATGTTCCGAGAGAGTGTTTGCGTGTGTCGAGAAAGGGTTCCGATGGGTTTTATAGACATCGGAAGGAATGTGTGCGAAATCGATTCGTCGAAATGGCTGTAAAAGGAGGAAGAATGAGCGGTTAAAAGTTGAAGCGCCCGATGGACGACAATTGAGCCGACGCCGAGTGAAGGTTTTTTTCTACGAAAGCGGCTCCAATATCAGTGATTAGTAATTTAGGTTAACAAAGAAAACCACTCTTCGTATACTACATGTTCATTTCTTAGAATAACATCCTTGATCGCATGGCCCTCTTAACTGGAACGTAAAAAAGGAATTTCCCACACTAACACACAAGTGACAAGAAATGGGAGAATTTATTGCTGAACCAATCAAACGAGACGCTTTTTTTTTCTTTCCAGCGGGTGATCCTAGATTCGCCTAATTTTTGCCACGACTAGCTCTCATTTATACTCACCTATTCTGAAAATTTTGTTTCTCCTCGATACAGGATTCCGGATATATTACCCACACATACGGACAGACAAACTGATTACACAAGTGATTAAAAAGAGCGCTGAAAACAGCATTTAATCTTTAACAGCAGCTTTATGATAAAATACATATTTTAAACCCTTAATTTATTGCAAAAATTAATTCCACGTTTGTTTCTCAAGCGTTATTTTCGCAACGCAAGCGTTGATTATATTTTACCAATGAACAATAAATCGCTTAAGGATCGATAATGTAATTTATTTTAATAGCACCTACGCATAAGCATCTAACTGAGCGCACAGCAGAACATTTCAGGAAAATAAGCGAAAAATATCCCATAAAATGACGCCGAAATTCACGTGCTGGAGAAAACTCAAGGTTCATTTGCATAATCAGCGTTTTGGACGTTAAAGGGAATCTTTCCTTAATTTTCACTTCTCATTACCGTGTCTTAATGGCTATGCATAAAGTCTGATTTACAAGAAAGTCAGAAAAAGGGGATATAATTAAATCAACCAACAATTTATTGTCACTACCACAAAGGATTTTTTATGAAACGACCTTATATATAAATAAAAAATATAATTATTTATATATATATATATAACATGTATCTTTGTTTATATTAGTATATATACACACTCCATATTTTCGCTTGAAGCTGTAATAAGCGTGCATCTCCTGTGGAATTTTATGGCCAATTTCGCAGCGTATACTCACACTATATTACCGAAACCGCATAAAAACCATCAAAGCGAGCCATTAAATCACTCTCTTCTTTAAACATACAACGCGAAATTCGACGAATATCGCTCGAAAATCGTTAAATTCCGATTACATTTAACGACATCCAGGGACACTTTCACTCTCGTCGGAAAAGAAAGGCCACTTTTTTACGACGAATATAGTCGCTTTATTTTCGCACGTATGGGATTTTTCGGCAGAGGAACACATATGCGTCGTCATGGAGTGGATATTCACTAGTAGAGAAGATCCTAAAGCGTATGCCGTTTTTAAAACTATAACTCACTCGAAAATTTACGACGCGAAATGGAATTTTTAAAAACACGGCACACGATGTGGCATAAAAGAAAGACTTTAAATCGTTTCGTTCCTATCCGAAAAAAATCGTGTGGAGAAAAGAGATCGATTATTATTATTTCTAATATAATGCAACTGGGCGCCTGGCCCGGTGGCAAGGTTTTAGACTTGTTACATTTTAGTATCAATATACAGTTTTTATCTATACAATTTACAACTTTTTCTACACAATATACAATTCATTGGTTGAAGCTTTCGCGGGTGCTTGTCATGCTGAAATTATGTTTTTTCGGATTATTTGCGCGGGATAACCCGAAAAAACATAATTTCAATATACAATTCTTCTGAACTATATATAATTAACCTTGGGAGCTTAGAGTTTTCAAGCATATACAACGCAAACAACAAATAATTTTTTAAAAACCCATTTATCAATGGCTCAATAACATAAACAACACCACCAACCACCTTTTACAGCGATCACACAAACAAACAATCAAGCCCATATTAGGATTTTTAAACTGCGACTTCTATAGCGAGACGCCGAGACTGTTACTACCCTTTTCAACATCCATTTATCAATGGCTCAATAACATAAACAACACCACCAACCACCTTTTACAGCGAACACACAAACAAACAATCACAAACAACCAAGCCCATATTAGGATTTTTATACTGCGACTTCTATAGCGAGACGCCGAGACTGTTACTACCCTTTTCAACATCCGCGGGCAAAAATTTATTTATAAAAAAGGGAAACTCTATAGCGCCATCTTTGAAAAAACGATGACAAAACAAAAAAATAAAACAAATTTCGAGAGGTTTCACCTTTAGTAATTTAAAATGCAGCACTTTATTTTTAAAACACACACACACGACACGCAATTTGGAAGCCCTTCTACTTCAAAATAATAAAAAATTCATTCGGCGACATCGATTAAAATAAAAACCTATGATGTCTTCCCAAACGCTTCGACGACATTAACCGATGTCAATACCATAAAAGGAAGGACAGTGTTTTTTTCCGTACTGATTTATGCGCTTAGAACTGGAAAGTAATTCGCCATGGTTAACCTAGTGCATGACTACTGGCCCCATTCATTAACCCTACTTTCCATATCTGCCCCCTTGGAGGTCAGAGGCGGGAATAAATTTACCAGCAGTTGTTATCCCGGTCGCATAACTTGCAGGACTTTCGCCAGGACTCATTTGAATTCAATAAATTACGGAAAATTGCGTATATTTCATTCGTGCGGTGTAAGTCGAGGGTGGAAAACGACACGTGGATAAATTTTTTTTAAATTTAAAAAAACGTTTTCCACACACCCGCTGAAAATTCTGTTACCGACGAGGGATTCCCATATTTGTCACATTCTTAACATTGAATTTTTATAGCCACCCAACCGACTTCTTATTTTTTTAGCAGTCTCCTGTTATTCTTTGCACAGTGAAGAAAAAACTCAAGGCATACTTCAATGCACACTATCATCTCCTATAATAATCTCCTATAATAAAACGCTTGATATCTTTGTCGGTGTGTGACCAGACGGTCTCATCAGTTAGTTTTAAATATCTCAACATATCTCGGCCATTTCTTCAGCCAGTCCAGCCAAATTCGGTAGGATTGCTATGAATACGTTCAAAAAGCGAAGGCTCTAAAAAAATTTCAAAAAAGTCCCGGATTCGGCACCAGGAGGTTTCACATTCCATACGAATCTCATATCTCGGCCCATAAGTTTACACGCTAAAATTTAATTTTCAATGTGCAGAGTTTTACTCTTGTGGGAATTAAAATTAGAAATAATTGACCTACGTCCTTCAAATTAGGACCATTTTAAAGGAAAATATACGGGTCGTTTAATTTTCTTCATCTTTTCTCACCTAAAGGTAAAACTTTAGCAAATTTTACGTTTAAAATTGCCGATGTAAGAAAAATCGTTCATTTTCATCAATGATCGCCTTGGAAACGGGCATTGTTGCTTCAAGCCATATATGCTCATAGAAACCTATATTCGTTTGCGTAAATTGGATGGATAAATGCGGTAAATTACGTATTTTAAAACATGCTAATGTTTGAAATAATTCGACGATGTTTTAACGTGCCTTCGTTATCTTATCGAAGTCTTTCAGCATATTAAAGGCAGTTGCTTGCGCTGTGCCTTCGCAGAACAGATATTATGAAAATAACTTTTTACGTGCTGTATATTTTTAATTCGCGTCAATCCAATTGTAGAGTAACCAACCAAACAACGATTACATTGTTATCTAAATAAATAAGGTATATGCGCTGATTGCCTGTGTATTGAGATTGTTCTTAACTGCTGTTTAGTGGAATTGAACGATTGACTGTGATTACTTACTAAAAATTGCTTTTCACATGGACAGCTGTATGTAGCCATAACTAGAACAGGTGACAAACATAATTTGAAATTTTGGGTTAAGGATAATGATAATCAAGGGCAGTTGCCGTTAAACGAAAGAGTATTTACAAGGAAAGTCGTTATAAGAGAACTACTTAATAGCTAAAATAATATTATTGAGGTATAAAACTGTTTTCCTCTTAATCTTTTAAGACTATTCCTTTGTTTTCATTTGTAGCCTTTTCCAATCTTATTCAATATTATAATTTTATCATTTGTTTGTTGTTTTTATTTTTATATTGTTTGTTTTCAAAGGCCGTTTTAAACGGGCTCATTCGTCTAGTTATTACATATTTTATATAGTACTTCACACATGGATTCTATATTCTTTCAAAAAGCCCTTCATATTTGTCACGTAATATTGAATTGAAATTATGAGGGAATTTTTGTCCATGGCATATGGTAGCGTTCTCTTTTTCGTATTATGGTCTATTATAATTGCCATCTATTGCCATTAGATTTAATTTTCCTAAGATTTCTTGTCAAGCCCCTAAATCAACAAAAGTTAGAGAAATTTTAAAAAAGATAATCAAGAGGTAACTTTATACACTAATGGTTTAAAGCTGCTTTTTTGTGCTCCTGCTTAAAATATATCACGGCTCGAAACTTTTTCAACAATTGCGGGCCAAGTCGTACGCCTTATGGGACACCCTGCAAAGGTTCCAACGCCTAACCTCTCGTCGGAAACACTTGGAAACTGAACTAGAGCCTTCAATTGCTCATAAATAACGACGTAATATACATCGATGAAAAATCCAGCCGACGCGTCGCGACGCTAAGAAAGCATGTGGCGGTTTACTCGGCCACCGCACAATGTACAGGACGCTACATATTGATAAAGTGTCATAGACTGAAATTAACTTGGCAACGTCGCCGACACGAAATATCGAGAGGAAGAGAAAAAAACTAGACTGAAAAAAGTCTTGAAAGGAGGTTCGGGGGATGGAACGATATACACCCACAAGTGGGCATCATGGCTATGTCTCAAAAGATTGAGTTTAGGGTTGGGGAATGCGGCGGGGAATTATGCAATTGAGGAAGAAGAAGAAGAGGTACGTGGAAATATCCCATGGTGGCCGAATTTTCAGCGAGCTCCAGAGAGAGTAACTTTTTCCTCGCTTTTTTCCTGAATACCCTGAGGGGAATGAGGGAAGAAAGGGATGCTCTCTCTCTCTCAGAAAGGTCTTAAATTTTCCAATCTCTAAAGGAGAAGAGACGGGAGGTGGTAAAAAAAAGAGAAAACGGCACCTCGCATTGCCAAGTGATTTCGCACGTTTCCCAGCGACTCGCACGCCAACAATGGAGCATCGACGGATTAGCATCGGTATTCGAACACCCGGATTAAACGACGCCTCCGACAAAAAAAAACTTCATTCGTTATGCGGAGATTAGAAATTCATCCGTGGTGCGTCAAAAACGCGCGTTATTTTCCGATGATGAATTCCAAACGGTGACGTTGCGAGCTTTCCAACGGAGCTGACCGGTGGCTACGCTCTGCCGCAATTCCCAACGTGTCAACTCTTTTTACTTTCTCCATACATGGTATGGGAAAGTATTGTGATCACGAAAAAAATCGACTTCGAGATTTCAACGGAAATTCACGTTTTGAGGTCCCTAGAACACGTTTGGACTATTTTCGGAATGATGTGTTTGTGTGTGTGTGTGGATGGATGGATGTGAGTGTGGGCGCTCTAACTCAAAAAGTACCTGTCATATTAATACCAAATTTCATATATAACACTTTAGCATTAGCACAAAGAACTGATTAGTTTTTGGACAATAACGGTTAACCGGAAGTGGAGGTTTATTCGAAACCCGATTCGGTTTTTGCGATATTTCTACGATAAAATGTCATTATTGTATACATTGGCCATTACAAAAAATGTAGAAAATATAATTTCCTACATATTTTATTTCAAACAATTTTCCATAGCCGTTATTGTTTAGAAATTATTTATAAATAATCGGTGTTTTAGGTTTTCATCGAATATGTTCGTTAAAACGCTGTTATTTAGAAGCTTTATAAGGAACAAAGTTATATAAAATAACATTCCTTCCAACTTTTGTTTGAAACAATTTTTAGTAGGACCATCCATTTCGGAGATAATTAATTTCCAGTATACAGCGCCACCACCATGTAGCGGTGAGTTCTGTAAACATTATAATTTACGGCAATAAGGACGACTGTATTCTTTTACGATACGAAATAATAATTTTACCTTATAATGCTATTCATAATAATTGAAATATCTATACCCCAAATATGGAGAAAGTCATGTTGGCCACATCAGATTTTTTTCACATCCTCCATTTATAATCAACGCAGTACACTTGAGCGTACGTCAGAAAGACTTTTAATGTCATCCAATGGCACGGGCATCTAGTAGGATATCAGTAGCTAAAAAAAGCTACGAATTATTTTTTTAATAACGCGAAGTAAATTTATTCAGATATTATTCCTATTAAACAGGTTAAGTTTTACAGTTAGATTTTTCTTTAAATTTTTGATCGCCCCATAGTTACCTACTGCCAAATATGTATTTTATTCAGGCAAAAATACAGCATAATCTCATTTTTTTGCGGAATGAGTCGGGACTAAGTTGGTCCCGTAAAAATGGATTTTCAGGAAAAACGGAAACTGGGAATTTTCCCTACTTTTTTCCAACTGACGAAAGGAAACTCAATCACCGATCGATTTGATGGCATTCGGATGGTTTTGGAGTTTCGAATATCAGACAGATGTGAAGGGCTGCTACGACAAACCCATACATTCACGAATTTCAATTTATAATCAATGCAGAGAGGTTTTTTCCTGCAGAGAACCATTCGAGAGATAATTCCGGAAGTAAATTGGAGTGGTTTATTACAACATATACCGCATCACCGAACGTTTTTTTTTTCTTCAGGATTTGCAACCGGTCACTTTCATTTCGTAAAAACGGCATTACCGTTGAAACGCTATTCCGTAATAACGGGATTTTGTTGCATTACAAAAAAATCATAGAAATGGATGTAAAAGATCGAACTTGAACAGCAAAAAAATACAGATAACCTGTCGACCGAAGGAGTAATGCGCGTTTCGTCTGCAAATCTGCCTTCATCAGGGGTTATTTTACGGCCTCTTATACTACGCGTGAGGCATGTGCGGTCGGTTCCCCCGAACAGGGCCCCGCGCTTTATTAGGGACACCGCACAAGGCTCAATTATCATGTATTGAGATTTAGACAATTTTTTTAAACATATTAATACATTCCGGACGGAGAGGCCGACTGGAGGGCTATCTTCAACGAAAATTTCACAACAAAAAGAGTCCATCACCAGAACGGAGGGAGGGAGGCACTACAAGCGTCATTTTTTGCGCCCCCTGGTATGTTTACATATCGTACATAAATAGGCCCCGCTCACTATCGAACTAGGCCCCGCAAATAATCAAGCCGGCCCTGGATACTGGTAAAAATTAATAACTTGAGGAGACATGCTCCGAACCTTTGGTGCGTGAATTTTATAATTTTGGTTTCCGCAGCGAGTAGGTTTAAAAAAAAAGCAAAAAAACAATTGAACTCGGAAAGAGCGTAATTATCGTATGAGCGAAGTTAGTTCCCTCTCTCTCTACGCTATATTCACCCTCTCGCTATGCTATCGATCCTTGTACCATTAAAGGACTACGAGGCGGCGGAAGCGTAGGACGAAATGATTCACATGGGCATCCATTCATGAGAAGGGCGGATTCACTCTCTCTCTCTCGGTCACAGATGCACTTAACCACATACCACTCCTACGACGTATAACAAAATGCATTACAGTCTGTATAACTCGAAACTTAAAAAGGAAATAAAAAAATCTGATGTGGCCAACACATGACTTTCTCCATATTTAAATTATTATGAATAGCATTGTAAGGCAAATTTATTATTTCGTATCGTAAAAGAATACAGTCGTCCTTATTGCCGTAAATTATATTTTGAATATGTTTACAAAATTCACCGCTAGATGGTGGCGCTGTATACTGGAAATTTACGAATAAATTAATTATCCACTAAATGGAAGGTTCTACGAAAATTTGTTTCAAACAAAACTTGGAAGAAATATTATTCTCTACAACTTTGGTCCTCACGAAGATTACAAATAACGAAGTATTTAAAGAGATATTTGACGGAAACCGAAAAAACCGATTATTTATAAATAATTCCCAAACAATAACTGCTATGGAAAATTGTTTCATATGAGAGTTGTTGGAAATTACATTCTCTATAACCTTTGTATCGAATTGTATATACAATAATGATGTTTTAACGGAGAAATATCGCAAAAACCGAATCGGGTTTCGAATCAACCACGACTTCCGGTTAACCGGTATGGTCCAAAAACTAATCAGCTCTTTGTGCTCATACCAATGTGTTATATATGAAATTTGGTATTAATATGTCAAGTACTTTTCGAGTTAGAACGCCTACAATCACACACAGACATCATTTCGAAATAGTCTAAACGTGCTCTAGGGGCCACAAAACATGTATTTCCGTTGAAATCTCGAAGTCGATTTTTTTCATGAAAACAATGCTTGCTCTATACTACGTATATGGAGAAAGTAAAAAGACGATTCGCATAAAACGCGATTCAAATAAGTTCAATCCAAATTAAGTGACTAATAACGGAAGGAAACAGCTACTTAAGAGTGACAAAAAAACAACTTAACGAAGATCGAGTCATAAAATATAAACCCGTATCACTCGTACGGTAAAAGAAGAGAAAAAAATCGCTCAGAGAGCGCTATATTCATATATAGGCATCTTTTTAAAGCATAACGACGCTAATTCGGTTCGCGAAAAATTGTCCTTATGCGAAAATATAGCCGAGTACCACTAGGGATAAGCGGGAAGACTGTCGCCAGCGTCGTAATCGCGAGTCATGCACGTTGTCATGCGAAAAAAGTATCATTATTATGGCGCTGTAACCGTGAGACGTCGTTACGCGAAGCGTCGGTACGTGAGGGATGCCTGTAAACTGAACACAGTAAAGAGGAATTATAACGTGAGGATATACCCACTTGTATAGTAATGATAAAAACTTTAAAAAGGAAAACGGTGAATTATGTACATTCATAAAATTCTAGTGTCAACTAGAAATTCAATTCAACAAAGTTACTAAACATGCACGAATTACACTCGTGGGCAAAATCTTCTCTACCTGCCACAAAGTAAATAAAATATCACTCATATAATAAAACATTCATTCGAATAAACGAACTTTCGGGTAAAAAAATATACAACATTTAATTTAAATAAAAGTTGTCGTATCACAAAAAAATTCCAAAACCGAGTTCACGGTCGTGGTATGCTTCCCCATTACAAGACTTACCGTGAAATATTAATTAATTACCTAATAAGTAATTAAAATAATTCCGGTGTATTGCATTTTAGAAATGAATTAAGTTTACATGTGAGCTCTTTGAAGTAGAATAATAAATTGATAAAAAAAAGTCGAAATTAAAGAACTCGAACGTCTTTATCTCGAATTTTCGATTACTCGAAGAAGGCATTCATTTTTATTCACTCAATGACTAAAAGTTACAGTAATTCGAATAATTTATCTTATCTCTCCAGGGTTCGAGTTATGGAGTATCCACGACAATTAAAAATAATTCTGATGCTGCTAAAAAATTCCGTTACACTTAAACGATACGTGAAGAATTATTTTCAAAATTAGCTGTACGATAAATAATACTCTACCGAATATATAATGAATATTACAAGATGAGCTTAAAAGTAAACGATCTCAGCTTAAGATTATTTCATGCATACATCCGAGATGATTTTTTTCAAAGCCAATTATTTCTGGCAGATAGCGATATTAGCTAACAATGAGATCTCGAAACAATACAAAAAAATGATGCGGCGTCTGCGAAGCGCCCCGCAAAACCCGGACAAAAGGAGCTGTTATTCCGTCCGCGAGAAAAGGGGAAGAGTGACTCTTAGTCGGTCCGGCAAAAACCCGGATTGTTTTAAAGAGGAAGAACTCTTAACGACAACCCCGCACGATGGCTTTGGCGATAAGAGGGAGCGCACGGCACGCTTCACTTTTTTCCCTCATTTTCATCCCACGCCGGATAAAATATATTTACGAGTGTTGCAGTAGCTAGGGCGGGGGAGGAAAACGTGAAAATTTTCACTTTCGCGGAAAAAAAATGGACGAGGCGCAGCGTTAATGATTCCTCAAACCTCCATCAGGGGCGTTGGCGTACCGAGGAAAGACCCGACGGCGGCGGAAATAAGCGCAATTCATGACGAGAGGAAAAAAGTGATCCGTTCTCGTCGACGACGCTGCTAAAGCGAGTCATTAAAACGTGACTGAAGGCTGGTTTCGCGGGAATAAAGAATAATAAGAAGTTTTTTTTCACGCGCAATCGAATTGCAAGAATAGTCTAGTTCGAACTAAAACTGCTTAAGATACTATTATTCTCATCAACAATTAAATGACAGCAATAAAAACCATCAAGATGAGAATGATGACGACAAACTTATGTGAACTGTCTCTAGTACTTAATACATTGGTTGCCTTAATACGAAAAAGGAGTTTTAGCAGATCGCAACGAAAATCGATATTAAATCGAATTAACGTCAAATTAGTCAATACAATATATTAAAGTAAGATACGATGCCCAGGAAAGGCAATGAAAATCATACATCCAAATCGCTACACTATTCTCTTTCTACGATGATCACCAAGAGAGGTAAAATCCTATTTTATTAGCGTTAATTACGGAACCGCGAGCAGAGCCTATACGTCTTATCTGGTCCTTAACCGAACTCTGAGATACGAAACAACAATGCACGCCCATTCACGGACGTTATTTTACGGTTAAAAAAATCGAATAAAAAATATTCATCTCAATCAGTCATTCACGACGTGTACATATACTCTTAAACATTTGAACGGTACGGCGATACGTGAACATTTTGACCGCCTAGCAACAGTGGGAGATGTGAGATGAATCTTTCTCCAGTCTCACATATTAAACATTCTTAATTATTCCATTCAATAGCTAACCGTGGGGAGAGTCTCCAAGGTCAGATTGCGGTATGACTGCTCATCTGTGGCGGGGTTCGAAGAGCTATCTCTTCATAGACTCCCTCGGTGGACGAACCGCGAAGTTATACACGCCTAAGAGTTAACACCAGCATATGATCACACGAATTGATTTATAAAACAAGTAAACACTGACGGTGCAGTGATAAAAGAGTGAAGTTTAATAGAGACCCTTTCGAAGAGGACAAAGAATACCTGCGTTTATATTAACACATTTTTTTATCTTAAGAATGAATAAATACATACAAACACGAATTTTTACGGATTAATGCTGTGGAACATAATAATATCACATTTTTCTTTTCAAAATATTTTTTTTTAATTGTTATTAAAAGAAATAAGATAGTCCATTACGATCAGATATCTATTGATCGACAAAGCGAATGTTTGTATTAAAGAGGGGTATGAGATATTATAGTAGCAATGGTTCCCAATCTTTTCGAGTGTGCCGACCCCTCATCAACCTCCAAACATTTCGCGTACCATATCACGGTAATCGTTTCTTACACTCCGTTATATATGGAAATCTAAAGTAATGAAAAGGAATAATGTACGCTCATCAATCGTATGTTATGTTCATACTTTTAAATTTTGTGAAATTCTCAATCATTATTTCAACATATACGTTTGAAGAACATAGCAGTGAGGTTGTTATTTATTCCGCGTACCCCTTGTAGTAGCCATGCGGATTAACAAGGGTTCGCGGACCACAGGTTCGGAACCACTGGCATAGAGCACCTCATTCCATTTTAAAACCATAGAGCAGCACCCGGAGAGCCAATAATTTTTTTTTCATTTTTATATTCCAAAATCAATATGTTATCTAAATATGCGTTAATTTTTATCGAAAACAGGGTTTTAAAAAAGTTTTCGTCGCATCTTGACAATAACTCTCCTTAACAAGACACTTTACTAGAAAATAAAACTTTAAAAAGTTAAAATTTCGAAAAATGTTCTACTAATTGTAAGAAGAATATGAAAATATGATTAAAATTCGGAGCGTCTTCTGAAATTTACAGCTGTGGTACGTTTATTTTTGTTATACATATTCTAATTTTCCTAAAATGTTAAAAATAAAAGAATTAAAAATTAGTAAATCCGGTATTTTAAAAATTTTTTCAAGAATTTTCTCCCATCCCCAAATAATCCGTCATATATAAGCACTGGAATATTTTTTATATGAGTGAATTTCATTTCCTTAGCATATTCCTGACGTTCCTAATTCCTATCGTGATTTCCGAAGTCTTCTTTTACTCAATCGTTCCGCTGACATTAACAGCGTAAGGATTTTGCGGGATGACGACCGAGACGGCCTTACTTCCGTCACTGCCGGGCGCGACACCAGCTCTTATGGGCATTTGTCTCGTATACATCATGAATCTAATTTCTATTTATGTGCTGTGGCTTAGGATAATAGTTTAGGTGGTTTCCCATTACCATCCTCAACGGTGTTTTTAACGTGACACCGCCACTTAATTAGGCAGGTCCAGCGGATACAGATGTCTTTTGCAGCCGGCTCTCTGAGGTGCAGACGCTGGCCCCTATCTATTTACTTTACTGGCATGGGTAACCCTAACAGGAGCAGATGGCTCAACCAGTGTGGCTCTCAAGGTCTGCAGAACACTCAAAAACACTTCTACCACGCCAAGGTTTTAGTCCAAAGAAATGACAAATACACACAGAAGACGGCGCTATTTATTATCGCTTTTTGTTATCATGGGCTGTGCATTGTAATCGACGGCAGAATTCCAAAACCAAGTATGCATGGTTTCTGTTTATTTTTAAACGCTGCTTGATGATACTGACCAATTTAATAGAATCGCTTTTGTCGCATCTACCGTACGTGTATATTTACATATATCCCAATGGACACTTACCAAAATTGGAGAGCCGCGGGGGGTGCTGAAGACAGACAGACACACACACACACAAACACAAACACACACATATATATATACACTAAACCGTTAATTCAAATTTAATTCTGGGAACATATTAATTAAAATCACATTCTGCGACTTCCGTTTCTGTAAACTCCGATTTTCTAATAATCGAATTTTTCGTACAAACTAAATGTCCGCGTTATTCGACACCCACCTCACTAGATAAGTGTTTCAATCGCTTCGGGGTATAGTGACACTTTACCAAATGTAATTCATAAATAAGAATCACAATCAATCAAATTTTTTAATCATACCAAGCAGGGTATGCGGCGAATGCGAGGCATCCCGGCCCCCGAATAATTGGGTCCGCAGAAGTTTACATTTATTCAAGTATTCAAAATCACTTTCAAACTTATTTCCAATAAAGAAACACTCCGTAAAAGTTATAATATTAAACTGGGGCTCCATAAATCGTTCGTTATTACTATAAATATTAATATCGTTGGGCTCCCATTGATATTCGCATCCAGGCCTCCTTTAGTGCTTGGTCGACTCTGATTCCAAGTTGATATTTCCACCCATAGCTCTTTCTATAAGCCGAATTTAAATCATGCGACTCGAATGTTTTCTTTTTCCTTTGAGATCCGAGTAATCGAGGTGCTAATGCGTTTTCTAAACGGCTTATAAAAATAATGACCCATTTTAATGACTCAATTCGAAAAACGCGATAAAAGAATTTTTCAATTAGGTCCCGTTTCTGTACGGCGCGATACAATCTCGAAGGAAACAAAATGTCTCGTTTCAAAGAAATAAACGCTTGTTTTCTTTTTTGGGGTCAGCGCCGAAATAGACGTTTAGCGGCGAGGAAGCGTGGAAAGGATGTTGTCAGAGAACTCTACCTTGAAGCAATGAGGTCGTCCATGACGACACGCCTTTGGCGAAGGCAAGGAGAAAATAAAAACTCGCGATTTTCAAAAAGATGACACAAGTCGGCGGCGGCCATGACGCCATGGACCGAGTTGTGTCTATATGCGATGAAAAAAAAAATGAAGAGAGAAATAAAAACAAGCTGGAGTAATTAACGACGGGATGCATCTACGAATTAGGTCGCGCAAGAAAAAATAATTTGTTAATGGACGGTCGATTCAATTAACTGATAAACATTATGTTGAGATCGCCTGTTATCATAATAGTAAGTCGCAACGATTGCCTGAAAATCATTCGCAAAGGAAACCGTTCATTTATTTGTTTGTAAACAAATGACGACCTGAATTCAAGGAAAATTAAGAGCTATATGGGAACAACAACGAAAGCAGTGCCTATGACGGAACACGAACCCGCGACCTTAGCAATGGAAGGCAGACGCTCTAACTTAACCTACCAAGGCCTGCAACAACGACAGTATATGTAAGGATTTTGATGGAACTACTGACAGCATATTCCCATAAAGCAGTATTCAATGTTACAAAGGCTACCTTAACATTCTTTGCAGAAAATAAATAAATAAAACAACGTATTACCGATACGTTTAAAAGAAAAACAATCCGCACAGAACAAATAACGCCGTTGAAAGCGTTTAGGCAATTGCGACCGAGCCTCTCTAGAACACCATCTGCAAATGATTACAATAAATTTCGCAATTAAAGAAAATTCGGGATACAAAGTCTCAAGTACTGAGTTAGGATATTGATAGGAAAAATGCCTTAGTACAACTGCAGGAAAATCAAGCAATATATAAATATATACCTGTACCTACCTTAAACCGATCGCGAGAAAAAAGTTTTATCAACTTTAGAGATACAAAAATAAATTATCTCTCTATATTATAAAATCGTAATGGACATCATGATGCGTAACGCTCTAATTTTGTGAATAACTCGATTAGAAATAGACTTAGAAGCCTGAAATTTCTCAGGATTTCAATGTTGATGAATCTTTACGTTATGACTAAAAAAATTTCGAAAAAGGTCACGGGTTCGAGGATGAATGTCGTTTCCCATATGATAACACGTAAAAATCACCTTTTTGGTTTGGTTTTTACTCTTTAAAATATCTTAAAAATAAGTTATCGACGCGAAATTTGCGCTAAAACAAGCCAAAATGAATGAGGATTCTTATTCTTGCCGTCGAATACTCAAACTCATTCGAACTCGCACATATTTTGAATTTATACTCGAGTTTTGGTAAATTTCTTAATATTTCTATAATAAGATTCCATGGTTACCGGTATTGTTGTCCTCGTTAATTTCCGTGCATATGCACTTAAATAGACTTAAAGATCAAAAATAAGATTAAAACTTGCTCGAAATGACCGAATATATGAATTTAATGCAAATAAATCGAACGCAGTATTCGTGATATTTATATTTTTTATCTATATTACTAAAATCCTATTTCTGGTTGTATCTCTCTCTCTCTTTAACGCTCTATACCTCAGCCATTTTTAATCTCCGAAAGTTTCAGCCCTCTAAGTTTATTTTTTATCGAGTATTTCAACTCATTTTCTTAATTTGTTATTAAAAAACAAAACATACATCCTTTATAAAATATATTCATTAAACTCATATTCAAAACATATTCCCGTTAAACTAATCTAAATCCAATAGGTAGGTACATGGTAGGAACGAAGAAACAGCGAGCAAAGGGGAAAGGGGGGTTGGCGAGCGTAAACGAGCAGGGGGCTTGCCACCTAGTACATACATAAATATATACACACATACATATAAATACATATATTCAAAGGATTCCACCAACACCGCAACGTATTTACAAGCAAACTACCTTAATATCTTTCAGTAATAACGCCACGTTTTGCCAGATTTTTGAAAACGTTTACAAAACATCCTAATAGCTCCTTTTAAAATTCGGAAAAACCAGACGCATTGTTGCGGCCGCCGCCCATCCTCCAACACGCGCGGACCCAACAAGGAATTCAGCCGATGCGAAAGCGAGTGGTAGTGGGCCCTCCTCCGAGATGGCGAGTGGGTGTACAAACCCACTTTTCGATTCTTGGATGCGAGGAGGACTTGACGCAGCAACCGGATATTTCGGCCCACAAACGGATTAATCGGCAGGCTTAAATTAAAGAAAAAACCACCTCACCTCGATACATAGTTTCCGAATACTTTCACGGGAAGAAGTCTACCGTTTTTTTTATTTCCGCCGACAGTAAAGGAAACCGAGAGTATTGGAATACCTCTCTCGGAGGATGGCGTCATCGCTTCGGACACGATGATCACGATTTAAATTCGCGCCCTTGAACGATTAGAGCACCACGAAAAACCGGCAACGTATAAGAAAAGTGAAATTTACAAGCATAAGGAGGAATGGCTTGGACGCCTCCGCCGAACATTTGTACGTTTTCCGAGTTATCGGAAGAAGAGATTACAGATGACAGATAAAACGCGGGCTTCAATCCTTTCGGATGAGAGATTACAGGTCTCTTATCTTGATTTTTTCGCTTCTGCAAGTACGCAAATTTGTTTCCAAATCAGATAACAAGACTGTTAAATATTAAGAACAAGTGCGAACTTAAGAGTCATTTTAGGGTTGACGGATTATTGTCGCAAAGAAAACGTAACAAACCGCATAGGAAGAAGCACCAATATGCGTGACAGGTGTCAATGTTTTGTTTTTTTCCTTAAAACATTCTTATTATAGAACCTTAATTTTTTGGCATAGCGTAGAAAATGTGAATATTTCTCCTCCTATCCGACTCTTAATTGAATTATTATATTTTAAGAATGTCCAGGTCTGGGAGGACGTTCTTACATCTCGCTCCGGACGCTAAACTTCCTTGCTACGTTGTTGTAAATCCAATAAACAAAAGCATAAATTGTTCTCGAGATAAAAGCTTCCCGATGAGTTTTCGTATACATGCCTTAGTAAACACGTTTCCCCGGCAGCAAAGGAAACGCAGGAGTTGGTGATTTTTAATAAGTTTCTGATAGCCGAAATAAACGTTTACTTAGATGATAACGCATCTCCGTTATTATTTAAAGAAGGCATCTTATTCAATCCGTAATGGCCAAACAACGTCATTTATGGATGCTGATACAGCCTTGAGTAATCCGTCACGAAGGCAAGTCTACCTATAAAAAGTTTCAGTCCCTCCCTCACACCAAATACATGGTTCATTCATGCAATCTCGCGACAAATCCTTTATTTTTCTTCGCAAAAAACAACTCCCGAAGCGAACTACCCCCTCGGAACAAATGAGCATCGTGAAATCAGAGTTTGCTTTCCTCCCTCGGGGCATCGGAAGGATTCGAATCGTACGACAAAACCGTGAAGCGCAGCACATCCCTCGGCGCCCGCACCGTAAAGAGCAAACAAAAATAAAAACTTCATAACAGATACCGGAATCCGTATTCCGAAACAGATTCTGACCCGAATCCGACACAAAGGCGAAAGGGAAAAGATCAACATCCCAACGGATGAGAGCTACTAAACAATCCCTCTCTCTCTCTCTTGCGAGATGAGAGGCGCCGCCTATAGAAACATCCAAATAACACAAACATTTTTTTAACCCAAAGAAGGATATTAAACACACGCGAGATTCCCGAAATAAACCCTAAAGGTGCCCAAAAAGAATAACACGGACGTCGAACAAAAGACGTCATTTTTATCTCTCTAAAAAAAACAACAAAACTCTGCGAGGGTATACGACCATGAAAAATAAACGCCAAAATACATTTGGACTAGAAAAATAAATGTGAAAAAATACTCCACGCTTGTTCATAACCTATATAAAAGGAATTTACTTTTTTAAAAACCCGAGGCATCGCGCGCGTAAATAAATCGGCATGGCAACAGATAACGCGATGAGGCACGCGCGAACCACGTAAAGCACGCCCCCACCAGACACGCTAACGAGAACGCAACTTAATCAACGTCTCCTTTTTGAGAAAAAAAATATAGGAATAGAACTCCGTTCACTGACCCTTCTTTGTTGCGGTGTCAACAATCCCACCGAAAGTTCTTCGCCCGTTTCGCCCTCCGACAGGGGCGACGGCGGTTGCTGGGTTCCCTCCTCTTTCTCTTCTTCTTTCCCGGCTTCCAGAGCCTCGCACCCGGTCTCCAACACTCCCGACGTACCACCTCCAGCCACCTCAGTTTCCATCGGAACCGATCGTCGAATCACGTTTCACAAGAAGGAATGGAGCACGGACACTCGAGGACGGGTCGGGGCCTGACGATACGTGGGCGTTCTTTTTAATACGTTACGAAACGTGACCGTCCTTCCGGGGGCCGCTCTTAACACAAAAGGGCCTCCTGAAGATTCCGGTAGCACACAAGAGAAACACGTTTGCCACGAAAAAAAAACCGTGAGAACGTCCCTCTTCCCGTGATACACTATATTATTTTCCGGACGTCGTATATATATATAACACGCCCCCTTATACTCTCCGCGTGCGTGAAGGAATCGAAGAGAGATAGAGAGAGAGCGAGACGATCCGCCACCTTCACCACGCGAAGCCGTAGCACGGGATGAACGAATCGAGCGGAGGAGCCGCAGTGCGCATGCGCGCGCGATCGCGCGGTCGGAGGGGGAGCGGCAAGAAGGAAAAAAATCAAGGGACGCGAGGGATGCGCGTGAAATTTCAAAAGCGGACGCGACGAGGCACCCATACCGTCGGTATTTTTTTTTTTTTTTTAGCGGGGAATGTTGAAAAATTCGGAACAAGAGATTTGATTGTTTAGCTGTTCGAGGTTGGTTTCGTGTCGCACGAAAACATTCGCGACCGGAAGATGTTCTCTAGATCAAGTTTTCGCTCCGGGCGCTTTCTTAAAAAAAATAGATCATTCCTCTAAAATTTACGTTGAATAAAAATTTCGAGGAATTTCCATTTTCAAATCTGTAAGTAAGACTCGGAGTCGAGATGAGATAGGAGCTATTTACAGGTTTTATAATTACCGTAAAACCTGTACAAGGAGACCTTCGCGCCATCTATCGGCAATATTGAGAATTCTCTTTAAATGAGTAGACCATTTCAATTAGGCATGTCAAACTCGAAGAGGCATTAGGGCCGCAATGAAATGATGGATGTTAAAAAAAGGGGCCGCATCAGTGGTGTAACAATAGGATGGCATGAGAGGCCCAAAGCTTTGGCCCCAGGGATTCGTGAGGGAGGGCCCTTATGGCCCTCGAAATTTCCCCAAGATAAAAAAAATAAAAAATAAAACATCCTGGTTTCTGCATGACTTTCCAGTTCACCATTAACTTTGGACAGTAATTTTTAAAAAGCTGACCCTTTCAGCATATTCCTGATAATTAATTAATAAATGCAACGTGATAGGCTTTACAATGGCTTTGTTTCAATTGAACAAAGGTATGCAATTGTTGGGTGAGGAGCCATCGACAATACTTTTGCCGCGGGCCCTTCCGCTCCTAATTACGCCACTGGGCCGCTTTAGGGTAACAGTTTTTAAATGAGAGCCAAAATAAAAAAATAGATTAAAAGATTTGATTTCAGTTTTGCAATTAAAAACAGATTTGAAAAGGCGATTATGTTATACCTCAATAATATGAAAAATGTTGTCTCCTTTTCGTAAAAATAAAATATACAAAATATTGAAAGATTTAGCTGAGAAAAAAAATAGAATTTGGGCCGCAGTAAGGCACAGAGAGACCCTCCATTTTGACATGCCTACTTTAAATGAATGATAGGGTAATTCCTGTACCTATAATCCGTATGCGCATTTGGACTACAAAAACACCATCCCGAGTCTGTCGTTGGTTCCGGTAATAGACAGAACAGGATTTACTTGAATAACACGCCGAACACGCTAATTCAATCAATTATGAAAATATTCCACTCTTTCGGCTGGACCATTATTTAACGCGATTAAATTACTCCACTCAAAGTTCACACTCTCATCTGAATACATACGTAGAAAACTCCGAGAAATCGAATTTTTTTTAACATCAACAACTGTAGATTTGGCGGTTAGTCGTTCGCCATAACCCTCAACTTTCGAGTAATACCGGTTGGTGTTGTTAAATTGCAAAAAAAGAACCTGTAGATTTCGCAATAAATCGATTGAGTTGCGCGACGACTGGAATGGAACTTTTTCGTTATTTCTCGACGACAGAAAATTTACAACCGAAAAGGAGATCGAATTTATGCTTTCATGGATGCCGTTTTGTTATTTATTTCAAAATATTTTTTTTCCCGAAGCGAACAAATCGTTACCTCTCAATTATGGCGGAGTAGGACAGGGAGCAGTTTTTTCGTCGAAAACGCTCTAAACGTTTCTTTTTTTCGTAAGAAAGCAAAGCTAACAAAAACATCAAGTCGCGTAAAAATAAAATAATTCGGAGATTAGCCTGAATATTCAGGAAGCCGTGACTCCCCTCCCCGTTTTATATTAACCTTAATTGACCCCATTATAAGGCATTCTGGGACACAGCTGGATCCACGCCGAGATTTCCTAAGGGGAGTTTTATATTTTTAAAAACTTTGCAGCGACGATATGGTATTAAAGGGAAAACAAAGCGAACTGGGTTGCGTGCAATAAGAGGGTTCTAAAGAAGGTCCGCCATGAACCACGTGAAATTTCTGGTGTGTTACAAATGTCATTTCAAACAGAGTCAAATAAATCTCAGAAAATGATCCTTAAAAAAATAATTATCTAAAAACAAAAAGCATTGGCGAATGAAACAAACCAACGCCTTTGATCGCGAGAAGGATGATTTCCTTTACTGAAGAGTACACAGCAGCTATTACTTCCCTCGTCAACAACACACAGACTGCACTAATTTAAATGCGCATCTAATTGCTACTAACATTATGGCTGGAAGAATTTACTGTCCAATAGTCACCGACTATTGGACAGGAGCCATGTCATATTTGAAGGGCTTATTGTTAGACGCATGCGTTATTCATTAAAGATCGACGGCTGTTTACTGTATCCGCGTTGACGATGATTAGGAATGAAGCATCCATAAGTGCTCACAGAGTGTGAAGAAGATCGAGTGCGACAAACGTTAATGATTAAATATCGCCGGAAGTTTAGGACGCGATCTAAGATGGCGTGTCTAGGGCTCGGCGTTGGACGACTCAATAGGTTTGAAAGACATCAATGAGCGCCGGAGAGGAGATTGAAATAATTGGGAGGACGTCAATGGACAAAGCACAGACCCCGAGCGAGGGCGAAAAGAAACCGCTCTCAAATTTTAAGTGGTGCCAACGACGATAGGACAGTTATCCTGTATGTACTAAACGTTAATTGTCACATACTATACCTAACTCCCAAGGCAATAACAAAAGGCCCCGCCGTTTTATATCCAAGAGAGTTAAATACATAATTTGACACAATCCATGACCTCGTTAATTGGACTCTTTGAGTTAATTCCATAATAGAACGACCTTTTGTCACGAACTGAATAGACCCGCAGAACTCCGTACGAAAGAGAACTGCAACCCGGGCTGTACGATCATCAAAGATTTGCGCAGAAAATTAGCTAAATTTAATGAAAAGCAACGATATAACCAAAGGTTGCTTTATAAATAATTATAGCGATAACGCCCTCGACAGAATTGTTTGTTATTATTTTCCAAAGGCTAATATACATCACAGTTCACAAAATGACTGAATCAACCATGCTATCATTTCAATTACAAAGAAGCCGATTCACGGGTCGCTAATTTCTAGGCGTTGCCAACGTTATTTAATTGGCCATAAGATAAACTCGCTTATCGATTTATTAATAATAATCATTCACGCGTTCTTATTAAAATTATTACCGGCCACTACAAAAATATACGGGAGTGTGGAGAGATTTTTTTAAACGCAGAAACCTGATACGGAGATGTTAAATGAAGGACCAAACAGTAACGTGTGCATTGGCAAGTTGCGAGATGACGCGAAATACCACATACACGATGATCACTTATATAGAGGAGCGGCTTTAGGTATTTTTTGCGCCCCTAGCGAGGATCCACTAAAGAGCTCCTCCAACTTCAGAAAGTTTTCGTGAAAACATTTCAAACGTGGGCGTTTTCATTATTTAGCCAAACAATAACGAAGAAAAATTAAAGAAATGCAACGGATGTGCTCGACCTTCAGCATTTGTCAGTCGACATTCATAAATCATCAAATAATCAACGGATAGTCCTTAAGGAGGGCGCTCGAGGAAGTTTGGCGCTCAGGGCGTCCGACTCGCCGGTTAATTCCTGTAACCGAATGAGTTATACGCATTGTCAAGGTTAACTTAAAAATGACAAGGTAGAAAAATACAGAGCCAATTTCGCAAGTGTTCGAAAAATTTCGGAACGCGAGAAAGATTTCCTAAGACCTTTCTGATTAAGCCGTACAAAGGAAGCTACGCACGGTAGGAATTCTCCTTTAAAAAATGATGTGGCCAACATGACTTTCTCCATATTTGGGGTATAGATATTTAAATTATTATGAATAGCATTATAAGGTAAAATTATTATTTCGTATCGTGAAAAATACAGTCGTCCTCATTGCCGTAAATTATATTTTGAATATCTTTACAGAATTCACCGCTACATGGTGGTGGCACTGTATACAGGTAATTACGAGTAAGTTAAATATCTCCGAAATGGATGGTCCTACTAAAAATTGTTTCAAACAAAAGTTGGAAGGAATGTTATTTTATATAACTTTGTTCCTTATAAAGATTCTAAATAACAGCGTTTTAACGAACATATTCGATGAAAACCGAAATCACCGATTATTTATAAATAATTTCTAAACAATAACTGCTATGGAAAATTGTTTGAAATAAAATAAGTAGGAAATTATATTTTCTACATTTTTTGTAATGGCCAATGTATACAATAATGACGTATTATTAGAGAAATATCGCAAAAACCGAATCGGGTTTCGAATAAACCTCAACTTCTGGTTAATCGGTATTGCACAAAAACTAATCAGTTCTTTGTGCTCATGTTAAAGTGTTATATATGAAATCTGGTATTAATATGACAAGTACTTTTTGAGTTAGAGCGCCCACAATCACATACCTACATCCACACACACACATAGACATCATTCCGAAAATAGTCCAAACGTGTTCTAGGGACCTCAAAACGTGAATTTCCGTTGAAATCTCGAAGTCGATTTTTTTCGTGATCACAATACTTTCCCTATACTACGTATGGAGAAAGTAAAAAACAAATGTTATGTTGAACTGGAACATATAATTTAACGCTTCGAAAATTTATTTTCGCTGATCAAACATCCAAAAGCATTAATGATACGTGGTTTAAAAATGAATTAATGATCTCATCTCATGACTTGAAACACCTGTTCCATTAATGCGAGCTTTTAGCCTTACCACACATTAAATTATACACGGTAATACGTAAAATAAATATTCCTTCATCGCGTGAGAGTGATATCGTAAAATAAACACATGAATAAATTCTACTCTATACTCGCTCCCCGGTAGTATAGTGGTCGGTATCCCATCCTGTCACGCGGGAGACCGGGGTTCGATTCCCTTCCGAGGGAATTTTTTGCATTAAGTGTTTATAGATTTTTCACACAGCTACTGGTACCGAGGCCCTAAAGTTTTCACCTATCACCTATTGATTAATTAATTAACAAAAGTTAATCTTTCTTGATTGGTTGGTTGGTCTGTAACGCTATATGGTCATGTCGTCATTATTATTTTTTTTTAGTTCACTGTTTCAACAAGAAAAAGTTTGAGACAATTTCCCCAGCTCCGCTAACTTCCCATCGTTACAACAAAGTCCGCCAAAAAACCATTGCATAGTGGGCAATCCCTTGAAAACGAAGGAGTTAGAAAACGCCTCAGAGCCGTTTTCTTGTTGAAAACGTGACGTCGCTGGTCACCGGCGACACCTATATTAGTCACGGGATAGCACGAAGCTTGAAGTGCGGTTGCTAACTATTCGAAGAAAAAAAATCACGTGGGCGTAAAGTAGTAATGCAATTGTTTAGACGGAGTGACGCATTTCATAACGCCTTACTTCGGGATATCCGACGCGGAATTTACGGGCCATTGTCTAAACAAACGACCTTATAGACACGCGCGCAACCGTAGATACTAAATCTCATTTCGCGTTAAGTTAAACTATAAAAACATCGATTGAGGAAACAATTTCGAGATCGACTAACTGTATTAAGAAACCCAAATTTTAGCTCGTTAACGGTGGTCAGTTTAAAAAACTTTAATACAAAATTAATGGTTTCTGTTGAGTATTATAACTGAAACGCCATCCCAGATTTTATTAAACGGGATAATACCTACTTGTAGAAAGAATTACACAAATCAAACTTTGAAAACTTGTATGCGATACAAAGGTATTAATTACGGCAATCCTACTCAATTTTCCTGCCATTAATAATACATTAAAAGGTATAATCATTGTTTAAAACTTATATGATGAAAATATACACCCCATGGTTAATTTTTGATTTTTTTAAAATACCCATATCTAGAATCAAACAAGTTAGGAATGTAATGATAATGGGAAACGTGAAAAAATGTTATGACCGGGAGTCGAACTTGGGCTAGCCCGGTCCACACCCAAGAAAGTATTCCCGTTCTGAAACAAGGAATTAGTCTGCTACGGTAGTTCAGTGATAGAATATCTGCCCGGGTTCGATTCCCGGTCATAGCAGAGTTTTTCACGTTTCCACATTTCCTACCATTACAGCTTATTCCTGTCGCATAAGGATCTTAGGATTATCCTTTCCGTCGATTTACAGATGTTACATGATTCTTTTTACAAGCCCCGCCCATCTCCAGCAGCTGATCCTGGATCCACCAAATTCTTGCCACACGTAGCTCTCATATGTAGTAACATCCTGAAATGTTGGTTTCTCTAGGCTGAACCGTTTCAGAGATATCGCCTGCACACACACGGAAGGACAGACAGACAAAGTGAATACATAAGAGTATTTTTTTTTGTAAAAGAAATAACTAAAAATTCACGAACACAACTCGAGACGTTACCGCAGAAGTCACGGGTTTTGAGCAGGCGAACCCACACATCCTCTTACAAGTGGAAACACCGGCGAAGTTGCGTAACGTTATCTAAAAAATTGTTTGGATAAGGCTCCGTTTTTTCTCGACGGGAAAATGTCAGCACAATCGACACCTTCCACCAACTTAAATTAATTCGCGTTGGGTTTTTAAGTTAAAAGACGCACGAATTCGGCGGATCGCAAAATCATGAAATACGGCTCGAAGAAGCGAAGATAAACCAGGATATATCGATAACATTCGACCGTTTCCTTCCTCTACCTTTTCACCCACGCTCGCTCTAAAAAAAACCGACGTAAACTGGCTGAGACAACTCACTTTCATAAATAAGGCCGAAGAAATTGGTTTGGGGGAACACCAGAATTGCGCGCGTCAAAAACAATTCTCTGCCTTGTTAAGCCACAAGGAATCCGAGAATTCCGAGAAGTGGATTGAGCGAAACGAAGGGAAATGAGAGGAAGGAGTTTTCTCTTCGACAAGCAACCGAATGCGAAAGATGATTACGGAGGGACGATGGAAGGTCACCCCCCTAAATGATCGCGTGCGAGGGAAATGAAACGGTCGACAGGAGGCGAGACTTCCTTTTAGTCTTGCACAGCGAGAAGAATGTGCATTCCAGTAAAAAAAAATACAAAACTCAGTTCGCGCCGATTCCCGGAAGGTCGATCTTGAAAGCTTTTACTAGAAAGGTCCGAGTAATTGTTTCTTAAAGAGGAAAAAAATCATCAATCTTTTGCGAAAACAAACGAGGGGAAAACGTCAGCTGCTTCGACACGGCCTCTAGCATAGATAAACGTCGGCTACGAAATTGTGACTATATAAAAAATTATATAAAACAAAAAATAAATCGGTGTTCCTCGAAACGGAACGAGACTACTTAAACGTTGAAATTTATTTTCAAAGATAAACATATGGTTAGTTTTTTATAATTCAGGCAAGCAATAAATTTACTGTATTTAAAATTGTTGTCCCTTATCCAACGAATAATTGCCGCCCTTCTTTCTGAACAGGTCACACTCCTTAAAAAAAAGTCTTCAGTAAGTTATTTTTTGAAAAAAAAATACAATTTGTTATCTTGCCAATGTAGAGAATCGCAATCGTCTTACTTTTTAACTATCGATAAAATTCTAATGTGGGTAAATAATTTTCCGATACATAAGCAACGATGAAATAATTTCTAAGAAGTACCTATAACAAACTAGTTTATCTTATCCTTTCCTATCTTACGATAATGGGACCGCCTTCCATAAAATATTAAGAGGAAAAATAAACCTATGATTCTTGGAAGCTTTATCTCCCTGCTGTTAAAAATTTCGACAAAAACATCACTTTGACGTTCTGAACGTTCCAAGAAGCAGCACATCCAACGGAAAAACATGATTCGCAGCATCACAACGGAGGACTAATAATAGCCCGAGAAATATGTATCAATAAATTAACTTCAGAAAATAAATAAAAACTAAAACGTTAAATGAACATAAGCTAGAAGAAAACCTTATAACATTACACTACAGTATAATTATATTATAATGTTTTCGCTATTAGTGCGGTCTTTGCAAGGAGAACTTCCATTTAATACATTAATTTTAAATATGTTGGCACAGATCTGAGATAATAATTCAAATTATTCGTAAGGTAGGAAAGAGGGTAATATTTTTTGTCTAAGGCGCATTAGTAATGCGGCGATGAATTCCATGACATGGGATCATAACAAAATGAAAACATTAAAAAAATTGTATAATTTAATATATATATTTTTAATAATTAATACACTCCATAAATAATCTACAATGAGAATGCTGATATTCGAAAAAATAAGTTCCAGGGCGGTAATAATTAATAAGGAAAATGAGAGTTGCAAATATAGTTGCTCAACAAATCTTATATATAAAGGATTAATACACGATTAGAAAATTAAAGACAATGTCACTTTCAATAAGGAATATGTAGTTAGTAAAAGTATTTAAAGTGATCAATGATTGCAGCGGATGTTAAATATTTTCGAATATAGCGACCGAAATATGGAAAGTTTTGCGCTTGTTAAAGCAAGTCGAGTCATCCTCGCCAAAGTAATAGCTGGGAGTTCTGTATGAGAAATTCCAGGTGAAAATTAATAATTTCCAAGGCTTACACCGCATAAAAGAATTTTCGAAAAAACAAAAAGGCATAAATATGTCCTAACTTCACTTTGAGGAAGGGAATCAAACTTTCTATGAAACTGTTAAGGCTTCCAGGACCATAAATACATTGTAAACTGTAATGATTTAAAATTAACGTTTAGAATCTTTTAAGAACGCGCGCCTCCAGGTGAAAACATGCGAAATGCAAAAAGTTTTAATGCGTCGAAAACAAGTCTCGCAGAGAATTTCCGAAATTTATTTTTAAAAAAATAAAAATTACTCGAACGCGGTTGGGCAGTTAAGAAAAAACTAAATAAAAACTAGGTTTTATTCCAGAAAACAAGGCGAAAGTGTACGTCAAAATACATAATATTTTTTCTACGACGACTTACTAATCCTTGAAAGAGAACGATTTTTATAAGAAACAGTTGTTTACCGAAAGCGCCGGTTGCTTCCACGAAACACTCTTCGCAAAAACAAACTACAGTAACCGGGTTTCTTGCATGCCGTGTCCTTCGCTTTTCTTACCAGAGAAAAATTTGGGTCAATAACAGTGTACTTGACGCGAAAATAATTATAACATTCTCAGATTTCTAACTCGTAACCATAAAACGGAGAGCGACTAGCGTCTGAAACTTGGCGAATCCAAGCGATGCAAGTCGGACATTACAGTAATGCACAAAGCGACGGAAGTGAGAATTTATGCGCATAAATTGAAAAGGGCGCACCGCATAGATTGCCTTCAGCCGTCTGGCAGACTACCCTCATGCGATTCGACGATGAAATAAAAACAAGCGGAATTACTCCTGCTGAAACAAGACGAGGTAGGCTGTTGCGTCCCATAATCTATCCGGTAAATGCGAGTGGAAACGGATAGGTTTTTGAGGCAAAAGTAATGTTCGAGATGTTTACAATAACATAGATTTCTATACGTATCCTTCATTCGGAAGAAAGACTCATCAAACTGTAAATCTCCACAAAGATTCACCATCCTTGAAAACTTTTAAGGTGAACAGCATTAATAGACTCATAGGAGAATTATCGATCTTGCCTTATGGTTTAAATCGAATTGACAAACAATTTCTCTGCAACAGCCATACAAAGGTATGGAGAGACAAACTTTATGGGTAAACTTGCCTCCTTTGCACTTGATCTAAGCCGGAGACTCCAGGCCAAACCCGAAGAAGTTGTACTATTGCTTATGTAGAGAGTAGAAATTCAAATAATATTTTTTCTTATACTCACCCTGTAATTAAATTTATAATGCGATACGCACTAATAACCTTTTCGAAACAATTTATTATTGCTGACAGCGCAAATGCTGGAATTGTCAGCAAATCTTACAAAACACGCAAGAGTTGGGAGTTGCCAACTTCCAATTTTAGCAAATTAATTCATATACACAATCATATCTAGGCAAGTCGTCAGAGATGTCTCTTATATAGTTTTTGAACGAGAAATTTCAAATAAATTTCCTTGATCTAACTGTCCCGGAGATATTACGGCTTAACCCGTAGCTTGGAGATGATTTTCCCAAAGCTGAAAAGGTGGTAACTCTATGGGAGATAATTTGTCAAATAAGTTTCAACAAAATATAATTTCAAATCAATTGAATTTTACAGAAATTCCACTGGGAAACGTACGTGCTATCCAAAAATTCTAATACAGCAGAAGGAAACTAAGGATTATCCGAGAATATTATAACAAAAAATACTTCTCGGAAAAAAGTCTTAAAAAACGCAAATGAATCAGGGCAGATCAAGTAAGAGGAAAAGACAGGCAAAGTGATAAGAAAATCGTGCAAAAAATATAATAAATAAACTTAATCGAATAAACCTATAACAGCTTGAAATTACTTTCGATTAAACACGCAGAAAGTATGGCTCCAAAACACCATATCTGGTTAGTAGCAAGTGTGATAAATCGTTTTAGGAAACGCAGTTCTTCAAACGTTTTTTCCTCCACCCCATTTTATCAATCCAACTTCATCAAATAATCTGAAATGCCTAATTAAAGTATGTGTAAGACTTCCGTTACTCGCTTAACTTCAAATATGCGCGCATAAATGTAAAAATCGCGCCATCGTTTCCACGAAACTTCATATACTTAATTAACTGCCAAATGTAAAAACGTCAAGTGTGATATAAAATGACGATACTGTGTCGATTTTAGTCACGAATTTAGTAATATTCTCTAGGCATTTCCAAATCACTCGAGAAATTTTTAATTCGTCTGTTTCCACCTTCTTTAGCTTCCGCTAATCATTTTAAATTTTCACGTGTAAGAGGATAATATTAAATAATAAAAAAGTCGGAGACTACGGCCAGATGAATTAATTAAATTAAAACATAAATACTCCTTAACAGTACAAAGTACTGTACGGTTAAGGAGTATTTGTTTTAATTTAAGGATAATATTAGTTGAAATTTTGTAGTCAACAAATTATCTTGCATATAAAACACGCGAGGTAATTAAAAACTTTTTTAATCAAGAAAACTATTTTAATCAACGCCAAAAATAAAACATGCAAAGAGTTATATCGAAGGGGACGCCGGTAGCAGCGTAACTTTCCACTCAGGTTTTTTTCCCTTTGCTTATGACATAATTATGGAAATAAAACAATTTTAGCATAAGAATTATTTCAATTATTAGTCTAAGAAAACGGAAACACTGCAACAAAAAAAGCTAAATGCTAAGGAAAAATCTGATGTGGCCAACACATGACTTTCTCCGTACTTGGAGTATAGTTATTTATGAATAGCATTATAAGGTAAAATTATTATTTCCTATCGTAAAAGAATAGTCGTCCTTATTGCCGTAAATTAGTTATATTTTGAATGTTTACAGAATTCACCGCTACATGGTGGTGGCGCTGTATACTGGAAATTAAGAAAAAGCAAAATATCTTCGAAATGGATGGTTCTACGAAAACGTGTTTCAAACAAAACTTGGAAGTAATATTATTCTCTACAACTTTGGTCCTTAAGATGACAAATTACAACGTTTTTAAGGAGATATTTGACGAAAACCGAAAAACCCGATTATTTTTTATAAATAATTCCTAAACAATAACTGCTACGAAAATTTGTTTCAAATGAAAGTTGTAGGAAATTTCATTCTCTATAGCCTTCGTATAGAACTGTATATACAATAATGATGTTTTAACGGAGAAATATCGCAAAAACCGAATCGGGTTTCGAATAAACCTCGACTTCCGGGTAACCGTTATTGTCCAAAAACTAATCAGTTCTTTGTGCTCACCCTAAAGTGTTATATATGAAATTTGGTAACGATATGGCAAGTACTTCTTGAGTTAGAGCGCCCACAATCACATACACACACGCAGACATCATTCCGAAAATTGTCTAAACGTGTTCTAGGGTCCTCAAAACGTGTATTTCCGTTGAAATCTCAAAGTCGATTTTTTCATGATCACAATACTTTCCCATTACTCCGTATGGAGAAAGTAAAAATCAAAATCATTACGGTCGAAAAAAATAAAAAATCGTTCACTTTATCTGATAAAAACGTCTCCTAATAATAAGAAGGTTGACGAAAGAAATGTCATTTATAACATAAAGATATATTATTCTTCTGCTATAATTTAATTGCATTTTTGTAAATGTTTAATGCTTGGTATACATCAGTTATCATGGAATATGTATACTATTTTCAACGAGTAAATCTTTAAAACAAAATTCTTTCGAAATCGTTATAAATTCTTTTAACCGAGCAGCAGATGTATAGCTACCAAGCGGCGATAACTGGAAATTTTCATAGATTTGGTTATTTTTTAATATTACGACAATATGAAACTTCAACCAATGGAAACTATCCATAGAAATTCAAATAGAGAAAATATTTTTTTTTCTAAAATACATCCATCACGACTAGAACACACTTAAATTACGTAAACGTTAGCTGAATCGACACAGAGAGGCGGAAGGTTAAACGAAGTGATAAAGCTTTCTTAAAAAACATCCTGGATTAAAAAAAACAATGTAATAAATATCGAAACATCGGTCGGAGTTGAAAAAAATACAGACATCACGACCGAGGAAGCAAACGTTTATCCAAGGAAATATAACATTTCTCCCAAAGGTTTACGAAGAAAAAAACCGCTTCCACACGGCAGGATGAGCTTGTTTTCGTTTCATTCGACCGCATCCAACGCGTTATTTTTTCCGACAAAACACGACGCTAAAACGATCGGATACCGAAAGTAAACTACGACCTCAATCTTGACCCCCCGCACGAGCCTTTCCCTTAAATTAATCTCCTAAGAGGAACGGCAAAGAGAGAGAAAGAGGGAGATCTTTTTAATGAACCGCATTAGACCTTTATCTCTTTTCACGCCCTAAACAGAAAACTGACTTAATCCGTAGCGGCGCGCTAATCGAGACAATGATATCAGATCGAAGGAGAAAACGGTGCATGAAATCACACGTAATGAAAAACCCTCGGGAGGCATATACGGGGGCTCGTGTCAGTATCCGATGACCTTTTTGGAGTCACGCCACTCGACTATGCCACCGCACGAAGAGTGCTTTATATAGGAGTTTCTCTCCCACGAGCCTCGCGCAATCTCGTGCGAAGTTTGTCCGAGTTGCGTCAAATTAGCGCTATTCCGCGGGAGTGGTGTCAGCGCGGCCTGACAGGACGGTCGAAATTATTGTTTTTTCCCCTCCGAGTCGCGTCAGCGACTCTGAAGCGATCACAGCTTCGGAGAATTCGTTTAGATAGGTAAGAAAAACAAACTCCGTAACGTCGACGTGTTGAAAGAGTCGTCGCGATGGAAACGACTTTAGCGAGGAGACGTCGTATCGAAGCAGAGTTTTGACAATGCATCGGCAAAGAAGCCGACGAACGACAATTTTACGCTGATTAAACTATTTATTTTTATAATAAAGCAGGTGCAGTTTATTATTATCAGCCGGTTATTTTAATCGGGGGCGGCCGGAGGAATTTTGGCGCCCCGGGCGAGATAGCATTCCGGAGACTCTTTCGTAAATGATTGTTGAGATATTTACGATGTAAATGTTAATTTATTCATCGCTATGTAAAAGTTATTGATGGTGAAAAAATGTAAGTAATAACATTATATTATAGCCTGCACCGCGATATTAGTCTGTATCTATTAGTTATTCACTTGCAAGTAATGCATAGATATACGATCGGTATAGCGCCCATACCTCGGGCCGACCCTGATTGTAATTACTTAAAGGCAGCACGATTCACGGGAACTCGCTGTAATTTCGATTTAGGGAAAAAGGCGAGAAAAAATAAAATCAAAAGATTCCTGACACAATAAAAACATGGTAAATTTACAAGTGATATGCTCGTTAATAAATTAACTCATTCCCTGTGCATGAGCTCCTGAAAAAAGGCCGTAGAAAACGAAACCTCACAAAGTGTGCAGGCTTTTCCTTAGGAATGCATGAAGTTACATTTGAGCGCCATCTCGAGCACAAAATACAACAATTTAGTTACGCCGTATCATCAATGCACCCTCTCTATCCTGCCACATAAAATCTTAGACTTACAATTAGACGAAATGGAACTCTTTACGCTTTCTTCATGCTAGGAATACGTTTCAAAAGCGTGCTAAAGCGAAACTGATGGCCGTGCAATTCGAAGTGTTTCCCTAAAAGAAAGTGGTGCTAAAACGGAAACGTGTGATGCGAAACCGCGCAATTCGAAGACTTAGTGTACTAGTTTTTTTTAAGTATCTCCAAACCCTTAATCTTTAATCTAACATAGTTTTTAGTCTACATGAGAAAAAAATTCTCAATCATCAACGAAAGCGAACATTTGAATGAGATGGACAAAGAACTCATGTTATTAATTTTTCCATAGTTTTAGCGTTACTTTTCTGTGTTTGTGTTCATATATTCAATTGAAAACTGACATGTCATTAATTTTGAAATTAACACTGCACATTTGGAATTGAATTTTTTTTTCTAGATTTTCCCAACCCATGGCCCGAGGAGTCGCTGTGGATGATACATGTTAATTAGTTTAAAAAACGAAGCGAAAATGCGACAGTGACTGTGATGTTGGTATGTGACCACAATGTAAAAAGTCCGTGCCTGTAAAGTGACATCGGAATCACATTTTTTTAAATATGACTGCCGGTGGTTCTATGCTGTTGTTCTGTCCGTGAATGCAAAAGGTATGAGAACCCCAGCTTTACACGAATAAATTAATTCCACCAATTTCCCAAATGAAAAATAACATCTTGCGTGGGAGAACAAGGATATTAAAACATTTCTCTCCGATGACGGCACTGCAAATCGGAATATAAAGCCCAACCCAAACGCGAAGACAAGCATTTGCGCGGACGAGAACTCCCGAATAACGAACCATTCGTTCTCGAGGGAACCACATCGGGAAACATTTCCCTCCATGCGTCCTCCCATATCCGTTGATTAACCTATTCCCGCCGAAAAACCAAATTTCTAATAAAAAAAAGAGGCCCCCGCCTCCCTCGCAGATAACGTTATTCTGCGCAGTGTCATCGAGAGCCGGCCTATCCCTCGACACACCCTCAAAAACCACTCACACTTTAATATCGTACTTCCTCGGCCGTTCCGTGAAGCACTACGCCGACTTCCGGCGGCTATTCGGAGAAACTCGACCTTACGAAACGGCCGACGTGAAGCCAAGCCCATTTCGCGACGTTTGAAACTTTTACCTAGCCAGGAAAAAAATGAAACGCGATGCCAAATGGTTGTGATTCAAACGCTTTGAGATTGGTAACCAATCGGGAGAAACGCATTCGAGTGAGGGTGGCATCGGTCGGGTGACGTAATTTCCTCATTTCTATTAATTTGCGGTTTTTTGCCGTTTCCGTACGACTCTCTCAAGTCAAGGTCTCGCGATGGAAAAGATTCCAAGTCTTTGAAATGCGGAATTCCTGGCAGTAAACCCAGTCCAGCTGTATTTTCCCCATTATTCTCGACTATAAATAAATTCGAGCTTGATCTGCATTCGATTTCGATAAATCGCCGAGTCTACCATATAAGGATGAAATAAAATAATATGAAAGTTTCAAAAAGAATATTAAGAATAAACCGACTGCCTTTCGAAATATGGATTTTTCGACATCCATAAATATTCGAGGCTAATAACATAATTAACAAACTGTAATTAGATTATAAACATGTAGCATTTGAGAAAACTTTCCAGGAAATATTCTGATTTAAAAAATCATGATATTCCCCTAGTCAAAAGAAAACCGATCCCACCTTAGGAACGCTGCCATTGGACCTTGATTAACGCAAACTTTTCGATCGCAAATGTCTTCGAATCAGGATTATCCGAGGGCATGGCCGAATTTTTATGAAAATATCGACATACGCTGGTCCAAGGGCGAAACTTACCCTCGATCTGCATTCACGCTTCTCGCGTTAGAAGCAATATAGATCCCAAGGAAATGAGGGCTCGAGACGAACGAGAAAATATTTCAAACTAAAATCGAGGGCAACGGCGTAAGAGATGCGCTTTAGGAATGCACTGAAACCATGGCTTGCTTATATCCTTTTAAGAGCGCTATCCGCAACAACGTGAAAGGATCCCTCATTCGCGAAGAGGTCGCGTTTATTTCGAAGAGATGAGGTTTCTCTCTCTCTCTCTCTCTTTTGTTCACCCGACTTAGCCGGATGAATAAAAAATAATAATAACCAGGCTCTTGGGTTGCACCACAAAACCTCGTTACTTCGCTCCGTACAAAAGTATGCGAAGAGCGTACTGAGACAACAGCGAGACTTACTTTAATTTGTAAACAAATAATTTAATTACATCCTCAGTCGCTCTTACTTAATTAGAAGCGCCTTTATAAATCTGAACACAACATTCATTTATTATGATACGCCACAGTTATTTAGTTCTGACCTGACGCCAAATGCAAAAGACATGTCCTTTTCGGTGATTCTACTAATAAGATGTAACGTAAAAGGCATAATTAAATGAAATATCAAATCTACACTTTTATTTTTTTTAATCTAGAATTTGCCTCAAAGCATGTTCGATATTTACAACGCACCCTCGCTTTGAGATAGAGGCTCAACGTGATGGGAAATTTTCATAAAGGAAATGTCACTTAAAATAAATGTCAGCCTCTAAATATTACTGCTAACTAAAGGCAATAAATTAAATTAACGGTCTATTGCAAATGCTGCTTCGACACAAGGAGAGGAAAACCAGAATGAGAAACTTTAATTTAGTCAAAATTACTTGCAATTAGTTAAATAAATAAAACAGAAGCTTTGTGTAGCCTTTTTGGGATTATTTAAATTTAACCGCAAACATTTTGCGAGTGAAGTTTGCTTGAGTGTGTATTATGTTTCCAATGCATAATTTTACGATTGAATAATTCGATTAAAGATTTTAAAAATAATTTTATATTTCTCGTCAATCCTTCTGTTATTGAGATTTTATTTATTCAAGGCGCTCAATTATCAAATAAATACAACGCAGCTAAGTTTTGATTTTCAAAATGCAACTTAAATAAACAAAGATATTCTTTTTATAAAATAAAATATTCTAAAGCAAGTTTGAATTTTGTATTATGATACAAATACATCGATTATTTCTTTGGTTATAGTTAACACTAACTAGTAGGGCAGTCCCGGATCTCCGATCCTCAATGCGATTTAAATAAACTGAAGGTTTAGTGAAATAATTTTCATTGAATAATTAATGAAATATAAATGATATTCAAAGTATTAAAATAAAAAAGCATTTTATCTCACCTTAATATAAACAGTAAGAGAAAAATCTATAATCCTACCAAATTTCAAGTTTCTAGCACATATACAGATGTTAACAATAAATTGTAAACAAATGCTGACAGTCGTCAACGTAACCATTTTAAAACGTTATATTATCAATCGAAACAAAATAAAAAACAAATTAATGCACAATTTAAAATAAAACACAATTCGCTGGGAACTTGTTTGTTATAGGTACACGTTTTTGACACAGCTAGAAAAACTTCCCATACGCAGTCAACAGACTAATTATCCGTAAATATTTATGTTGCTATGCTTCATTAATTTCGATGCGAATAATGCTTTTCTTTCGTCTATTTGAAGGTTTAATTGGCATTAAATGAATCGGAGGCAACAATGAGAGTCTCCTTGGTAACGCCCGGAATGAGTACGAAAAATCCGCAAAATTTCGAAAAATAATGCGTATTTCTGAAAACTTCGACCGTGTACCGTGTAAACATCGCAAGAATAAGATAGTATAAAGCTTTAGCCGTCGAATAAAGCAAAAAAGAAGAAAATCGGTCCATATTTACGTATTTTAATGTATGAAGGAAAAAAACCTTGACTCTGAAAAATCAAAAATCCCGTGTAAACTTATGGGAAAATATAAGTCTCCTGGATTCGAACCCGGGACACTTTAGCAGACGAAAATATTTTTCTAGGGACCTCATAGCCAGTAGAAACAAAACGCCGTTTACCGCATATCTTTATGACGAACGGTTCTCGAGAAATACGCCGATATAAATTGTAAACAAATGTCTAAAGACGTCAACGTAAAATTAATATATAGTTAGATAATTATACTACTGTTGACGCGTGTCTAAACAATACACAACTCAAGAAATACCATTCTACTCCACACAATGTAGACAAACACGTAATGCTCTCCTAAATGTTAATACAATTTGGTATACGAAATCTCACGGAGATAACAACAATACGTTTGCCCTTAACGACGAAAAATTTTCTTAGCGTAACAGAATCAAACACAAAGGCTTTTATTTCACTAGAGATAGAAGATTGCCATGTATTTTCCACTGAAACAACGAACCATAACTTTTCTCTAAAAGATAATTATCGATACAAACTGCAATGATAGAGGAGTGAAAGCATGCATTTCAATGGCCTTGTTTCCAAAGGAAAAAGTTGATGTCATGTCCGATGGCGAAAATGCCTCGACTGGAATTTTCTCGTTTCATAATAGGAATCACAATATCCATGAATGTAACCTCAAAAATCAAAAAAGGTAGGCAAAACGCCCGACGCCGAGACAATGTTAGGTTCGTAGCGCTTTCGTTTTTTTTATACTTTCTCATACATAAAACATTTGAAGTAATGCGATCGTAAAGAATTTTGACCGAGTTCTAAAAAGTGGTTTCTGCTAAACGGTTTAACAGATTTCTACGAAATTTTGTGTTTAGATAAGGTATATCTCGTGGAATAGGGGAATTTCTGAAACCAACCGTATCGCGCAACAACGGAAGGCAGTTTATTCTTATCAATTTTCATAAAATGTATATTTACCAAAACTGGAAGATTTGATTTTGATTAAAACTAATCATTCATATAGCGTAAAACATTCTGTACGCAAAGCGTATATAGCGTTCAGTGAAAGTATGACGTACGGAGTTTTACGTCAACCCCTTCCACCCACTAACAATAGCAACGTTTTCACCAATCAAACTGGGATAAAGAGTTTTTCGTGCAAATGCATATTCACGTACTGACATTACTGCATGAACTAGAACACACGCATACGAGTTTTTTTTTAATGCACGTAACGCTGATTTTCGTATTACTCATAGGATATAAGGTCCTTTCACCAGCGGACTTTACGTAATTTCCGTGAAAAAAGCGCAACGATTACAACAATGCGCTTGATTTAAAATTGGCTTCCCTCTCCCCGTTTCGGCCACAAGTGGACCGACAACAATCCAGCGCAAATGAACCCCCGAGGTCAGAAATGAAATTAGAGATCCATGCATTCATTACCCGTATGATAGAATGTGTTTTCCCCCCTCCCACCAAACTGCGCCTTAAATCAACAGCGAGTCAACACGCGTCGTCGACTTTTGTTATGAAACACTGGCGGGAAGCGGATAAATTACAGACGCGAGGAGCAAGACAGCGGATTTCCGCTGCGAAACGTTCCCTTTTATAATGCCTCCGCAAAAAAAAAACACATCCCAGTTCTTTTTGAACGCGTTTTTCCGTAAAATGACCGCAAGAGGAAGAAAAAAGATAAAAAATCCAAATGGCGCGGAACAAACCTCGGGTCATCCATCATTAACGTGATCCGCATCTTTAGAAGAAGAGACTGTGATGGAATTTAGAGTAGATATTTTTTCCAACGATAAAAAAATGATGTATCGAAATGGAGATGAAAAAAACGACTAATACGATTATTCGTGAAAAAATATTGGTATAATTTTCAATTTAGTAATTTAAAAAGATTGAAGGTCTTTCTAATTCAATAATATACGTTCGCCGAATTAATGTATGCATAATTCAAACACACGATGGAAACCTGGGGACATGAGTAAAAAATAGCATATTTTGATTATTGTTCTAATATATTATTAATACTTAAAAGTAAACATCGGAGAAATTTGCATTATAACGAAGGCAGGGAATATTTGAGTATTGCCTTTAAATTACGGGAAATTATTCCAACACGAAAAATTAGTAAATGAAGATAATGACATATTTCAGAAGAACGTGCGTAATAAAGTTGAAACGGCAATTTTTATGTATTTCTTCAGCAAAATATAAAATTATATACCAATTTTTTTTTCAAGCTTTCGCTAACATACCAAATACCAAAATTTAAAAAAATGATGCAGTTAATGGGTTTTCTCCTTTCGTTCCAAAGCCGTGAAAATAAGCCAAAAGAAAGTAGGTAAACTTGCGGTTTTCCACGTATCTATCAATTAAATCTTTTGTACTTATGACTGCTGAAATGCACTGGCGGCTCGAAAATTAATCTGAATATTTTTTGTTTTACACAAACACAAAACGAAAAAAATAACCTAAGTTAGATATAATGGAAGCAGCATACACTTACGAAAATATAACAGTTCAATATTAAAATCGATTATTAATTTACGTAATTCTAACTTCTAAAAATATGTTAGATCAAAGCATGTACTATCAAATACCTCCAAAATAAGCAAAAGTATCAAATGAAAATAAATAAATAAAGACATTCGTAAATGCAAAGTAATGACGCGCACATAAAGTTCTGAAGGGTCATCATAAAACATGAGCAGAATAATCATTTCGAATGAGTTTTCTTCTGGTGATTTCTTCTCTTCCGTCTCTCTGTCTATTACTCAATCCCCATCCGCATTTCTCAATGGCGCTAGTTTTATGATACTCTTTTAAATGGGTATACAGATGGGCTCTTATGGGATGCTGTGGCATATTTCTTCGCAGCATCCATTAAGAATTCATTGATTTAATGCATCCAGACGTGGAAGAAAGGCAACAGAACAGATATCCATATCCATCTTAAGGTTTGTTGATAGTGCTCTTTCGCAATCCGACTTCCTAGAACACATTTAGAAAAAATCTACTTCTAAGAAACTCTTAAAAGGCTAAGAGGCAGTGCAGACGGGAAACGTCAACCATCTCGACGAAAAGAAATGAGGAAATAGCTTCAAAACGACTTTACAATCGACATAACATTGATACCTCTTCGATCCTAGCTACGACAATAACGAATCAACAGTTCGATAAACGATATCAGGGGGACAGAAGCTGCCAAATAAAATCCAATAATCAAGTAATTTCCTTTCCAACGAACAAAAATTCGTTCGAACGTTTATTTTAAACTGCCTCGGAAATAATTCGTAATTAAGCTTTTCCGCAGACATTGAAACACGAATTGTTAAATTGGCAAGACAACGGGTTGACATTACTTCGTCAGAAAAGAACAAAATTCAACAAGTTTAGTTTTCATTCCAAAGGAATTCTATAAAGCTACGGCCTAATTGGTGATGTTTTAGTAAAATTTAATAGGAATATATTGGAACAAAATTTCGTAAGCATAAATTTCCATTATCGCCGACCAACGAATTTCTTAAGACCAGTTTTCTATCTGACGCGTTTACCAAACTTCCGCAAAACGTACTTTTCAAAAAATAGAGCCGATAATTTTAAAGTATCAGTTTAATTCTTGGCCTTGAAGTGCAGCAGTAGAAATTCGAATTCGTTGGCGAAATGTCACGCCTTCGTGAAAAAAGTTTCGATAGCGTCTTTGACAAAGTTAACTCGGACAGACATTGGCTACGAAAAAAGCGAATTTAAAACTTCGTAATACCAATCAGATGGTTGGATCTCGTCACGATAGGAAATCCTGTGATTTTAAAGCGTTTAAATATTTTGTTTTAATACACCCACTACCAACAGATATAAACGCGGGTCGATGAGAAACGTGGCCCCGGGGCGCTTCTATTTAGTTATATTAAAACACTGGATTGAATGAAAAATTGAATGGTTTCAATTAATCGTGGAATTACGAGCAGAGATGAAAATGTTCAATATTCATATGACAACACTTTTATTATTATTATTATTCACTCGACGAACAAAAAGAATGCTTGAAAAATATTCACACTAACAATTTGTTCAACATGTGAACGTTACAAAAGGCGTAATGAGGACGTCCTGCTCCTTTGCAGATGAGGATAGAAAAGTTTAAACATATCACTATTGCCGCAAAGTTGACCCATGCATATTGCGAATAGAAAGCATACAAAAGCAATGCGTCACGTTTCAAAGAGGGCACGGAAGAGTCGAAAAGTGTCCCAACTATGGAAGAACCATCGTGGTCACAAACGAGGCGTGAGTCCGGATATGAAATGACAACTTCCGGAGTAAAGTACGATAGGGTGGAGCCTGTCTTAGAAAGGATGGAGCAGAACAAGGGCCCCTTGTGACACCGGAAGCGAAAAAGGAAGGAAGGCCTACGAAAGGAAGGGGCCCCAGATCCCCGAAGCAAACGTGAGAGGAGGCTTTAATTTACCACACGAAATCGGAAGGAAAACAGCGCAACTCCGTAACGAATTTCTGATTTTATTGAATGTGTTCATACACTTTCGGTTGGGCATTGGTAACGGATGTTAGGGGAAGGAAGCGCAGGTGTAAGCAAACGATGTTACTCAGCGCTAAAAATATAAATCTTGCAGGAAACGACCGGATGCAGATGGAAAGCGGAAAATGGTATCCGACAGACGTAATCCTTAAAAATCTATGAAAAATATTATGAAACGTAATAGTCGGAACTTGCTGCTTTTTGAATATAAATGATTTTATATAATAATGAACCACATTTCCTTTAATTTATTCGCGCAAATATTATAGCGGGACGGAAATAACATCTAACTAAAAAGGACAACAAACAATACCAGAAAATGTCTCAAGAAACGACACGACAACCTACAACAGGTTGTTTTTGTAATCGTGCCAAGTGGGAGTGGCAGACAATCACACAATCGTGCGATGTTCACAATGACATAACACAACGATTTCATAGGCGTCGATTTATAGCAATGAACTCGCAATTTTTTTAAATATAAGTTATTGATAGGGCAATAAAAACACTAATAGGAAACTAGCTCAATAAGAAAATTAACTAGAACGGTAAAAATAAAAACAGCCGAACATGTATTTCGATAATTTATTACTTAATTACGGTTTGAAATGTATCAATTCTTAAAAATGCTGAGTGATTTGCTGCTATTTTCAGTGACATATCATTAAGTATCAAATTTCTAACCATTACGTCGACACGTAAAACAAATAAATACAGCCGATGATATTACTGCACCATAACAAAAATAAAATAAAGTTTACAATATATGTAGCAACACATCAAAAATATCACACAAAAAATTCAAATTTTTAAAACCAATGTAATAAGTCTTGGTATGTCTTTAAACGATCCTTGGTCAAACAAGTGACCTTACTAATCAAACGCACAGACACAAAGAAAACTCCCATATTAATAGCTACTTTAAGTCTTCCTGAAGCTGATAAATGAAAATAGCACGTAGGATAATCTAAAAATTTGTTTACCTGCTCTTGCTCCGCTGTTAACGCTGCGGCCATCTTCCTTCCTTCGTAGCCTCGTTCCCAGATGCTAGGAATTAGAAGCGCTGGCGAAGGTTAGTACGAAGTCGCGTATGTACTCGTGTTGGTACTTCTTGTTACATTGTTTTCCACGACATGTATAACTTTTAATGTACGTGAAAAACACAAAAGTATAGTTCAGGATGATATAAAGAATTTAAAAATAATTATATCTGAAAATATTCGCTTGTGTTTCATACAATTAGGGAACCCTCCTCACTGGAAATCTTTCGTGTGGTGACATGCCACGACCTGTGCTATTACTAATGTCCCACTCGGTAATAAATAGGCAGACGGGTAAATTTTGCGCCACTAGTAGCGCTCGCAAATTTTATTCGTGAATGGTTATTCTAGTAGTCGACATATTAGAAATAAATCTGTTGTTCATTTAAGAGTAATTCTCAAATAATACTGTAAATTTACAAATACTTAACACGATTCTTTTAAATATTACATTATTATATAAGTGAATAACAATTTGGTACTAAAAACTGATAGCCCGAAAACACGAATAAAATTACTTTTACTTTGCGTCTTTTTCCAAAAAATCATTATTCACAAAATATTTACTTGATGCATGAATGCATCCAGTGGCTTTGTTGGAAAACGAAATAAGCTAAAATTAAAATATCTGATGTGGCCAATACATGACTTTCTCCATATTTGGGGTAGTAGATATTTAAATTATTATGAATAGCATTATAAGGCAAAATTATTATTTCGTATCGTAAAAGGATAAAGTCGTCCTTATTGCCGTCAATTAGGTATATTTTGAATATATTTACGGAATTCACCGCTACGTGGTTGTGGCGCTGTATACTGATTATTACGAAAAAGTTCAATATCTCCGAAATGGATGGTTCTACGAAAATTTTCTTCAAACAAAAGGTGGAAAAAATATTATTCTCTACAACTTTGGTCCTCACGAAGATGACCAATAACGACGTTTAAATTTTTTTTTCAAAAAATTTAAAATTTGATTTCAAAAAAAGTTTTTAATTTTTTTTTCGAAAAATTTTTTTCCAAATTTTTTTTCGAAAAATTTTAAAAAGTAACAAACGGCTTCTATAAATGTTAAACATTTTGACTTTTATTACCAACTTTGTTATTAAAAGTTCATCACAAATTCAATAGAGAAGGGGGAGAGGGTGCAGGAAAAGGTGGAGGGGGGAAGAGTACCGGCATCTATATTTTTTGCAAAAAAAGCATTGTATACATATGTAATCTAAATGATTAGTTTCTCATATTAAATTCAACATTTTCGTCACACCTCCAATAATGTTTATTTTGTGAGAAATTTTTAGAAAAAATGAAATGGAATTCGGATTTACTCCGAGAATTGTTTATATCATGTTTATAGTTGTTTTTATTTTCTTTCCAGAATTAGCTTAAAGCTCTGCTGAAAATATTTATCATTATTTTTCTTTCAATGCAGAGCCCAAACATGGTTACAAATAGATCTTTAGCAACATTCCACCTAAAGATGATTAATAACGTGAAATTATTGATGGCAGTACAAATTTCTCAATTTTAGCAGCTGAAAGATTTCATGAAAAACATATTTTGGTATAACGTAATAATTTTCAATACAGGCGACTCCCGAGATTCGACTGTTCGAGATTCGACAAATTCGAGATTTCGACACAGCCAATCGAATTGGGAACTACTTTACGCAGAGTAATTTTTGCGGAGTAATTGGTCCCGAACAACTACGCGAGGTTTAGTTTTAGTGTAAACATAGTTATATATACTCTGTTTGAATTTGTGCTGATTTCACTCTTTTTTCTGTTAATCTTTTATTTAAATTTATTGATTTATTTATAAATTTATCACTTGACATGATATCTAAAAGGAAATGTAATAGTGATAATGTAAGTGAATCAAATAAAAGAGTGCATAAGACTCATAGTTATGAATTGAAATTAGAAATTATAAGCGTGTTGAGAAAGATTAAAGCCATACTGAAATCGCACGATCGTTGGGAATGTGTCGTTCAACTATTAGCACTTATGTGAAACAGAAGGAGAAAATTCTAGAACGTGATAAATTGAAGTAATTTGATAACAACAATAAACAGTTTCCCACCCAATAGCTCTTCTTCCAACTAAAATCTTCCAATTTCTCAATTAATAAACCAAGTCCAGTAAGCACAGTTGAAAAAGATTTAAGGTATGAAAATATTTTTTATTTTGTTTCTTTATTCTGAAGTTATTTTGTGCTTTTTAATAACCTTTATATTAATTTCACTGTGATAAATAGTTGTATGTACAGATATGATGTATGCATGTATGTTGTCCGGCTTGCACGAGTCGTTTGTAACAAACGACTCGTGCAAGCCGGACCGGGTCGTCTGCAGAATATTTTGCATACATCTATCTTTGAAGTTCGAAACAAAAATTTATTTTTTCCGTTTTAGTGCAAAAAATAAGTTATACATTTAAAATATTTATTATATAATTTATTCATAATTTAACATTGTTGTATTAACATATTAGTAATGTTATTTTATCTTTATAGAAAGTGAGGGGAGACTTTTTCCTGAGATGTGGGAACGTATCCCCGATTATAACATGCAAGTATATGGAAAAACGGCGTATGACATTCAACAAGTCGACCACGTTTTCAGGAACGCATCCCCGTCGAATCTCGGGAGTCGCCTGTATATTCTTTTGGAGCATAGTTAACCAAAAGTATAATTGTTCATCATTCATTTATATTGATGATATTATCAGCTTTCGGTTTCAGCTGCATCCGGAACATGATGTGATCAACGTTTTGCCCTGAAGAAGCTACCTGCAATGGTCGCAGAACGTCGGTCACATCATGTTCCGGATGCAGCTGAAACCAAAAGCCGATATCATCAAACATCAACACTGCAAAAACCTTCAATCAAAATTCATTTATATTCCCTTTAGAACTTTTTCGAGCATCAAAAATTCATCCTAACTGTAAAGGAAGTGCAACTAAAATTTGGTGTGATCTCTTCAGAGCTTAGATTTCTTCTAAATGAGACATCCCTCTGAATCATGGGGTTGATACTTCAGAACAACACGAAAAGAATATAAATATTTGTAAAAGCTGCACTTTCTACTTCAAAATTTTTAAAAAATCTAAGAAAAGTATATGATTCATCGCATTGAGTCATTTAGAACAGTGGAGTTGATGAAGATAACTCAGCAAACTTGAAAAAGTTAGTGTTAAAATATCAACAAAAATGATGAAAGGCTTTCTAAAGTAAATGACAAAGAATTACATAACTCTAGCATGTGTTTCACTCTTCAGCAGTTGCCTGTAATTCTAAGATAACTGCTGGATACTTACCTAATGTGTTTTATGTAGACAGATTGTCAGACTGTCATACAACTTTTGTGGATTATACACACATTCACACACAATGGAAACCCGGTGCCAGCATTAGCTCATTCTGCAAAAAGGCACCAAGGGGTCAAACTGCTTAACATCCATTCCAAAGAACTGAATGCTGACTTGCACCTCTTCCTCACAACACACAAATTGTTGGCAGGCCAAACTAGAATTTGGCCTGCTGTGTGGAAATTCAGCACTCGAAATACTCTGCTACTACTTCACGCTAAAAATTATATTATATTTTTTAAATATCCTGCAATTACAAAGTGACAAGATATGGGCAGATATTTTTTCTTTTCAAATAAACTTAAAAGAGCAAAATTATACCATACACTTTGAATGATAAGAGTAGGCTACACAAGAAAATATAAAAGCCTGTTTTGTTAAATTTATTTTTATTTGCTAAATCAATTACAAGCAGATAAAAAACAAAAATTTCTTTCAAGAATATTGTAACAAATACAATTAATCATACCATTTTCCATTGTCCTAAACATTTAGCCTTGTCATCAAAAGCTGCTATGGTTACTAAAACTTAAAAGTAACAATAGCAGTAAACTCGTAGTATTTGGTTGATAGAAAGAGTTCAAAAAATAATCGATCCAGAATATACAAATTATTTACATTTTGTACATTTTATATGAAAATAAGTAAATAAATTTTCAAGAATTTTTTTAACACAAGGAAATCATTTTAATTTAAGATATGTATTAATAATGATTCATGGCTTCTACCTCTGCTACAACACTTTTGACATAATACTGTTATAAATGTGGATATGATGCAAATGGTGTTAGCCTCTAACAAAATCAAGCGGCATCACATTTGAAAAGGTGGGATGTTTTTTTAAACAAAGAACAAAATGTTATCCTTTAACCAGACTGTTTTCTTACATACTGACTAAGAGCTTGTGCATAAAATGGCTGATAAAAAATGTTAGTAAAAAGGCAATAAATTCAGTATTACTATAAATGGTAGTTCAATGTACCACTTTCCTTTTTGCCTCATGCAAAAGCCTTTATAGTGATTTAGCAGCTGGTTGTGCTCACAAATCCTTTTAAAAATCATAGAACACTATGAATTGTACTAAAAACATTAGGAAAATCAATGCGTAGTAATTCATCTCATAGTAAAAATGCAACATTATTGCAAGATATATGATTAATTGAGTTGATCATTAGCTCAAAGGCATTTGATGAAATGATAATGAAAATTTCAAGGAACATTTAAAAATGTACATTATAATGTTAACTTAGATGCCACCAGGAACTGGATATGCAACACACAAGGATGGCTTTCATTGGTTAAAACATTGCAGTATCGGTTGACGGTTAAACTTGAAGTTCATCCATGACGCTGCACGAAAATCATTAAAATTCACAGAATTTTGATTCTTTGGGTGTCCTTGATTTTGTTGCTTGCTCTTATCTTTCTTTTCTTCCTCCCCTAGAATAAAAAATTGTTTCAATTATGTAGCTTACACAAAAACAATTTTTCTGGATGAAGTTTAATTTTTGTAAATTAATTATGTGAATATTTGACAAATTCAGTGTGTATCATAATCTGGTTAATAAAAATAAATAAAACAAGTAAGGAAAGAATTGCAGAGCAAATTACATAAAATGCTTTTTTTAAGAATACTAAAATAAAAACACCATGGCAGACCAACCTATCTTGAAAATTTTGCATCTTTAATAATATTCAATACTGACCTTTTTTTACTTTTCTACCTCCTTAAAAATTGCCACTCGGCTTAGAATAGGGTCTTAAAAATCGAAATAAATGTTTCAATAAATTCACCCATGAGCCATCTCTAGTATGCACGTGCATAATCCTAGGATTCTCCCAGCAAACCGTCACTTCCTCATGCCTTTGCAAGCATACATTTTTGTAATTTATGAAGGCGAGTTTTTCAGTTTTTTTAAATAATCCCATAATGGGATGACCTCATTATTCTGTGGACTTTAAGAGAAAAGTGATGGCATATACGGAAGAAACAACAAAACTTGCTGCACAATGGGACTGATGAGTCAAATGTGAGACGTTGGAGAAGACAAAGAGAGAAACTGGGATATTTCTGTTGGGAGATTAAAAATCTGGGACATAACTGGGACAAATTACATTTTAGTACAAACTGTAATGAATGCTTGATTTTAACATAATCTGTGTTGACTTAATTTTAGTTGCTACCATTTTACTTTCTCATACGAAGTATTGAGAAAGTATTGTTATCGCAAAAAAATTCGACCTCGAGATTTTTACGGAAATATACATTTTAGGTGTCGCTGAATCCGAAAAAGTAGTTTTTGCAATGCCGTCTGTCTGTCTGTTACTGGCTCTGGAGCCTAAACAGTAGAGCAAAGATGACTGAAATCTCGTACTGAGCAAAGTATATGAAGAAATGGTTGACACTGCTCAATAATTAAGAATAGTTTATTCTACACATTTTTGACAATTCGATTTTCTCAAAAACGGCTCTAACGATTTTGATCAAATTTCGTACAGTTACTTGAGTTTACATCTTCAATAATACTGTATAGTTCATATTTCTCAAAAAATGAATATAAGGCTAGTTTATTCTAGGCAAATTTAACAACAATTCGATTTTCTCAAAAATGGCTCTAACGATTTTGATCAAATTTTGTAGTTACTTAGGTTTACGTCTTCAATAATACCAAATAGTTCATATTTCTCAAAAAATGAATATAAGGCTAGTTTATTCTATGCAACTTTAACAATAATTTGATTTTCTCAAAAACGACTGAAACGATTTTGATAAAATTTCATACCGTTACTTGAGTATACATCTTCAATAATAATACATACTTCATATTTCTCAAAAAATGAATATAAGGTTAGTTTATTCTTGAGCAACTTTAACACCAATTGGATTTTCTAAAAATCGTATGAGCCCTAGGTTGTTTTTTTACTAAAAAATTTTTTGTGGAATTACCAAGCAATTCTTTTTTATTTCGACTATATTTCTTGCTATTGATAATGAATATACTATGTTGGTAATTATCAGAGTCAGCTTGATTGAGGTGCAAATGGTGTGACTGCAACGGGCCCTGCACTTAAAAGAGGTTCTACCCTCTCCAAGAAATATTTGTCGTACTTATAAAAACTATCAAACTTGCAATTATCCTAGCCATCTCTGGTAATTATTTTTTACTTATTTTATTCATTTTAACTAGCGTAAGGAAGTGAACTAACACATCATCTTACCATCTGTGTGTTATTACACACCAGCATCACGTGCTTTGTTTTGGAATTGTGTTGTATAGTATCAGAGATTCTTGCAAGTTTTATCCCGCACCATCTGCGTGTGCATGTATTATGTGTGCATGTGAATTATTTATATGTGTGTGTTTTCCATTCACATTTATGTAAATTTAAGCTATTTTCATTTATATTAAGATTAGGCTATGTTCAGTGTATGTACTGTCCTGTATATTAACCCTTTCATGACCGGTAAGCCTGTAAACGGACTTATTTTCTTAGTTTGGATGCCATAAGGTACAGTGGCAAAGACTTAAATCTAATCTCCATTATTACATGAAATCTTATGAGAGAAAATTCCCTTTTCTTTGGCACATGAGTGATTTTAAGGGCGAATTGGAATGTAACCACCCTCCCTTTCTCCTTATATAATGTATTTTTATGGGGAAAAATTCCCCAGTATTCGCAATCATTTTCTAGTATGTAACCCCCATGAATAATGGGGACCCACTGTACTAGGTATGCCCCAGGACATAAAAAAATATTAATCAGATCCTAATGATACAAATCTTGCAGTTGTAAATATCAAGCTAAAAGTATGCTGTGGCTTTTGATAGTAGTTAAAGCTCAAGCAACAGTTTTAAAGAAAACAATAAAAGTTTATTTACCACTGAAAAGTTGTCGTCTTATGCCAGTCTTTGAGTGAGTCTTCATATTATTCTCTTGTCTGCGACCATTTCTTTGTGTAGGAGAACTGTTAGCCATCCGGTGTTGTCGACTTGTCTGCGATTCTACAACTTCACTCTATAAATAATGAAAGTAATTAATATGGTTTTAATGGAAAAAAGGCAGTGATATAATCACTTCTAGATTTAAAAAATTTAATATGTATATACATTAAAAGTCTTTGTAAGGCACACTAGACAATACTGTAGAGTTCAAAGAAATAGCCAGAAGCTGTAATAAAAATTGGATAATGAAATATAAGAGGATATAACTATGCCACAGTATGGCTATCGATATTGCTCAACTGAGCTGCCTGTCAATTTAATTATTAAAAATATAAAATGGGTTGAAGTGGATAGTAAATCTCATTGTTCCTAAATGAACTTGAAGATTTTCCACAAATCACAAGATAAAAAATATTTTATCACGTGATAAACATTTATGATGAAAATGACAGCATGCACAAACTTTATTTTTCAAATGATCAATATTTTTGTTATATTAACTGTAACAAATGCTTGTAAGATTATTGATGTATAGATATTAGGATGAAGCTTATTTTTATTTTTCAACTGTAACGAGCTATCATACTAGATACAAGCACCACAACATTATGCATAAATGAAAAGTTCACATTCAGCAATGGGTATGCAAACTGCAGTATGTGAGCACAAGTTGTATGGCCCATAAAGCAATTATTGAAACAACTCTCCATGAAATTTAGTATTGATAATTTTATATGCATTACAAATAATATTGTCATAAAATACCGTCTTTACTTATGCAACCCGTGCCCTCATGTACCCCACACACCCCTTTTTTTGGACCAGATTGGAGGGAAAAAAATAAATTCGTGCCAGAATAAGTTGGCATCTAGGATTTTTAAAAAAGTTGGCCTCTTCACTGATTTCCCCTCCCTGAAACAAGATCCACCTGAGTTAAGTATCTTCTCCCTCCTATCTACGTGATGCAATGTATTGGGATGATCACTTTTGTGAGCTGTTGATGCCCCTTTTATTTTAAAGGAGCATCAACAGCTCACGATGAATTCAGCAAACACTGATACCAGATGCCACCTTAAACCGACAAAATTATAGGTTGAAATTGACAGGGAACTTTTTAATGACCTGACTGCTTATTTTGGGTAACAATAACAAGCTTAAAAATCACTTAAAATGTACAGTTTTAATATTATAAAAATATAATGTCATCTTAATCATCAAAATGTCCACTGTGATCTTGAAGATGCACCAATGGCAGTATAAACCATGCATTTAAACTCTAAACATTTGCTTCAGTGTATACTTCGTAGAATTCTTCATCTTCTGCAGGTATAAATGTAGACGCTAGCATCTTGCAGTAATATTACTATCATGACTTGCAATTTATATAATTTGTTCAGAAATCTTCAGGTATGATGCGCAGTCCCATTCTTACCGATATTTTCGGAAGACAGGTGCACAGGGTACACTAATAAGTATGGTATGTAATACACAATTGGAGAAGTAACTACAGTAGTCCCTTGCACTATGTGAGGAAAAGGTCATGTCAGGCAAAAATATATTGTGGAAATTTAATACCTAGTTAACAAATCACATTCATATACACTAGGAACTTTCTCATATGAGTAGATAAAATGAACAACATTTAGGGCCATGCATAATTACATTTTTATCTGTACTGGCTATGTAAAAATCACATTTATTTAAACCTGTATAATCAAACTGATGTCATGCAAACCCACATTGGACAAGGATTTACTGTTATATGAGGTGCATTCAAGTTATAAGGTCTCCAAATTTATTTCTCACAAATTAGTGTCTCTAATTAGTGCTACTTTTAAAATGTTTCCCAATTCGTTTCGAGTCTTTCTCAGAGATGGCAGCACGATGCAGACCTCATAACAATAGTAGTGATCCTACCAGCTGTAGTTGTTTCGAATACTGAAAATGGCATCGTTCACTCATCAAGAACAGCATGTGATTATCTGATATTTGCATCTCACTGGGAAAACTCCAATCGAAATTCATCGGGAAATGCCGGAAGTGCATCCTGAAGTTCTCATGGACATAAAAAATGTGCATAGCTGGGTGCACAAGTTTTGTGAAGGACAGGAGTGATGCGAGAATGAGGCACGTGAGACAAGGCCACGAAGCAGTCGTTCCTTGGCCAACATTTCACAGATTGAGGCAATGGTTGCGGGGGACAGAAGTCCGACAGTAGATGAAATTGCAACATCTTTAGGCATTTCTGTTGGCTCTATACATACGATTCTGCAGGAAGGCCTCAAAATGAGCAAAGTTTCAGGCAGATGGCTTCAAAGACAGCTTTCCCAAGAACAAAAAAGAATCATATGAACATGAGTCAAGCAATGCTCACATGAGATGCTGCAATGAATGGTTCTTTCTTCTCCTCAATTGTGATGATAGATGAGTTATGGTTTCCATTATTTAATCCAGAAACCAAGCGTCAGTCAGCCCAATGGAAGCACAGTGACTCACTGCCGCCAAAGAAGTTCTGTTGTTGCAAGTGTGGCAAAAATAATGGTTACAATTTTCTGGGATGCTGATGATAGATGAGTCGTGATTTCCATCATTCAATCCAGAAACCAAGCGTCAGTCTGCCCAATGGAAGCACAGTTACTCACCACCACCAATGAAGTTCTGTTGTTGCAAGTGCAGCAAAAACAATGGTTGCAATTTTCTGGGATGCTGATGGAATCATCCTTACACTGTGTTCCGAAGGGCACCACGGTCACAGGAAACAGATATGAAGATGTTCTGAGGAAGAAGTTTCTCCCAGCTTTGCAGGTGAAACGTCCCCTCACTTTGAATTGCATTTGATTCCACCAGGACTATGCTCCTCCCAATCGAGCTGCTAGGGTGCAAAATGTTTTTAGCAAAAACCAAACTGAGGTCATCCCACATTCACCATTCTTGCCAGACCTCGCACTGAGTGACTTTTGGTTGTTCCTGATGATGAAAGATGCACTTCGTGAGAGGAGATTTCCAAGCTGATCAGCAGCTGATTCTGCCATTTACCAGTGGTCTGAGCACACTTCCAAAGAATGCTTCGCTGTGGCCTTTGCAGCTTAGAAAAGATGGTGCAAAAAATGTGGAAATTCTAGGAGACTATGTTGAAAAATGATGTTTCATTCCTGTACGATGTATCATTTGTGAGAAATAATTTTGGAGACCTTATAACTTGAATGCACCTCGTATATTACAATGAAAATTCCCTAAAACGAAAATTTAGAAATAATTAAAAACTGTACTTGTATTGCCATGGTAAATATCTGCTGCTGCTTCTTTGATTTAGAATTTGAAGGTTCCACGTCACTCATTGATTTATTGCGCCTTCTTGTTGAATCTGTAACTTTTTGTTGTTTGTCACTGATCCACCGTTTTAACCTCCTAGAATGCAAAAAATGGTGAATAAATGACTGTAAAAAATGCCAACATTTGATTAAACTCTTATGAATATATTTGTTTTACAACTTTGAATGATTTACATATAAATCAACATTGAATAATAAAGTTTCATTGGCTTTACTGAAATAATGATTTATCAAAAGGGTTCCTTTAGAATTATATAGAGTAATATCTATAATATATTGATGCTTCTTACACATGATATATATATATATATATATATATATATATATATATATATATATATATATATATATATATATATATATATATATATATATATATATACACACACACACACACGCATGCACACACACAGTGAAAACCGGTTAACACGAAATGATAGGGACCAGTACAATCATTTCATGTTATCCGAATTTTGAGTTAATCGAATTCCATGTTAACAGTTTTAATTGTAAAATTTTCATTTATCTAATAATGGAATTAGGCTCGTAGGCAAATCCATGATACTCATCAATAATAGGATGTAATAGATAGCCGAATGTACTACCGCAATCATGGGGAAATCCTACCTCAAATGCCATTTCATGATATCCGAAGAATTTTGCATTTACCGTATATACTCGTGTATAGTACGAGTTTTTACGACCAAATTTTTATTGCAAAAATTGGGGATCGTACTATACATGAGTAATGCATTTGAGGATTTAAAATTCATGTATCTTCACGGGCATTTTCGGTGAAGTTATGCCACCTGCACGCATTCTAATGGTAGGCTAACGTTAACAGTGAGGTCCTTTATCGTTGTTATGTTGTTTCGTGAAGAGTAGAATCTTTTTCATATATAAAGCTTCAAATTCACAAATACTTGATATAAGTGAAGATTTACGGGCACTTCCTTTCTTGAATTTTATGTATGTACATCTTTGTTTGCGTCTTTTTACAAGAAATTGATTGGAACGAGTATCGTAGACGGCGTAACTTTATGGAATTTCGACATCTTGGAAAAAAGAAATAATTTTTGTAATATTCAACAGTCTTTATTATTTCTTCAATCATACACCGATCGGTTTCCACTACAAAGTCATTCTAAAGGTGTTACGTCAGTTAGTAACACCATTAGAATGATTTTGTAGTGGAAACCGGTCGGTGTGTGATTGAAGAAACAATAAAGACTGTGGAATATTAAAAAGTAATTTCTTTTTATCCGTTATCCCTACCTATTAAATAGATGAGCAAGTGGAACCATCACGTACGCGGAACGTAATCCAGACATACTAGAATTGTTACGATTTTATTTCATCTTGTGCAATCATGATTCATATCACTCTTTATTAAATGTTTTAGGAGTAAGATACTTAACTTATCCGAATTTTAGTGTACTCGCAAGAAATACTATTTACGACATTTACGGTCTATTCTATGGTGGTGTGGAAAATCAAGGTCGTTCGATATATCTCGCTAGTAACCACTGAGCTATCGAAACGAAATATATCGACCCCGGTAGAAAGCTGGAGTCGTACTATAAACGAGATATATGATAAAATCAGGTTTGTTCACCAAAAAATCAGGGGTCGTACTATACATGGAGTCGGCATATACACGAGTATATACGGTATTTATTTTTGTGGGACTGAAAAATATTTTTGTTAAGCAATATTTCGCGTAAGCGAATGGATATATACTGAAAGGTATAGGCACTGGAACGAACAGAACACGCGTTTTGCATTAACCGATATATCGTTTTAAGCATTTTCGTGTTAAACCGATATATCGTTTTAAGCATTTTCGTGTTAAATGGTTTCCATTGTATAATGATATATATAGATATATATAGGAGGATACAAATTACGAGGCATTTCCAAATAAGTTAGAAACTTGAAATTTGGTACTTAAGAAGATCTAGTGGCAAAACCGACAGAAAAAAATCGAAAATTACAACAATGCCTATTTTCTTGGCCATTAAAAAATCATAAAATATAAACAAATATTTCATGGTTTAGGTATTTTTATATATGCTACAATGCTGAATTTTTTTCTAACAATAGAATTTGCCAAATAACGAAAACAGGATTATAGAAATTTAAATATGTTTACTTATTTGGCCATTAAAAATTCATAAATGTTAAACAAATAGACTAATGTTTATGTACTTTCAGTTGAGCTAGTGAGCTGAAAATTTTGAGAAAGTTAGGAATGGTGTTCCAGCGGCAATTAACATTGAAAATTACAACAGAGTTTATTATTGTGACCGTTAAAAATTCATAAAATTGAAACAATTAAATCACTATTAATGCATTTCTAGAAGTGGTACATCATTAAAGTTTGGCAGAAATGAGTAGAATTAGCAATAAACATTGGAAAAAATGTAAAATTCTTAATATTTTATTTTTAGAGGCAGTTTTACCCCATTATTGCCCCATAAGAGGGTAAAAATTGACGCACTTCCAGATGACCTAGATCATGGATGTCCAAACTGCGGCCACCAAACCGCATGTGGCCACTTTCATGATTTCGTGCAGCCTGCTGAATGATTTTAAATTTTAATGTACTTGCTGCCGTTTTCGAGAGAAGAAATTTCAAAATATTTTCAATTGTTGTAATTTTATTAGCTGTTTAAATATATATTCATACTGTCTTAGCAATATGGCCAATTAAAGTTTCTTAATACTGGTATAATTTGACCGATGAAAATCTGACCCATCAGCTCAGATTATCATCCACAAAATTAAAGAATTTACAAATTTATGATATTTTGAATTAAATAAATTTAAAATACTTTGTAAAAAATTAAACTTTATTAAAGAAATACGTATCACAAAAAAGAAAATAAAAATTTGTAATTTGAAATGAATTAAAAATACTTTGAAAAAAAACTTTTAAAGAAATATGCAATATAAAAAATAACAAAAATTAATTGTTTTAGCAAAGAAATCCTACAGACCCCTTCTTCTAGCGTGGCCATTCAAGACTTTTCTGGCCACTATAAGGCTATATGAGCTTCTATATCTGGACACCCATGTCCTAGATGCTTCAAATTTGGTACAGTTACAGGTTTCTAGTCACAACCAATGGAGAAAATCCAACATTGTTAAAACTAATTTTTAGGAGTTGTTTTTACCCCATTATTTACAGTCGGCTGAAATGCTTGCAGAATGCAAGCACCATCTACTAGAATTATATATACAGTCAAACTCACTTATAATGAACTCGGATGTAACAAATCGTCGGATATCATGGCCACCCTGAGTTGGTCCAGCCAGCCTTAGGGGATTTCTTCAAAAAATAACCCTATTATAACGAACACCACCTTGGATATAATGGTTGTGTATCGGCCACCCCTTCATCTCCTCTTACCTAAGTGGCTGGCAGAAAAGTTTCCAGTATGAATCATCCTATGAGATTAGGCAGGTATGCATTCAACCCTCAGTTATAGCAATACCGTTAGTTGTTGGGAAAATGAGTCATGGAAATTCCCCTATCTCAACCATGAGTGTTTAAAAAAAATCCTTCAGTCTCAGTCTATCAATCGTTGAGTGCAGAGCTGAAAATTTGCATACACATTCCACTGAAATGTCCCTTAACCCTTATCCGGCCAAGGTGGGTCCGTCGGACCTGCTCACATCTTTGTTTACATATAGAAACATAACAGTTTGTGCTATGTATTCCATACTTTATGACTTTGTTAGTTTTCACATCATTTAACTTATTTGTAAAGAATACCGTAGTTGAAACAAAAACGACGGAGAAAAAAAATCGTTTCCATTTTACAACAGTAACCGGCCAAGGTGGGTCCGTCAGACCCTCGTCTACTTACTATGTAATACGCTCGGTTCAGCTCGGCTTACGCTCGGTTCACGCGGCCGTCCGAGCATTGCAGACCTCTATTTCTAGAATGCACGTGTTCCTTCAGTTGTTGCTTGAGTGTTGAGTGAACAACACGGTGATTCATTGCTAACTCGGTCAGCAAACCTCGGCGTGTCGACGAAAAGGTATGTTCTATTCATCGAATAATTACTGTAAAATGAATTATGAAACCACTATTTTCTTTATTTCATTTGTAAGACATTACTACAATAAACTTATTTTTGAACCAGCGAGGTAGGTGAGTGGATAACATGCTCGACTCACATTGGGGAGGTTCCGGGTTTGATCCCCGTCACCGACCTTTCTGTCAGAGGTTTCTCGTGGTTTTCCTCTGTCGCTAAGGCAAATGCCGGATTGGTTCCCACAATATAGGCCACGACCGCCTCCTTCCTAATCATTCATCATCATCTACCACCACTTACCGTCTTTATATAACCTAGTCGTTGAAAGGACGCACCAAGTAAAAAAAAGCTTATTTCTGTTTATCTTCATTTTCAGGGCAACTATAAGTCGAAATAGATTCAAAGCACTCCTCGCTTTCGTTCGCTTTGACGACAAAACTACGTGATCTGTTCGACGAGAGAAAGATAAGCTAGCTCCAATTAGGGAAAAACTGAATTCTAACTTGAGAAAGTTCTATATACCGGGAACGGATATCATAGTTGACGATCACCTCATTCCATTCAGAGGAAGGTGCCCCTCCAAACAATACATGACGTCTAAGCCAGACAAATATGGTATGAAGGTTTGGTGGGTGTGTGATTCCAAGAACTTCTACCCTCTCAATAGTCAACCATACCTCGGAAAAGAGACTGGAGAACGGGTCTGTCCAGGGTTAGGTCGGAGAGTGGTAGAAACTCTCACCGAGCCATATCAGAGAACAAATAGGAATGTTACATGTGACAATTATTTCACCGACCGAGAGCTGGCCCAGAACCTCCTCAGTAATGGCCTAACTGTAGTGGGCACAGTGTGCAAAAATAAAAGATTTATTCCTCCAGAGTTCCAGGCAAATAAGAACCGCCCAGAGAATTCATCAATCTTTGGTTTAACAAAGAATTCAACTTTGGTGTCATATGTACCCAAACCATGAAAGGTTGTAGTATTCCTTTCTACCATGCACCATACTAACTCCATCGATGAGTCCAATAAAAACAAACCAGAAATCATTCTCCACTACAATAGCACAAAAGGAGGATTCGCTGGATCAATTAGTACATGCATACATGTGTAAAAGGCAAACGAATAAGTGGCCGTTTGCCTTCTTCCTAAATGGTCTTGATGTCTGTGGAGTCACAGCCTACATGGTGTGGAAGAACCTTTACCCTACGTGGAACATTAGAAAACACAACATTCGTAGGCTCTTCCTAGTAGATGTCGCAGAAAGTCTCATACAACCTCATCTTCTTAGAAGATCGACTGTTGGACTTCAGAAAGGGATTCTATCAGCAATTGGAGTCTTCACCCCTTCAGAAAAAAATGATTCTCAACCAGAAGAACAGGGAAAAAATGATGCTACATCTGCCCAGTAAAGAGGTCTCACAAACAAAAGCAAGTTTGTGGCGAATGCAGGAATAATGTGTGTAATGAGCATAGTCACGTCACTCGTATGTGTAAGAAGTGCAAGCCAAACTACCGTAATCACTTATCATCGTCCATGACAATCAGACATTTAACGATTTCTTACTATATAAGAAGTTTGTAGTTATTACAGTGCATTGTTATACAGTATTTATACTTGCAAAAATGTAAACCTATCATTACTCACCTTACAGAGAAAAATAAGGAATTGTATGTCATGTTATTTTACGAATACACAGAACATAAATAATTATCAAAGTTGCATAATGTAGTGGTTTTTCACTATTTGCTCTCTGAGGGGACTGTACACAACTTCACTTTACCTAAAATAAGAAAGTTTTCCACTCCAATCCCACATCCTTAAAAGTACATACATTTGCAGCATAGTTAAAGTTCAATGAACCAGAATGCCATGTTAAATAGATAGGGGTCCAACGGACCCACCTTGGCCTTTTACGTTACAAAAAAAGCCGGCCGGATAAGGGTTAAAAGGAAAACATACAGTATCGAGGAAAAGTCACAGTTATTCGTGAGTTGCAATTCAGATGTGTCGCAAAAATTCGACATTCCGATGTCCAGTGTGGCAACGATTTGGAAGAAAAAAGGAGATTATGGTAAGAATATGCATTGATCTTGAAGCCGTTTGCCTTTTCTTTTCACGCACTTCTATAGCAATCCCTCTTGATTTCAGAAAATGCTAGAAAGAAGACCTTGAGGTGTTCACAGTGCATCGAGACTTGAATACGCCTAAGAATGGACCGATTTTAAAAACAAAGGCAGAGGAACTAGCTAGAGAACTTGGATACAGTGATTTCTAGTGGCTCAATTGTATTAAGGCCACACAGAACGAGGACGAAGAAGAAGGCGAACCTTTAACTAAGGTGACAGGCCAAGAAGCTCTACAAGCCTTGAAGACTCTTACAAATTTTTATTTAATGAACTCTGTTAGTGACGAAGTGTTTCTACTATTGATAAAATCAGAAAAGAAGTAGTAGAAGAACTATCAAAGAAAATAGGTACAAACTAAATTGACAGACTATTTTAAAAAACACTGAATACAATGAATATGTAAATTAAAAATATGAATATTCTGTAAATATGTATTCTGTAAAATGTATCTATAACCTTTATCTGACAGGTATGTATATATGTATGTCACGTAAATACAAATTGTATATAATTACCATTTTTACTTTCTCATACGAAGTATCGAGAAAGTATTGTTATCGCGAAAAAATTCGACCTCGAGATTTTTATGGAAATATACGTTTTAGGTGTCACTGAATCCGAAAAAGTGGTTTTCGCAATGCTGTCTGTCTGTTACTGGCTATGGAGCCTACACGGTAGAGCAAAAATGAATGAAATCTCGTACTTAGGCATTTTATCATATTGAGCAGAGTATACATAGAAATGGTTCACATTGCTCAATAACTAAGAGTAGTTTATTCTACGCATTTTTAACAACAATCCGATTTTCTTGAAAACAGCTCTAACAATTTTGATCAAATTTCGTACAGTTACTTGAGTTTACGTCTTCAATAATACTGTATAGTTCATATTTCTCAACAAATGAATATAAGGCTAGTTTATTCTTGGGCAACTTTAACAATAATTCGATTTTCTCAAAAACGGCTCTAACGATTTTGATAAAATTTCGTACAGTTACTTGAGTATACATCTACAATAATACTACATATTTATTTTTCTCAATGAATGAATACAAGGCTAGTTTATTCTTGAGCAACTTCAACAAGAATTGGATTTTCTAAAAACAGGCTCATACGATTTTCATTTTCTAAAGATAACTAAACGACGCATTAGTATATGAGAAAGTTTGTACAATGTATGTTGTACCGATTTTTTGTATATGCAACACATTGTTGGAGTACCACTATCTTTTTCAACTCCCCTACTTGGTTATAGTGGCGCTATTTATATTACAGGTATGAATTTTTAGCATAAAATGACTAATTAATAAATACTAATTTGATTAAAATTCTTCACAACTTATTTTTGTAATTCAAAATTATCATTATAACAACCGTGTACTTCATGCAGGCATTTGATTTTTCATTATAACTACTCAATAAATGATTAATATAATTTGAAGGCCAAAATAAACTAATTGTATCAAAATTCAGTAAAGAATTACTGTTATGACATGAACATTCCAGATATTTCTTGACCACTTAACTGAAGAAAGTAAAATGGACTTTTTCTATATGGTAATGAGGTGGATAAATCCGAAATTCAAGCCCAATAGAACGAGATTCATTAGCATTCTTAAAGCCTAAAATTGTTATGCCTTCGTCTATGTTTTTCATTATTACACATCACAACAATTGGCATTGCTTAGGCTGCATGAGGACTTTTTACTTAGGATTACAAACACATGTGTGACTATATAACTCAATTAAAATCAAAGGTTAACTATAATTATAAACCTACTTGATGAAAGGCACAACCATGAAAAATGAATTTGGCCCAACGCCCATTTTCACTTTGGGTGTCATGTCCTTTTTGTTGGATGGAAGATCTGCGACTGGGAACCACTCCACTTTCTTAATTTCATTTCTCGTTCTTGGCTGGAAGACTGTGTCCTTTGGCACTCCAGTAATTATATAAAGCCGGATTAGCTGCTCATTTACTGTAGACTCAATAAAGTCATTCTTGTCCATGAGTGGACTGATGTCAAATCCGGTTTCTTCCAAAACCTTACAACATTTGCCAAAATTTTTATCAATGAATAACTCATGCTTACATTTGTCTTGCTGCATTATTTCAATACATTTTCAATTAATGTGCAATACAACAAGCATAATTGCCTTCTCTAAGTCACGAGGCAAAGGATTTTCAGCAAACTACCTAAGTTCTGACACATGAAAAACGATAATTTTCGTTAATCCTATTTCCAATATCAATTTACTAGTAGTTACAGGTGATATTGACATTTTATTTTCTCTATCTTCTAGAAAGAATGGCATCAATCTTCCGCTATCTCAACACACAGAAAAACAAAATCCAATATAAATAAAAATAACTGGAAATTATGATTGTCAAAGGATCGAATATTAACAAGGCAATCGGATAATTCAATGTGATTCTCTACGAGAAGGAAAAAAATACCTCCGATGACCACAGATATACTGTATATTATACACACTGTAAGTTTAACATAATATATTTATTACATAAATCGTATATACTAAAACAAAGCAATGCTAATCAGGATGTGTAACTGCTAATGCATCGAGATATAATGGGAAAAACCAACCTCTCTTATTGCACAATGCGAAGGATCCTCATCTTCATTGACCTTTCCTTTGGGAAAGCCCCAGGAGGCCTTAGCCCAGTAACTTTGAACTAATAAAACTTGACTCAAGTCATCGTTCAAGAGTATTGCACCATACGTTGGTACAGCTAGTTTGTACTCTCGCCACTGTGCTATGACTGAGTCCAAGTCTTTTACGTGAGGATTTAACGTTGGAATGTGCTAGAATGTTTGAAAAGAGATATTTTATAGTCGATTCCATTAAACACGCTCCAGGAAATTAAATAATCACCTGAAAAATATGTGTGCAGAACTCTTTCATTCCACATGGCTTGCATGTTTTTGGGTCTGTTGTACAATAAAAATCCAAGTAGAACCAATGGGCGAGTTCAACTTGAAAACAAAGCCTAACTATATCTTTCCTCTCTTCTTCGGGGACATTAATGATAAACCGACTGAAAGATACTGCAATTACTATAAATTCATATTAGATTTAAAAGATATTGTTTGTTTTCAAGTTTTTTACCTGCTTAAATCATCCAATATTTCCACAGGTATACAATGCTCTTTAACGTTAATCTCCATGGTGTCAACAAAACAATAACTCAAGAAAACAAATGTTTTAAATGCTGATGTTTAAAAATACAATGATCACAGATAACGCCCTTACCAACGAACAAAGACAGACCAGTTACACCATTTTATTTCGAGGATCAAAACAAATAAACAACTGAGATTTGTTATTTCTAGCTTGTACTTTATGAGGAGTAGAGGGCAGCACAGTGTAGAAGCGATATTTCCTGCAAATGTGTAAAGTAGTGACAGTAGTGTCATCTTACAAGCTAAACTAAAATTAAGCAAGTTTAAACATTTCATTGTTCCATAAATTTAAATGCCATATATGAATATCATTCGATATTTATAAAAGTAATTGTTAGGATAAGTTCACATTAAACTGCCCTGCATTAAAAACATGAAGTTAATCTGTTTAGTTCCTCTAGCTACTCTAGGGGTACTGGTGTGTTCAGAGCTTCAAGTCTTAACGTATTAATTGTACATATTAAAAATTGAAATTACTGTCGACAGTTGTTTAAGTACTTGAGAATGTGCTTACGCGTAAGGTAAATTTCCATATTTGATGTAAAATCACGTTTCACTGGGCTTGAGTTAATATTTATTGCGAAGGCTAAGTGTCAAATCGAAAATGAAGTAAATTTCGCATGAATACCGGCTCAAATGTAGCTGAACGTCCAAAATCATCCCAAATCGTTCGATTAATACATGAGTTATTTCTGGTGAAATAATCTATTGTCAAATATTGCTCTGTGCTAAAATGAGTTTCGAAAAACTACATTACTTGCCTATTGCAGTTTTTGTACTCTTTCCAACAACTTTTTTATGCACGTAAGTATTTACGTTAAGTGTAATTAATTTTTACGATTTTTTCTTTTTTTGCTGTATATATAGGTTTTAACTTCAAAATAGTTAGTCACGTGTTGTTCACTCTTCATTTCTCGAATTTGGAAATACTTTGTTTTAACCCCTGTCAGATATAATATTTTAATTCAGTGTTTTCTTAAAAAATGTCAATCTCTATTTCTATTTGCAGTTATATTGCTGCTGTCCTACAGGGTCATGTTGAACCTGATTTTCCTTATATAAGTGATGCAGCAACATATTCGCCTGAGAGTTGTGTTTTTGGACAGTTGATGAATTTGGGGACATTCCTTTGTAAGTCAAACCACTCACGTGACATGTATATCATCATATTCTCAATTCAGTGGAAATATCACGGTTTCCTTGTTCTGTTATCACAAGTTTTTTAAACGAGTCTTTCTCTATAGATGAATGATTCCTAGAAGCTTGCAGGGTACTTAGCTATTAACGGGTGAACCAAGCAATTTTGCAGTAAATTTTAAAGTTACTCCAAAATTGTTTGTTTCACCCTTTAATACATAAGCATTGCCTGTAGGATTTAATACAATCATGTGTTTCTTTGAACTAATTGATTCATCACAAAAAGTTTCATCTATTTTAAAGAAATATTGCTAATTTAATGTCAACTACATTTTCAGTGGCAGGCTGTGTTTATATTCGTTATCGTGAGATTGGAGAGTTCCCTACTGTTGAAGCAGATAATTATCAGCCTGCATCTCCAAAACCATTATCTATTCGTATGAATAATTGGTCTTTATTCTTAGGCCTTGCGGCTTGTTTTGGATTGAGCCTTGTGGCAAATTTTCAAGAAACCAATGTAATATTTGTGCATCTAACAGGAGCATTCCTTTGCTTTGGGATTGGAACAGTCTATTTCTGGGTTCAGGTTTGGAACTACTTTAGTTTTTATTTTGATATAATAAATATAATGTTAAACTTGATGTAAATTATTTATCTTGCAACTTTTTTTATGGTTTTCTGTTTTCTTCTATCGTCTGTACTACTTAAATGTCTTGGATTAAATGCTTTATTATTTAGAATAAAGTATCCAAAATGGCATTCTTTACCAAATCTTGGTACAGATAATTTTCTAATTTTTATTGAAGTATTTCTTTTTGGCATTGTTGACATGTTAAGATTACTTGGGTAAACCAATGAAGATGTTCTTTTTGTATTTCAGGCATTTGCCTCATATCACTTACACCCATTTGTAAGTGGGTTATGGGTGGCACATCTACGAATGGTTTTATCTGTGATCTCCACCATTTTCTTTATCGTGCTCAGTGTGACTGGTGTCGCTTCACATGTGTTATATCATGGTGAGTAATAAGGAATAATTGACCAAATAACATTATCAACTTGCATTACCACAATTTTGAAATCTGCAATAATGCTTCATGTTAATTTCTCATAAATTTAAGTAAAATCTGCAAAGCATTGATTGTAAATGACTGCTAGGCATTTATTGTAAATTAAGTGATAATGTTTTTATATGATATTATTTTATAGTTAGCCATTCTTTATCAATGTTTAAATCCTGCTTTTACTTGAAATATATTTATTATTATTTATTTGGGTTTTGTAATCAAAATCATTTCTTGTTAATGGCATTTTCCTGCTGTTGCATCATAATAGTTTGATGAAACATAAACATCTTTTTGCTCAGAAAAATTTAGGAATTTTTATATACAATTCCGATTATGCAAGGTAGACAGGACCAAACCGGCCTCTGATAAGCAATACAGTAAAACCTCACTAATTCATACTAATATGGGGAAGCGGTAGTCTAAATTATAGAACATAAGTATTTTCAAGTTTTAATTCATAAAAACAAGCTAATTTATTCACAATCCAGCAACGTATGTTAATAATCACATTTTCTAATATGAGTGTTATTTACATGTCATATTTGATTTCTTATGATGAACAACTGTTATATTACCTTACTGTTTGTAATAGAAAATGTGTTACTTTATTGCACAAAGAAAATTGAATGCAAAGAAATCCAAACAAATAGAACAAAGAATACAATTTTTTTAAATAATAAACTTTAATTAATATGTTAAACGTTAATAACTACAAGTTTAATCAGATGTAGATGGTCCCTCCCCAGCCATATTATCTTTTTTGAAGAAATCTGAAATTTTCTATTGTATTGCCGTTTCATAACGACATTCTTTATTTATCTGATGGCATAAAAATATTTTTTGAATTCCTTGTCAGAATTAGCAATTTTAATAAGAGTATCGAGCCAGTGCCTGACTTTATGTAATTTAACTTTTTCTTCTTTACTGTCTTCTTCACTTCCTGCTTCATCTACAGAAGGTAGTCCAAATTAGTGAGGTTTTACTATAACTCAGATAATACAGAATGTTGCACATATCAGGAAATTGTGACGATTTTCGTGAGATATATCATTATCAAAAGCCATCACATTTTTCGTACATTATGTAGGCCTGTATACTGTATATAACACTACATACTTTAGTTACACTGCACTTTGAAATAAAAAATGTATAAACATTATGGTGAAAGAAATAGTATTTATTATTGAACTACCCTAAATGCTAAGTTCAGTGTTGCCACTGTGGTACGTATCAAATATGATACTTTTAAATTGCAAATTTTCAAAGTGATACTTAGCTACTTTTTTCTCATGTGCCTCGGATAATATGGAGCCTCGGATAATCGGGACTACTGTATTTCAAATTCAGCTACAGGGAAGGCACCATTTTAGGCATTACCAGTTGAACATTATACACCAATATAAAAATTTAAGAATGTAAATAGACTTAAATGCACCTTTTTACTTTCTCCATACGTAGTATACAGAAAGTATTGTGATCACGAAAAAAAACGACTTCGAGATTTCAACAGAAATACACGTTTTGAGGTCCCTAGAACACTTATAGACTTTTTCAGAATGTCTGTGTGTATGTGATTGTGGGCGCTCTAACTGAAGAAGTACTTGCCATATTGTTACCAAACTTCATATATAACACTTTAGCATGAGCACAAAGAATTGATTAGTTTTTGGACAATAACGGTTAACCGGAAGTTGAGGTTAAAACATCATTAGTGTATATACAATTCTATATAAAGGTTATAGAGAATGTAATTTCCTACAGCTTTCATTTGAAACAATTTTCCATAGCAGTTATTGTTTAGGAATTATTTATAAAAAATCGGTTTTTTCGGTTTCCGTCAAATATCTCCTTAAAAATGTCGTAATTGGTCATCTTCGTAAGGACCAAAGTTGTAGAGAATAATATTTCTTCCAAGTTTTGTTTGAAACAAATTTTCATAGAACCATCCATTTCGGAGATATTTACCTTATTCGTATTATTCAGTATACAGCGCACCACCATGTAGCGGTGAATTCTGTAAACATATTCAAAATATACCTAATTTACGGCAATAAGGATGACTGTATTCTTTTACAATATGAAGTAATAATTTTACCTTATAATGCTATTCACAATAATTTAAATATCTATACCCCAAATATGGAAAAAGTCATTTGTTGGCCACATTAGATTTTTTATCTCCATCCATGGTCTCTACGCCACTGACTATTCTCCTTACTGGGCTCATCAGTGATCATATTGTGATGTCATAGCAGGGCATCATAGACAAAAAATCTGATATGTCCAACGCATAACTTTCTCCATATGGAGTAACGAATATGATTGCTATTGACATCAGCACCCTCAAGAATAATTATCTGCAATTACACTTTTGAATACAGTATCTGATCCCTTATGCGGTATTTTAAATTCTGACTTTAGTCAGAGCTCATGCCTTAGGTACCAATTAATTTTCTCACCATTAATTTTCAAATACATGTCGAGTTGGCATACAAATTTAGGTCAAACACAACAATTTTTTGTGGTAGAAATCATTGATTTATTGGTTCATTAAAATTCATGCAATATAATAACTCTTGCACCTTTTAGACATGTCTTTCAAGATCATGGTTTCATTTCTAGCAGTGTTTATTTTGTTCATTTTTATTAACACAGTAATGAGTGTAATATATCATTTCTATTTCAAATTACTTACAAGCAAAACGTGAGCATGTGATTTAGACAGTTAATATGTTGTGCATGTATTTCCCATTTGTCTTTTATTTTTCCTAATGTAGTTTTGTATGTAGGATTGCATATATAACACTTTGAGAGAGAGAGAGAGAGAGGACTACATTTTTGAGGGAAGAGTGAGAAGGAGAGAGGGAAGTGTATTAATTTTAATTTAATATTTCATTCATGTATACCCATCATTTTTGACAGGCAATTACACTAGTTACGTATAAATAGAAAGGGAAACTAATAAGCAGGAAGGGATGGTAATGCAGGGCTCAAAAAATACAACTAAAACCTGCTTGCCACTTGACAAAATCACTTGCCCATAATTCATTTTATGGTGGGTCATGTTAAAAATCAACTCGTCACTGTTCTTCTTTAACTTGCCCATGGTGAGTGTATTTCTGGAGTCCTGTGGTATTGTATAGCAATTGGATGGAAGAGGATGAGAGAAAATCAGAAGGTAAAACAGATGAGAGAGGCAGAATTAGAAGGTTTGAGTCAAACAGGGGAGTGATAAAATGTTAAGATATCATTTTAGGAGAGGAGGAGGTGGAGGAACAACATTAATAATGGAGAATTGGTAAGGAAAAGGTTCTTAGTAACTATTATCTGTTTATTCTATCTTTGCGACACGGAGGGAAGGGAAAGAATAGCTCTACCTAACACGTGACTTTAGGGGAACCATTCGGAACGAAGTAGAAGGATTCTTTCCTGTAGAAAGTTCATTCTCTCTCTTGCTTCCTTTGTGATCACACGAGTCTTAGAGTGCGCTGTTGCCACGTGTTTATCGTTGAGTTTTTGTTACTCTGTTACTTTGTTATCGTTGAGTTTTTGTTGCTCTGTTACTTTGTTATCGTTGAGTTTACTGTTAAGTTGTTGTTTTTGAGTGTGTTTCTTCCGTTTGTGGAGTTTTTGCAAACCTTGCATCGGCAGTGGAGAAGAAATACTTTTCTGTTGTTCGCAGTCTTGAGATATTTTCTTCAAGAGAAAGCATTAGGAAGAACTATTATTTTAGCCTTGCCATTGGACAATAATTAAATATCTTCCATTTGTGTATTTTTATAAAATAAATGTGTTGAATGCAACCTTAAAAGAAATTTTTATTTCCAAATTAAGTAAACATTTCATAGAATTGAATATGGGCTGTCCTGAATAATTTCATATTCCGGAGAGGTTACATCAACGATTCTCAACTGGTGTGTCGCAAAAATTTAGTGAAAGGGCAAGCTTTGCTTACGTATTTCGTGTTTTTGCGATACTGACAAAATTCATTGTTTAATTAGGACATTGGATGGTTTTGTTATTAGTTAGGGGTGATGAGCCGAGATTTTCTTAAAATGTAACCAAAATCAAGAAATTAGAATTTTTATTTCATAGCGAGTCGAGGGAGCTTTAAACGTATGACGCCAGAAGAAAAGGTCTGAAAAGCAATTGTGTATTTCACTATAGAAGTAGCGCCCAAGCAATTAAGTCGCCCTTTCCCGCGGGAGAGCTGAACTTTGGACTCATCGTAGCAGGAATTATGTTTCAGTCGATGTGGCAACACCTAGCATGTTCTCCGGAGAGGAGACATCTCTCCAAACCCCTAGCTGTGAAACTCCACCTCCTAGTGGCGAAAACAACCGAGCGGGTACAGACCTGTACGAAACCTCAGTCGCAAAGATAAAATGAATGAATAATAATATGTTATCATAATTCTGTTTATGTTAAAGGATTGGTACAAATGATACCCCATTAACATACCTTCTCCTGTATTGCTGTGTAATATCAATTATATCCTTAGTTTATTTTTAAAGTCAAACATTTTTCAGGAATGGTTTAAAGAGTTCCTTATAGGCAGCATGTTCCATTTGCTTGCCCCTCTACATATTATCATACATTTATATTGTGCACCCTTAATGTAATCTTAAATTCATGATCTCTCTTACCAATTAAATCTTTATATATTCTTCTATATAAAAATAGTGAGTGTTGAAAGGTGTAAATTAATAATTGTATTATTCCAAGCATTTTGTGTGAGAAGAATCATTAGATTTTTATTTCTAATGTCAGTTTGTTTTGTGAATTTGATTGAATGTCTTTTCCTTCCATTTGTGAAGGTACTAATCCAAGAAAATGGTATCCAGAAGATGGTGGGTGGGGCCTTCATGTAGCCAGCACTGCTTCTGAGTGGGTTGTTGCTATTGCTTTTTGTATCTATATACTTACCTTTGTTCCAGAATTTCGAAGAATCTCCTTAGAGGAACCTAGGGTAAGTGCATAAGGTGTCAGTTCATTTTGAAGTATGTCTAATTAAAAATATTAGTAAATAAATTTTTCTACTTTATCCTTATATAACAGGAAAATAGTTTCCTGTGCTTCTTTGTAGCTCGTACTAATAATAGCATTTATTTAACTATACTGAAATAACATCTATATGAGGTAGATGAAGTTTTTAAACTCAAGAAGCCAGACATCATGCAATAATTTAAAAAGTTAACTTAAAAGATACTTTTCCCATCTTAAGAGTAGGCACAGTTTAAATGAGGGAGGCATAACCTTCTGTTTCTTCTTTTCAGTTTGATGGCCTTATATAAATGGCTAGTTGATCTGAAAAATTTGCTATTTTTTTAATATTCATAGTTGATCAAACTGATACATAGATAATTTTGAAAAATATTCATTTATTAAAATTGGGCACATTTATATCTAACATTTTTTAAATTAAATTTTATTAAAAATGCAAATCTGCAAAGTTACAGCTTCATTGTTCAATTCCATTGATAATTTTCAATATATAAATATGAAATCTTTTGGCTGGACCCAGTATACAGCACATGCTAACTTTCGAATTGCCTATGGCAAAATGTACACACCAAATTTCAAGGGATTTTTTTATTAAGAAAAGTGCAAATACTTATTGCCTGAAAAATACACAAGCTAATTTAAATAAAGCATTTCATTGTGTTTATTAATTTTTTCATGTTAAATAAAATTAGGTATCTTAAATAGCTGACTTATCAATTTCTATTTATAGCTTGCATGCCATATATTGTACTGATAATACCTTTCATTATAAAACGAATTACAGTGTTATACATTATTGAATAGACCTCAAGGTAATCAATAATCATAGAGCTTCCAAAGAATTCAACTTTTCTATAATCTTTCTGCAGAAATAGGTGAATGATAAAATGTACTTGCTCTGGATTACAGAAATAGGCATTATAATTTATAAAGTAACATGCACATATGAAGAGTTCAAAACTATATTGAATTTAACTGTTCCAGATAATTTCATAGACTGTTAATCACATTGATAGAATTGTACAAATTAATAATTCATTGAATTGAATAAATAATAAATGCTTATTTTATTAAGAAATGATCATCTTATCATATCATAGATATTTCCTTACACAATTAATCATTAAATATCATTTTTATGATGGTAATAATTAATTACATATAGGTAGTATCTTAAGTTTGTTGGGAAGTTTGAATTTTGGAGCATTAATATCGTGGAAATGTATAATTTTTGTACTCAGGTTACTGTTGCATTTGAAATGATGAGGCCTTTCTCAAATGAGGTTGGGGGAGAAGTTTTCATGGGTGTCAGTGAGTCTGCGGAAGAGGTTTATGCGCAGAGCAACTCCCAATTGCCCCCCTGATTGGAATCCCATTCCAATGTGCAGCCCAGGGGAGCATGTAGGCAATGTATTGTGGTGTGTATAGCCCCAACACCTGCCTCTACAAGCCCTGTAACCTCCAAAACTGCATACCTAAATCCCCAGAGTGTGTGCAATGCTGACGTATGTGTGGGCAAGTCTGAGAGTTTTATGGAGAGAGATGCTAGTGGACCAAGCAGCTGCTGTAGCAGTCACTTAGTTTGTACAAAACATATGAGGGAAGTCTCGTGTGACAGTACAAGTAATTTGAGACATCGAGTTAATAGTGTAGATGTCATTGATGGAAACTCTCCAGGATCTTCTACGAATGATCTTTTACTTCCCAGCAAGTTACTTTCCCTTTCTTTATCTCTGCTTGTTGCAGCATTTTTTCAAGCCATTCGTTGCCTCAGTAATTCTGTCACAGAGTTCATGGAAGATGCTTACCGGACGTTTCAATGTGATGTTGAGACTGAATAGATCTCAAATGTTTGATAGATCTGAATCATTGAGAGATTTTTTAAAATACTGAAGTGGCCTATTGACAGGGTTAATGCGAGGGTGGTGTCACTGGTGTGTTTTAGTGGGCCTCAAAGTTGGTCATATGCTTTGTACATTACAAATTTGCCTTCTTCGAAATTTTTTTAAAAATTCCGCGCCATATTATGTTGAAATAAGTGGTTTATGGTATGTGATAGTTGCTTAGAGAAAGGTCCCCAACACACATATATTTGCACTGCACCTTGCACCTCCTTTGAGGTAGCCCTGTCTACTATCACTGTAATCATAACCCGACAATGTTAAATTTCTGTCTAACTTTTGATGAGCTTCCATGTTTTGTGCTTGGTGATGTAGCCTGTGATTTATTAATGATGCCTTTTTAAGAAAAATAGATCTCTCCATGTTTAAGATTCTTTCTGTATATTGAAATCGTGTCTTTTGTTATATCAATGACATGGACCATCACACTTATGAAAGGCCTGGCCACATATTTTTGTGATTATTTGTTTGTTTAACTAAAAAATATACATTCAGTGTAAATTATTAAATAAGAATTATAGCCAAGAAATCATAAATTTTGAAGGCATTTTACTATGCTTAAATTTACTGACCTATAGATCAGTGGTTCTCAACCGGTGTGCCGCAAGGAAGTAGTATGCCGCGCACTCCGAAGATATTTAATTTTTAAATTATGTATATATTTAATGTACAATAAAATTATACAAATATTGCTTTACCAATCGTAACAATCTAATATAACTGCGACTTTTACTTGTTACGCTAGATTTTATCTTTAAAAATGAGTATTTACGTGGTGAAATTAGTTAGGGGTGGTTTGGTGTGTCGCGGTGTTCTTAAGCATGCATGAAGGTGTGCCGTTGAGCAAAAAAGGTTGAGAAGCACCGCTATAGATCAAGTCAAAATGTGAATTTTTTTTACAAGTCAATACATTGGTCTCTTAAATTAATGTTTTACATCTTAATTAAGTGAGGCAAGTCAATTTGCGGAATGGCATTTGCATTCATTGGTTTAATTCAGGTGATAGAATTTTTTTCTGTTGTTACAAAATTGATGGCAAGAATCTATTAATTTAAAGCAGCATTATAATATACTACTCGATTCATTTCAACATATTATTAATAAAAATATTTTCTATATGTATATGCTTTTTAGACTTGAGTATAAAAGAACACTTTTGTGCTTATGGATAAATTGTTTGATAGGACAAGCAACATTTAACTTTCCTTAAGCTTTGTATCATTTTAGAAATTAGGCATGTTATAACTTTGAATGATTATATTCAGTTGGATTAATTTCATTCGTTACAATTATGTTTTAAACATAATTTTTGATGTTATTGCATAGTATATAAGTGATATAATTAAATATAGTTATGCTTTCATTAAGTTTCTTTAGTGCATTGTTTTGCTTGCATATTTGTTATTGCTACTATCTTGATATCTTAAGTCTAGTTTTCAAGAAATAAATGTGTTGTATGAAAATAAATATATTCCAACTGAAAATATTGAGCAGTGATTATGACAAAGAAATATTATTAGGACTCTTTCAGAATTATTAGCAAAATACAAGAAAACTTCGTTTTTTTAGAACACAGAATCAAACCATAAATCCTAAGGAATCTTACTTAGTGGTCTGATGTCTTTATTAAGTTGTGTTATTTCATGTCATTGGTGCTTTTAAAAATATAGGACTTATAAAAGCCTTTTATATAATCACCAAGGATTGATAGATTGTTTGTGTGAATGTTTACACACCAAAATCTGTAATTTTATTAATGGCTATAAGTGGTTGTAAACTTTTCAGGTGTTACTCTTATAGGTTCATTAATATCTAACATTCATTTTTACTTTCTCATATACGAAGTATATTGAGAAAGTATTGTAATCGCAAAAAAATTCGACCTTGAGATTTTTATGGAAATATATGTTTTAGGTGTACATGAGTTCGAAAAAGTGGTTTTTGCAATGCTGTCTGTCTGTTCGTGGCTCTAGAACCTAAACGGTAGAAAACGAATGAAATATCAAACAGACATTTTATCATACAGGGCAAGGGCTATGAAGAAATGGTTGGCATTGCTCAATAATTAAGAGAGTTTATTTATTCTACGCATTTTTAACAACAATTTGATTTTCTCAAAAATGGCTCTAAAGATGTTGATCAAATTTCGTACAGTTACTTGAGTTTACGTCGTCAATAATACTACATAGTTCATATTTCTCAAAAAATGAGTATAAGGCTAGTTTATTCTTGGGCAACTTTAATAACAATTGGATTTTTGAAAAAATGGCTAATACAATTTTCATCAAATTTTGTATAGTTATTTAAGTTGATGTTTATAACGATTCACCATAGTTCATATTTTTCAAAAGATAACTAAATGACACATTAGTATATGAGAAAGTTTGTACAATGTATGTTGTACCGATTTTTTAGTTTATAATCGTTTTAAGTTGTTATAATCTTAAAATACACAGCTTGCAAAACTTACAATTCATGATTGTTATAATTCAGTGAAACTGCATCTTTTATTCTCTCAATTAGCAATAACTGTATCCAAGTTAGGTATCACTATTATAAAGAATATTTTATATTTGCAATTAAAAAAATTTATTTCTAAAGCATTGTGTTTTAAAAATGAAACAGTTATAGTAACTGAAAATTTTACAAGTATTTTATGGTTCTCAATTTAATGAAATATCTACATGTGGAATTCAAAGGATACAGGAAATCTTTAAAGGCATGAAACGGATGCAGCTGTTTTCTGCATGCTGGTGTTGCTTATATCATTTACTTCATGAAACCAAGAGGTTAACAACATTGTTTTCTTGCTGTTGATGTTATGATGAAAGAGCAATTCGTGAAATTTAACACGGAAAACTTTGTACATTTCAGTGAACATTATGCTCTCAAAACTTTTTATGATGAAGCATGAATGATAATAAATTATCCAGACTTGATTTCTGCTGGCTCATTGCTCAGAATCATTAGGTAGCTTCCTGTGTAAACACACTAGCTGACCAAAAGCACAACTACCATTGTGAACCGGCCAAAGGGGGGATGCGAGGTATTCAGGCCCCAAATAATGGGGGAGCCCAAAGTTATTAACAAGTGTAAATTTTGCAAAAACTTTTACTAAAAACCACTTGCAAATTGATTTTCAATAAAGAAACTCCATAAAATTTATAATATTAAACTGGAGTTCCATAAATAGTTTGTTATTACCATCAATATTAATATCGTGAGGCCACCATTGATATTCACATCCAGGCCCTCTTCGGTGCTTGGTCGACTCTGGAACCACCATGGCAAAAGGGTTGCCAACCTTTGATGTAAACTATAAGCAGAGCTCAATAAAGTATTTTAAAAATTTCCAATGGAAAATTTATAAATATCAATATTTGGTCAAAAGAATTAAACATCAGGAATAGTACTCAACCTCTGCCAGCTGGAATGAATGCTTAAAATTTTTAGCATAACTTAAACAGCATGAAGAAATTAGTAGGATAAAATACAAATTTGGTTATCAATTTTCCTTGGATGATTATATAAATGGTCTTTCACCTATTAAATTTGTTTCCGTTTATGTTGTGTAATTTACATCTACCTTTCTTTAAAATGTAATGTTACCATGCTGCGATTGTTTCTTTAATATATGTCTTGCAGAATTACAGCTTTATTAATTGGTTTAAGATATATCTTAAGTATTGTAAAGCTTTCCTTGCATATGTAAGATTAAGTCATAGAAGGTAAAAATTTGATTGTGATACACCTTAAAATAGGTGCCTAGTTTCACAGAAATAAAGTTAAGTATTTTATTTATCAAATTTTTAGGAAAAAATAATTTTATATGAATCGTATACAAATGTTGAAATTGTGTAAAACATTTGCAGTCATTTATGTGCAATGTCTAAAAAATGTGGATAAAGTTCCTGGAGCTGAGTGGAAAATTATTTCTTTTACTGTCAATCTTTTAGTGGTCAACAGTAATATAATTCTGAAATTTTTTACCTTGCTTGCGGCTATTTCTTAAAATTTATAATTATATTTTACCAAACAATAGTATATCATATAAATGTTATATATATGTATAATCTTTATCTAAACATTTAGCATTAACATGTTTTATTGTGCAAATTATTTTTGTGAACTTATAGTCATGCATCATTTTTTAATGATTTTGTGATATATTTCATTTTATTTCAGTTTTTTAAATTTTTTAATGCTTTTACAAGGAGCCAAGTTTGTTATTATGATATATCATATGATTTACTTGAATTATAAAACTATATTCCTATTTTATGATAACGTTCTGTATTAGAAACATATGTGGAATTCACTATCTCAAATCCTTTATTATCATGATTACTTTGACATTATGTATTTTTATCTGATCCATGGATTTCTGTAATTATTATGTTATAGTGATTACTGTTCTCCTTGTCATTAGTATTCATGTCGTGAAATATATATAACAAAAGATATTTCTGGTGGAATTTTATTTTTAATATCTTTAGATTTTATTACTGCTTGCAAAAAATATTGTCTTGTTTATTGGTTTATGTTTCTTTTAATACGAATTTCTAATTATTCACTGTCTTATTCAATAACGAGCTTTTATATTAGGGATATTATCAAAAAAATCTTGAAAGTGTTGATTGATTCTTATCTGATGTAACAGCATTACAAATTTTAATGGCGGCTTAAGCCGTCAAATAACATAAACAATTATAGATGTGAGGAAGATTTCATATCTTAATATTTTCTCAAGAAACCTGCATTTATAGAAATCCTTTTTAATTTAGTACAGGTACTCCTCGTTATATGCAAGTTCAATAAATGCGATATCATTTTAATGCGCTCAACTAATTTGGACAGATTTCATTTAATAGCACTCGCTTGAATGCAAATTGCGAATTTTCTGTTTACTCTCGGTGTGAGGTCTCCTCACCCCCAGTCATTGGAACCCACCATTTTCTTTTCTTTCTCCCGAGTGAGAGAGAGAGAACAAATTCATCTGAATGGGAGCCATGGCGTAGTGGTGAGGGCGCTGGCCTTCTACACTGAGCAAACCCAGTGCGAACCAGGTTGCCCGGCCTCTCATTTGCACGGCTAAGAGGAGAACATGCAATCAGCGCTCCGTCCTTCGGAAGGGACATAAAGCCGTTGGTCCCCTTGGTGTTTGTCTATTAGAGTAGGCTAATGCCGGCACCAGGTTTCCCTCCTCCCTTTGTGATTTAGACTGAGAAGCCTACTAGCGCTGGAGTCGTTTGAAGTCACAAGGTCCTGCAATTGTTAGAGAGGGAACGTACTCTCTCAGCTTCAAGCGCAGACTTTGCTGGTGGTTAACACCATGTTTCACTCAAAATTTCTTAGAACTGTCTAGCGTTCTTTTTCAAACTAAATAATTATAAACAATTTATTCATACTAAAATTGCATAAATATTATTAAAATGAGAAAAAGGATGTATGTACTGTATTGGAATATTCTAATGCTTTTTGTAGCAGATCTCGGACATGTTCATTGATTGTTATGGGGAAATTATGTTCAATTTATGCGATTTCACCCTGTGACATTTTTTTGGAACACAACTGTCGCATAAATCGAGGAGTACCTGTATATGCAAATTTATTAATTTAAAAAATTAATCTGCATATTCACAGTTTTTTCTTTGGTCTTTTTTATTTTTATTTTAAAAAAATTGGCGTTGAAAGGGTGATCATTGTTTTTGGCCTCCACGTTGTTGATTAGTTTTATTGCAAAATGAAGTGACGTGAAGACTGGCTGTTAGATAAGTTGAGATATTGGTGGTTTGTTATTCTATTTTATTCTTATAAATAAATTCAAATTTAAAAATTTTCCGATGAAAAAGTATTGTGCTCACAGTTAAGTACCATTCCATTGTAGGAATATGTGATGTAATTTCAGTTTTTTACCTAGTGAAAATATTCATTGCACTGCAATGGATTACTGTTTCGGTTTTATTATAGTATTTTGATTTTTAATTCATGAAATTATATTTATTGCGAAGGGAGTAGCTTCTTGTATGGCAGAATTGAGGTATTTTTTTCTTACATATATTGATATTTATTTTCTTCATTAAAAAAATCTGATTCTTCAGGTTTTATTGTACTTCCACCTGGTCAATATAGTAACACAAGCCTGGCCTTACCCTACTTGATCACTTTTTCTTTTCGTATACTATTTTATACTTCTCACATTGATTTAGTTTCTGAATTTGTTAGTTTCTTTGCTATTGAATGTATTATCAGAATTCCAGAAAGGTATGTCTATAATTGAATATAATCTTAATACTATTCTGTTCTTCCATCCTCAATATTATTCTTGATTTTTATTGGGAAAAAGAATTACCATAGGTAGATATGTCAGCTAAGGAGTACTTTTACCCTTTAAGGATGTTACTGTATTGTGATCCTCAGAAAACATTTTTACAGTTATGTCTAGTTTATCCTCTTTCATTCATAATTTTCCGTTGAAGTTTGTATTGCTTGGTTTCATTGAAATAAAGAGAATATATTTTTGGTTGAAGATTTTCTTCTTAATATTCAAATAAAATTTGTAATTGTCTACTGATCTGAAATAAGCTTCTATTTCAAATTGGTGTGACTATTCATTGAGCTAGTTCATTGGAAGATATCACTAATGTATATAATATATAATTACCACTTTATGAAATATTACAGTGTCAGCTTTATCGTTAAAGGAAATTATTTCAATTATCTGTTTTGATAGAAGTATTTTCATTTTATCACGGCTTTTCTAATGATACTTTTATTCTATTTTTAAGTTGTATTTTAGATATAGAGCCAGTTGTAGCTCCTATAAAAATGGAATTGATACATTTTTGGCATGAATCATTTGTATCAAAAGCTGATCTTGTAAAAAAACAGGTCAATTACATAGATGTTGTGTATCTTACAAAATATTACCTAAATTACTCTTGTTTAACTATAGGCTCTGTTACGTAGCATTTAACTTTTTTATGTGAATGGCATTACTTTCATTTTATAAAGAGTATTTATTATAAATAGTTATTCTTCTTAATAATTAGGCATCACTGAACACAAAAAGGCATAAACTAAAGTATTGAGTTATAATGTTAATGTGGTACTAATTTGAGTAATTTTTAATACAGATTGGCCTCATGTGAATTCATGACTTTTTAAAGTTTTGCAAAACTTTCATTGGCCTTAATGGTATTGCAAATTAATAAATTACCTGAATACGTTATTTTTTCAATACTTCGTAATAATATCATGATGTTAAAATCACAATACCATTTTATTATTTACTCTGAACAGTTGCAAAATGTGCATGTCAATGAGATCGATCAGTTTTATATGTGTCTCAATAATTCTATGCAAGTCTTTATATGGTTTACTGAATGAATTATTCCCTTTTTTATGAGGTTTATAATTTTAAATGAGAATGAAATTCCAACTTATTTAGATTTTTTATTAGAAAATAATTAAACTTAGCATTACATTGTTACTTTTTCAAAAAAATATAAATTTATATCTAATTATCTTTGACTAATACAGTGGGTTCTGCTTATTAGAATAAAGTTGGGAAACCATTATGTGATTCAATTAACCAGCCGATTCAATTATACGGAGGTTGAGTATTTTAGGTATGTTAAATAAGAAAATGCAAAAATAGAATTCATGCAAATTTTAATTGCTTAAAAACAATTACTTTCCCCAATTTACATATTATGTTGTTTTAAAAAAGTCCGTCTTTTGTCTGACTTGGGAAAACCACCGCAACAGCTACAACACTTGCCCTCACATTTCCTCTTACCATTAGAATTCAGGTTTGACATTCTGCAATTTTTAAGTTGGTCTCAATTTTGCAGAAGTCTACAAAGTGAAGTTTGTGAGATTCCCAGTCTCGCCTAGGCCTCTGATTGAATGAACGAGGAAGTTCATCATACTTTTTGAGCAACTCATTCTTCTCAGCCACACTCAAATTCTTCCTTTGATTTATCTTCAACATTTTTTTCAAAGACGGGATATTTTAGAAAAAAATTGTCCAAAATAGAAAAAGGAAGTGAAGTAGCTAACCAATAAACAGTCACAGTGACACTGTACGGTTATGGAAACACTCGATGAATACTGACTAGACCAGAGAGGATGAAGCAGAGAGCAAACAGTTGCAGGAGAGGGGGCAGGAAAAGAGTGCATTGGTTAATGCCTCAAGTGTGGAGACCATTTGGGACCAAACTCGGAAAATGACCGCGACCACATCCCATGAATGAATTGGGAAATCCCAGTTTTGCGATACCCGCTCTTGAAATACCTGTGCCCCCACTCCTTTTCGAGCCTCAACCATCTCTCTGAATGTTCTACATTTGTTCTTATGAAGTTACGGAAGTGACCATCATGCGTGCTCACGGCCAACTCTCATGGAATGTGGGCTTTGGAGCTCTGTTTTGATTCAGTAAACCGAAATAAGTGATTCCAACAAGAGGAAAATTTTGTAAGCATTTGATACAATATGGTTTTGGTTTTCTTGTTTTGATTCAATAAAGCGACTGATTCAATAAATCAGTGATTCTATTAAGCGGAACTTACTGTATATTTCAAGCTTTCTTTGTGTATTGGATCAAGAAACAATTACATTTTTTCTACTTCTGTTGTGACATTTTATCATATGGGAATCAAAGTATAGGTATTTCATAAGTCCGTTCAACATCATTAAATGAGTTTATGTAATGTGATTTTCATTTATAATCAGTTGAATTGATAAGCACTGGCAAAGCATTCATAACAATTTTTATAATATGGTATTTTTTATTTTGGTTCATAATTGTCAATGTTTATTTTTATTGTTTTTAAACATTTTATCAAGCTTTGAAATTCTAGTTTTAGTTGAGCATTTATAACTCCAAATCATGTAGATCTTAAACTGAAATCTAATGGCAAAGATGTTTGTAATTTTTTTGTAACTAGTCAGTTTTGTGTTCAGATAGTCATGAACAATGAAATGTAATTACCATAAATGAAATTTTCATATCACTTACTACATTTTAGTTTATATATAAATAAAAACTTTCAATCCATAATGAAAATGTTTCATTCATATAAAAAACAAGGTGACATGAGGTATACAATAATTTTAACAAAATAATGCACATTAAAAACCTTGAGATGATTTATTTATGCTATTTTTTATGATAATGTATGCCATCACTATTCCAAATTCCCACTGTGATTGAACTAGCCTTCGTTAGGCCATCTAGAAAATTACACTGTTGTATTTTGGTTTGAAAGATTTCCATTTGTAATAATTTGGGATCTTCTCGGTTAACTGAAGGCAAATTTGTTTTAGTTGGCTTTTTTATCCAATCAGCTTTCTTTACAGGAGATGTCATACAGTCACTGAATCTTTCTTCTCCACTGTATTCAACATCAATCTCTAGTTCCATTGACACATCTGTTAATTTTTTATGCTCTTGTTCCCACTTACTCTTCTCTTCTTCAAGCCTTTTCATCTCATCATTCTTTATGTCGTCTTTCTCTTTCTGCAGTAGTTTGACCTCGATCTCAAATGATTCTACTTTCTCCTCGAGAGATTTGACACTATCTCTAAGTCTTGACATCTCATTGTTCATGTTTTGCAGTTCCTGATCTTTGATGAGAATGCTTTCCTGTAGATTACCTATCTGTGACTGATATTCATTCATAACCTTATCTATATCTTCTTTATAATTCTCTGCACTTCTTTCATTGTCTAATGAAGTTTTTCTCCATTTTTCTATTTCCTCTAGATTAGATTTCTGTAAAAATAAGGCAAAAAAGTAAAACCTATTGAATGTATTTTGTTTAATCAGTTTTACATAGGTGATCAACAGTAAATATGTATTATTGTAGATGGAGTCCATTTAAAAAATTTGGAATATGAAGAATTAAAAAAAATCTAAACTGATAGATTAAATAGATTTTATTCATAGAATACATCTGCTTTGTTCGTGTCTGAAGGGGGAAGTAGCAAGGGAGTAGTTGCCCTGACTCTGGATTTTCTGGTAAAAATATAATAAATATATTTTCATTACAAAAAAGGATAAATAAAAGAGCAATATATATTAATATGTATTGCTGAATTTCACCAGGTTACGTAGGAGTCAGATGTAATCAAGCCACAGCAAGTGCATCGAGCTGACATTTGGTTTACTCCCTGCTGTAAAAGTGTCTGTGAATGCCAATGGTTGAGTTATTTTAGGTGCAAATATCCGGAAGTTAACAGAAATTTAATGTTATTTTTTAATGCCTGATGCATAAGTCACATTTAAGGAAATTAATTTGAAAAAGGTTTTTGAAACCACTTTAAAGTGAGGATAATTTTTATAAATATAATATCACTGCAATCTCTTAAAAATAATTCTTTTACATCTGAGTAATGGAATGTTTCAACTCAAAGTTTCTCTAACAGCATTTTGGGATGGCAAAGCACTGCAGTGGTCAAAGTAGGGCACACATCAATTATGGCACACCAAGCTTTTCCTTGTGGCACAGCACAAAATTTGTGAAAGGTATGTGAACAAACTTTTTCAGCAATGAACTTCATAAAAATGAAATAGTGTACTCAACTTCTTGATGACCACCTTATAAAGCTTCTAAGATTAGACACTACAAATTTTCAACCACAAATTGAAGAGTTGATTAAAATGAATCAACTCAAGGGTCAATCAATAAATTAAACATTACTTAGGTAACTGCAATTTAAAATATTTTTGTACTAATAAAACAGAGTTTGCATTACAATTAATGTTGTGCTACTTGTGAGATATCAATTTTTTTATGTAATTTTTTATTACTGTCGTATTTTCATGGAATTATAAATTTTTTGCTTCACATTTACTTGTGGCATGCTAATATCTTTCCTTTTGGAAATTGGCACTACACAAGAAAAGCTTGGCTCTGATATAACATATCCCTCCTTATTGGTTGTGGCCTCCATCTTATATCTTAGTGGTTATTATTATTCATTACAATATTTTAAATTTATTTTTAAAATGTTATAGTGTACTTTGTGCAAGAAAAGTATTTTCATTGTTCAGATGAATCTAGTCAATCTATTGAGTGGAATGCATAATATCTTAAAATGTGATAAATTTTCATTATTTTAGCTTAAAAACCACAGTTCTTACACTTCTCAATTCCTCTTCACCCATTAATTTTTGTAACCTTTGTTTTTCCATCTCATGTGCTGAAATTTTTTCTTGTAATTCGTTAATTATGGTCTTCAGTGTATCTCTTTCCATCACCATTGCTTCCAATTTTATTGCAATGTTATCTCGGTCCCTGAAATTGGCGAATGCAATTTTGTTTATTTATGCAAGTTATCCAAAGTATTTTTTATGAATGTATCTTTTAAAGGTTATACTCCAGCAGCCATCATAATATTCATAAGATTTTGAGTTTCAACATGTCTGAATTTATTATTCAGTAATACTACCTTTAAATACAAAATAACTCTTATATATTGCTCTCATTTACTGAAAACCCATTTTCATTGTTTTTGCAAATGGTTATAATGATTATTTTATGTTAGAGTAAGCATGAATGTGTTGATGTTCATTATCATCACACCAATATAGGTAGTGTTAATTTTATTCCAGGCCCGAAGATTTTCCTTGGGCAGAATTAGGAAAAAAGAAACTGCATTTGCAGTAACATTTTTAGTAATTTATATGATTTCTAGGTTTTCTCTTGGCTGTCATTTTAGGCACAAAAAATTTTCTATTAGAGTGAATAATTGGATGACTTAATTAAGACTTAACATATTTTAGGCTTTTAGTTTCTAAACCAGTTCATAGCATGGATGATCCACTTGATTAGTGAGTTCAACAAAATATAACTGCTTATATCTTGTTCTAAACTAAATAGTGAAGATTGAAAGGAAAGTGTGGACATTTTTTCTTTAAATCATTTAATATTAGCTTTTTTAAATTGCTTTAAACAAAAAGAGCAAAAAAGCAACGTATATTTTTAATATACTCTAATCTTGGCATATAAGAAAGATATAAAATTAACATTCCCATAATTTAATTTTCATTTATTACTTCTATATTTTATTTTTCATGTAATAAAATATTTTGTTTGTAATTTTTGGCTCAGACTTTTAATAATACATATATATGAATAAATCTTATTTTATTACCTCATAAGTTTCTCTCTTTCTGTTTCCCATTCTGTTGCTTCAGTCATGAGTCTCTGATTCTCATTCTCATCTTTAAACACATTATCTTCCAGAATAATTGAGTTCTGTTTTAAATCTCTCATCCCTTTCTTGTTGTCCATTATTTCCTCTTTAAGTTCATTTTCCCTTCTTAAAGCATCTTCCAATTGCCTCTCGAGTGTTTGTATTTTGTTCTCCAGATCTTTTGAATGGCCACTCATTGCATCTATGGTGCTTAAATCTTCCTCTACCTCCAAAGCATATTGTTTCCACTCATTCATCTCTCTCCTTAGAGCATCATTTTCTTGCACAGCTGAAGCCAATCTTTCTCTATCTTTTTCAAAAGTAATAATAGCTTGTAAAAGACATGTTAATTTTGATAGGTGTCCCTCTAAGAAAATCCTTTTTTCATTATTCTGCTGTAGAAGCTGTTTTAGCAAAATTTGATCTTGAGCAAAACCTTGATATTGTAATTTTTCTGTGTCCGTTCTAGACAAAATTTGATTTTTAATCTTTTCTTTGAAAGATTCCACATCATTTGCAATTCCATCCAAATCTTTCAGTTGCTTTCTCATAGACTCCCTTTCATCTTTTAAATCTAAGGTAAGCCTTTTAAATTTCAAGTTCTCTCCTTCCAAAGTTTCTATCTTTCTTGCTTGCTTTTGTAGCAGTGACTCGATCAAAACTGAATCTGTGCTTTCTCGAACATCCAGATTTTTCTTTTGGTGGCTTATTCTTGCAGGTGAACATTGTAGTTGTTGCTCTTTTGCAGTTACTGTTGAAATTGTATGTTCTAGTCCTTCAGATTCATGATGTTTCTCTTCCTTTTGCTTAGCATCTATTGGCTCTGATATTTTTACAAGTACGACCTTAGAATATAAAATTACATAATTATGAAATATTATACAAGGAAATATAATAAAATTATAGAATCTTTGCTGGGAATTAATGAAGTTAACCTTAGATTGTTTTAGAAATCAATGTTCTATACAATATAAGAATATCGTACAATAATTTTTAATAAGAAACAAAGAAAACATTTCCCATAAAATAGCTGCTTCACTGATGAAAATTTATTTTAAGTTTAAATCAAATTTAGTAATATTAAACAATGTTAATGTCTGAATTAAATACATTTGGTTTTAATTGTTTTGTATCTTTTATAAAAAATAAGTTTAATTAATGACACTTTACCGTGTTAAAGTTTATTTTATTCAGAACAATACCTGATTTTCTTCTTCTTTTTTTACATCTCCTGATTCAGGTATGATAATTTCTACTTGTGGGACTGAAATCTTTAAGAAAATGAATGGCATATTAATTCATTGCTGTAAAAGTAAAGTTTAACAGACATAAATCATTGTTGATGGTTCAGGTGAAATCATTAAAGTTAACTAATACATGTAAAAAATTATTTAAGAAAATATCTGTATGATTCAAAATTTCAAACCAAATATTACTGAACCCATATCCAGATAGTCAAATTTTTATTAATGCATTTTCCTGTGATGCATATGATTACATACTGTACTTTCTCAATATTAATGTATTTTATGGGCCTGTACATATTGCAGCTTAACAAGTATAGTACACTATAAAAATTAAATATTTTTTAAATGAATGAGTTTTGGGTTTGTTGATAATAATACCTTTTCTTTTTCTCCATCAGTATTGGGAACAAGAACCACAGATTCAGGTTTGCTTGGTGTTAGATCATCTGAAATCTTAAGTAATATACCAATATCATGAAATACTGAATTTTTATATTTCAAACTTTAAATTCACAGTACTGTAAAATCTTGCTTATACAAAATTGGTTAATACAAAATACTAATTTATTTGAAGTATATGACTTATTATTATGACCCTGTTATTCAAATCGTAAAAATTGTATTCTCTTGGAGTTCGTGCTAATGAGGTTATATTGTAATTACTTACTCAAAAATATCCCTAAGATTTTAATTGGATAAATTCCTTTTATACATAGTAAGGGTTGTTATACACACTATTTTTAGTTATATTATAAGCAATGATTATACATCTAGGTACTTTTCATCATTACGAGAAATAACATTTTTAAATTTTAGTGTACTAACATCTGGTTCTGAAGATGAATCCTAGAAGGGAATATAAGGCAACATTTAATTTTTGTAGTTAAGTTCCTTATTTGCCAAAGTCAATAATTATTTTTCATAGAAATTCAGAAAATTAAAGCCTAAATGTGCAATTATTTTTTTATGTCTGGATAGCACTTTTTGCTAATACTCACTAAACATGAAAATGACTGGTATTATTTGCCTACTGATTCCCTGATATTAGCATAATACAGGAACTTCCTGGGTCATGTAAGGAATGCGTTCTGGCACCCCTTCTGTAAGTTGAAAATTAATATAGACGCTATGTGTTTAAAGTATAATTTACTGCATCAGTACAGTACAAATAATCAGTTAAAATAGAGGCATGTAAACTAGCACTTTTACTCTCACTCTGACGCTTATCAGCAATGATTGCAAGGGTAAAATGTTAATTTGTGCAAAAGCGAAAAACGTTAAGATATCAAGCAAATGTGCATGAACGGTAGAACACACTGAGAACACTGCATTAAAAACCCATGCCTTGAGTTCTTCCTCTGCACACATATATAGTTCCCGCTCATTTGCGCAAATCGCTAACTTAAACTTTCTGCATAAAGAAATTTCTTTTAGTGATTTATGGGGCCACTTACGTAAGTCAAGGCTTATGTAACCTGGAGAGTGCCTGTATATAGTTTTCAAACAAAAAAGTGCAACATGGCATGAATGATAAATTCCTCATAATTTGACCCAACAATGAACCAGTAACTGAAGTTTAGAAGGTTCTTTGTGTGGTAACTTCAAAATATCACTTTCTTCCCTCATTTTATAGTACGCAAATAAATATACAGAAATATTGATATTTTATTCATGCCTAACAAAACTGTGTGTTTACAATCATGATGGTAAATGCAGGCCTGCACCTACCAAGTATTCAGGGTGCTCAAAATGGAAAGGCAGCTGACAAATGAGGTGGACTAACCTTAAACTGTCTATAAGCATAAATGTATTAGAAATTCCCTTTTCTACAGAATTGTGGATTTTAGTAAAATTATATATGGATGGGTCTGCAACCAAACCCTTGTCAACATCCTGCACAAATAAGTGGCCTAAGCAAAGGATGGGTATGCTGCTGACACCAAGTAGTGGCACCTGCCCATACTTCTCTCAAGCCAAAGGTGAAGAACTAAATGTTTTACTGCTAACCTGGTTTGGATCTTTCTCACCCTTAGATTCATTTAAGGTCAGAATGTGACTCATTCATACCATGAAAGAAACTACAGTGACTACCTTTATCACTCAGGTGATGCCATCAGGATTGATTTTTAATTTTTTGTCAGACTAATTAATTCTGTTTGTTTACTAATGTTATATATTACAAAAATATGCATAAAGATATTTTTATTAATTTTATTACTTTTTAACTTGCCCAAATAAATATTGCAATGATGACTTTTTATTTAAAACTGTAAAATTTTTAAATAACATCATTTGAATGTTTATTTACTTAAAATATTGTAGGAAACATTGTCTTGGTGTAAAACAACTACATTTATTTCTTTTTTAAATTAACATTTTGGGAGTGGCCTTTTTAAAACAGAACACAGGTTGCCAACAGTCTAGGCATGGATCTGGTAAGCAGACACCTTGTCTCTTGATAGACGAAAGTAAAATAATCTCAGACTAGTTAGTGACTGTACATGGGGTTAGAAAGCAATGTAATATACCTTTCAATTATAAAAATAATCATAACTAATACATGAAAGAATATAATACTTTACATTTTCAAGAGGTATTTTCTTCTCATATGAATCTAATAATGCCTGTAGTTTTAGTATCTTGAAATTTTTCTCTGCCAGTAATGCACCAACCAAAGGAGCAGCAGAAGGCAGACTTGAAGTTATGGCAGCCTACACATTCCAGTTAAAATTATTTTTCATGATAAAATAAATATTAGTATTTAATTAATAATAAGAATATAGTCAAGAGACATAAGGATGCACACTATGCTCATCATTAGATTTTCTGTTGTAGCAAATCTGTAAGAACTCATTTTATAGGAGAGTCAGATGTATCAAATAAATTGAATGACTGAAATTCAGGAACATATGGTATAATCTCAATGTTTCTTATTTTCCTTAATTAACTCCTGTTCATGGTAGGGAGGTGAAAGAATAGTTTTAAATGAGATGACCAGCGTTTCCCAACCTATGATCTGTGGTTTTGTTGGTGGTCTGCGAAGGTTTCCAAAATGTAGTTATTTTAGGCTGCACCTCATATTTAGTTGGAATTTTTTGGGAAAAGTTAAGCAAGTTTTACAATATCACAAGTATTGAATATTGTTATTAATGATGTTTGTAAAACTATTTCATATTTCAAAAATTTCTCCTGTACAAATGTTGAATGTAATTCTTGGAATAAAATAAAAAATAATCAGATGATATTCAAACAGACAGAAACGTGCGTAATATACAATGTAATTGAAAATGGTCAAATAAACTACGTAACCAAGTAACCCCTTTTCTTAAACGTAGATACATTAAGCAGGTTAGTAGCAGGACCTGGAAGGGTTATTGAAGAGGTCCACAGAATTCAAAAGGTTGGGAAACACTGCTGTAAACTGTCTGCAACATTTTCTGAATAATTTCCTTGTCTTTTCTGAGTTGTAGGCTATATAATGACATTTTATTTGAAGATTGATTTTATGGCATAACTTTTTCTTCAAAAGTTGTAAACATTATAATAAGCTACAAAAAAGGTGGGAATTTTTTGTTGTGTTCTAATTCTTGTCAAATTACATGCTGGTAAACCAAACACAATTCTCTGGAAATATTTAAGACATATTATATTAGTTTACTAAGATTAGGGCTACCATATGTCCTAATTTTTCTGGACGTCCTTATTTTTGGCACAGACATCAGGAAGGAAATTCATAAAATTGAATTTTTCCAGATACAGTTAATGTTCTCATATTGAATGTAAAAAAAACAATTAATTCACTTCATATTTTTGCAAAAAAAGATTCCATAAACTTCATTAGGGAAAAGGGCTCTGGGCAAAGTAGCTCTAAATATGATGGTATTCAGTAAATATTCTAATAATATGTAATAAAACATTTAAAAGTTTAATAACAATACTAATATGATTCTTGGAGCAATAAAATTTTATTAAATGGCTGATTTCTTCAAAACTGTCAAATAAGTAGTATGACTTTATTTAAAGTTTAAAATGGATGAAACAGCTTCTTTCAGTACTCACATATGAATGTAAACCAGCGATAAATTCTTGCATATATTGCTGCCTTTCATGTTTATTTTGGCTCCAAGAACGAATATCATCATTAGAGCAATACCTTTTCAATCGTCCTTCACTTCTTTTCCTTTTTGTTGGATATTCATCAAAATTTTCTAATAATTTTAAAGGGCAATCCTCCATCATATGTAATAATTTCAGTCATATTAAAATCAATCCATTTTCAAAATTTAGTCCTCATTTTTGTAATAATTGTGCCTAAAGTATAAAAATTAACAAGTATTACAGCATTTCAATAAAACATTTGAGCAAAAACAAGAATTAGTTTTATTGATTCATTGATATAAAAATTAAGATATTGTGTTTGGTTGTTATATTATTTTATTAGTAATGTAGGTATGAACTTTTATTTTTAATTTCTCAGTATTTGTAAATGATTCAATAAATTGGTGTTTGAATTATTATCATTTTTTAAATATCAACTGTTTACATTGTTCCTGTCACATCTAAAACATAGTTTTAAAACTAATTTATTAATGGTCCATTGATTATTCATTGCAGTTATCATATAACATTTTAAAGTTTCTCTTCAACAAGATTTCATTTGAAAGGAATTGTTGCCATATTCTTATTTTAATTTTAGCTGAAAATCTTTTTGCTGGTGGAATATGTGTATGAATCAATATTTAATACACTACTGTTTGAATAGATTTTACTATTTTAAAATAAAATGTTTTATCTCCAGAAAAGGTGAACAATGGCGTACATTTAATAATTATTTTGGCAATCACAGTTTCAGCTTTGCCGTTAATTTCATTGCCATTTTTAAGTAGTACTTTTCCAATCAAAGTATAACCATCCTTAAGAAGATATTTTGTATCAAGGAAAGCTATAAAAGATATGACCGCTTAAATAAAAGTTATATTTTTCATGTACTTATTAATTTCGTAATAACCGCTATGGTGAAATTTGAATGAAACGTTATTCATTTATTATAACTGTTACGTTGGTACTTAAAAGAATTCTTACTTGAAAGACAGTAGCAGACAGTAGTTCAAAACAATTCTGAGGTTGTTGTTATTGTCCTTAAAAATGTCGATGGAAAGTGTCGGAGTAATTTAAATAGAATTTGAAATTTTATTCTTCGACATGACGACCATCATGTATTTACTTTACACAGAATTCTAAAAATATGAATGGTGATATTAGGAAGTAAGACGCGTTGTACAATTTTAATATTTCGATAATTTGATATTAAATCCATTTAAAAACTTATGTGAAATGAAAATAATTATGTGATTTTGTGTGTGAAAGTATTTTTTAAATATAAATTTATTTATTTTTTAGGCCTTCTTAAATTTAATCATGAAACTCCGGACAAGATGCTATCCTAAAGCTCTTATGGATATTATATCATTTACTTTTGTTTTAATTATAATACCGGTTATGTACTGGTTTGAGCTTTTTGTGGTTTTACCAACTGTTTATCCAGCTTGGTCACTTTGGTATACTTTCCACTTTTTATGCGGTTCAATGGTTATGATTAATGTGACAGGAAATTTTGTTGCTACGGTTCTTTGCGATACTAGTTTAAATAAAAAGGATTTATCGCCGCACTATGCAACAAATATATTACCAGGATGGCATTTTTGCAAAATTTGTGATGCTGCCGCGCCTCCAAGATCATGGCATTGTGGTATTTGCGGAACTTGTATTTTGAAAAGAGAACATCACTGTCCTTTTACTGGATGTTGTGTTGGACATAACAATCATCGTTTCTACTTAATGTTTGTGGTACATCTCTTTATTGCCACGTTTTATGCCACTGTGTTCAACAACTCTTTCGTGTGGAAGCACTTCAGCTGGGGAGCTATTGCTATCCTTAAGGTGCTTTCAGAAGTGCTGAATGCAAATTCATACTTTTTAAAATTAAATTTATAAAATGAAATTCAATTAGAATAATTTCATCTTGGATTTCAGGTACTTTTTCCATTGGCCATGCTGGTTTATGGTTTTGATGCATCTCCGTCCAGTTTTTATGTATTTCTTTATATAGTAAATGTGGCTGGCATGTTCTTCTCAGGAGGACTGCTCTATATACATGGAACAATTTTACTTAAAGGAATTGTCTCTTACGAAAGAAAACATAAAATTACAGTTTATGATTTTGGAGCAAGTCAAAATATAAAGGAACTACTTGGTGAAAAGTGGTACATGGTCTGGATTTACCCATTTGTCCAGTCAAAGCTCCCTCGAAAGGGAATTGATTGGCAATCTCCAACATCTCGGAGAAAGGAATTTAATAAAAATGAGTGAATGGTTTGTTATAGTTTTTATTCTTGAACGTAGTATTACCAGTTGAACCTTTGAGATCTTTATGGATAACTTTTAACTACAATGATATCATATTGATAAAGTGTCATGACTTTCTATGTTGCATGTTAAATTCAAAGCCTAGATTTTCATATGCCAGAGAAATGCAAAAGTTAGTGTTTTCTGGCTCAAGTTTTTGTCAACTTCAGCAATATTGATTCAAACATATTACATTACTTATGAGAGCACATATACACGATGTTATATTTATATTTTAAGAGACAAATATTAATGGTGAATGATGCATAATTTTTTAGAGGTAATGATGTTGAACCTCTTTCGAGATTTGTAGAAGTGTTATTCAGAATTGTTCAACAGATGTTGCATTAGTCAAAGCTAAGCATAGATGAAAAGGAATTTTGCAAAGGAAAATTGTTTGTTGAATTGAGTTTTCAAGTTACTTTGTTTAAAACATTAATTAATTAAACCTATAGAAAGTGTTACATAAGAGTTTCAATTTATAGAGGAGCATATACAATAATGTTAAAGGCCTAAATTAAAAGAAATAATTTAGTTGTACTATCCTGTTATCTCCCCCCAAAAAATTATTAATTTTTAAGGTCGCTAAGGAAACGTTAAATATCCTTCCCATGACTGATTGGCCGGTCTCGACATTTACAAACCCAATCACCGGACGACAGGGAGGGATACTTTGGTTCCGGGCGAGGTGAAGGGTGTGGTAGCACCCGGAGACGACTATCCATTAAAACAAAGCGAACCGAAGGCTTGTCAATATATCCTTTCAATGTTATATCCTCTTGACTGTTGCGCCGCAAATTGAGAGGATATATTGACGAGCCTTCGGCTCCCTTTGTTTTAATGGGTAGTCGTCTCCGGGTGCTACCACACCCTTTGCCTTGCCCGGAACCCTACCCGTTGTCCGGTGATTGGGTTTGTAAATGTCGAGACCGGCCAATCAGTCATGGGTTAGGAAAGCTACCGCATCTTCTTCATTATTTGGCAAATTATAACAATGCATTATAACAATGTCAACCAAGTCATTATAACATTGAAATACCCTTTGGGGGGAGATAACAGGATAGTACCAATTTAGCTATTGTATGAATTATCCATGTTAAAAAATCAGAACGTCAAATTAAATGAAACTATTGCAAGCATGGTTCCAAGACATTTCAGCATGGGTGACATGCATATTTTAAACTGTGTACCTATAATTAGCATGATTTTAAAGTATAGGTATTCTCAATATCTGGAGGAATTATAAAATAGTTATATCTAATACAATTTTCAGTAGTGCTTCTTCATCAAGGATGTGAATGGCACCATTATGTTATAGTTTGAAGATGTCTTATTTTGTTCTTAATTAACATGGATTAATATGCTCCCTGTCATACATTAAGTACTCCTGCTGATAGGCTTTTACCAAAGATTTTGAAAGCTAATAACCAAGCATTTTAGAATCCTCTATTAGAAGGTATATGCAATTTTGAAATTCCTTGTTATGAATATATGTATCCAAGGAATAGAAATTACCCAATTAAGATGTTAAGGAATATTCTTTTCAGGGTTGGTAAGGCCTTTGCATTTGAAAGTTATATCTGCTCTTTCTGAAGAAAATGTTTAAGGTTACCTCTCATCAGTCATTGATTTTCATGTATAAGACTTAAAAAGTTGATGGATTCTGTCTCTCACAAACCTGAACAGAGGGGAAAAAATTGGATTCATAAAGAAGGGAAAATTTTTTTACAAAGATGTATAGAAAATAACATCATGTATTAATTCAAATTTTTGAGATTTGTCTCTTAAAAACTGACTCACTGCCTCTTGCTTATGCATCATCAATTGCTTAATATGTATAGTTACAAAAATGTGGTGAGTTATTATTTTGAATGTGGTTGATTTTATTGGAACATTTTCCTTATTGCTATTATTCACTGGGACTTTCAAGGTTTTTATAAGGATAAAAAGTTTGAATAATTATTTTCATATATGGTATCTAGCAAAACAGCTTTTGAAAAGCATATTTAGATATGAGGATGTTTTACACCATATCTTACTGGCTATTTGAATGATTTTTACAAAAATATTTAGAATAAGAATAAGTAAGTTAATTTTTAAATGTTAAAAATAAAATAATTGGAATGGGAAGAAGTTGATACTTGAAATCATTATCATGCATCTCCTTCTTCACATTGGTCACAAGCTTAAAGTTAACATTATTCTTTTCCTCATTCCTGGTAACATTTATTTCATATACAATATTCTAACGTTTTTATTTTACGTATTTGTCTCACTTCATTCCTTTCCTTCTAAGTGGTCCACTCCATTCAATTGCCAATAATTTCAATATTTTTCTTTTTTTGCATTGCTTATATTTCATATTGTTTCAAACTTCACTTTCTTACATCTTAGAGAAGTTGCATTTTCTCCATTTTATTATATTTCTTGTTCTTATCATAAAATAATTTTTCTGTACCAAATTTCAAATCAATATTTCATTAATTCATAATTTTATCTATGTGTAGTCATTGTTGCTGATGGCAATTTCCAACTTCTCATTTTGATTTTATCTGTTTACGTTTATTAGGAAAATCTTATGAAGGGAATCTGAGACTGAGAAGGGCATCTTGTCATGGGTTACAAAAGGTATCCATTCATCTTTCTTGAATTAGTTTTGTAAAGATTTTGATCAGTAGCATATCAAAATTATTGGTTGCAAAATCATTTTTGGTATGTCATATTATTTTTATAAAAAAATTACAACCAACTTGTAACCTATCAATAAGAGCAGGACTGTGCAACTTCCTAAATGATACCGAGGTAGTGAAGGATTTTCAGTTATTTTGATGAGTCTTGCAAGAAATGTTGCAATGATTGAAAACAATTAAATGTTGCACTCTCCAGAATAATGGAACAATTACAATGACCTTGTTGATACCTTGAATGAGTTGAAATGGTTAAAAATAATTTACGGAAAATAGCAGGTTTAACAAAATCAATATTACAAAACAAATAATTTTTGATGAAATGCTTCTTTGCTGTAGGGGCATCCTTGAATGGGGCCCCAGTTCATTGCACCAGTTCGCTGTTAGTTTTCCGTGCAACTGGATGTGATAAGCTCGTCATTTCTGTTATTCCTTTTCCATTTATGTAATTCGAAGTAAAATCATCTCTATCTATCTTTCTTTTCATTTTCTAATTTGTGAATATTATATTCTTTTATTCATTCATTCTTCATAAAATATTTTGTCGTATGTTATTTGATTGCCCATGTTTGTTTTTAATTTGCATCTAAGTTTTAACATCCTTAATTTACCGTATAGATATTAATTTTTACCATTTATTTAAAACTCATTTACTGTGCTTTTCCACAAATTGTGTGAATAAAAATATAAAGGAAGATTTCTACGTAGGAACCGATTATTCTAAAAAAGAGCAAGTAAAAAAGACCATATTTCGAAAGAGCAGAGTGCTGATGATATACTATTTGGAATTCCTGAGTTAGGTCTGTTGTTTTCATATAGATGAATGTGATTTCTTGATTGGAATTTAGAGGGAAGGTTGCAAATGAACATCACATGAAAATTACAGACCTAATCCAGGTATTCCAAACAGCATATCATTGCAAGTGCACCAACTGCAACAATATTGGTTTGAGTCCCTTACTCTTTTTAAAAATTATAAGACATTGATTTTACGTTATGGCATTCTCTTTTGGCAAATTTGCCCCTGTATTCTAGTTTTGTCCTATTGCTTATTTTTTCCAATAGTTCTTTTGTGATTTTATCATTTAGATTTATTCTCATGTCACTTGTTCTTTTGGGACTTTCTCTTTTGAGGCACATCAACAGGAACTAAGTGTAACTAGTATAAGTCGGTTTTCATCACCCATACAGCATAGACGGATGACAAGTTTGATTCAGAAGTAGAATCTTTTTATTTCCAAATAAGGGAAAGCTAATAATGCACTTTTTACAAAGAGATCTGACTCAGAAATGTAAAGAGCAGTAAGAACTTTGTCAATCCAAATGTGTTATCATGCTCCAAAAACCTACTATGGCATGAAATAAAATATGATAGTGAAGTGGTATTAGCTTTGAAAAAGGATTTAAAACTTTCCCGGCGAATATTATTAGTGAATCTTTCTCGGGTTTCACACCGGGTGATGTCTAGAATAGAGTTCGACGATTCGGCGTAAGTCACATGCGCCATCTTCAGGAAATCTTTTCCTGAAGATGGCGCATGTGACTTACGCCGAAACGTTGAACTCTATTCTAGACATCACCCGGTGTGAAACCCGAGAAAGATTCACTAATGGTATTAGCTTTATTTAAAGGAATTCATCCTACTAGTGCAAGTTAAAAAACTTTGTAATCTCATGAATGTTGCAGAATGAAATCATCATGTCATATAAACCTCTTGAATTAATTATATCAGAGAGTAAACTTGGTGTAGATATTGTTGCCTCAAAAATGATCAACAATTTTTAGTTAGCAGTAGTGAATTATTTATGAGTAACAAAGCTGAAAGTGATGCATTTTATTGTAGCAATCTAAATTTACCTGCTTTCTATAGATCAGATGGATTATTTGAATGATATTAAAATGTTGTTCAAGGTAGAAAACTAATGTAATCTATATCTATTTCAGTAATAATTAATAATAGGAAAAGGTAAAAGATTTTGAGAGGAATTATTTTTCACAAAATTATTTTGTTTTAAGAATGCAGTTATTGGTACAATTGTCCTTTAAGTCATTTGAAGTTGTTTTTAATGACTTATTGGTAGTTGAAATACTGTTATTTTTCTAAATCAAATCTTAACAGTTCTTGATCAGAGAAATTTCTCTAGTATTTGGTACAGTGAAATCTCGTTACAGCATACTTCACAATTACGTATGTTTCAAATTAACGTACTTTTTTAAAATCCCCGTCAATTTTCCCGTATAAATACTGTATAAATATTTCAAAATAACATACTTCAACTTAATGTACTTTTCAATACTACGTATTAAATTCAGTGGTCCCGAAAAAAGATTGTGGTTTTAACGTATGCTTTCATCCGTAAATTACTCAACTATAACCAATTCTTTCACATCAACTTTGAAGGCATCTTTAGTCTTTAGGACGAAAAGATCTACGGGACTCCGCCAAAATCCCAAAAGGAGAGATTTTCCGAACTGAAAAAATTTAGAACCGACCATCAGTTATCCCTATCATATTTTCACAATAGCATTGAGATAAAATCTTAAGTTCTAGGAATTATCTCTCTTGTTAGTCTCTCTCATTCTCGCCGGTTTCGGTTTGAGCCGGACTTGCGAGAATGCCTAACTCCTACTGAGATACTTCCAGAGAAAATACTGTACTCATGGGTATTTCAGTAAACCGTACTTTCAGTATAAAAATTCATGCTCCGTAGAGATACGTTCTATCGAGATTTTACTGTACCTCCTTAGTAAAATGTTACTTTAAAAAATACCAAGAAACTCCTTTCTTATGTTAAAAGCAAGCTAGCAAAGTTTCTGTAAAGTATGCTATGTGAAAACTTTTTTCCCGCCATTTGAGGTACAGAGAAATGATTCAAATACATAACAATGATTCATTCCTCCATTATAAATTATTTCACAATTTATGCTCTATTATTTTGATGGACTAATTTTGTTTTTCTGTGAACATTTCACATGAATGGACGAAGTGCATTAATTAAACTAAAGAGAATGCATTTTTTGGAAGGGAAATATTTTAGACAAATGCATCTTACATATTGATCTAATTCTGACTCGGATGAGTCATAACTCGAAACGAGCTGTGGAGTGAGAAAGTCGCTTTACGGTACGAAGTTCTCACCCCGTTGATCCTCGTTCGCGGTTATCACCCGATTAGACCCATCTTAGTCGCAGGCCCCCTTTCACGCCTGAGTAAGCAGCGACAGACGGTTCTAATTAACGCGCATCAAGCTTATCCAATAAGACACCACCTCTTTGCAAATCTTGACCTAAAACGTAAGAGGGCTCCGATAATCTACGTCGTCACCCTTAATAGAGACCAACGTCAATCAAACCTATTTCGCCACCTTCCATCAATTGGTATCGGTATATACCGGTGGACATAAAAGGGAAAGTTAACCTCTTCTAGTCTCCGCGTCACTTTTTTTTCCTCCTTCGACAGTCATTTTTCTGCGGTGGACTCTAGTACCACGTATGCGTAAGCCCTCACCTGGATGGCATCGAGTGTCTCCCATAAGATCGGCTGTCTAACCGTAGGCGGCTGTCATAGAGAATCTGGCGTCGCTTCGTTATTGACCTATTCCATCTCCTTATTTGCCCTTTCGTCCTTTCTCTATTCCCCTCTAACGGAGGAGGGCGCAGGACCAATCTCTTTCGCTCCTTTGTAGTTCCATTTCATCATAAAGAAAGCCCGTTTCGTGATGGCGGAAGAAAAAAAAACCGGCGGTCGCATGTGTCGTGGATGTTCTCGAGTTGCGTATAGATGGCGACACAGTCGTCTTCGAGGCTTGACTGGCTAATTTTTCGTGAAAAGGGGTTACGAAAAGAATAGAAAAATCCTTTGAGATGGTTCGAAAGCGATGGGGCTTTAGAGAAATGGAGGTCATGCGTAATATCAACGTAAGGGATGCGTGTAATGCTATCATGCCAAGCGAGACGCAAATTGTTCGCGGCGCCATTTGCGCCGAGATTGACCTCATGGCTGCGGAAGCGAAAAAAAATTCCCGTAAATGTGCATCCGTCAGTAATCGTTTCCATTAACGCTGATTTTGACCTAATAAGTAGATATTGGCGACCATAGGGACACTTTGAAAGTTAAGACTAACCTCGTGCGTCAATGTTTGGAGAAACTACTTTGCCGCCATAGTTTATATCAGCACAGTAGTACCTCGCCGTTCGTGGATTTCCCGTTCGCGTATTCTCGGTTAAGTTTTTGAGGCACGACTTTATCGTTCGCGGGTTAAGCGCCTTGATTATTCGCAGCTTGGCGCGGAAGAAAGATGACCCTACACAGCGTTAGATGCAGTGCGGTTCTATACCAGTGGCGTAATTAATATTGTAGCACAATAGAAATCGTAAAATTATACAGGTTTAAAAGCGAATCATCATCATTAAAACAGTTTTAAGCAGTCAGTTAACCTTTAAAAGACATCACTCCCAACATTTTTGCGGGTTTTGGTGTTCCTTCCTGCCCGGTCGTCGTAATATGCGCAGAGTTGACATCGTTTCAAATCCATATCAAAATTCGCTCACGTATTTGTACAAATTAATCGTCATTCATACAGCACATGCAGGTCTTTTTCTTCCCCATGTATAAGAATTAGCCGCGTTTTTCATCAAGTTCATTGTATTTGTTTTTACAATTTTATTAATTTTTTATAATCATTTATTTTAGGCGTTCTTTACCAGCGAATTAAAATGCCTTATGAGCGCGTCTGTCCGTTCGTCTTTACTATCATATCTTGAACATCTTTACAGGTTTTGATTAAATTAAGTACGAGTGACCCTTATTAAAATTTATCGCCGTATTATGATTTTGAACTGTATCCGTCAATTAGAACTTCGCTTTACCTAAGCACTTAAATGAATTTATACTCGCTATCTCGTTAAATGGCATCCGTCAAGTAAGAATTAAATACATATTTGACTCTCCCTAGCTCTTATAAGTACGATCTGTAAAGTATCGATTAAAAAAAATTATTCGAAGCACGCCAGACTACATAGATTGGCTTTGATGTGAAGAACAATATCTGTCTCAAGTCAAAATCTTTCTAAGAAAATCATAATCACGTTCCGTTTATTGTTTCTTAAATGTACATTTTTAGACGTTTTAGATTAGCGATTTGTTATATCACTTTTAGACACGTCGAGACATTTTCCGACACAATTGGAAATTTCATTGTAATATCTCTAGCTATTGATTTCATTAAAAAGTTAGCGAAAAATTTTCTCTTTATTCTGATCTCGCCACAAATTTATCAGGTTCTTGCGTATTGTAAGATATTGTTAAAACTATTTTTAACGCGAGAATACTCCGAATCAAAATATTGTGACACGTTGTTGACGTTTAAGCATTGATTTTAAACCAAATGCAAACCTTTTATGCTCATATTCTCGTGCAGTAATCGAAACAATGTTAGTTAAGTATTATACATTCAGATTCTTTCCTTGTATTTAATCATAAATAATTTATTCATTTTGTAAATCTGATGATGGCGCATGACTATGACATCTACGATTATCATTATTAAAAGGACATATTACCTAATTATAATCGATTGCTCCACGCTTAAATTCAGTTTATAAGCGTCAAAGCGTTATTTGTGCTCCAGCTGTTTATCAGTCGCGTAGGTCATAATTTGAGCTTGGTTTAGAGGTAATCAGGTCAACGATTTTGTGATAATGAGTAATATCGAGTGATTTCATACACCAAAGCCGTACATTTCACGTGAAGAAATCGAACCCACGACCTTACGGTCGGGAAGCAAGTCACGCAATCTACCATGCATGCTTGGGAGCACGGTTTATATTAATTGCGAAAAGGTCCCCAGGGTTCAGGTTCCTGGTAACGGCTTCCGTTATTCCCTGGGAATTGTATTGTTATGAATAATTCCCTCAAGATTTATTTAACTTTAGATTTACATCGTATGCGTGACCAATTTTATAATTCGAATTTAATTTATTTTGGATTTCCACGTTCGTATTACATTTATGGCCCAGTTAATGTTGCCTCTTTGCTCCATTCATTTAATTTACCACACCTAAGCCATTTATAATTTCGATTGACAGCTAAAACGATTTAAAAGAATAAATTTATTAGATCTGAATTTACCTGAATATACAAGATTATTGTCGACGAATCGCCGTGGTGAAATCAAAATATTAAGGAAACGAGAACTTGTTCATAAAAAATCGAAAAATTAATTGATATTGATCACGTAGCTCGTTCGATAATGTATTTTGGGAACAGCGTAGCCGTCATGTTTGATAATTTGCCGATTGTTGGAATCTAATCGGAACATAGGCGGTGTCAGTGAAATTCCCCTGCAGATGGTTAAATAGCCCCTGAAATTTTTGGCTACTGGGATTATCTTGACCAAATACTTGATCACTATAATCAGAGTCGTAGCTGGAAGATTCTGCCCCTATGGCAGCGTTTAAGTGACATTAAAAAAGGTCTGCGGAATATTATTTTGCATCCGTTGTAATTAAGAAATATTTCTTACCATTTACAGCAGTTATGATATTTGAGTATTCAATAACAAAACGATATTTTTTCGTACGGTAGCGGGTGGCGTCTATGGCACATGCCGCCATCGTCTCTCTCTAGTTACGACCCTATCATTTAAAACATCCTAATGATTCGATAAATAGAATTATTATGCTACATTTTAACGATCACCACGAATTGATATCGGCGTTGAAAATCAGAGTAAAACGTTGGTTATGCTGCAAGAAGGATGATGTCATGCAGTTCCTCACGATACTTGTCAGATGCTGTTTTCGGTTGCTCTGCGTTACTCGTGACATTTAAGGCGTAATTACGCGTGAAAATCACTCGGCCAAACTATTTAGAATTATAATCACGGTAACAAAGCCTGCCTGCTATAAGAAATATGATATATGTCGCGGTGTCGAATTCATAGTTTGGCTCAGGTCGAAAGTGAAGCAATGTTCGTTAACTCTTGCTCGTTCGAGTGGAATGAAGGGAATGAGGCGTAGTGAAAACAAGTCTAGAGTGAGATCATGTCCAAGGAAATAAGAAGAAGGGAATGCTTTGAAAGATGGTGGTGGAAAATGATTTTCCGCGAGATGAATTAGAAACAAACGGAAATCATATCTTTCCTGGCAAAAAAATATTGCGATTGTTTGGTTGTTAATATATAAGAGAATATTTAGAAATTAAATTTTAACCATTGCTTGTGAAGGCGAGCATTTGAAACCCGGAATACGGATTAATTAATTAAAAAATATTTTGTTAACAACAAAAATCCGGTAGTTCCATACTTTTTGTATTAAATTAGGTCAGAAACCTATGGGTTTTACGAAAAAGGATATAATTCCAGTCAGTAATAACTAAATGGTTTAAAAGTCCATTTAAGTTACCACAGAGACTGGAAGGATTAAGGATATATATCAAATTTAGGACGAATTGATGTCATTATTTGAAATTTCTCGAGAAGAATTGTAAATCTATGGAGCCATTCCTTTTATCTTCAGAGAGAGGGAGAGAATAATGATAGGAAGAAATTAATCAAGTGTACACGAGAAAGAATATCTTGAAATTATAGTTTCGTATCTACCCTAAAATGTCTTTCGTGACACGTTGATGACGCAGTTAAAGTTGCAAATTATTCTTTAACGACATACGAATGATTTAAAAATTATCAAAGTTTTCTCTGTACTTGGATTTCTAATCAAAACTAAAAGAGCTAATATTGATAAGGCATGGCGGAGTCATAATAGAAATAGGATTGTTACGGCGTTGATTAAAGTTATTACCGCCCGATCGTGCTAGGATCATACTGCTTATTTCCTCCGATGTCATCCTTCCTACAGGATTATATTTAATTGAAATCATTTTAATTTAAATATGCCATGGCTGCTGCCAGGGCCGCATATACGGGGGGGGGGGGGGGGGGGGGGAGTTTAAGGAGTTCAACCCGCCCTTACAGATTGTGCTCGAGAATTCTCGAGAAATTGTTGTTATTTCAGATTCTCGTTTCTCGAGAATCAATGCGTAGGAACAGTGAAGACTCGTTCAATGAAATATATGTCAGCAGAAAGTATGTTGCACAACGTTGCAAGTGAAATGATCAAACCTAGAGTAGTTGGAAGACAATCAAAACATGAAAATGCCCCATCAAGCGATGCTAATGAATATTACCGACGTAATTTATTTATACCTTTTCTTGATCACTTTTTAACTGAATTAAAGGATCGTTTCTCAGCATATAATAAAATAATAGCTAAACTGCAGCTACTGCTTCCTAATAAATGTAAAAATGCAAAGCCAGAAATATTCCAACAAACTTGTGAAATTTATGGTGAAGAGTTTGGAAGACTTAAAGCAGAATTTGAAATATGGCTGTGTAAATGGAATTTGCTGTCAGAAGATGATGTGCCATAAACGGCGATAGAGGCGTTCACAGTTTGCGATAATATGCTTTTTTCTAGTATAAAAAGACTATTAAAGATTCTTGTTACCTTGCCCTGTTCTACGGCAACCCCCGAAAGGTATTTTTCGTCTTTAAGACGTCTTAAAAACTGGCTTAGGAATTCAACGGGAGATGAACGTTTAACAGGTTTCGCACTGATGAGTGTGCATCGCAGTGTGCCCTTGAATGTAGATGATATTATATCCAAATTTGCTTTAAAAAAATAGAAAAAAACAATTTGTAATTCAGAGAAAAAATTTTCTTTTAAAAAAGGTGTTTTTTCATTTAAATAAAATTTAATGTCATAACATAGGAACGTACAAAAATATTAAAAATTTGAAAAATATTTTTTTTTTCATTAAAACCTCCCCCCCCTTTACTAAACCGTATCTACGGCCCTGGCTGCTGCAATTAATATTGAGGGTTTTTAAATTAGGAAACGCCGACAAAGAATATGAAATAATTCGCCTTTTCTCGATAAAAAAGTTAATTATCAAAATATCATGTGATTTGTATCCAACAGACGATATTTGTATCTGATGTTAGCCATAAAGCGGTTGAGTTTAATTTACCGATCGTTGATTCTAGTAATCAAAGGTGGTTGAACTAACAATAAGGACCGATTATTTGTTTATGCAAAAAAATCACGCGAAATACTTTGCTATGATGTGTAATTAACCAAATGGACCCCAAAAATAAAAAATGACAGTTTTTTGCGAATTAATTTGAGGTTTATGAGAAAGATTTATTAAACGATTCAATCCAAAATGTTAAGATCTTTGCTTACAGCGGTGTATGGTAGAATGCTACTCCTAAGCCGTATAATTTAATGTTTAAAAACACTAAAAAAGGTACTAAGGAACGAAAAAGAAAAAACTATAAAAAGGAGAAAATATGAAAAAATAATAAAACAATGGAAAAATTAACCTCGTAAAAGTTTTTAATTTTTTAAAATTCTCTCTTATTTTTTTTACATTTTTTCATTTTTGTAGTTTATTCTTTTACTTTTCTTACAATTTCTCTCAGCGTTTCTCTAAACATAGAAATACATGATTTAGGAGTAACATTATATCATATTAATCTTCGCCGTATTATCCAACACCATTTATTAACGGCGTTTTAATGAAAGCGTCCCCGTAAGTGTATTTTTTACACATGAAGAGAAAGAGTGGAGATCGCTTGATCTCCACGGACGCACACACGCATTCACCCTCTCTCCTCTCTTGTTCTTTTAAAAGACCGTTTTTTTTCTGCTGCGCGGCGGGAAATCCGGACTGACATCGGAATGCAGGAGGAGCCGCGGCTTATCGTTCCTCCCTTTTGTCACGTCCATCATTCTCTTTATTCGTCTTCCCTTCCTTTACTCCGCTCGCACCTCTGTCCTTCTACATATCCCATTATTAGAATACACTTCTCTCATCTTACTCTCTCCCGTTTATTTCTGTCTTATACAAATTTTTTTTCTTTTTCACACACCAATTTCGTTGTCGCTTCCATCTACAATTAGCCCCCGCTTTACGAAGATTCGCTTTTACATCGGTTTCCACATGGAACCAATCCAGTTTTAAGTCGCTGAGAGATATTGTGTACTTTATGTAATTGTTTTTATCTTTTTATGCATGTAAAATGTTTGCACATTTATGTTTTTAAAAAATGTTTCGATAGTCTTATACAAATTCAAAGGGGGGGGGGGGGGGGGGTGGAGACTACGGTGAGATCGATTTTACAAAAGTTGTAGTCTTATACATAGTGGCGGATTTGGAAACTTGTCGCCCCTAGGCCGTAAAATTTCTCCGCCCATTAAAAAAATTCAATAAAATTGATTTAATTTATATATTATACCTGAGGAACAATCCTTTCTTTTCCCGAGTATTTATGGTTATTACCTCGACAAGCTTTGTTAGGTTGGTACCAATCGTCTTTCGTGATTTCGAAGTAATTTTCTTCGACCTCCATAATTTTGAAAATCATACTGAAAGCCCTCTTTACGGTGTTTCCTCATATACTACATTGATGGTCTTGCAACTTGGCGAATGAATATACAAATCCGACCGCCCCGAAATCCTGCCTTCCTCAAAACCCCGCCGCCCCTAGGCCATTGCCTACTTTGGCGTTATTGCAAATTCGCTATTGATAATATGTACATATTTGCACCGCTTCTAGTGTCCACAGGCCCCAAAAATACGTTCCGCTTTACGACGATGGCCTAGAACCTAACCTGTCGTAAAACCGAGGGCTGACTTTACTTATTTTTATCTCATTTGACTTTCTCTCTCTGAATTTCACTGTACATTATAGTATTATTCATATCTCTTGTCTTGTCGTTTCTATTGTTTTTATAATCCAATTTATGTTTTCCATATTTTTCTTCCTTTCTTTTAACATTGAGATTTCGGTATAAGGTATATCTTCGGGCCGTTTATTACTCTATACTGCAGCTACGTGATACTGAAAATTACCGCTAGACACTAAGTGGAACGGAGAAAATATTTTGAAATTTCCCTTTATTGCCGCGTATCACTTGTAAAACACTAGGATATTTTTTGTTTTTAAGAAAATGGATTTTTAATGACCTTTTCATATCCCGGAATAGACCTTATATTTTCTCTCTTACAACCTATCTCAACTAGCGTCAACGATGAATTATTTCACGAATTTTTGCTTTATTTATATGTACGTTATAATGAAAAGATATGGGAACACAAAAATGTGTTCGCAACAATGAAAAATGCCCGATATTGCAGTACGTTATGCTGACATATTTTTAGATAGTTTATATAGAATATTCAACGGGCATTAAAGCACGTAATTTTTTAAAGTACGTCATTGTGAAGTACATTATGACGAAATTATACTGTCTCTCTATTCCTCTCTATTGCTTTCTTGTATATTTACATTGTTTCTTCTTCACTGCCTTTCGTACCATCTAGGCCGTTCTCTTTTCATTTCTCCTTATTCTGCGTCATCCTGTCGCTCAACCTACCTCACTTATCTCCAATCATTGCTCCTCCACATCCTCGTCATATCGCCTCTAATCACATCTTGTTACGGCATTCGTCTTTAAACGTTTCGTATCTCACTCAAGATCTTTTCTCTCGCCTCTCGGCACCGCTACCTGTATTCACGTGAAAGGCACGTCGGAACGAAGAAAATTTCGTTTAATACAAATATGCTTATGGTTCATCGCTTTATATATATATATATTTCGGCAAATCCGATTTTTAACCAAGTAGGACAAACTCATTTGCGTACCGTAATGCCTGTTCATTGCTCTGATGACATTATATAGCCATTATCTTTTGATAAAAATGATATCCAACTATGTATCTTCTATGAAAATTAATTTAAAACACGACTGGTTTCGCTATGGTGGTAGCATCAGATGTCAGGTTGTTTTTTGAATACATATATGTAGAACATAGTTACATAGGAGTAAATTCCACAAAGTGGAGCCTGAGTTTATTAATGATCTATCTTTTACTTCGAGATTCTGCAACGGAAATATTATCACCTAGAATAGTTTGCTATCATTGTATTCATCTATTTTTGCTATAAAAATGAATTTTAAACAGTGACGTCAAAGTAGTATGTTCTGTCTATTAGATGATTCCATACTCTAACTGCCACATGTCCGACTTCTTCCTCATGTTATTCCGTTCAGCACTCCTGTGTTATGTATGTTTTTAATGCGTATACTAATATTAACGATTATCATAATTCACATTAATGGAAAAGTCTCGTTTTACACTAATTATTCCGATTTACTCTTTTAAAATTTTCATATTTGTTCTCAGCTGCGTAGGAAAACAAAAGGCATGTTGGATATTGTAAAGGAAGAGTTGTGAGAAGAAGGCCTTGAAAGGGAGAGGCAGAAAACTTATGGTGTTCCTTTTGTTGAGCCAGGCGAGTAATATGATTTTTAGGCGATGTTATGGAAGTAAATAAACTCCGTGTCTGTTTTATCATATTATTATAACCACAATCGCGCATTTATTTATCCCTCAAGTGGTGATGTGAAATTCAGCTTTTTCTTTGGATTTTTAGTAATTTAATAATTTTAGCTAAATTGAATATGAATTATGGTAATTTGACTTTTTAATTGATATCCGCTAATAAAAATTGATTAAATATTAAAATTCAATTAAATTAAAAGCGCGTTCTAATAGGTTGATATTTTTTGTTCCATGATAATGCAGTTGTTTCTGTTTCTTCTATGTGTTCCTATGCATGTAAATTTTGTTTAGAAATAGTCATAGACTACGCCGAATTTGCTTCATATATGCGCATACGCGTGATTTTCCATATCACGTATTTTCCTTTTCCTCAATTTGGAGAGGAAAATAAAGGATTTCCGCCTCACGGTTTCTTTGTGTTTACCTTGGAATGACGCAGTCGTGCGGAAATTGATGGAAAAGAAATTTTGCATGTCAGCGCGCAAAGCAATGAAATTAGTGATTTCTTATTTTTCGTAAACGTGCTAATCATAGCACATAATCCACCATTTTCACTAAATTGAAAAATTATCTACGTATTTTCTCCCTCCCTGTTTTAGAGTTTAAAATAGCGACAGAAATAGGGAGAATATCCGGATAAACACGGGATTGATTTTAGTATTTTTAATAAACAGGCTAAAATTCGTGCTATGCGTAATCACAGAACTAGAAAAAAAACGTCTATAGAATTGCATGGGAGTATACAAAGTTTATTAACTCTGCCGTTACGGCATTACTACTTATACTGTTGCCAAGTTAATCTCCGACCTAGTAACCGATAGGATGAATAAAAATCTCCTAACGTTATGAGTCAATAACTCATCCGGAGAGATGTTCCCACGAGCGAAACTCGTGATGACATAACGCTTGTTGCTACCCATTTCCTTCGGCAACGCTAAGTTGGGTGAGATTTTTCTCCCATGACTTATTCACTTACTGGACACAATGTAAAATGTCCTCAGGGCTCCTGGACGATCTTAATTACGAAGGCGTGCTTAGTGATACGGAAAAGATTTATAAGGGACAGTGGTTTTCCTAGAGGTTTACCCCGCAAGAGTTCGATCTCTGAAAGTTCGTGCAATCGATGGGGTCACAGACCTTTTGAGGGAAAAACCCCCTATGCAACACGATAGGAAAGACATATCTTTATGTAGGTTGCGGTTTTGTAGCCATAGGATATGCAAGCGGAAGTTGGTTCTTTTTTGTTTTCGCGTTTTAACGGTATACGTGGGGGGGAGGGAGAGGGGAGGTATCGGAACCCTGGGATTCGTTAGAAAACCCTTGCGTACGCTTCGATGCTAATAACTATATCATTGGCTGAGTGGACGGTAGTGTCAATTTACAGCGGTTTATCTACTTCACAGCTTCTATTTACCGGTTGCGGTAGGCGATCGGAAAATTGCCCACACTTTCATAGGCGCTTTCCTTTTGTCTTTTTGACGGTTATTTAAAAAAAAAAAGCGTGTCAATTCGTGTGTAAGGTAAACCAATCTATTATGGTTCCTTCGTACTGCGTGAATTACCCTCCCTTGGGCTCTTTAATTCTTCGAACATCAACGATAAAAGTAGAGCACTGATCCGAATGTTTTAATCGATCCGTAAGAGAGGCAATTACATAACGAGATGATATTTCGACATTGGCTGACTTAGGTAGCTTTCGACGTACTTGGGGAATGAAAAATACATTTACAAGCATTTATATTAGCATTTTTCTGGTAGGAAAGGAGCTGGAAATAATGGTTGCGAAAACAGTTTTATGGAAAGGTTTTCGATGATAATGGCACGCTGTAAAACTAATTGTTATACCTTTACAGGCTTTATATTATTATCGGAAAAAAATAATTACACAAGTATTAAAATAAAAGGATTACTTCCAACCTCTTATACGGTATGAGGATACGATCGCCAGGTCCGCCTCCTCACCCCCTTAGTACTGGTACTGTGAACTTTTTTGCTGTAATTTTGCACCTACATTTCTATTTATTTTTTTATTAATTATTTTAAATTGAATTATTTGGTCAGATCCTTGATAAATTCTTCCTAAATGGTAAACTTTAATTATTACCTACATTATAGCATTAAATTCAAGAGTCATAATTTCTATAAGAATAAAATCTTAGACAAATTAATATAATCCTGATCGTGTCTTGAAAAAAATTCACTCAGCCCCTTATTTTAATGTTTTTTGCCATTTAACTTTCAATTTATGATCAAATAAACTTCTATAACTGTAAGAACGGTCGATTAAACCGATTATTTTTCTGATAGGTAAAGAAGATAGGTGGATAATCGTAGAGGACAACAGTTGAAATGCGTATTTACTAAACTCTTCTACGACTGGAGGTGCTACCTTGATCATCCATTGGATTCCAGGCATAAGGTGAGCTCGACAATTGTTCTTTGAATTTAACTATTAAAATAAAAACAAATATAGTCAATTGTAACACAAGTCGTACATTTAAAGCGAAAATATCTTTCTTTGGAATTTATAAGAAGATTATCCAAGATAACAATAACTTATCAATAGCCTATTAATTAATTACTGTTTAGCTTGATATTGAATATGGAATACTACGTATGTATTAGTAAAATATTTCGGCTAAAAGTTCAAAAACCTTAAAGTGTATAAAATTAAAACGAAACACATCTAATACTCCGATAAAATGTTTCGTTATAAGCCAATTCTTGATTAATGGGATAAACATAACATTATTTGTGAGAAACATTATGGAGACCGATCCTATTAGATTATATTTTAGATGGCTTTCCGTGTTAATGATTTAAAGCAGAGAAGTTTCCTAGCATCAGTTCTTTTAGTTTTTCTTAAGTTTTTTAAAGCCAAATGATGATGATGGCCTAGCTAGAAAAATATTAGTTCTTTGTAGATCTGTCGCTTTCTTTTGATCTCTCTAATATATTGTTTTTTATTCTCTTGGTATAATTTATTCATTCACTAATATTTTATGTACAGAATGATTTATTGAACATAATAATGATAGAAAATAATTCGAAAATACATTAATTAGTTTGCTTTATGAGCGGAAAGAATGAATCGAGACACTGATTTCTTAGAAGGCTTATTTACATTCCCATTACACTCCATATCTATTGCATCGTAATCACGTATCAGGCTGTTGACTTATACATATTTGGTGATGCCTGTATTCAATGCATAATCCGATTAACATGGATGAATATTGTATGAAGTATCGAAATAAATTGGTTGTCGCATTTTAATCGAATATTCGATGGTAGATTACAGGTTTCATATTGGCCAATCGAGTTAAAACCCACGCGGTTACATTTCCTATCCGAATGCGCAGATGTTTAGTCTGGCTCCATGCGAAATTTATTTTTGCTTGTGGAATTTTCCCATTTAAGAATTTGCCAAATTGGTACTGAATGTAGTACAGCCATAAAAGCATGGTGGTGAGGCATTTGATTTTTATTTCCCCTCGTAGAAAGTAGGAACTTAGTCCTGCCACTCTAAATTTCATTACTCCGACAGTCATTCATTTCAGCCTTTTTTATAAGTGTGTTTCGTAATTATATCTAAGGAAACAGTGCATTTTAAGTAATAAATTACGCGAAATATGGCCATGCTTATAACTATCCTTCAAGGATTATCGCCGAGGTCATTGACAAGTTTCGTCCCTTAAAACGCTGTACAAATGTAGCTTCAAAAAGTATAGCATCAATTAAATGATAAATACTATGTTGAGAAATACTTGGTAAATAGGGAAGGGTAAATAGATTAGACGGCGTATACCGGACAATTTGCGAAAATAAGATATGGAAAGATCTAAGTAATAGGATAGAAAAGTCAGAATTTATTGGGATAAGAGGATAGGAATTTAAAATTGAAGCTGCAAAAAAAGAGCTTTTTGTAATAGGGGAATAATGGAATGAAATAGATTTCCTGAAGTACTTTTCGTATCGTTACCAAAAATGCGGACTATTTTAAGAAAAAAATTAGTTTGATTAGTAATAGTATCGTAGGTTGCATAAGATAGGAGAGTTGTAGAAAGTAAAATAATGATTAATGGGGAGAAGTACGGTGAGGGCATCGTGAGCCCTTCGACCGTTACGGTAGCCGGGTAGGCCCATCTTGAACCCAGAAAACTCGGCAAAAATTTGCGCTAAAGAGTATTAGTAATTACGCTGACGAGGTTCTCCTCAATAGGAATATATGAATAATTTGATTGTTTTTGTAAGACCGATGTATTATTATTATTATGTATAATTTGCAGATGTTTATAGGATTAATATCGTGAAAGATGTCGCCATCTGGCTTTAGCCTATTTACGACGATTAAGGTGAAATAGATGTATGTATAAAAGTTAAAAACCCATCAAAAATCGCGTTTGTCAATATTTACTTGCAAATTTATTTCACAGTATGGACCGGAAGTTTTGTGGTGACTTTTTTCCACACCCAACATTCTTGCTCTAAATTAGTGGTTCAACTCCTCCATACCATAGTCATATTATGCTAGTCAGCATTTAGGTTGAGTGACGCCAACAAGTTGAGAATATGTTTTAATTTATGCGCAGTTTAAGATAGGACTAAATTGCAGGTAGAATGTGCCGCCTTAAAATAATCTCCCGTAGGAATTGTGTTGATGGCAATTTTCCGCTAAATATATCGTCGCAGCGTGTCTGAAATTGGAAAAGCTAATGCCTATACACGTGTGTGAATCTAATGAATTTGATGAAAGGTTGTCTCGAATTAAGTTATTTTCCATGGGTGTTATTATAAGAATGTGCAAATACCAATTATGGGCTTACGTCTTCTCAATTTTGGTCCCAAAAAGAAATTAGATTGTTTCAAAACTTCACATGGCCGACAATTTTTTATTTCAAGAGATCATTTCAATGATTAATTGTTTTTCTGGTTGCAATAAATATTATTTGAATCTATTCTTCCACCAAATTCCGAAATTAGGATAAGGATTTAAAGAGTGCTTAGCAAGGATTCGGAAAGGGGACAACAAAATTGCTAAAACATTTTCTTGCTGATACTATTTTGGAGCCTAGTAATATGAATTTTTATTTTTATTATTCTTCCAGTCTGCTCAAAGTGCTATTTTTCTTTTAAATGCCGCAATTAAGTTGAAATTGGAATATTAGTATTTTTTAAAAGATTGTTGAAGATTTAATAGCAAAGCTTGAAGTTTTGTCCGATTCACCGAATTTCCCCCCAAAAACGAGACTTTTTGCTCTGTTTAAACCTCTTTAAGCGCGAAAGCAAAGTCATTGGAAGAACGAAAAAATTATGTCTACTCTGATCACTCTGGTATTTTAACTATTGAGTTAAAATGGTGACAGTATGAATCATAAATACCTAATTCTCGTATGTCCAAATTGTCATTACGTATATTTCGCTTAGATATTCTTACTCCCATTTTGATGTGTAATGTATGTCCCAATCTATTCCAAAATTGAAATATTTGTAAAGAACGTTAAAAAAAACTTAAAACTAGGAATTTGAGTTGAATCTCGTTTCCAACGATCGTTTCAGAAAAAACCCGTAGATTTAATCAGCAGCAAGTGTCGAGATCTTTACCATCCTCTATTACCCCCAACTCTTGAATAGTTGAACTTTTTTTTAAGGATCGAGCTAACAGTTATTTGAATAATTCACTGATACACGGCATTCAGATTTAAGATTTCTCTTTTTGCGTTAAGAGTCGATACATTTTGGGACGACTTTTTTCGAGAACTAGAAAAGAAATATGAATTACCTTGCTTTTATAATTTTGCATCTTTTATTCACTCGTGTAGCAGCCGCACTCGCATAGCGGTCGCATAATAATTTTCGATTAAAAATACTTAAAAATTTGGGTTTGATTTAGTAGGTATATTTTAAAGAACTTATTATATGTTAAGGTTTTAATCATTGAATGCGCCTATATCATTAATGTAAACTATCTTTTGGACAACAGCTAGTAACCAACTTAGCTGAAAAGAATCATACGTCACTTTTACAGCACTTTTACACTCACCTTCCGGAATTTCTCGCCTCACCCGCAATTTCAAAATAAAAAATTTGCGTAAAAATTGCGGCTATCACGCCAGTTGACGTGACGCTAACACGAGGTTCATAAATAGGAGAAAAAAATACTTCGCAAAAACTTGGTTCCATTCAGGTTGAATAATGGCGAAACCGTTAAGTTCTCACAGATTTTTTTGGACCAAATATTTTAGACGCGTATTGGATAGGAAGAGCTGGTCGCATAACTCTCCCAGTAATTTACCGCCTTCGGCCTCCAAAGATCCACCTGTTATCTTCTAACCTCCCCTCCGGCATCCCTCCTACTCTCGCTTGTCCCTACGTGTCGTTTATAAAACCATCCTCAACCCACGATCGACCTGCTAGGGGCCTTCCCATCACGGTCGGGCGTACCAAGATGGCGTCCGTACGAATGGGCGAGGTCTTATAGATTGTTTCACTGGGAGGTCCCGCTTCAATCATCTCAGCTGTCCGCCCCGCATAATTGTTCCTTTCGTCTCGCTAGAGGGAGTTGAAGTTCTGGAGAGGTAGGGTGAGGAAGGGGGGTTTTGAGAGGTGGTTGTCGATTCTTCGGATGGATTATATTTTTCCTCCTTTAAGAAAGAGAGAGAGAGAGGGTTGTTGAGGGGAGGTGGGTCAAGAACAATGGAGGTACGAAATGGTAGGGAAAGGTGGTGAGAGGGTGGGGAAGAGTTGGGAGGGCCGGAGGAGGGACGAAGAGGGTGAGGTAAATGGGAGATGTACTCCCATTTACCGGCCTCTTCCGCTCCTCTCTTGATATTCCGACATGGTCGCTCCGCGGCGTTATCCTCGGTTCCTTCCGTGTTTTTTTTTCCCGGTCCTCCGAAGGAAAGGAGATGTCGAGGCTGTACGGCACCGGAGAAAAATAAGAGAGTTTCAGTTCGGTCCGATGTTAAAGAAGTTCGCCACGGTGTACGGAGTCGTAACACTTCGTGACGCTCGTCTTTGGTCGTGAGTTCGCTAGAATAAGACGCAAAATCTCGGTCGATCCGTCATTGTTAAGGTCGTTCTGAAAATCTCCTCGAGGGATTTTTTTATTGGTCGCGAATTCTCGACGTTTGAATTTTCGTTTGAAAAATTATTTTTACCGATTCTTTTGTTGAAATTTTTATTCTTGGAATTGTGAAAACGTCCAGAATTGAACAATCGCGAACGGAGGCGTTGTTAACATTTACAAATAAAATCATAAGGAAATAAATATTAACTCTTGGGTCTCTCGACACAACAGGGAGATAGGATATTGCCATAAAAACCTTTCTTACAATGATAACTATATCTCTCTATCGAAAATTACATTATATTATTTTTATGGTATCTTCTATTTAAAAGCTTTAGGTTTATTTGAATAATTTTTCTGAAGCATTCAAGATAAAAATACACATTTTATGTGATTTTATAGCAGTTAGCTTGGCAGAGGAGAAGAGGTGGAACACAGGATGGAGGAGTACCTATACAATAAGGTGACTCAACTTTTCAGGAAGCTAAGGAGTGACATGTTCAAATGTGCACTGACTATAAGGAGAGCCATATTACAGTGGCGTATTTATGGCGTATTTAATGACGGATCAGCCTTAGATAGATAGATGTTATAGTTATCAGATAGCTTTGTATAAATATGGATGTTCTTCCTTAAATAGCAATTTTGGATATAAATCATGGTTTTTCAAAAATGGGAGAAAAGTTGGGAGATGTAATAAAGCGGGCCGAGTGATGAAAATGAGAGGCTGTCCATTAAAATTTGGGACTGTTGGTCACCCTAGTCTAAAGCTAACTAAGGTCGTGTATAATATAACACATTTCAATTTACTGCCCCTAATTTACCATAACTCACAATTTCTTCAAATTAAAACTATTGTCAGTCTTTTTCCAAAACGTTAATTTATATGTAATAAAAACGCTATTGTTCTTTATTGAAAAGCAGAAAAATTATATCTTACATAACGAAGGTGTTTCCTAAAATTTTGCCATAGGCGCCGTATTGTCTAGGTACGTCTCTGCACATGCCTGATGACCCACTAAAAAACCACATCCTCCATTGGACATCGGATCCAAGGGAGGCAAACATCCCCCTCCCATACTGAATATCCGCATTTCCCTAAATCGGATGAATTTTTAAAACCATTCCTCCAAAAATTCTTTTATTATGCGCCGATGATAAGTTTCGTAGGGCAAGGGAAAGAAACATCCTGACATGAGTAGGATCGTCGGCAGCAGCAGAGGGAGGGGCGATCGCCATCTCCTTGGGAAGTTTCTGGGTCCGCCCTTAGCAGCGACGAAAGCTACTGGTTCAAGTCTCGATACTTCCTATGCTTCTAGAATCTTCGAAACGTTTCTCTTGCATTTTTAAAGTTTTGGTGGCATTTTTAAGGTGCCGTATTTATGGAATATAATCGCGCGACTCGAATTTGTGTCCTTTATTCTATCACAACCTTTTAGCTAAGAGTCATGTCTCGAGGAATGTATATATGTAGTCATAGTTTTATGAAATAAGTAGTGAGAGCTGTATCATCATCGAATTTCGTAATTGTTTTTAAATTAGGTGAACAATTTTTGGCTCGGGATTCAGGTTTATTGTATCATGGAAGTATTTGGTAACCATCTGGGCGACTTTCTATCCACGTATTTTAGATAGAAATTTTCAACTAACAAAAAGATATTTCGAAAGTCGGCTGAAGTTTCTAATATTGGCACCATGCTTATACTAAAAAAAACTTCATTATTGTTACGTTGACACATTTTTGCTAATTTTTACAAAATTTTAGATTCGCACAACTTATCAAAATACTTAAACTCCATAACTTTTTAACGCTATTTTATTCACTCAATAGTATCTTCAGTATTTTCTCATCATTTACGTTTACATCATTACAATGCAAGCTGCCGAAAGCGAATGTCAGATGTCATTTCACTTTCCTTATACTCGAATACATTTCTTTATAGACGGTATTGTACCATAGGGGAAAAATATCAGTTTAATATGATTTATCATGAAATTTCACAAATAGACGTATTTTATCGTCGCATTTATTAATTCTGAGACGTAATTTTCGGAAGGGTAGGGGTTCGTCCTAACCATAATATATTATGTCTCACAGCATCGCTTTACCACCCACTAGCTTCGTTATGCATGCCCAACGCGGATGCGTATGTGATGGAGACGTATTTTAAACGAAAGAGTGACCAATAGGCGCATTACATTATAAACAGCCTAAAAGTGATAAACATGCACGTTGCTTACAGGCACAAAAGAATTGATTTTATTTTCATTACTAAGGCTGTCAAAATATTATTCGATTAAGTTTTAAAAAATTCTCCTAGCATAACGCAGTTGCAGACATTCACCGCTGGTTTTTTAACTCACGCTTTCTTTCGAAAATTTAGCTCACCGTCTAAATTAGAGCGCCGTCGTTCTTATTAATAGCTTTCATAATATCTTCTGTTTCGTAGCCACGAAACGAGGCTCCTTTATTATACCAAGTTCACCATTCCATACTTGTTTACTAATATGATGTATCCAGGACTCTTAACTCCGCTGGAAACCGTATGACGACAAGAAAATTGATTTTATTTAGGTTGTAAACTGATCTTGCTTTAAAAAACTTATTAATTCTAGACCGCTCCACTTTCCAGTCGGGTCAGCCAATTAACCGACCATTCCCGCCTTATTGTATTTTTTCTTCGCTTCTCACTTTCCACCATATCCAAACGATATCATTTACTTTCTACATCTATTCCCATCTCTGCTATCTTTAGTTTTTCTCGGGGCCATTTTTCTTCTTCCTCAATCTCCGAACTTTTATTTTAACCTACATTCTTCCTTTTACCACCGCCGCTTTCCTTTAAGTTTCCGACATTTTCCTTTTTAAAAGTACCGTATTCCTGCTTATTGGTTTTATCTAAAGATTTCATATTAGAAATGCTAATTTCGATCAAAATGTCCTCAGTCGTTATTTATGCCGCTCAAGCTATCGTAAATCAGTCGTGTGGTTAGGAGCAAACTTAAATTACAAAAAAAAAAGATTTTCCTGTTTCATCTGGAATTGTTTCTTCGGTCGTCCATTATTCTTTTATTATTGTTGGCTTTTATCGATTTAGTCATTATTCTCATATGAAACATTTCGTAGTGATAGATACTTTCTGGTGGTTTTTATCTCGTCAAATGCTTCTTCTTGATTCTCTTAAGAGCAGAGCTTAACTTTCTTAAAAAATGCTAGCCTTAAAGAGTTTATCAAACCACAATCAGTGCGAATAGGTAGGATTCGAGTATTTTTTGTATTGTCATCGGCGCATAAATTATTCAAATTCATTCATTCATAACATGCATGGTTTCGTGGTCGACAAAAAAGGATCGCGATGCGATCGGATCGTAAACTCGATCGTTGCTACATCCACCACTTCCTGTTTTCCATCACGGAGTGGCTTATGCATTTCCTTGGTCGGAAAATATTCACCCGCGGCGAAAAAGGAAGGATTTACGATTCATTCTATTTAAGATGCGGTAAACCGCGTCGCTCGAAGCTGGCAGAGCTAATTAGAACTGCGGCGCAAGCCCGAGTTGCGGCCATCAAACCTAATTAAATCATCGAACGCAAGCGTAGCCTTTGACAGTATTTTTTTTTATTGCTCTTTGCTTCAAGAGTCGCTTTAAATCGGTGACGAGGTTAAGTAGTAGTAACGTATTATTAGTGGTCCTTTTTTAAAAATATTTGTTAAATAGTTTAATGAAAGGAATTTGTTCATATTGATCCGCGGTTTCGTTGACTATGAAAATAACGCTTATCGCATTCACGTTTACTCTTTTAGCGTTTTAGATAATTATAACTATATTATTCGTAAAATCGAAAGGGTAAATTTCAGATATTTGGATAAATCATCGTAAGCGGAATCAAGAAGGAATGTAAGTCAGTTTAAATAAGTAATTAAATGATAATTAGTGTATATTGTTATCAAGGTTATTTTGTTGGAAATTTTTATTTCAGTATTTTTTTAAATTTTCGTTCAACAATTTCTGCGCGATTATTAAACTTTATTAATATATATTTCGCGCTTCACGCTTAAAATGTGAACCCTTAAAAAAATGTCAGAAATTAGATTAATACTCTTCAAGAAAAAGTTATTATTTGGTTGGATACCTCAAGTAAAGAAATTCCATTTTGGCTGCCCCAAAAATTTTCGCCAGCCCACGGTGTCAATTGGATGTTGACTTTTTGATTGCGTCTTTACTCGTGTCCTTGCTAGCTAAATTTCTCTTTTTTTTACAAAGTGGCGTTCCTCTTAAATGCACCGTCCTGTTTCGCCAACCTTTTATGTCGGGCTAAAACGTACCTGCAGTCCCATCGATGAGACGAATTTTTAAGCTGTAATGGGAGTGTTTTTTTTGCGTCTTAGGTTAAAATCCGGTTTCCTCTCTTTTGCACCGAAGAAAAAAATTATCTGTTATTTCGATTAAAATTTTCTCAGCCTACGCGTGTTATCCCGTTCTATCGATGAATATTGAACAGAACGAGCGGAAAATGAGTTATTTGCCTTTGGTTTTAATATCGAAAACTTGCGTGTAAATATTTTCATCCACAATAAAAAATATCTTTGCCATTGGAAATATTTATAAGTTGGTATAGGAATTGCCTATACTATATTTTATATAAGAAAACAATGGACGTTGATAAAATAAATTTGCCTGTTTGAATAAAAGCACTGATTTCCTTCTTTACGTTTAAATTTATCACAAGAGTGTTACTGAAAATATACAACTAATAGTTGTCATAATCCGAGAAATTACGATTGGATAAAGACTACATCGAAAATGTTAGACGAATACAAGCTTTATTTTAATTTAATGGAAGCAACGATTGAAAGTTATTTTTGTTATAATCTATAATTAGTTGTTGTTGGTTATACTTTATGCTGCCGATAAATCGGCGGTAATTAATGAAGTAGATTTCCAAGCCTCTACGCGAAATGAAAAGATACTGTTGATTAATTAAAAAATATATTTTACTCCGTTTAGTATAAATCACTGAAAACTCTAAGATAGTGGTGCTATGAAGTTATTGCACAAGATACAGCAGTGATAATATCGTTAAATTTATCAACAGCAGTGAAAATAATGGTCACCAAACTCTATGGACAGTAATGATAGCGGCAAGAAATTTATCCATAAAAAACAAGGATTGCCGATTTTTAAAATACCACGATCCTTAAAAAATGTTGTAGTAACGATGTGGAATACGATAGAATTCAGTGACAATGTTATGAAGAGTCTTCGGGGTCAAAACCTTTTATCCTTCTCATAGCGCTTTGACGTATAGGGCGTTTGTTGGCGCTGAGAGCTTGTTTCGTCTGCATTCCAAATTCCATTCTGGTGCGGCGCGCTCCCAATAATCTCCATACTTCGTCTCGTCTCCCTCCCTCCCTCTCTCACTCCCTCCTTTTCTTAATTCTTTTTTTTAAGCAGCACCGCCCACCTGCCACTCCTCCGCTGCCACAAAGATCTTCAAGGACAGCATTGGCACCGACGACAACTTCTCTTTTTATTTTTTTTTTTGTGGGCAATAAAATACAGATGGTCTTGGCATTCACCCTTGAGAATTTCAGAGTTGGGTGCGGTCCTGTTAAGTCCGTCTTTCTCCCCCTCCCTCCCCTCCCCTCACCATACATCGCCATGTTTCCAGGAAGTCGTGTAAAACTTCCTAGTACGTTTGTGGTTTTTAACATTTTCCGACAAATCGGCTTCTCCTCGCCTTCGCTGAAAATTAAGTCGCCCTAAAATATTCTGCACTTCGTTTTGCTACCATATTTTGAAAAATTTGACACCAACCCTGTCAGAGATTTAACGTATTTTTATAAAACTCTCCACGAATTCAGATTTTTTGTCAAAATTAAATAATGCGTGGTAATCGAGTCCCTACGTTATCGCGCGTGACGGAAGAATTTCACGCCGAGAGGAAGACGCAAATAAGTTGTCGATGCGTTCAATTTTTACTCCCGCCAAGGTGACATGTGGAATTAATCGGCGGTTGGTGGGGAAACACGCTCCGTTTCCAAATTGTATCATTTATTACGTACTAGTTTGACCTTGCTTGTGTTTTTTAAGATTATGCATGTACGTTGCGTCTGCGTCGTCGAACGCTAAGAAGTTGCGAACTTTTACTTCAAATTGTATTTTCGCAATACTTTGACACTTCCTTGACCTCCCTCACATTCTCCTGTCGGCGTCTCTTATCTCTCTCGACCTTCCAAACCTACACTCACAATTACCTTCCGAAAATTCGTTCTAACGGATTCACAAATATGCCCTCTGAACTATTTAATACTTAAGTATGAGGCATTTTTTAAATGTATGTCGATAAATGTAACGAAAATTATAATTTACTCTAACGTATTTGTAGTTGATAAAAAATTAAAATATTTCAGTTCAATCAATGCCCTTTTGTTCAGATTATAATTATTTCTAAGGCGAATTAATAATTGAATTATGTTTATATAAAATCAAATTTTGATACAATTTTTAAAAGATTTATTAACGAATATTACTGCTGTGTATATTACTTTTTGGTTGAACTTTCAGGTTTAAATAGGTAGAAATACAGAATGGGAAAGCATAAAATACATACAAATTAATTTTTGTAAAATTCTACATATATTTTAATTTGTTCCAAGGAATAAATACTATTAGATAAGAATGTTATATTTCACTACCGAAGGTGTAACTCTGTGGACCTTCATTGCAATAAAATAGGGAACAACACTATATAAAACGATATAAACAACTTCTCTGACAATAAGCAGGAAATAATCGAATTACCGTAAGAGAATTCTAGGTAAAAAGTAGTATTTTCAGTGTTAGATTACTTACGGGTGGCTAGTGGTAATTAAAATATGGTATAATCAACTTCTAAAGGCTATGGGAGTTATTCATGTGATGTATTTCATTTTAGATCTCTTATTTACTGTTAGGAATGGAAATTACACCTTTTAAAACCTGCGTTTAATTTCAGGTATTTTCCCTTTAAATGTATGCATTTTCAAGTCCAGTGACATCTCCTGTATATTTATGAAAGTTTGTTTGTTTGTTTATTTGTGCATCTATACATTTCCACACCGTTAAAGCTAGGGTAATCAAACTTTCAACAGATACTTTCTGCAGAAATAGGAAGGCCGTAGGCTACTTTTTAATCCCAAATGTTTTATATTAATTGTACAAAAGCAAAATAACTTTGTATGCTAATGGCGACGAGTGAATGCTAGAGATAGGTCAGAAAGAACGGGACAGTTCTTTTCGAACTGTTCTGATGCCTAAACTGTTCATTAAAATAACTGTTCTCATAAACTTGCTGTTCTCAAAGAACAGGTAACTCTACATCTTATACACAGTGAGAAAGGTGGGAAACGACTACTTCCTTATCCATAATTGGACGGCGGGGACTAAGGAAGGGGGAAATCAAAGTGCTTTGATGGGGGAAGAGGGAGACACTAAATCCGTTGATATTCAACGGGTACTTCTGCTAGTGAACTGATAAAAGTATTTGGTTTCGCAGATTAATGGCGTGGGAAATTATTTTATAGAATTGTTGGCAGAACGCCACAATTTAATGTTGCTCTGCTTCTGTTGATACTCGCGCCTGTATAAATTTTGCAATCACTTCGCATAACCCTGCATTAATCTAGAGTGAAAATGTGCTGTTTACCTGGTGAGAAATAAAGCAGTTGAAGTCCTGGGAAGATTATTAGGAAATGTGCTCGCTGAAAAATTACTTGCTCAAATAAGTATGTTCTATTTTTTTATGGTGAGCAGGATATTAAGAAATAAAATCGGAGTTGGTGTGGGCAACACTAGAGGAAATATCGTAAAATCTTGAGATTCACTAAAATGATCCAACAACATTATGTATAACCAGAACCGGGACAAGGTATTTTTCCGCCCGAGGCAATGTTTAGAAATTACATCCCCTCCTAATGAAAGTATACAGGTTACAGTTTTACCTTTCAAAACGGTGGTTTATTTACAATGTAGAAATAAATTAAGCTATATAAAATTTATTTTAAATGCACTTAAAAGTTCAAATTGTCATTTGTTGGGCCACCGTTGGTTGCTTCGCTCGACTATCCCTTGTCCCGGGGTGTGTATAACTATATTAAATTATCTATCCGATGAGCAATAAAATAAGGAGATTACAAAATCCCGACGTCATCAACACCAGTAAAAAAATTGACGGACATCCTCTAGGCTCATCGGCCAGCTTTATGAACATCAATCTCGTACATAAAAAAGTATATTTCGGGAACCAATAAAACTAGCGAGATCACGAAAGCCCGGCGTGATCCCGGAGGGATTATAAAAAAAAAAAAGAAACTCCCACGTAGGGTGATAAATTATCTGAATTGAATATATCTATTCTTGCACCTCAGGCGTGGTTGTACAACATTTTCATCGTCATTAGCAAACCAGCTCGGACCCGTGTCTTTACGGCCTTTGTGGTTAAAATTCTATGCCGTAAGGGGGTTATTGGGATGATCTGGGGAAGAGAATTAGTGGGGTCGTGACAGACACGCCTAAATCGCGCGTCTGGGAATATGTGATGTGTGGAGCGGTGTGGGAGAGGGACGGAGGGGTGGAACATAGGGGGATGGGGAGAGGTTTAGAGTAGGGTACAAGATGAGGAGAGGCATTAAATAACTGGAGGATGTCAAAAGTTCCTCTCGTTTTGATAGACACAACCGGCATTGGAAGTCTATGAAGGACATTTACGAGCAAGGTTAATGTTAACGCGAAACTTTGATTTGTGTAAATGGACTGTTCTGCCTGTTCGGGTTCAAAGAACTTTAATGATGCGAGAAGGGCGTGGGAATTAAAGATTAAATCTTTCAACGATAGAATGCTATATGTCTTATTCGTTTATATACAAGTAAAATGAGTCGACTTGGATATACTTAATGGTCGTTTTTAAATATCAGCATATTTAATTACGAGGGAGTTACTACATGTGATGGAAATTTATATAAAATTACTTTATGCATTATGTAAAAAATACTGTTTAAGAAAGTAAATGTATGCGTTTTTTATGTACATTCAGGAAGTGTAACGCACCGACTGATCAATTCTTTCTCTCTCCTCCACTTTGTAAATTGAATCTAGAAGTGAATAATATACTTCCCTTAACGAATTATAATAATTTTATTGTTTAAATTTCACTTCTTATGAATTCCTTTCCCTAGCACAACCATCATATATCGCATCGTCAGTGCCCGCAGAAAATGCGTAAGTTGTATCTAATTTTTAGAGTTAATTTTGTTGTCGAAGTATTTTATTATCAATTAAGAACATTTTTTGTAAAAATTAAGACTGGATAATTTGTATGTGAAACTGTTATTTTAATGAATAATTTTCATTTTAACACTATACAGTTCATTTTGATATTTTACAAATAGGAACTCAGTGCCAACATATTTGTAGTTGGTGAAAAATAAGCGCGTGAGGAAGAATTGAACTCCAAAAAATCAAACCACAGGAGATCCAATCTGCTTCGGTTCTTAAGTTAGTTTATTGTATTTTAATGGTAGGGGTTGGGCAAATATTATACGAAGTTGGTCGCATTAGCAGTTACGATTGCTTCGGCTGGCCGCATAAGAATTTGCACCAGTAGTTATTCGAGAGATTGTGGGAGATCCTATCAGTTAAAATCGATGATAAATACAATTAAAGCGTAATGAATTCACTATAAAAGGTTTTCTGGCCATAATTTTTATCTGACAAGTACGAAATTATCAGTAATAAATTTCCCGGCTCGCTTTCATAATGGCTTCGCGGGCCTCATGCTGCACGCAGATCCTAGTTTTCCCACCCATTTTTCTTAGGGTCAGGGGGAATCACATCCGTAAAGCCCCAAATTCACCAGTTTTTATTTTATTATATTTAAAATAAATCGCCTTTCCATCCTCCTAAAGTATTTTCAGAAAAATAAGCACTTTTTACACACACATCGAATTCAGTGTTCAAAGGTCGTCATCTGTAACTGATAAAATTTTTAATATAATTTATGGTGTAATTAGATTGTCGTAGAAATATTTTAACTCTAAGAACCTAGCTTAAAATAGTAAACAATCGTATACATCGTTAAGGAAATTTTGTCTTTAGATCGCGTGAAAAAAGCGAACTGTATTTCCTCTATTAGCGTGTAATTTTCTTCGATTTATTTCCTCGAGGAGGCGTATGTAGACATATCTCGCTCCTTTTATAATCTTTGCGGAATGTATGGCGCCGAGATGCTATTTACGTCCACAGGCCCCTTTTGTGACTTCTTCAAACATGTTACACTACTCTGCGGCTCAGAGCGTAGAATGATGTTAGATTCACAACTTCGTGAGACACCTCCCTTATCTAGGGTGCCGTAAATAATTCACTCCGTATCTCATTTCGCCGCATACCAATCTTACGAGGATGGCCAACCGCTACCGCAACGTACAAATATCCGCCATAGCCTCATTTGCTCTGTGTACACACGACTTAAAGCGTGGGTGACGCAATGGGAGTGGGAGAAGAGATTTTTCTGGATATACCGTGGGAGTCTAAGAAGGGATTATGATACGTAAGAAGATGACGCTGGGAGTAGCGCGAAAAACGAAGAGAATTTTTTTCGCCAGTATTTTGGAAATTTCGTTTTGAGTTGATCTCGAATACTTTAAAAACATTAACTTATTCCTATGACGATGGAAAAAACTATATTTTTCTTCTATATGCGTCAGATATTAATCAAATCGGACAAGATGACTAGTACACAAGAAATATGTATATATTCTTAAAATATATGAGCATACTATGCATTTTCTGATGTCTTTTAAGGAAGTTATCTCAAGCGTCTTTACCTAAAGTTTGGTTGAAATTTTATTTTCATTGAAATTTTACTTTATGGATTTTAAGCTATCAGCTATCGAGGAAAACTATAATATTAGATAAGTTTTTATTTAAGGATTCTTAATTGTAATCAGAATTATTTTCTCGTAGATTTAATTCACCGTATTTAAACTTTATATATTTGTTACCTTTTAAACACTCAGTCATAAAACAGTTGATTGAACCTTAAGCCCATATCAGCTTCTTAAGTAGTCGTCCTCGGGATTGGCTAACAGTTAGTTGGTGTAAGAATAATTCCATTTTATGGCATCATGTCTTACCTATGTAATTTATACGGTAAAATTCATCGGATAGACACGATCATTCAACTTAGAACAGCTTCTGTTTGCTTAGACAGTAAATAGCAAACGTCTCATGTGGGACTGCTTCCGGAAAATGGCTGGAAGGTGAAATAAAGCAAGGAAATGCAAACAGATATAGTGTAGTCGCTGTATATCCGTCGGAAGTGTTGTTAATCAATAATTTACGACCATCATTATTATTATTAATCAAAAGCAATAGGCAGATTCCTTAAAAATAAAGCTTTTAAGGAAATATTTAAAATACATTTCTGCGAGATATCTTTGCATGTAATTTGAATTGTCTCCAGGGATGAGAATGTGTGCGTTCTCTACGGTGCTTGTTCCCGAACTCTAAAATAGCGTATCCGTGGGTCTGAGTACACAATGAAGCGTAATACTATTCTTGAAAACCCTTTTAAATCCCTGATTCAGTCCATTTTTCTTGTTGCAAAAGTTCCTGAAATGGGTGAAATTTACGAAAGATTTTACGGAAGTGAGCAAGAAATCCATTCGCGTAGGTAGGGCGTTTTCAATGAACTAGACCAAACCGCAAAAGCGAAGCAATCGATCCGGTAAAGATTGACGCTGAATATGGGTGACTTAGCCATTATCCGAGGACCAGTTACGATTCCCATCGTTCCCGTTACTACCTTTAGCCCACGTTTCGCTCGCTTCGAAAGCCCATCGGCCGCTATCATCATCTCATATTCACCCTTCCGACCGAGGAGGATGGGTCGTACCTCTTCTCCGCCTCCGACATCGCACCTCAGGTCACTTACTCCACCTCCCCAACCTCTGCCGGGCTCGCCCATCCCCCACCGACAGTATTTTCATAATTTATTCGCTCGGGAGGAAAGGAAAGGGCGAAGGCAAGCCTCCCATCCACTCACCCTCCACTTTACCCCCCACCCTGTCCCTTTGCCCTCACCCTTTCCCTTCCTCCCACCCTCTCTTTCCCCCCCCCCCTCCCCCCCCCAGCTCTCCCTTTTCTTTTCCATCCGCCTCCTCCTTCCGTGGGAATAGTTGTTTTATCCCTCTCACTCTCCCTCCTCCACTTTTTGAAAGACTGGCTCTGTTTTCGTTTATATCCTCAAACTACTACTCCCTCATCTCTTAACTTCCCTTCCCCCATCCCTGTATCTCTCCTCTACCCTTCCCTCACCAACGCCATCTACCCAGCCTCCTTCAAAGCGGCCCTCACACACACTTCCAAGGACTCTTTCTCTCTGTCAGAAAACACCCCATCTCCCCAACCCATCCGAGTTATTCACTACTGAAAAACTTTTCTCTACCCCCTCACTCCTTCAGTGTGCCGCACCAAACAGCCGACATCTTCCCCTTGTCTCTCGTCAGAAGGACTAGAGAGGGTGGAGTGAGAGGGAGGGAGAGAAAAAGGTGGGAGGGTGGGAGGGAAGGGGGAGGGGTTAAACCAAACATCCTCCCTCACTTCCGTCTGTCCACACTTTTGAGAACGTTCCCTTCCCCTTTCTTAACACTTAAAACAGAGGCGACGAGTTTACTCCCCTTAATCAACTTGACACGAAACGTTAAATGAAAATTATGACATTATGTTCTCCCTTCTGCATCTCCCGGAATGGTCCGAACCGCCTCCGAACCGTTAAGTCTCGTAAAAGACTGAAAGGATCACTGTGTTGCAAAAACAATGTATCCGGCAGCGTACTCGAGATGTCAGATAGTTTGTCCTTTTTTTTTGGTCGTAAGAGTGAATATCATTCGAAGTAAAAATATAAGTTCGATCATAAATTTTATTTACATTTGCAGTGATTCTGAATATGATTAAAATATGATCTTATATATTGGTTATATTATGAGACAGAAAATTGACGTTAAGGAAAAATGATATCAAGTACTTGGAAAGCTTCGAAATGTGGGTATGGAGAAGAATGCTGAAATTAAAATGAACAGATAGGATTAAAAAAACGAGGAAGTATTAATAAGAATAGGAGAGAGGCGAAGACTATAGGAAAGAGGAAGGTGAACTGGATAGGACATTACCTTAAGAGAGAGAGAGAGCATGATTAAAGACGCATTGGATGGAAAGCTTAGTAGGAAAAAGAGAAAGAATAAGGAAAAGGTTTCAGCCGACAAATTACTTGAAAGGGAAAGAGATCCAGCAAGACACGAACATTTCGGAAAGCAGGATTATGTAGAGAACCAAGTTCGACCAATTATAATCACGGACATGTCTACGGACAGACTAACTATGATGGTGATATTGCTTATATCGATGAACTTGATGAGTATTCATCTAAGTATTTGGTGAAAAAATGTTGTTATTCAGATAAAATTTGGAATTTTAATATACTTATCGGTCTACACCGAAAATAGTTGGTGCTTTGTCTGATTTTAAAGCGATAGTATGGTGAAACTACGGAAGACTATAGATATGGATTTTTTTAAATAGTTAATTGCGATTCCACTATCGTAATTAAATAGAAAAGTCACCCTGAGCTCTTTGAATAGCGTCCCTTCATCTGCATTCTCTTATGTCGTTGAATACTTATAGAAATTCATTAAAAGTTCAGATGAATGTTCGATAAAAATTAATAATTTTTGCACGAAATTTTCTCTGCCTTAAATTTTACTGGTCGACTGCTGTTTAAATATTTACCACAGCTTTAAATATATCCGGCTGATAGTTTTTTTAACGTTATTCAAGCATAAAAGTTTTTCTTTGGCTCACTCAAAAAAGTCTCTCAAAAGTAATACATATCAGTGAATTATTGCGAAAATACTAAAGAGTTTTGTGTAAATATTCAAGTTAACCATACTTTTATATTAGTACGGTGTCCTGATAAATTATTCGGTGATGTCTCGTTCCCTTTAAGGTTTTATGAATCAGGTTAAATGTTCTAAGGACGCTCCTAAGTAGTATTTTCGAATTAGTTATCACTCATGTCGATACTTATTTAACATCCACATTGCTTCACGAATTTTAGTTGCAGAGAGAAAGGAAAATACTATTTTCGTTAAAATTTAAAGCATTGTACGGTTAAGGAGTTTCTTGTTTTTTGAAATAACTGTATCGTCGTAGTCTCCAACCTACCCTTTCATTTACACTTAAAGGAGATTTTAGGAATGATTTTCGTGCTTAACAGGTTCCGTGGGAATCGAAAGTAATTTTTTTATTCGTGACTCAACCCTTTTGTGACACCGTCAGCTTTGCAGCGTTCGTTCCGTCAGACCATCTGACTAACGCTTCCGAGAAAAAGAGAAGAGGTTGTGGGTTCCGAGGAAATCACACAGGCATCCTGTTTTCACCAAAACATCGCCACTTCATCCCCATTGGATTCATAGCGCGACCACCGTCGGAGGCCTAAGACGCTAATCCTTACTGAAGGGGAAAGCGCAATCGAATATGCTAAAATCAGCGAGCGACGTAACCCGAACCGATCCTTCCGGGTCTTAAAAACTCATTGCATCTCGGTATATTGGATTAAATCGTGCATAGGGCGGAGCGTGTGCGTGCGTGCGCGCATGGGCGCGCGCGTTTGTGTGCGGTGCGCGGAGTGTAAAAGGATAGAGAGAGGGCGGAAGTCGAGTCTCGCGCGCATTGTATGACACCCCTACTCCCTCGTTCAGGATCCTAGGACATCAGCTGCCAAGGCATACGTGACTCTTTTTTGAGCCCCGTGAAGATCTGCTTCGGAAGGGGGAAAGGGGGCGTGGAGGAGGGGGAGGCGAGTAGGGGAGGTGGAGAGGCGGAGAAGGGAGGGTGACGGAGGAGAGAGAGAGAGAGGGGAGGTATCAACCTTTGAGCGGGTGAGATCTCCGCGCTTGCATACGCGACCCAGTCGTTCAGGAGCGGTCGGGAAGAGAAGGAAAACAATTGGGGCAGCTGCTTCTCGTAAGAAGGCCCCCAGAGAGCGAGCGAGAGAGATCACGTGCGTGCCTTATTCCCTCCCCGAGTGCGTTCTGTTTTGAAAAGATCCGCGCGTCGCTCTCTCTCTCTCTCTTTGCCGCCACGTCCTTGGATCCACCCGCGCGTGTTGGACAAACGGGCGTCCGAAAAGAGGTGGAGGGAAAAAACAATACGAAAACCGTCCCGAAGAAGATTTTCACTTTTCTAGTTGATATAAAAAAAAATATCTCATCCGGGGAGAAGAAGAATCACGTCTTCCACATGAGGGACTGGAGGACTCGTGTACCGACCGTTTGAGGAGGAGGCGGAGGAGGAGGAGGGAGGGAGGGAGGAGGGAGTAGGGAAGGGAAAGATATAATCCGGGAAGATTTCGATGCTCGACAGTGCGTGTCCTCCCCCTTCGCCGGAAGGATAGGGCACCACCATCCATCTTCGTGGTGGACCATCTTTCCTCCCTCTGTCATCTTTGAAAACCTCGTTCGCGGTGCTCGAGTCTCGGTGGAGTGGTTTCCGTCCTGTATACTTGTGCGTGTTTGATCGAACTGGGTGGGGAAGAGCGGGAGGCGGAGGAAAAGGGGGGGGATAGAGGGGATAAGAACGGCGAGGGTGTAGTTTAAAAAATAATAAGACACCGATCGACGCGCAGTATTGCTGTCACGTTACTGTACAAGTCGTTCTCGATGGAGCCTCACGGTGGACGTCTGCATTTTCCAGGAATGTGTAGCAGACTGGGCAAATCTCTTTCTCTGCCGCTGTTATTGGCCGTGGTCTCCGTGTTGGCGACGGCATCAGGAACTCAGAAGGGGTCCCACGCCTCTGCCCCTGGTTACAACGGTGCTGACTTGGAGAACGCCTTGCAGTCGGCTCCGGTTGGAGGGTAAGTTGAACTCCCGTTTTTAATCTTTCTTGTATAGAGAGATAGAATCCTTTCCCCTATGTTCCTTTACGTGTGTTTGTGTGTGGAGTAGGGGTGTGGACCACACCCAGAAAACCATCCTAAGCGATGCGAGAGCGTCTTCGCGGAGCGATCTTTTTTTCCGAAATCCGGAAGATCGTATGATGTCGATAAGGATCTGTTCTCCTTAAATTCGCCCGAAGGGAAAATATTGAATTTTTCATGAGGCGATTGACGCCTCCTTTGTTCTCTCCGCTGATATTTATAGCCTTCTATCTTTAATTTTTTTCCCCCCAAAGGTTCCGGGCACGAATTTAAAAGGGGAATTGGATAATGCGACCGGTAATTGTGATTGATGTGAAAGGATTTTTATTTTGGAAACTGTCTACGCAGAGTAGTTTTCCGCAAAGTTTCTCAGGTTTGTGACTAATTGTACGCGAATGTATCTTAAACTGCCAACATTCGCAAAATTATTGTTCCCCATTTATATTTGTGTCTAAAACGACATAAGACCATAAGACGAAAAATATATTCGCGCAATTGAATTATTCATTGCAACTTAAGTTAAATTTGTGATATCTTGATTCCTTAATGTAGGCTTTTCTTCTTCTTAAGGATAAAGAATTATTTGTCATATTCCGATGGTTACATTTATGAACACGATTAATGTCAAAGACATTCCGCATTAGTCCGATGTATACTGCTGACCGTAAGATATTGTAGCACTGAATGATGTATCTCGTAATTTTACTGTTTAGTTTTGAGTTAATCTGTATGCAATTCAGTTTCGCATCAACGAAGTTTTGGATCGTTCCTCAAAAAATTAAGATATTTTCAGCACGTTCACATTCGTAATTCATGAAATTCACAGTGACGAGCGAGAGTAAAAAACGCGAGGTAACATGAAACCCCTTATGTACTTATGGGTAATGTGCGCCTAATTTAAAAACTTTGACCTTAAAATATTATGCCCACAACATCGCATTCTTAAGCATTAATCTGTGTAAGAGCAAAGAAATACTTCATTGAAAACTTTTTTGTGGATCGAATCCCTTTTCTACTAGATGCGGAAGATCCAATATATCATGCTAATAAATTCGTTCCCATCCAAGAATTATTCCTAAATAATTTTTTTGTGATCATTTCCGTCCTTAAATTAACATAAAAATATTGACAGAACCTTAGTAATATAAAATAATTTTAAAAACTGTATGAAGATGAGAGACACTTCAATTTAGCGCCGTCTTTCAAGAGAGTGAAAGTGGGACTCAAACTCCTGAATACATAGACCAATTCTAATGTAAGAGTTAAATGTTGAGAGGTTATGAACCGCACAGAATGTCGAAGAAATATGATGACTTGGTGAGGCAAATTCCAGCGACGGAAAACTTTCTATAAAAAATCCAAATGCCGACTTTATATATTTTAAAAGCGTGACAGGAGGGAATGAGGATGGAACCATCTTCTTTGAAAAACATGCAGTCTGAAACATGTGCAGGGGATTGCAATAACGAAGCCTATCTAGAGATGTTGGGAGAACATTCGCGAGAGAAGTGTGACGAAAGGATAGAAGGGGATGACGAAGGCCGATCCTTTGCCACGACCCTTTTTCTGGTTCGATTAGAACGCGAAAATTTTCGCAAGTTCAGAAAAACAACAGCTCTGTTGTAGATCGTGATACAGAATGTACGTTTATTTTTAAACTACATTATCATTTAAAAATGTTCATTGCAATTGATGTAATCCATTTCAGACTTTCGCATAAACTATATACTCTCTCTATATATATATATGTGTGTGTGTGTGTATGTATGTGCGTGTGTGCGTGTGTGTGTGTATGTATGTGTGTGTGTGTGCGCGCGCGCGTGCGTGCGTGTGTGTGGGGGGGGCTAATATTCTATCTTAAACGGAGTCATAAGGTCGCATTTGTAATATAAACATGAATAAACTGATTCGCTGACGCTATCAAACCGATACGATTTCATAATTAGAATTTTTTTAACGTTGTAACGGTTCAGAACCAGAAAAATGCTAGAATGAACGCATGAATTTTAGAATGAGGCCGATATAGCAAGCGCATCACGCATTTCCCTAGCGCAGGCTAACGTTGGGCTTCCTGAATATGAAATGCGAACGGTAAAAATCTTCCGATGAGATAGCATCTATAACGAATTTTATTCTCGCGACGGTTTTCTCCAGAATTATTCAGAAAGCGGTTTGTTTCATTTTATATCTCACTAGGCTGAAGTAATCTATCGCTGGAATCTTTTTTCCCGTAAACGATCTTTTTAATCACGGTAATTCACTTGCGCCATCAGATCTTCACTCCTGTTGATGCGCGAAGGTGAGGATTCTGCACGTACGTGTGACCAGTTTGATAAATACAATCCATGTTGAAATAACAACTGTTCTAAAAAGTGCGATAATAAATCGTTGATTTAGTCTGTAACTTGTGTATTTGACTCAATTTTTTTAGCGTGTATCGTACTATACAACGATTTTACCGTTGGAAGATTGTCTAAGGTTGCAAATTAAAGATAATGGAATGATATTAATATTATGTATTTAGTTTTAACTGTAATTCGTGACTTTAAGAATTATTTTATTAAGGCATGAAAATTTCACAATACAGTAATACCCCGCTATACGTCGGAGATGCGTTCCTGAAAAATGCGACTTTTAACTGAACAACGTATAGCGAAACAAAGATTACCATAAGAACTATGATGAAAGTAGGGGTTACGTTCCTGGCGGATATTTTGTGACACATTTGTTTCCCAAATAATACATATCAATACAGTACATTAGACATACTATTTTACCACTGTGTGATTACCACTCATTGCTACTAGGGTTTAATACACATTTTATCGTAACAATGAGTAACCAATTGTAATAATAAATTCATGAATCACCGAAAATAATTGTCTATAGTGTGATGAAGCACAAAAATTGTTTCTTTACTTGTACACTGATACGCACTTTAGAGTACTTTTCAAGCAGATTTCGCAATCCAAAGTATATCCAATATCTCATGAGATATCAACGCAAACGTAAACCGGGATGAAAGGACACACAAAATGTTAGACACAACTGTTCACAAAACTCTCTTATAGCTGACTCTCGCTCAGAAATAGGTTTTTACACATCGTCATTAAAATTGGGACAGTCACTTTTATCCCGTGTAACTTGTGAACCACCTAACCCATCGTGATCTCTCAAACACATGGCCAGCAAATGTTTATTCTGAGTATGATTTTACACGAATTGATAAACACGAAATTAAATTAATTCATATAAATAATAATAAACATGAAATTAAAAGCTGAATACAGGGTTTTTATTGTTATAGTTATAATTTATGCACCGCAATTGGAATTTCTGAAATCTTGCTTTTAGTATGTATTTCACAAACGACGTATATGCGAAGCGACACAACTTATAACGAAACGTGTTCCTTAATTGATTGGCGACGTATATGCGAAACAACGTATAGCGGGGTTTTACTGTACTAAAATTGTTACTTGGATATTTCTTAACATGTCTTTCGTTTACATTTCCTCCTTTTATGAGGTCTGAAGATTGTAAGAAGAAGTAACGATTGGGAGAGTACATAACAGATTTTTTCAAGTATGACCTTTGAGATAAGGTTGTGTCATATAATTCTTAAAGTACACGTGTTTCGCATGTATAAAATCCATTTGTGTTTAAATGAAGTATGTTGAAATCGAGAGCGATTAAAATAGCAAAATTATGACGAATACCGATATAAAATAATGTTAGAATTTGTTATAACTAAAATATTTATATTTCCTATTTCGATAGAACTTTAAATAAATAGTTTCTTTTTTACTTGAATTAAAACTGAGTGTTTAGCTTGTTTTTGACAAATGCCATTTTCAGTCAGCTTCATGTGTTGTCTGTAGCGTTGTTTGGCGCGTCGAGTCTTTGGTGTATATAAATAGGCATGTACCAATTTTTTCCTGTTTATTTCAAAGAATGTTGCGCTTTTTTTTTTACGAAATCCGTTCTACTACTTATGGAGTTAACGTCGTTTGTTTTATAGCGTGTCAGCAGGAAGCATGACATTCTTCGACAGTTTCCTTTTGATAAGTCAGAAGCAGCACATCCAAGAAGCTGGTACATTTGACGGTCTCATGCAAGGAGATAAGGAAATCTCGCCCTACTTAAATAGTCTGATACGCGTGGGCGGAAACTCGAGGGCTCCCTACGAATTTTCGCGCCTTGGAATTTGGCAAATACTTCCCCCGTCGGAGGTTTATGGTCGAATTAAATTTTTATTATTAATTCTTAAACGAATGAAAGGAATTTTGGATAACATTCACCAATATGAAATCATTTACAGGAAAATGGTAAAAGCGCGTACCTAACAGCTGTTAATGTTTTAGATATCGGATTTACGTTTTATGTTGAGTTAATTGAAGTAAATCACAAAAAATATCTAGCCATCATCTCACTGTTACGGCAATTTAATGATACATTTAATAGCAAAATTCACGTACGAATTTTATTTCCTGAGTTTAATTATTAATTGTTCCAGCATATATTTTTGTGTTGCATAACCGATAGTTTTGTTAAACAATGAAGGCTTGTTTTTATTTCGTCCTATTACGTGGATCCATTCGATTTATTTTGTCGTTTTAAAGTGATCCCAAAATGTTTCCGCATAGTAAGAGTTAGATTTATTTATTAGCCTATTATTGGACTTCACTTCGCCTTTGGAACATTTATGATCGGTGCATCGATAAATTTTATCGATAACGAGATGTGCTTTGCAGTAAATTTCTTCAGCGTGTTCAACCGACGGCGATGTTTTCAAACGTGTTCTATTTGTAGGATACGTTTCATTGTACTTTGATAAATCATATTATCTGACCCGGAAATGGTATTGGCATACTCGTGACCCAATGCACATCTCTCGACTCCCTCATTTTTTTTATCCATTCCTTTTTCGTTGCGTTGCGATCCCATCCCTTTCGCAACGACGATTTTGATATAGGAAAGGTCAAAGTGCGTTAGACTACGTCTCGCCGTTGACCGTCATATCCTTAGCACGTTCATATGCGCCCTCTTCTACACGTCTTCGGAACTGTTCGGAGTGAGTGGACCACGGTCAGGCTCCTAAAGCATGCGCGAAAAAAACTTCCGAATTAGCGAGTGGACGAAGGGTATTTTTAGCGGCCCAGATAAAACAACACAACGCACACGGAACGTTGATATTTAACGCCGAATGGTTAGTGAGGCCAGGAATCTTTTCTTTTCTATAAACTAATAAAAGTATTAGGAAAAATCAAGGTGATGAACCGTTTTCTTGCATTTTATGTCTATCATTGAAATAATTTAATTTGAATAAAGATAATGGCGACCTACACTTTAGAACATGGATTGAGGCTTTTACTATTATCTTTTCGAGAATAGAGAAAACGATAATAAAAATCAAATATAAGCAGAAAACCTTACGTATTTATTTCTTTAAAAACCCAGTCTCTATCAGAAATTACATTTTATGTTATGTTATCATCTAATAAAATTTGAATCTCCGTCGTAGATTACGTGTGATAAGTGTGAGTAAAAAACTAACATTGTCTCAAAAGTTTGTATTTAATTTATTCCATTTTTATATAGACGAAATGTTCGCTCTTTCTTTGCCTTGCTCTATATTCGCTCTATATTTTATGAATCAATGTGACGTATACGAGATTTATGAAAGAACCTGACCCAAAACATGAAGGAATAATCGGCTGTGTCACACCCATAAAAGATCAACGTCCATTAAAATCTGTTTCGCAATATTTGTCTCTTATCGGAGGATGGCATGTCCGAGAAAAAGGGAGAGTTTAAAACAATTACAGAAAAATAAGGCAGCATCCAATCAGTAACTTCTTTCGTTACGGTTCAGCCGTTTACAGCAGCGATGGGCAACCTTTTCTGCATAGTGGGCCGCATTGGTGGCAGTGAATCCTTCGGTGGGCCGCATTAGAAATTGCCTATGAATTTCAATTAAATCGAAAGTCACCTAGAGATTCTTAAGCACCATATGCGTGAAAATCAAGTTAGAATTATTCTTTTAGGGTTAACATTTCAGTATCAAAAATCACGATGGAATTCAATCTTTGAAATACCTTTAAGAAAGAATAAAGAATACTAAAACTAAAAAGAACAATAATATATGGTAGTTAGTTAAAATAAATTTTAAAAGTTTTGAAAACTATGAATCACTAGCGGTAGGCCGCATAAAATTGTTTAGTGGGCCGCATCCGGCCCGCGGGTCGCAGATTGGGCACCGCTGGTTTACAGAATAGCATCTTGGCGTGATATAAATTATTACTTTCATCTTGAATGGTTACGAGTTCAAATTAACACAATGCAAATCGTAGTTTTATCATATCGTTATCATATATTGGTCATAGAATAAATTGTATATAAATGAGAAAAATTTTAGGTGATTTTTCGATTTTGTGTATTTTATCTTTGAAGGCTATTTGCTAATAATTGTATACTAAGTTTCTGATAGTTCTGGTAGTTAATTAAGGTGATTTTAAAGATCATGTTATGGATCATTAATCTACCATTTTGTTAAAACTTATTTGGTGGGAACGTTACCAACAGTATATTTAATAATATACGAAAGCATTATTGATTATTAAACTAATTACTATGTTTTGGCTAGGGAAGTCAGAAAAGCGCTGCTTTTATCGGGAAAAAATCGTGGCGATGGAAAAGTTGCAAAAACGGATATATAATCAAGATAAAAAGTATTTTAATATAAAGTCATTTTTTGCAAGAAAAGGAAATTTGATATAGTTTATTAAACTCATAAGCAGTTATTTGTGCTTAGTATTGGTGCTCATGGGATAAAGAAAGCTCAGCCTTAGAAATGAGGAGCAAAAATCATACTATTGTGCGGAGAACGGCTTAAAACTTAAGTGTCCTGAAGAGGATCGAACTCTCGACCCCTGGTTTACAAGACCAGTGCTCTATCCACTGAGCTAAGGAGGCTGTGAATACATTTTTAAGGCGAAGTTATTTCAGCTGGAACGGATAACGAATTCGTAGACTTTAACGTCTATAAATATTAGGATGTAGAAGTTGCAAAAATTTAGTTTGAAATCGAGATCGAAGAAGCGAGAGAAGATGGAGTAATCGAAGTAGTTAAGCGAGAGGCAGATTGAACTCATGGAGCTCCGTCTCTGTAGCTGAATACAAACGTGATATCATTCAGACGGTCGAATGCGCACGTGCCGTCATATTAGCGTAGAAGTTTTCTAATGGACTGTTGCCGTGATGATTGAGTAGTTGGAACGTAGGTCATCCACGCAGCCGTTTGGATTGTCCGAGTTGGCGAAATATCAACAGCGCCGTCCTTCGCTCCTGTGTTGTGATGGGTGTGGAGCATAACACAAAAGAGTTCCGACCGTAGGGAGAGGCGTAAAAACTTGGATTCCTCAGCGTTGACTCATTATCCGCATATCTTACCCCGTCGATGTGATTTACCCTCTCATCGATTAAAAGCAAATGCATCGCGCGTATCAACTGTAAAGTGAACGTCCGAGTTCTGAGTAGGGATCTAACTTGCGGCGTTATGCAGATGTTCTATTGACTCTTTTATTTCCTCGAATGCGGATGGATGCACACGCGAGAGCTTGGATATTTTTTATCGGCATCCGCTCCAACACTTTGGCAACATTGGTTGTTCGCACTTTCCAGTAAAATGGTGAGTACGAATTTCTTCTGTTTGGCAACGACATGCAGCGGAAATAGTCTGTAATGGCCTAAGTGACATCTTGATCGAGATAAAAAGTATTTTACCATAATAAAGATATATTTAGCAAATGAAACACAAATATGACATAATTTATTAAACTCGTAAACAGCTATGTACGCTTAGCATTGGTGCTCATGTGATAAAGAAAGCTCAGCCTTAGAAATGAGGAGCAAAAATCATACTTTTGTGCGGAGAACGGCTTACAACTTAAGCCTCCTGGGATGGTCGAACTCCCGACCCCCGGTTTATAAGATCAGTGCTCTGTCCACTGAGCTAAGGAGGTTATTAATACATTTTTAAGGAGAAGTTATTTCAGCTGGAACAGATAACGAATTTGTAGACTTGAACGTCTATAAATATTTTTATCTCCGTATTCGTGTAGGTTATAATGAAATTCTTTAACTTAAAGTTTTTTTGACTCAAACTTTTTCCATCTTACATTTTTAGAGGTTCAGATATGTCTTTATTTTTTTTAAAAAGTAAAATGTGAATGAGAAGTTACAGGTTTGATTTTCGGACAAATTACTGTTAGAGATTCGAGGATGACAAATTACCTCGGAAAGATATGAATACGCTTATATAGATTTTATTAAGAAAGGAAGCAGAAGCTATATCCAAGTTGCAGTTTGAAAATTTGTTTATGCATCAAAGAGATTAGAGTTTTATAGATCAAGGAGAAATATGCGCTATTAACCGGTGAATATGTAGCAAATAATACGCATATATCATAGGTAGATAGATAATAGTCGGCGGCGTAACTTTGTTATATATATATTCTTTTTAACAAATAAAAACAACGCCGAAAATTTGTAATTGAGATTTTTAAGCTCTTTAAATACTGATGTGATCAATTGTGAATACCACCATCGACGTAGGAGAAACCAAGACATGAAACATAGGTTTAGTGGGAGGAAGAGAAACTTAAACGAGCTCCACTTTTAAAATGATTGAGATTCATTCTTAGAGCAGATAAATCTATTGGAAAGGCATACTTGAAATTTTCAAGAGGACCAGAAAGTACGGCAAGTGTTCCAATAATCTAAGCTGTCATGGTACGTAAGAGCATCTTGAGAAAAATGAACAGAACTGAGCTTACGGGGACTTATCAAAATCTTTTCACTATCTCAAGTACTCCTAAAACGCCTTTTATAAACTTATATTTACTAACCACGTGTGTAACATACTAGATTGCATTAAGGAAATGTAAATAAATGGGTGTAAGTGATGTGGTAGATAGGAGAGACGGATCCTCTCTCGGTGAAGCTGGAAATCAATTGACTCTTGCTCACTATTTCTGCTTGCTTCATCGAATCTATTTATTTTGATCACCTTATAATGTTCGACCCATCACATGAAGGTCGAGTTACTTCCTTATGCAAGTGTAATTGCTTTCAGATTCCGCGCAGAAGACCCGTATCAATTATCATTTATCGAGCGGCGGGAATATTCGTATCCTTGCATTAAGAAAAAAAAACGAGGGCTTTAATAAAAATAAGAATAGCTACTTTTTTAATCCAGTTTTTTTCGACGAATCCGCTATTTCGGAAATAATTATAGGAATCTACGCACATGCATATTTAAGAGAAAACATTCGTGGGTGTATCCGACTTAGAATCGTTTTCGAACGCAACGCATGGATTATGGGTAGTAGATGAACATCTGTTTTAATGACTTAACTAAATGAGTGCTTTCCGTGCAACCATAATATCTTTCAACTTGTACAAAAACGATTTATATTTTTAGAAATAAATAATTCAATCCTCCGAAATTATCGAGTCGATTTCTTCCGCCGTTTTTTTATGGGAGCAATGTGGGTATTCTAGATCTTTTTCAAAGGCCTTTTCAAAAACATACGTATATCGATTGAGATAATTAGGAAACTCAGTTTAAACTTGCAAAGGTCTTCTCTAATCAGCTCTTTTGAATTGTATTTCGTCTCGAATAGGAATATACATTTCAATATTGGTTATAATTATAACAAAACAAAAATTCATTTATTATAAGAGATAATTTTATCTTCATGCTGAATTTAGTCGAACGTTTTTTTAAATAGAATTACAGTAAACTTTTATAATATTTGCCGAATGGACTCATAATTGAGATTTTATTTAAATTTGTTTTCGAAATATGAGACTATTAATATTATTTAAAGGAGAAACACGTACAATAAATAAGACGCAAACTCATAATTATTTTAACTTTGTATTTGTTTCCACAATATGTTTCGAGGATTCGAGGATCTATTGTCATCGTCATAATAATTGGTGGGCGTTTTATTTACTTCACTTGTTGCTTCCTTAAATAATGATGTAGTTCCACAAATTATCGGTCTCATTAGTGAACTGTTAAAGGTAGTAAATTTAATTTAGAGATTTACTTAATACATTTGCCGTTTCTCTGGAAAACAAGTTTAACCTCTATGGCGACACTTTAACCTTAGTTACTTAAGTAACCTGTAAACAAACACTTGTTTATCGGAGAAAATGTTGTTCACAGATATGATGTTCACATTTCGAGTGCATCGTTGGCTAATTGTAATCGGTCGCAGCTCGCAAGTCAGAGGTCGAAAAAAGAAATTTTCCTGAAAGAGTTCAGTTATTTATGCTCATAATATCTCGTCGCTTTCCTCTCACCTTCCTTATTAAGATTGCCTATCTTCGAGTGTGCATCTCAAATACGTTTAGTGCTTGTAATTGTGATTTCAGACAAATAGTTCTTTCTAAGGAAAAGGATACGGAATTTAAAGCTCGCAGAAGCAATGCACATTTAAAGAGCCGCATTAATCACGGGGATTTCGCAAAGAAGGATTCTTAAAGTAATGATAAAATAAATCAACAGAAGTGTTCGTTAATTTCTGATGCGTTAAATCAATTCAATATGCCGCTAATGAGGTATACAGCGTCATCAACGCAATCAATATCGATGGTAATTTTTAAAAAATATTCCAAATATTATTTTTATGTAATAATTTTTTATTCGTTAATGATTTGATTTATAAAAAATCAGTTCTTTGATATCTTGCCATTGATATACAAATGTGAAGCAGAGAATCTTGCTACTCATTTTATATTTTAGAACAGCGATGAACTCTTCATCCTCACACTTGCAGAGATTGTTTCAAGAGCACGAATAATAATAAAATAGCTCATTGCAAAAATAATTTCGGTTCGGTAGTTTTTAAATTATTTAATTTCAAATTTAAAAATTGAGAAATAAATAATGGGTTTACTATTATCGAGCATAATGCATATATTCGCTTTTTCTTCCTTTACTCTTCTTTCAAATTTGGTGTTCTGACCTAAAGATGTTCACGTGTGACTTCCACCTGTATAATTAGTATGGATTTCTGTTTTGCTAATAATGAATATCCCGAAAAGACGCGGGTTCCCCTATGTAACTGCATATATCGTATAGCGTTGTGATAACGAGTTAATTTTCGAGGGGAAATAAATGAAATACACTATTTTCGTAATTTAATAGTACCCATTTGATTTAGATTGCTAAATATTCGATTATTAAAAAGTTTATATTTTAAAAAAATTTTATTTGGTCAAATTCTGATATAAATGGAGTTGTGTTACAGTATGCAAACAAACTATGATTTATTTTGTATGGAGACAAGAATATATATTTTTGTAAGAGTTAAGATGTTAATGTTTATATATTTCAAACACTTATGTAAAAAAAAATAAAACTTATGTAATAAAGATATTATTATATTTAAAAAAATATCTATAAAATTCATAACCAGGTTGCAGAAATTCAAATGAATCCACGAATTTTTAATTAGGTAGATGTTTTCATTTCCAATCACATTTAAATAACCAACCCACAGTGAAGTTAAAAATAATTTCCTGCAAGTATTTGAAGAACGTTCAATACGTGCACCAAAGATTAATTTGTTCAAAAACCCACGACGCAATTATAACTCGGTCATTATAAATGAAGGCAAGTCAAGGCAGGAGTCAAATCGCGAATTGGGCGGATATATGTTTACCAAGGCTTGAGAAAAAACTTCAGCCTCCTGGGAGGATCGAACTCCCGACCCCTGGTTTACAAGACCAGTGCTCTATCCACTGAGCTAAGGAGGCGTTGTAATTTCGGTGAACTACAAGCAAGGTACACCTAAAACGTATATTTCCATCAAAATCTCGAGGTCGAATTTTTTCGCGATAACAATACTTTCTCAATATACTTCGTATATGAGAAAGTAAAAATAAAGCCGTGCATTTACAGTTTTTATAATATAAGCAGTACACGTGATCTACAAATTGTTAATGAAAATAACTTAATGTCTTATTCAACTTATTGACACTATTGTGATATCGCGGCCTCTTATTTTGCCGCACGATTTGTGATTTAAAATATTAATAATTCATTATTAGGCATTCCAGCTTTAGCGCATATTAGCTCCGGTCTGTCCGTTATTCTGTCCGAATACGGTTCTTTTCCGCGTAACTGTTCAGCGGATTTTAACGAAATTTAGGGCTAAAGACTAAGCACAGTAAACTAGAAAATGAGATGAATGGTTTGCATAACATAATAAGTTTAGAATACTCTTAACCCAGAAAACATGCGTATTTGTAATTCACCTTACACTTTCCTAACCTGTTGAAATCATTTGCGACGCATGTATGGTTTGTAGTTATTCAACTCTAAATAAATCTTAAATAAATAAAATACATATTAAATATTTACATTTGAATAATTTATTATCGTGTTTAATATCAGTTTTTTAATATCACTATTGTTATAGTGAAGATGTATTTGATTTAATTAGAAAATTACGTAAATTAATAAATCAGTTATTGAAAGTTTACAAAAAATATTTTAAGGTCGGAACGAAAAAAACCGGTTCGAACCAGTTCACTGATGATTGCCGGAGCTAAACCGGAACCGAACCGAAATTTTGTTTTGAGTGAACCGGAACGAAAACCGGAGTGAAAAAAATTGCGGTTCGATGCCCTGGCTCAAATACAATTCTCTCATTATGAACCGATATCATATCTGAAAACTTGCAGTTGCACATATTAATATTCCGAGATTGAGTAAAAAATCTTAGCCTCCTGGGAGGATCGAACTCCCGACCCCTGGTTTACAAGACCAGTGCTCTGTCCACTGAGCTAAGGAGGCGCGGTGATTATGGTAGTATTTGATGAGATGGTGGTATTTCGTGAGTTTTAGCGGAATATTTAATTTTGTCCATCCTTTGAGATACAAGTGAATGCTCAGTTACGATTTATAATTATTTAAAATGAATGCAAATATTGAATATTGCAGAGGTGGCCAAAGTTCCTCGACACAATAACGGTTTTTCTAGAATTATTGTATATATTTAACTGTAACATACATTTAACATAATTTCTGCTAGAACTGTAGGCCTTGTGGGATTCCATTCTGGGTACGCTATCCTTGAAACTTGGCTGACGAGTTTCGCTGCAGAACGAGGAGCTCCGTTAAGCGGTGATTTAAAAAAAATGCCCTCTTTATTAGTTTTATAGCTATTTGCTGGAGTGTATAGAGCCTTAAATTTAAACGCATCTTACAATAGTTTACTTTTTCAAGAAGATTTTATATTGTGATTTATGCATCACCTTCAGCCTCGAGTCATCTTATAATTCCAATAGTTCCCTCACTACTTTGAAGGTTTTCATAGCTAAAGGTTTAAAATTGGACGTCGTCTTTGATCTACCATCAAGGGATTTATAAGAAAGGAAAATCAGAATAAAAACTACTGTAAATCATTAAGCAGTCCTTGCAATTTATTTCCGTATTATTGTATACAGTAAGGATAGACTTAAATAGTTCGACAAATCGACTTCAGACAGGGGTCAGGGCCGGCCCGAGATACGGGCGAGCCGGGCAGCTGCCCGGGGCGCCAAAGTGTTGGGGGCGCTATCCCGTTCATCTATCTATTCATTACCTACTTGCAGGCGAGTAAATATTGGATAACAATTTATACCGTGGGAAAGGCTGGAATCTTGATGACGTTCCTTTTATTTTTCATTATCAATACGTTTTACAAATCGATGAAAAAATTAACGTGTCTTTTGTAAATATTTGAAAAATATTTACGGCGGGGACGCTGGAGTGCTATCTCGCCCTGGGCGCCGAAATTCCTCGGGCCGTCCCTGTCAGGGGTGATTAATAACCGTCTCACAGCAACATCAAGAGATTTATTTTCAAGACCTTCAATGAATTTTCTTAGTTGTCTGTGAGTTTTTCCATTAATGCGGATGAAATTGGCAGTATCTATGGTGATTTCATTATATTTTCGAAAGGGGCGGCAGCAGTAAAGTCTCGCGAATATATATTTTGTTATAAACATTTCTTAAAATATCGTTGTTGGATCGAATTTATGTATGTGGTAACAAATGGATTATATTTATTATTTGGAACAATTTAAATCATTATTCATATTTTAAGAGTGGTTGGAGGCGGCGTTTTTAGGTCTTGCAACGGGCGCTAAACTCCTCGGTTACGGTACTGGTTATTAGGATTTAAATTTCAATGGCTTCTGCAATATCTTCTTAAGAGTTTCTCTGACAGTACGTGAACTCTTAGCGTAATTTTCCACGTCATAGAAAAACTACTTTCGATCGTAATATCAACTTCTTAACTGAACAATGCAATTAGTATCTGTAGACTATTTAGGCTTGGTTTTAATGACGTTGACTTGTCTTTTTCCAATTATAATTTAAGGGGATATTCAGAAGAAAATGTTTTGTGGTACGTTTTGTTGTGACGATTCAACTTGCGGGATTTATTGGCAATTAGCCCTGAAAAAATATAATACTCGAGTTTACCGCTTTGAACGGCAAATGTAGATTCCCATTTTTGTTTATAGCATCGGTTTTCTTCTTCATATGTCCATTTTCTTAAGTTTGAAGTATTTATTTCCCTTGAAGTTTATCTAAGGCATATTTAACACTGCTTGATCCATATACTACCTCGAATAAAAGTTTACACTCAATCCTACAAAGCTTTTAATTAAAACGCACGCGCAATCCTGCCAACAAATTTTAATATATATAATAATGGATCCTTATATTGTCCATTGTTCGTCATTCCGTAATTTATGAGCATTTTGATTGGTCATTACAATACAAGCGCCTCTGATAGCGAATTATGTAGTCGCGAATAGCTCGAGAACAGAACGTACGATTTCGACGATTTTTTCCCAATATACCTTTTGCATCGTTCTAACATGTCATCCTCTATCGTAAGATCATGGATGCGATTTCAGGAGCGTTTATTTTCTAGTTGATTATCACGGGTATGAGTGTAGTATATTATTCATTTACATTTTAAATTTACTTAGAAGCTCGATGCGAACTCGGAATCTATACGGTTCTATGCTTGAAAGAACAAAGTTTATTTATTTAAAAGTGAGAATTTGAATCCATGTATGAAATGTATGAATCAGAAAAATATGATTATTTAGGAATTCGACAGTATGAGCTACCATGACAACTCCCATTTCAGCGGAATTTTAGAGTCCAATGCTTTCACATGGGGAATAGTTGAATGTTATGTATGCTTACTTTGTGGAGGCGTTTTCCGTTCGTCGTCCGATTATTTAAGTACATAACTACCATTTAATCGGAGTTTATTATGCATTTCATTATACGCATCCATGCTAACTTTTTGAGGGGAGAGTGAGAAGGAGGGAGTGGGAGAGAATGGGAGGGAGAAGAATGGGAGGTGGAAAGAGATAGAATGCAGGGGAATGGGAAGTGCCTTAATTTTAATACTGCATTCATGTCTTCCCGTCGTATTTGACAGGCAGATACTCGAGTATTAACATGGAGTTCATAAATATCAATATTCGGCTACGGAAATCAAGATATAACAGAATTTTAAGAGAATTATTAGTTTACCGAAACTCGTAAGAAAATATACAGCTCAAGAGCGACGCGTGAATCTGGGAAGGTTATACGCAGCTATGTAAATCATATTGTCGCAGCAGATGAATTACAGAAAGACGGAATTTCACAAACTGCCTGACATACATGCCAACTTGAAATCCAACGATAACAGCCAGACTGTGCACTTTCCCTTTCAATACGGTCTTAACTGATGAATTAGAAAAAATACTTGGCACCTTCCAATGCTGGAAATTAAGCGCGACATTCCAACCCAACGGCAGAAGAAAGATTGCGCATCTTTCAATGAAGTACTATGGCGGCCAAGGAATTTCAACAAATATGAGATGCCAGAGAGTTGTAGGTATACACAAAAAGTGTATAGTATCCAGGTGCGCATCCAGGATTTTCTCTTGGGGGGAGGGGGAGGGCTCAATTCTAACAAAAAATATTCCACCAAACATTTGGAAAATTTGGGATCCCCTCAACTACAGACAGGAGCAGAGGCTGTTCTAATAAATGAGAGACTTGGAACAGTGAATCGTTTCGGCGATACATTAAAAAATCCATCTATTTCAAGATGCAAAATGAAGTAAACAGCTCTTAATTTAAGAGATATTTGTATAGTGATTATAACGTATTTGGTGAGAGAAATACAGAATTGAAACAGCAAACCTCCTGAGTACCTACATATCCGGTTAGAGTTTAAGGATCTTAAGTCAGAAAATGTTGGGGGGGGGGGAGGGGCCGTCAGCCACCCTCCCCCTGGTTGCGCGCCTGATAGTATCTGTTATTTCTTTCGCAAGGAATGTTGCGGAAATTTAAATAAATTAAACTTCGGGGATCCACAACATAGGAGTGGATTGACCTAATACAGGGATAGCAGATGATTTTTGTGTCGCGTGTCAAAAAAGTAATTTGAATCATCAGAATGTTTTTCGCGTGCCAACAACTTCATATTTTATACAGAATATACAAGCTTACGCGTGCCAAGTAAAATCGCACGCGTTCCACTTCCGGCACGTGTATAATACGATTTGTACGAATAAATAGTAAACATAACCAGCATTGAGAAACGCAATGAACGGTTGTTCGTTTAATATGTACAACGCACTATGACTCGTAGTCGTCGCTATTTAGCCACGCTACGTACGGTGCAGTGTGACTTTAATTAAACAGAGTACCCCGCGTGTCGCGAATCGCATTTTGAGCATAAGAGAACCGCATTTTGGCCACCCCTGTTATAACTCCTCTAATTTCGAAAATAATCAGCGAATTATCTCGAAAAAGTGACTGAGTTAATGAATTTTCTTGATTATTCAAGAGAAGGAAATATTTAACTGCAACGGATAATTTAATGGGAAATGTAAATGTTTCAATAAATCATATGTCAATGACAATGCAAAATCCCGTATTATTCGTTCTAGAACTTTAGTATCCATTAACAACATCTGCTTTGTTCATTTTATAGATACCTTTATATTATTAAGTTATTATTTACCTATATAATTTTGTCAGTATTTTCGTGGAAAGAGAGACATCGTTGGATCTTTTTTATTATCTTTTTTCCATTGCGAAGATAAACTTGAAAAGTTTACTAAGTAAGCCGTAATGAATGAGTCATCGTAGATGCAAAAGTTGATAATGAATGCAATCAAGGTTGGAATGCGTAAATTTCATTCAGTTTCCGCTTGATAAATATTCCATTGTATTTCTTCCTTTGTAGTGATTCCGTCACTCATTCTCTCTATGATGGATAATCCCTTCATTGAGTATTACATTACGAAGTTAACGTTCAGATATGCATCTTTTCAATAGGACTCCCTCGGTATAAACAAGTCTTCACTGCGATTTTTCCTAATCAAAACGTTTCTCACCCGTGGAAATCCATTAGTAGTTTCTTCCAGTTGAAATTCTTGTCTCGGAGAATGCAATGGAGCTCATGGAATTCCTCATCTCTCCTTCCTCTCTTCCTTCCCCTGAAACGCATGTTATCCTTCTCCTGGCTCTCCTTCCCTCGACCAACATCAAGCTCACGAGTCCTCCCGAAAAATCCTCCTCCGAGAAGAAGGATTCACGCGAGCCACTTGCCTCATTTCCTTCATCACAGCTACCGCCTCGTTATTCTTCTGCTGTTTTTTCTCGTCCCAAACCCACCTCTCAACTCCCTCCATGCTCTCTTCGCCTCCCACACGCCCTTCCATTACAGTTCATATCATCCCCTTCCACCCACCCTTCTCTATTTCACTATCTCCCCCCCCCTCCCTCTCTCTCTCACGCCTTACTCTCCAAACCTCTTCTTTCTACTTTACGAGTGAGAGAGGCGACGTCACTCACGATAAAAAGATATATTCAAGAGAAGTGACAATGCGTCTTCTGAAAATATGCGCCCTCACAGATTTAAGTCCGTTACTCTGTCCTTTTTTTTTTAATTTTGGGGTTATCGCGTTGGATTAAGACCTCTTTTAAGGGGTGAATTTTTCTGAGGGATTGGTTGGATTACGCTTTCATACTCCACCTCGGATATATGAGGGCTTTAAACAATCCTTTCTATATCTGTTTATCTCGGTATCTTCGCTGTAATGTCTTTTATTTCTCTACTTACGGATGCTTAAAAATGACTCTTCATGCTTTTCAATAACAGGCTTTGTAATTTTAAGAGCCGATTGTTAATGCAGAGAATGATTCTGCATATCTTGTATGGGAACGATAATCAAAGATTTATTCCTCGTGTCAAAATTTCGTCTCTTTTTATATGATTGAATAATGCAGACGGCTTGTTAATTTTGGTTTTTGTTCAAGATGATTGTAGCGGTAGATCATACAACAGTGATGATATAGCTGTTTCTCCATCACGTGCATTTAGAAATTTATAACTCGGACATTTAAAGCAATTGTCAATGTGTCGATAGGCGATGAAATGTCCTTCATCGCCCACATATTGTAAGATATTTAATAAAATGGCAAAGCATGCCAACCAAGTGCATAAATATAACACGTATAACTTTCCTCAGATATCAAACATAACAGCCATATAATTTTGTCGTTTGTTCATTTTTAAATTGATTTGTTGGTCAAAAGAAATTATGGGAGAGTTTGAACAGACAGTTAATAGAGATTGATTAAAACTATGATATTAATGGACGGTGATAAGTGCATCACTGCATATTGACGGATAAAAGATGACCAAGAAAACGCAAGAACACATGTATTTGAAACGAGATATTCGGTTTCAAATGAAGATCATAGCGTCCCACTTTTTATACAATCGCTGCTCATTGACTTTTGAGACATTCAGTCAGAGGGGAGTCCTTGACACAGACCCAATTTTAGAGCTTAGAACGAGGCGCTGAAATACAGGACTCCTCAACGCCTACCCGTTCTCCAAAACAGTACTCATTAGTTTAACACCATACTTTTATAGACCTGTATGAGAAAATGCCGAAAACCGCATTCGTTTTCTTTTGATAAAAATTATAGCTTTATTATTTTTTAAATAAAGGAATTTAAAATGGGGTTGTTGAACAATTTATGATTTTTAAATACTAATATGCCACTCACACGAACAACGTTTATAGATTTCTTTTCGTTTCGACGAGAAATTTGATTCTAATTAATGTTATTTATATTTATATTTTTATTTATAATGTCGTGATTTTAGCCGGTTCTAAGAGAATGATTTTGGTAATATAAAGTTAACCTTCTTAAATTAGTTTCAAATAAAAAATAACAGCAAATCAATAGATTTAATTTTTTCGTATCTTTTCGTCTTTCCGTAAACTGTTGTTTCCTTCCTTCTCCTACGTTTAATCGATTCATTGAAATATGTGTGTTGGGTTGGGTTGGTGTAGCAAGGATATCAGTAAGAAGCGTTTAACGTTTTAGATATCATTATTAATATTTAATCTTTTTCTTATGATCTTGAGTGGAAGAATGAGAGGTTTCGTGTGTGTGTGTATATATATATATACTTATATATAGTTTTCATGAGTAACTTTGTTAAGTATGGCTAATAATTTTCTTTTGGCCGAATGGCCCTGAAAATAGATTTATGAATTGTAAATCTCGTGATAAGATTGCCTTAATGTATTTGAGGATGAGATCAACTCTCTGCCGTCTTAGTCAATTGGAATACATGTAATTCAAAATCTGATTTGTTTTGTTCGCACATGATGTTAACCTGAACGAATTGGAGCTTTTATGGTGGAAGGCATTTCAACGTTAAGAACTCTTCAGCAATGTGTTTTAAAAGCCCCAGGCTGTGAAATTATATGCAGTCTCTTTGCCTCAGCTCTTGACTATATTTTGATAATGGATATTTTCATTGCGTAAAATTTTTGTAATTAAATTTGTCGTTGTATAGATTTCGTGAACTTTTAAGAAAATCTTTCTTGTAAAAATTTCATATTCACGTCGTGTAACTTGTCAAAATAATTTAAATTAATTTTCCAGGTTAACTCCGTTTAGGTTATAATATCAACGTAGTAATTATTTTCATTCATAGTTCACACGTGTTTTGGATGTACTTATTACTTGATTAAAACTACGAATTATATGTCAACAAATCGGTCAGTTATACTTTTAAGTAAGTACCCCTTTCATTTAAATGAACCATGAAATGCCACTAAATCAAAATGTGATTGATGAAATAACATAAACTAGTCAATGATACTAATCGGAGACATTGTAAGTATAATAATTACTCCTACGCCGGCAAATTTGCCTTAGCACACCTGCTAGTCGAGTACTTCTAAAGTGAAATTGGCTATTTCCTGAAAGGCCATCATAATACTAATCCCACGTTAACATAGGTGTTACGATGATGAATGTGATTGTGTAAAGCTAGATTTTTTATTAGTCTTTTAAGGGTGTCTTTTTAGGTAAAATTTATGCTCTCAAGAATAGACTTAGAACCTTTATCGCAAACGCTGCCTTTGTATGAAATTGCTCGAGGCTTCTGGAAGGAATCAGAAGGTCACGAAAATGTGCAAAAAAGAGTCATTAATTATATAGCTTTTCTCTGTATTATCTTTTATTACCTTGCCAGCGAGTTAAGACCTATTCTTTTGTTATCGGGTAGTGATTGCAAAAGAACGACGAAATTGAAATATGACCATTGTGACACTGAGGAATATTTTCCTTAATAGAGTGAATGATTCACATATGTCAGTTATGTTTTATTTTAATCTGTTGTATACGTCTTCATTCGCGTCGCAATAAATTATAAATATAAATAAGAAACTCGATACATTTTTCTTTAAAACAACCCAGGTCCGAAGATCGTAGGTCTTCCTGTTTAAATTTGCAAAGGAATAGAAGCTTGCACTTCGAAAAAATCGCCTTGTACGTGTTATATTATAGGAAACGGAAATTATGCTCTGGAGTGGAACCCGGGTCTTTTTTTCCTGAGATTTGTAAATTTTGACGTTGTGGGTATACCATAACCTACAAACAGTGAAAATGTCATACTCTTAGCTCATATGGAAGTGCCAAAAATGTATTAGTTATTGGGATTTGAAACGGCATACATACATACATAGAGTTCAAGTTATAATAAAAGTTGTATAAAAAAGTTTCGCATTATGTTTAGAGTTTACTATTCATAGTTAACGCGAACGTGATTAGCCAAAGAGTGCTTTCTTACGTTATGTGTATCAGAAAATTTACTCAACGCATCTTATCTTAATTTCATAAATATTCTATACTAACTTTGGTCACATTAAATGTTAACGGAGAAATTCAAACTTTAAATTCCATATAAATATGCAATACACTGTATATTTGCCACAATGTTTGCGTAAGTGATAAATACATTATTAATTTCCGCGATCAGATGTCTTACATTTTTACTAACGGGTATTGCACAGTTGTTTTTGTAATTTTATTCCTCGGCGGTTCATTTGATAATCATGTAAAATGTTTAACTGACATTCGAGTTATATTTATTATCCCTTTAAATGCAGCCTTGAGGTGAACTTAAAATTCATTTTTGCAATAGACGACTAATGCCTACCATTTACTGAGACTATTGAATCCGTATACAGACTGAAATGACGTTGACGTACGATTATATCAAGCCATAGCGATGTGCCGTAAATCACGTAAGCTCAATTACTTCTTCGCGATAGATAGATAAAATTAACGGAAATGTCCCTCATCTCATCAGCATGCCAGGAATTTTTTCAAGTTGAAACAAATCAAATCCATTAACCTCTCTTCCAGACGGCATTATATTATCCCATTCAATATTCCCGCTCTCACCCTATTCACATAGCTCCAAGCGCATCCATTAACTTTCCTCACACCCAATAAAACGACTCATTTCTTCACTTCTCCATCATGCGGGTTATTAAATTTAAAAAAAAGGTAGAAAAACCAGGCATCTAGCGAGAGACTTGTCTGTGTGGGGGGGCTTTAATACAATCGAGGCAGGAAGTGTAAAACAATTACGTTGCAATGACGAACAACGCGACGAGATATGAAGGGACCGATTATTTTTTTGCGTTAAGCAAAGGCGAGCAAAAGGAAGAGATTGGGAAAGTGCAAGGAAATTCTTCTGTAACAGCGATTGGTTTTATAGTCTTGCACCAAGACCTTATCGTCATTTCGAACGAAAGCCATTAAGCCACGTGTGTCGAGATTAATCTCTCGTTTTGCTAAAACGAGAAAAAAAAGGATTGACTGCAGTAGTGTAATCAAAGGAAAGCGAGCCTTTCCCTATGTATATCCAATGTCCAGCTGATGTATCGTCTCTCAATGCGTTTTAATGCTGTCGACATAAGGAGACGTCTCTTATCCCCAGTCATTGATGGAATCTTCAATCTTTAATTAATTTAATCTTAAAGTAAAAGCAAAGGTTTTTCTGTTTGTTTTTTTTCGCTGACATCCGCATTCCGGAATGAAAATTTTGACTACTTAGTGTGGAAATTAACATATGTGACTCGTTTTTCTGTGGAGTTACGTGAAGCGATTCTGCTTTTGCTGAGCGGTTTTTGCGGCCACCAAACATATCACATTGGAGAATATAGCTGATAAACAGATGGCACTAAATTTTTCCATTAATTAAAGTTTTGACATATTTAACTGCGAGGCCTCTCCATGCACGCACTTATATATCCCAAATATTAATTTTGTAGCTGCCTGCGTGCGTCACACCGGTGTAGAATTGGTAGGTCTGGAATAGAATACTCTAAAACTTGGCAAGTATGTATTTAGATATAAACATACCAGGAAAAATCTGAAAACCTTGAAACGTGGAATGGTTGCGAAACAAATTAAATTTTAAAATAAAAATGTCCCCATAAGAAATACGTACATACATTGATTCGCCATTGATAGCCATAATATCGCTTTATTATGTTCGTTAGAAGTACGATAAAAACGTGGGACTTGGAAAACTATACGGCCAAAAGAACTATGAGAGAATCGGAATCAGTGCTGAATAAGCTTAAAAATTTGTTTATTATCAGAAAAATGGGAATTTTTCAACGTTTTAACCGAGAAATTCAGCTACCGTGAAAACGAATACGATGATTTTAAATGGCAAATGGGGCTGGAAAGAGATCGCTTTGTTATAGTGAAATGAAAAACGAGAAGAAAGATGGGAAGATATTTTTTTTGCGATTTTCTAGCATAATTCCATCATTTTAATATAAAAATACAATATAATTCTTTTAATTTTATTCCTTAAGTAAATAATAAATATAGCCCGTAAAAATTATGCTTTTAGTCTTTTTTCGCCGTTATATCCAAATTTCAAGCAAATCTATATAGGGATTCTGTCCATTTGCTGCAGTTAATTCACATATATCAACGATAAAAAAAATAAATCTGTTTTATCATATAATATTCGTCTCGGTAACTCCTTCTGGGTGTATTGAAAGAAATGAAAATAAACCTTCGAGTCCAGGATAAGAATGAATAACTGAAAGAAGACTACCCGGATTTGTTGATAATGTCTTTATTATTTGTTAGAATATCAAATGTACCTTGTTTGAAGAACAAGATGCCAAAAAAGGTTTGATACGGAATGGAACTAAGCGCGACTAAGGTCATATCATCACTTTCTTATAGCCCAGAAAGGCTGACATCAATGGAGAAAGAATCGAGGAGGTCATAAAATGCTTATATTTAGGCCATCTCACCACCGAAGACAGATCGCGCCTGTTTTAGAGATCAAAAGTAGAGCGAAAATGGCACGGAGTGAGTATAGGACAAAGCGCTCGTATTTTTCAATCTAACATCCCTCCTTGTTTCGAAAGGAAGTGACTCGATCAGCGTGTTCTACACGTCTTTAAGTGGAAGAAAGATACATGAATCGCGAATGCTTTAATGAGTCAGCACGACACAAAGAATCGCATAAATTGCGTGCTGAAAGAGGAGGGAGGGAAATATGGCTGGATACGATGTGAAAATTAGTCTATGGCGTAATAAATAAAAACAACGAAATAACAAAAATGAGGATTTATGAATGGCAAAAAAGTTAAGTCTTTAAGCAAGGAGAGACGATCGACTGTGTAAGTCTAAAGTAACCAATCCAAAGGGAATTTAATCCACGTTTATTTATTCTTTCATTTTATTATATTTTTCAGCTCATGTTTAGGTTATTTGATTGAGTTGTCTGAACATTATCAAGGACGTACTCGAAGTAAAAAAATAGTTTTTGTACGATTTTTTTTGTAAACTGTACGATACTATTTATAGCTATATAACCTCATTTTTGGCGTTTTCAGTGATCAAAATAAAATAACAAATCGATTATTGCAAAACTCTTGTGATTGACGTATAAAAATGTTTGATAAAGCATGCGATATCTATGTTCCATCAAATACAAGTTCACAACTCGATCGCTGTCCGCAAATTTTGCCTCATATTTCTTCCGGAAGTAGCTTGTAGTCGATGCTTTGGACCCTTTGTCGCAATTAAAATATGGGATTTTCTTGTTCGTGACGTGTATTGAAGTAGAGTATATCATAAGGGTTTCCATCATCCGTGTTAGCCGCTATACAAAGTCCGGGTGTTACAACTGGAACTCGTCCAGCGCGCTTAAGGAAAAGATTTAATTTAAAAATCGATAAGGAAAGATGTCCCTAAAATAGTATTGTTTCATGTAATTTATGGATGTAACAATCACTAGTCTTGGGGAAGTAATTTAGGAATTCATTGCTCACGAGTCACTTTATTTGTTTTTTCCAGTTAATTGCTACTGGATGGTTATACTAAGCACAAAAGTCCAAATAGTGCGATACACTGTGAGATAAAATTCAAATTTAGGAAAAAGTGACGGTAATCAATCATGAAATTGATCGAAACGGATTTTTTTACCAAACGATTTTAATATCATGATTTCAGAGTAATTACTTTAGATTGTTTCTCTTATTAGTTTGTCGCTATTAATATTATGGTTTATATGTAGTTAAGAAAGATGGGGGAAACAGAACCTGCGAGTATATCAGGTTCTTGAAAAACGCCTTTTTCTTCGAAATTATTCGAATCCGTTTAAATGGCACTTCTTACACAATACTATGTCAGTAGGGTACCGTTAAATGACGTGATTAAAGGATTAATAAACCTTTTCAAATCTTTTATAGAGCAGGTTTCCCTGAAATGGGCTCCCTTAGTCGACACGGGCTTCGGTTTCTGAGAAAAGTTTTACGTCTCTGTTGCTTCCATTTTGATAACGACCTATCGCACCATAAAAAAGACTATGGTCTTTTTTACAAAAAAAAGTTTTGAGAAAAACAGTATAGTGGGTCGCGGGTCCCATTTCCTTGAAAATTCTGATTAGGCAATAAGGTCAAGGCCTATAGCAGATGAATAAGTTCACTGAGATGCATTAGGGGTGACATTTCTTAGAGAATTCACAAGCCACAGCTGTAGAGGGTGTGTACGTATAGTAATATGCCTGCGTTCATTATTATAGGCGTTTTTTTTGTATTGATAATTTTCCTACTCATAAAGAGTGACAAATAATGGCTAAATTTTGCATGAAAATCAGAAATTGGCGATGTGATCAGAAATCGCATTATCATATGATTGTTACTTAATATCAAGCGGTAATTAAAAATAAAATCACTTAAGAACGTTCTATTTCTGAAAAAAGAGCGCTTTTTATGCGCTTCCTCTTTTTAAATTCGTCCCTTCGATATATTACGTAATTATTCCCCTCTCCTATTCTATCTCAACTTCTCATAATTGGAATAGTTTGAGAGTAAATATGCACGAAGAACAAGGCGCTAAATCAGTGGCTCTCAACCTTTTCTTTTGTCTGCGTCACCATGTTCAGTTAATTCAGTTATGCGTCACCCTTTTTACAGTTCTAATATCTTCAAGTCACCTTTAAAGATAATTTGGACTTTCTTTACCAAATAAAGATCAAATTCTGGCATTTAAATAAGCACGAGTGTTTATTCTCCTGGTTTTATTTATGTATAGAAGTCAGAATCTAACATAATGTGAGTTTATCAGATATTCGCGTCACCCTGGGGTGTCATGTCACCCGGGTTGAGAACCACTGCGCTAAATACATCATAGTTTAGAACATTGTTTCCCAACCTATGATCCGCGGACCGTTTGTGGTCCGCGAAGGTTTTGTTGGTGGTCCGCGAAGGTTTCCAAATTGTAGGTTTTTTTAGACCGCACCTCATATTTAGTTGAATTTTTTTCGGAAAAGTTAATCAAGTTAATCAAATTAATTACACTATCACAGGTATTCAAAACTTTATTAATGTTGTTAACTTAAAGATTTTCCCACTCTTTCATATTTCCCGATTCCACCTCTCAGCCATCCATAACTTACACTTAATGATCTTACAATTAGTGCGAACTGTATTAATGTTAATACAGAAGAATTATTTGATTGCGTTTCATTTTACATATTAACCCTTCAAGAGAAATTTGAAAACTGTTTCCCTGACGAATCTGACCCTCGCAAAGGTTACTTGTGGATTTTGGATCCATTTTCTGATCATGATTATAACCAGTTGTCACTTGAAGAGGAACAGTCACTAATTGATATAGCATCAAATGTCCAATGCAGAATTTAAAAAAATAACACTGTACGACTCGAAAATTTTTTGATAAAGATTAGAAATGAATACCCTGTACTGAGTGAGAAGGCCCTAAAGATTCTCCTTCCATTTAGCTCTACGTACCTATGTGAATCAGGATTTTCAGCTGTGGTCGCTACAAAAACAAAGAAAAGAAATCGTTTATTAAACCTGCAGTCTACGTTAAGGTTATCTCTGACTTCTTTAGCTCCAAATATTAATGAACTTATGCAGGATATTCAACACCAAGGTGCTCATTAATATACACGTAGGTACATTCATTTTTGTTCGTATAAAAATAAATGTTTTTTTGTATTTTACAATTCTTCTGTATTAAGTATATAGTTTAAAAATAAAAGGCATTTTGTAATATGTTTATCATGATGTTATTTGTAAAACTATTTTATATTTCACGAATTTCTCCTACAAACGTTGAAAATAATTCTTAGAATAAAACAAAAAATTATCAGACGCCCCTCAAACAGGCAGAAACGTGTGCAATATATTTGAAAATGTTCAAAGAAACTACGTAACCAATAACCCCTTTTCTTAAACGTAGTTACAGTAAGTATGTTAGTGTAAGTAATGAGGCGGTCCGCGGGACCTGGAAGGCTTGTTGAAGAGGTCCGCAGAGTTCAAAAGGTTGATAAAAACTGGTTTAGAAGATTGTCTTACTATTCGTGTAGTTTGCACTGTAGACGCAACTGTGAATTATTTCATTGGCCTGTATAAATCGGAAAATTTTGGAATAAAATTTTTTTAAATTAATGTATTTTCAATAGGCAATATTTCTAGTTATTTCTGCCTCAAATACCTTTAAAGTTTTCTTACTTTAGAAAAAGGAACATAAAATTGCGCATGGAGGGATGCAGGCTGTGCAATGCGAATGAAAATTTGGTCAAATTTTACCATATCATTATTTAACGTTAATTACATATTGTTAAAATATGTAAAAAAAAGACCGTTACCTCGATGCGCATCTATCTCTTCAATGTAGATATAACGAAAGTTTTAAGAAACTTTTAGCATGAACCGAATTTTTCATCAATAAATTCGTGGATATTTTTGTCCTTTTTAGTATACCTAGAGTAAATTCAGGTTGCATATCATTATCTAAATAATATTAATAGTTACGTGTATAATATTTTTTCATAATACTCAGTCAAATAATCGTTTCTTGCAGGATTTTCTATCGGATCGTATATTTGATATTTGTATACCTTTACTATTTTCGCATAACGTAAATAATTTTTTGTGCTGCGTTGAATCTGAATTCACTAACTAATTTATTATACGAAAGTGTTCATACGTTTTCCTTTATTTTTACAAAATACTGGTAAATTTTTAACGATAATAATAACTTTTTGACAAAAAAATTGTTATACCGTACGAAATCAATTTCTAGAAGAATGTGATTGTTATCTCTTCTAATTTATTTATTGCATAAAGCAGCATATCAACGTAAAATGTCATTGGCAATATTGCTGATTGGTTTCTCCTTCTGTTACATCAGGTGAAACTTATTATTCCTCCATTGGAAGTTGTCCAGTCGTGTTCAGCATCCTCTTCCCGTACACGTGCCAAAAAAATCCGCTTCAATATCGGACTTTTTAATGTCAAGGTTTCAGATGGACGTTTTTATTTGTCGTTGCGTCGCTACCATTACAAGCTTATGCTTTTATAAGGATGTATAGTTAGGGGAATGGATTCATTAATTCCGTTGCATTCCCACGATTCATTATTTCACCCCGTGACTTCACAATTTTCGGCCGGGAGTAAATAACCTTTCTAGTACGCTCACACAACAGGATATTTTGCAATCGGAAAAAGAGATGGGAAGAAATAAAGAGGCGCATAGACCGACAGGAAAGAGGAAATGCCGATTTGCTCGAGGTTATGTTTTTAAACGGGCGTTAAAAAAAAACTCGTCATCATGGGCGGCGATAATTACCTTATATTGGAAGTACCATAATAGGTGACGTGGCTTATGTGGCAATTACTTCAATCGCCTCGCTTTTATACGTCCATCTTAACGACTCCGTTCTGTTTCCTCTGCCAGCTTATTAATTGACTACCAGGAGCCTTGGCGCCTGCCTCAGAGGTCTCCCATTGCCCCATCAATCATTCAGGGTGTATTTAACCGCGCTAAAAGAAACGGTGACATCACCCTAGAGGAACGGTCTCTGTTTATGTTTCCACGGGAAAGAATTCTATAACATCGACTGAAACGCCGTCGTACGTCGAGAAATAAAATAAAAAGGAAGAGCCGTCGATTTTAATCTCTTTTTTCTTCCGCTCTCTCTCTCTCTCTTTCTCTTTCATTCCGCTCCTTTTTTTCCCCATCACTGGAGATGTTTGTATGGAAAAGGGCGGGGGTTTCTTTTGAGATGCCGTCCTCTTTCTTTAGTCTTATACTCATTCCGCGTCACGTAATGTATCATCGCGATGCGTTTGTTTTTTCTGTCACGTCCGTAGAGGAGGTGTGCATTTTGCGGTGGCATAACACCCGACATGTCACGCATATGATGGCAGTATAGGGTTTTCCGTCTCGATGGACGTGCTCGGAATTAATGTGTTTTTTTTCATTCTTCTACGCGTGTAGACACGCGAAGCTGCTAAGAACGCGGATTTTTTACCCTGAGATTTAAACCTCTCCTTTTCTTAAAAGAAATCGATTCCGGAAAGGAGTGTAGGATGTTTTCCGTGCGAAGCGATTCCGCGAAATTTTTATGCCAATAACAAAAGCGATGATGTGACATTTGTGTTCGCTCAACACAGACGTGTGAATCTTAATCGAGTTTTTTTTCCCGATTGTGTCGTTTCATTCTATAAAATATATCACAGAAAATGAAATGGATGCTTTCAAAAAATGTATCTTACAATTGGTTCAACTTAATTAAAAATATTTGTAGGTATTTGTCATTCAAGAAAAAACACTTTAAATTTAAAAAATGGAAAAGATTAATAATCTGAGGTTTATCCTATGGCCACAACAGCGCTATTAAAAATCAGATGCGCATTTAGAATCTATCCTTAATGAGTCGCCACGGAAGAAGGCCTTATTGTAGCCGAAATGCGCAACTGGTTTTTCATAATCCTAAGTACTTTTCTCAATTACTTGATGTTTAAGTGTTTATTCTTGAATTGTTTTCAGACATAAGGGAAACTCAGTAATTCTCTAGATATTTTTATTATTAAAAGCAGAACTCGTAATTTTATTCGGGAAATTTTACATTTTCATTCGTATAATTAAAATTTAACGTTACTAATTTGAATTTATGATATTTCGCTTAAATGTCACCTTCGTTAAACTCGTTTTCCATTTTTGATGCGCATTCGCAACGGACTCTTCTGGCCTTTAAGTTATGAATAGATGACAATCGCGCAATGCGCTTTCGTCATATTTCGCAAGTTATCTAATGAGATGCATCTCAGCTGCAACTCTGGCATCTTCGCCATGACTCATCGCTTGCTTAGCTAAATTGAAACATTTTTAGCGCAATCTTATGGCTTTCCTAGGCCAAAGAACCCGGCGAGAATTCGAGACAGACTTAGAGAAGGTAAACTTAGAAGACGTGATTCCTTGGGACAATTCCCTAGGTAAACAGCATTAGAGGCACTCGATCATTACTTTTTGTTTGCTCCTTATCTCAGCAGAGTTGCGATAACTACTCCTTTGCCTCGCAATGCCTTATTTTCCGCTACATGCGAAGAGTATTCTGTTATAAGCTATACCTCTCGACTCAAGGCGCGCATCCTCATTTTTTGACTTTTTTTTGACACTCAAGAGACGTTCCATTTCCAATTTGCTCGGCGTACACAGTCACGTCTTTCTCGGTTGCGTTACCCAGTCGTTTCGAGTCCATTCACAATCTTTTAGCTCTACAGTGACGCGTGTTGGGAGATTGTCGTTTGTTTTTTTTCTTACTTTAACCAGCCGTGTTTACAGGCTACTTTTTTGTGACGTTAAGTGACGCCGGATTATTTTGAACAACTCTAATGTTTATTTATTTATGCCTGTTAAAAGGGCTTGCGGCGGTTTTAAATTTGTAGGTAAATGTTGAGCTACCTTTTGTGATGCAGTAATTCCGAATAATTGTCGTAATAAAATGTGGAAGTGGATTAATTCGGCTGTGATTTGAATAAAAATTGAGATGACAGGAAAATGGGAAGAAATAACTAGTTACAGTGATTGATCAGCCGTATAGTTTCCTCGATCAATTGAAATTTGCGCGTAAACTCGCATTCCTTACATTTATCACATTTCTGAAACTTTCTATGGCTAAATTTAGAAATATTAATAGATTAATTGCATACTGTTAATTGATTAAGATCAAGGTTAATGAGAAAATATTTGGCAATAATTGGCACCAATGACTTGTACTACGAAGAAAGAATAACGTTTTCAGCATCTACTAATGTCTGGGGATCTGAAATGCTCGACATCAACTTGAAGAAATATTCAACGAAACAAGCCGAGTTTTTAATGCTTTTCGATTAGTTTGTTCCATTCTGAATTTTTGAAATACCTTCATGTCAATGTATACAGCTTACTTCTCTCAGGTGTCCCATTAATACTACTTTGTACGCAATATATCATGATTGGAACATTATTTTTGCGATATCATCACGCGTTAGATATACTAACGCAAAAGTATCATTGCGCAATATTTTTTCATCACATTATTTTTCCATCTTTCACAGTTATTCTGCAGCCTCGTTATTAATCTCTAGAATATTAAGGAAAAAAATACCATCTGGGGAAAAAATAAATTAATTCATTTACATTCGGTGATCATTAAATGAACCTTAGGTTAAAATTATTTCAATGACTTCTTCTATTCATACAAAAAAGGGAGTAAAAAAATATCAATTAACTGTAATGTTTGAATATGATGAAAAATTCGGAAAAATCTAGCAAAAAGAAGTTCATAAAAAAGAACAGGCATAGAAGTTTGATAAAATATACGAGAAGAAGTGAACAGTGATTAATTGAGCACACAGATATTTGATTATAAAAGCGACGTGAAATGAGAGGCATTAAAATGTAGCGGAAAGGATTGTGAATTGGAGCAATCTTACTAAAGTGATGAAGCGTATTACATTTACAGAAAAGGATTAATAGTTATCAAGAGATAATATACGAAAAATATGAATCAAGTGAAGCTGGTAGTGGAATCATTTGGCAGTTCTCCAAAATTCAAAATTCAAGAAATAGGATGTGGTGCTTGTGCGGAAATGAACAATCATTCAATTCCATAGACGTTGAATATGACGAGTGGAAATGCTTAAGTTACTAATAATGGAAGAAAATTATTAAAAAATTCATGAAATGACGATATTACAATTGAAAACGGAATTTTTAACTTGCTGGAGACTTTGAAAAAGAAGATATGGCAGTATTTTATCATAGAGGGAGGTAGATATATGGATTTTGACAGAAGATTTATACTTGTTTGCCTTCAGATAAAAAATGTGAAGCCCATTTGATGTGACGATTTCTGTAAGGTTAGTTTTCAAAGATTAGAGGTGTTTATTTTCAGTATTTATCTATTTATATAAAAGTAAAACTTTGATGATTTTCAGGAAAATCAAGTGAATGGATCGCGGTAGCAGGAAAGAGTTCTTCAACAAAAAATGCCAAATATATACGAGGGATGTTCAGGAGAGACTGAGAAAGTTTTAAAACGAACACAAACAAGATATCGACCTCGTGGCCATTATCTTTCCCCTCAACGGCTCACTTTTACGCCTTCAAAATTGCACGAGACATGGCCCTATCTGGCTATTGGTGGCGCTAAGGGTCCGAAGAGACGAGGAGATTATGTATAGAGAACGAAGTGTTACCGAGGAAGAGATGACTGTCGATATACCGCAGCTATAGAAAAACTTATTTAAAAAATCGCTAGTTGAATACGATTCAGGTGATGCTACGTTGATAATAGGTTATAATCTTAAGAGATGCAAAACATTATAAATTATTTCCTCGTTAAAGCATCAAAATAAATATAATTGAGTGAGCTTTGTAGCAAATTCTAGATAATTAATCGTCGGAAAATATTTATTGATTGGTATGTCACAATTTCTTATTTATAGTAAAACATATTTAAGACTATATAGAAAATAATTTACTTTCAAAAGGCAGAATTTGGTGCAACCTTTTATCATGTCAGTATATTTTATTCCGATAAGTTAAAACGAAATACTTCAACCTTGAATGACACCTCAAATAAATAACTTTGTGCTAAATCTTGTTTCAGAAGGTTAGCGTCGTTTGTTCTGCTTGAAGAATAGACTTTTAAATGAGAAATGTAACTACTCGAGATAAATAAAAGTAAATTACTGCCTCACCTACACCAGTTAGTTATGCCGACCCTCTCTAAGTTACAATTAATGATCGTAAATTTGCGATATGTCTTTCATACAATATATAATCTACTCCAGTCAATTTTAAATCGCTCCGTGGGTGGCGTTCGTCGGCCCGCATCAATCAACCCGTCGTATCCGTTACAAAATAATTGGCGTTTCAAATCGATAGTTTACCTATCATACGTTCGCTCCCTAAACCCCGACGGGGTGTTGATTCTCGAACGCCGAAATTATTAGTTTCTGCAACACTTTTGAATTGATAAAGTTTGTGTTTTTAATGTTGACCACCAAATTTACATTTGTATGGCATTCATATTTATTGCGTTTTTATTTTTGTTTTCGTTTAAGAATATTTCTTGCAATTGAGATCGGGTTTTTTTAAATCGAAGCGAATGATTTGCTCGGGACTAGGTTAACTGTGTGAAGGAGAACACAATAACTTCCAATTTGTCCTTTATTGCTTGTATAACGAGTCTCTATGAAGTTACGGTTCGTTATGTTAGTGATTTGGTTAGCTGTAAGTTTTACTCGAAAGTTTAAATGAGAACTACACTTTATGTTAATTGCAATTCTCGTGATGCTTCCATGTGAACGTTAAATACTTTGATTTCTATCATGCATAATCATTCGCATCGCGTTGTCGGTTATTACATATATAAGACGACAATTGATGCGACTGGATTCAGCCTCTTCTTGCTGAATTCGATAACATTATGTACAAAGAGTATGATATGGATAAATTAACTTAAACTTTTTATTAAGTACATCTTTCTTTTTACTGAAGGCAGTATTTTAAGTCGTGTAATAATTCTGCACAGTTAAAAACATTTTCCTAGCCTAAAATTATTATTTTGATTTGTTTATACAGTGTTCTTGCAAAAGGTCAGCGACATTTTAATCGCAAAATGTTTCTGGTATTTCGGCTTCGAATCTGTTAGTTTATTGCTATTACCTTTTCCGTTATATTTAAATAATAATTCACTTCCGCATCAGGTGACAATAAATAAATTGATGTAAAAAGAACGCGTTTATTATCATTAGTAAATTGAATCGATCCATTAATATTGACGTTTTTTGAAATTCGAAACGGGTAATCATGTAATTCTTTCTTCAAGCTTCGTCATTTCCTGCCCGTTGTGAATTATTAATCGATTGGTTTCACGGTTGATTAGCGCCATCGAATAAACTTGATCGGTAAAAAAAAAAAACGATCGCTCTGTTATTCTGTACCAGAGACGAATTTTTCGGAGGCGTCTGGGTCCTTTCCTACTTCCTCTCACACCCTCGTCTCCTTCTGATCTGCCTCCACTTACACACTGTCCCCCCTCCCTCCCTCGGGTCATCCACCCTTCCGAATCGTCTAACATCTCCCATTCCACTCTTCCACTCCACTCCCATCCTCCGCTATAAGAGAGTGAGAGTGGAAGGGGCGGAGGTGTGGTAAGACGGCAAGAGAGAGAGGGGAGGGTCTAAAAAAGAAAGGGTAGGTCCCCCCCCACCCCACCCCCGCTTACTCCCTCCACCTTTCCTCTCGCTCTTTCGTCCTTCTGGTTCACGCTTTCGGTCCAGTGACGTATGATAACCGTCAATATATGCGTAACAAGGGTTTTTGGAGTGGAGTTGTAACTGGTGCGACCTTACTTTGTGCACTTACCTCCATCTTCGTTCCTTCCTTTCACTCTCTCTCTGTCTATCCTTTTCCGTGATGTCCCGTCGTTTATTCAGCCCAGAAACATCAAACGCCAAACCTCCGACTTTGTTTACGGTATCTTTTGTATTTTTCTTCTTTTTAAAATGTAAATTTTTAAATTCTAAAATTAAATTTTTATTGAAAGACGATGATTCGTGTTAAAACGGACTCCATAGCCCGTATTAGGACATCTATTTCTCTCTTTCTCTTTCCATCCCTCACTCACTCAACCTCTCTCTCCCTCTCCCTCCCCCCCTTTCTCTCTCTCCCTTCCTCTCTCTCCCTTCCTCTCTTTATCCCTCTCTCTATCCCTCTCACCCTCCCTCCCTCCATCCCTCCCCCTCTCTCCATCCCTCCCCCTCTCTCCATCCCTCACTCTCCCTCCCCCTCTCTCCCTCCCTCTCTCTCCATCTCTCTCCATCTCTCACTCTCCCCACCTCTCCATCTCTCTTTCTGTCTCTCTCCCTCTCTTTCCCTCCCAATTTCTATCTATCGTTTCCTCCTCTCCCCCGTTGTTATAGTTTATGCGCTCTGTAATTTCAAGCATGTATTAAATTCAATTGTGACTTGAACCGTGAAGTTTGCTGTCGTATTAGGAGAGCAATAACGCTAACAAAATAATAAGCTGTTACATTACTTTGCAGATCATATCAAGATAAAGGAAACAGTGAGGTTTCTTTGTTTTGTCAAAATAGGAGTCAACATTTAAGAGATAGTAACGTTAATTAATGTTCACACGTGCCTTACTTAATAAAAGTTGATAGTTTTGATGGCATTTCATTTCGAGAATTGCAGTTTTGTACTGGAAAAAAAAGATTCCCATAGAATTAGCTACTCCCATAATTTTTGATTTTTTTTCAAAGACTCCTATATTTTTCTTTAGAGATTTGGTTTAAATGTAACTGTATTGAATTGATATCTTTTTATTATCAAAAAATTAGTGATATAGTTTCGATGGTTTATGATTATTCCCAACAGTCTATTTTTTATCCTAAAATGAAAGAATAATTTGTACTTCACGAAATAAAAATATCTCACGAAGCTTAACATTCGTTAAATTGAGAATTTTTAATAAAATTACATAGTAGATGTTTCCTAAAACGAACAACTTGAAAATTGATGCTCTGGTTTAGTCAGTTATATTCACGAAGGTGTACGACTACGGATAAAAATATTTCTTTGTGGTAAGTGTAAGAATTGCATTTTACCAGATTTAATGTAGTATTTTCCTTTTGCAAGTTAAAGTATTATTTTTTCTTTGAAATGTATAGAAATTATGATCAAATATAAAAATGACATTTGTTGAATTTTCTTGTGACAAAACTAAAATGGTTGCACTAGAGGCAAAATACTCTTTTAAAAATATCGTATTATTTCTGAATATCTTAAAAGTTTTTTTTACGTTTTTGCCTTTCTTCTTCATTTTGGAAATATTTCAATTAAATTCCTTCAAATGGTACTCTAATGAAAAATTCTTTTGTTGCGTGAAAAATCACATGCCCTTAATTATTCTTGAGAATTTATGGCGGCAAACATGTACGTTATTTAGAGCCAAAAAGTTGAGATCAAGTTAAAGCATCGAAATTCCATTCTTTCCCTCTCAGGAATTAAAATTAAGTCGCTATTCTCTTTCTTTCGTCTAGGCCAAATGTGTGCCGCTCAAGATACCGCAACTACTGCTGCCCCGGATGGACTCAAAAGCAGGCTGGTGGTCTATGTATAGTCCGTAAGTATGCTGATTGCTTTATTCCCGAGGAATATAGATAACAAAGTCAAGAAAGTATGTCTCATACAGTATGATGAGTGGTCATTTTAAATCAGTTACAAATTTGAGACCTAAAATCTATTGGGAATGCTACTCAGCAATCGTGTGTTAGAATCTAGGTCGTATTTTTCCATCTGCTCCTTCTCCTAACTTCCCTGTGTAATTAAAGTACGCCATGTACAACTTCCATTCCATCGGAAAGGTAGTTGAGCAGTCTGTTTCATAATCGCATACAGGAATAATTACTCAATATCGGCACCTTACTCAATACTTACGTCAGTACGCTGCATTCGTCTATAGCAGGGGTTCCCAAGCTTTGTGAAGCCACGGAACCCTTATATTCAAATAATTTTCTCTCGCGGAACCCTAACTAAGAGGTAGTAAACCTAATCGCAATAAAATTAGCTTTAAATCATTATAATGTTTATTTACATAGCTTATGTATCTTACAGTATACATTTTACAAGTGAAGCTCGTGTTTCCTGCTGCAAATAAGAGAAGGAAGAGCGTATTGGGTCTCTTCCTCTGTCTATCGCGGAACCCCTTTTAGCTTCTGCGGAACCCAAGGTTTCCGCAGAACACAGTTTGGGAAACCCTGTTATATAGTCTATAGAAATAATGGATCATTAAATGTGAGTGAGGGCATTTCATAGGCTATGACTCAATAGTGTGCCCAAAAGATTATCACCTGTAAAGCCTTGAAAAGGCGGACATAAAGTTTAATTGCATTCTATTTTTACTTTATCGTATACGAAGTACCTATATTGAGAAAGTAAGGTAATCGCGAAAAAAAATCGACCTCGAGATTTTTCTCTTTGGTAATCCGTATATGTTACGAGATTATTGAGGAGAACACAGGTGTTAGCAACTTTTTACTTGCCATACACCGTTTTTGGTTTGGCCATAAGTACACGCTTATTGAGCCTGTTTTTCAGTGTCCTCCTTTTCCGAAGCTATACATTCTCTGTAATTTTAGAGAGTACCGGCCCTATTCAAGAGAATTTAATGTGCGCGTTGAAGAAACCTTATATATAAAAAAACATGCACGTTGCGTAATGGACATAGGTTTTCTTTATAGGTACTTGATGATTTTAGTGTATATTAAAATCACATTTTTAGGATAAATATTCTTTTGCAAAGTTATATAAAAATGAAAACTCTTCTAATTACTTAAAATTTCAAGCATTGCAATCGCTGGCAAGGTAAGCAGAAAATTATAAAATATTAATTTTTCATTCAGTATGTTCAACCAATTCATTTCACGTTTTATACGGCTCCTTGCAGAAATGAATAATCCGAAGAAAATTTTCAGTAATGTAATGTTTAATGGCAAGCCACCTTATTCAAAGTAAGAAATTCCAATTTTCATTTGAAATGGTGAAAAGTCCTTTTACAAAGAACCGCTTCCTTTTTCATGCTCTGCCGTGGTGTTTTCGAGATAACCGAACTTTACTTGACTTAAAGCTCACCAGCATCCTCTATTTCACCAACACTCAGGGCCATTCTTTCACCAAATGGAATTTAAAAAAGAGGTCTTTTTCATTAATCGGTTTCCTTCCTCCCTCTTCTAGCAATCTGCACGAGGCCCTGCGGACCGGGACGATGCATCAAGCCGAACACTTGCTTGTGCGAGGGCGGATCCCTGACCTCCTTTCCCTGCCCCCAAGCCAGTTCGCAAGGCTCTGGTCATCACCATCGCGATCACCACAGGGGAGGAGATCAAAGAGGGAACGGCGGCGACCATCGGGTGTATGGAGGTGACCATCGCTCGGTCCTCGAACACAGAGGAGCATCAGTCGACCATCGAACAGGTAATGTCAGAAACCACGTGAAACAAAATTGAGCTTTATTTATTATTGTAGAAAGGGTATGCGAGATTGTATTGACTTCACACAAAATTACTCATTAACCCTAGGACTACCAATCTATTTTCACTCCCGTGGAGTACCAAGGTGGATGTGGAGGGCTCAGAGGTCAACTATCTAACATAGTGAGGCTGGAAAAAGTAATATTGGGAGGCGGGAGTTGCGAAAAGAAAATTAATCGATCAGCAGGTTCCCTTAATTTAGGCCACCCGTTTATCATAGAACGCAGCCATTGACGAAATAATTGCAGAAAATAGAAAAATGTATAACATTGGTTGAAAACTGTGGATAATTGTTTTATATAAATATCTGTACAATTTAATAAACTGTCAAACTTTAGCGATTTTTTTGAGAGAGAAATAGACGAAAATAAAAGTTGAGGGCCTCGGAACCATGGTAATTCTAGGGTTAATAAATTAAGTAGGTTATATGAGCTCAATATGTATTCCATCTGATTCTGTCTTTACGTCAACTGATCCTAGGTGTTGCTTTCTGAATAAGATACTCCGAAAATCGTATAAAATAAAATTGATATTTCACTGTTTCGCTAGTAGGTGTTTTAAAATTAATATATAAATAAATATCAGAGACGGTATATTATTCCGTTATTGAAAAAACTATTATTATATATTATATTCGATAGCTCTAGGAAAAACTATCAAAGCTCTTCTCCGTGATACTCACATATGAAAAAACCAGGATTGAATTAATTTTCTCAAGGTGAAGTTTGTTTTATCATATCGTGACTAAATCAGGGACTTAATCCTATAGGAAATCTTACTGCTTAATATTTTGACCTTGCCTCAAATGTATTATTTCATCACGAGATTGGTTGGAATTGACATAAAATCTTTGTCACGCGTATTACATTTATCTGATCATGTTGGACGACAATATTTTAACTCAGTTAACCTAATGATTTTATTGCTAGAAGATTTGCGCGTCACGACATATTTCAAGCGATGCGTTAGAATAGGGCTACTTTAGAAATAATCGCTCTGCTGAATTTTACATTAAGATGCCTGATTTGTGAAAACAATCCAAAAAGAGAATAAAAATGAAATACTTGAAACGTTTTCCACAGTTTGATTCCGGGCAGAATCACGTCACCATGGTCGTGTAATACTACTAAGCGCTCGGAATTAAATTGTAGAAAAAGTACCAAGTATTTCATTTTTTATTCCCTATGATGGATAAATTTCACAAAATAACACCTCGAACTACGGATTTTAATCTGAAAATAGCCTTCTATACATTTTAATTATCGCGTTTACTTTTCTTTTTTTGATTCCCATTTTGAATTAGGGTCACAGTCTTTTCAAGTTTTTGTTAGCCTTGAAAATCCCTCACATTAACGCCTGCGTATTTCTCATTTTTCCGCCGCTTTCCTTGAGTATCAGCCAGTCACGACACCTCAGAAGTTCCCTCATCTCAGCAAAACTTAAGTCTTTCTGTTTGGGTATTTCAGCAGGACACCGATTAATCATTTAAAAAATTTACGCCCCGACAACTAAAAACAGACGATCGCTAAGGGATCGTGAGTCATTCATGCTTGGATCGTGAGTAAAACGGCGCGTCACGCATTTAATCCAAGAAGACGGATGATTCTGATTAATGAGCTCCCTCCCTCCCCTGCCAATTTGCCTCTCCTTTACTTCCTATCTCACTACCAGATCAAGTTTCGTGCCGCGGAAGTATTTTTCTCGTTTTCTTAATCTCTGCCCTTCTTTCCATTCGTTTATCTGACAATACCTCGCAAGCGATTATTCCGAAAAATTAATCGGTAATTATAGGTACTTTTCACTTTGGAATAAATCTCTTAAACGTTTTCGTGTTTTTCAAAATTAATAGCTTAGTAGCGCCCTAAAATGTGCCTGACTGACATCAAATAATATCCAAATGAAGAGATAAATATGTACCCACAAAATCCCTACCTTCACTTCAATTTTAATGTAATGAAACGATAATAACGATTCAATTATAAGAAATTTCTATCGTGCATTTCCATACGAATGATATATGTTTTCCTTATTTTGGCAATAAAATCGGTTTACTCTTAAAAATTGAGTCCAAAAACCAGATCCCGGTGTTATGTCGTAATCCTCACAGGGCTGTACACCTAGGATAATCATATAGGGCTATCTCTCATCTTCACTTGTCCGATGCACGCAAGCTCGTTGGAGTATTATAGGCCACGCGTGTTTTGTAATAGCGTCCAATTTATTTTTAGACTTGTCATTTACATGCTGGACTGACGCACCGCAAAACGCTAATCGATTCCACGATTTAAATGGCGTTTTTTCAGATGATACAGGAAATGGACAGGATGCGGTTCGTCCACTTAATACGTAGAAACAAAAATAAAGCTTTTATATAAACCGGTTCGTGTAATTCTTATCACTGTAATTGACATTCTGAAATTGCACACTATTAATCTACTTTTCCATTGCTCTGTTTTATGAGGAGGTAATTAAAATTGCTTAATTCTTGGCTTCAAATGCTTTCCACAAATAAAATTGTTGAGATGATCGAATTTTAGTCTTTAAACATATGACTGTTATGCTGATATCGATAAGATCTTTGCTACTGATGCATTAATGGATTTCATTGCTAAAAGTACGTGGATTAATTCGGAAATATAAAAAATTATTTGAATTCTCATATTTTTACCAGAATTACTTTTTTTAAATATCAGATCGAACGGTTTATCCATTTATAAGGCGTTTTTCATCACTTAATCTGTAGTGTTGCATTATAATGTCTAATATCGTGGCTGTTTTGTAATTTAGCCGATATAACGCGATCGAGTGACACAGGCCCCGGAGGTTTTTTTCCAGGACTCTGGCTCTTTCTGCGTTATTCGAATATTTTTACAGATTCGATCTTTCTCAACGTTAGGTCTCCAACTTATCGGAAGAGCGGCATCAAAGAAAGAAGCGCAATAGCGGAAGATATTAGAGTCAATGCCAAACGACACGTGATGCATTTTGATGCGCGTTTGTTGTGCAATGCGTGAAACAGAGAGAGAAAATCCTTCCATCGACCAAGAGGGGGATTCCTTTGTCGTCTCTTCTTTCTTCATGCATTCTCATTCCATAGAACCCCTCTTTGAGAACATCCCATCCTTTCCCAAAGGAGGAGTCGCTCGCTGGGAAAGCATAAAAACCGTTGAAGCGTTTGAAACGGTTTGCCGTTGTTCCGCGCATCTTAGCAACCAAATGGCGCCGTAAAAGCCACTGAATCATTTCGTGTCCGGCTCCTTATGCTTCTTTCTTCAAGCAGTCACACCTACAATCCCATCACCTCGAGTGAGGGCTTCATAAAAGAAACCGAGAAGAGCTTAAAAGGGACGACGCGCGACGGACGTTTTCCTCATCACTTTTTTTCGGACAAAAGTCGTAAAATCTGTCGGGTCGAGGAGAGAAAAAATTAATTCGCTTCGCAAAGCATTGTGGTTCTCGAGATTTTTTTTCCTTCGGTTTATTTAGTGGCACCTCGTGGCGCTCGTCAGGGTTTTCTGCAAAATTTTACTGCCTTTTTTTCTCTTGAGTTAATGTGTTGAGGAGCTATTACGGAATAAGTTAATGCCGTTCTGCTTAGGCTAAAAATAAATGGAATCTTCTATTTCCGGAACGATTAATGTGCGTGGACAGCCGTCAGTCACGTAGATGGAATTATGGGAAGTCGTTAGCTTTCTTACCAGTGATTTTTTCGTTTTTTTCTTCAATTCGCAAGAGCTTTTTATTATTTATTGCATTTTTATTCTTAATGCTATTTATTTGTGAAATACTTTTTATCTTCGTCTCTTCTATATCTGTCGCTCTTTTTACTTTCTCATATACGTAGTATACTGAGAAAGTAATCGCGAAAAATTTCGACCTCGGTATTTTGATGGAAACATACGTTTTTGTTAGTCCGAAAAAGTAATTTTCGCCATGCCGTCTGTCTGTTCGTGGCACTAGAGCAGTGTTTCCCAACCTGGGTGCCGCGAAGTGTTCTGAAGTGTGCCGCAAAAAATATTGTTTTCCCATTTTTAGCCTCATTTTGCATCGTCGGCTTTAAAGAATGCAAACCAGAGTTACGTCGACCTTCATTTCGTCGCAAAGGCACTTCGAAATGAAAGGAAATATGGAGATTGGAGTTAGGGGTTCAACTTCAGACCATTATTACTGATGGTGGATAGGGAGGGGTGCCGCCAAATTCTGAAAAGTCACTTAAGGGTGCCGCGACTCTAAAAAGGTTGGGAAACACTGCACTAGAGGCTAAACAGCAGAACTAAAATGAGTGTAATCTCATACTTAGGCATTTTATCACACAGAATAAAAACCATGAATTGCGCAATAATTAAGGGAAGTTTATTCTTGGCATCCTTAACAACAATTTGATTTTCTCAAAAACGGCTCCGACGATTTTTATCAAATTTCGTACAGTTACTTGAGTTTACGTCTACAATATTGCTACATAGTTCACCATTCTCAAAAAATGAATACCTATAAGGCTAGTTTATTTTTTGGTAATTTTAATAACAATTGGTTTTTATAAAAATCGGCTCATACAATTATCATAAAATTTCGTATAGTTATTTAAGTTGGTGTTTATAATGATTCTACATAGTTCATATTTTTCAAAAGATAACCAAACGACGCATTAGTATATGAGAAGGTGTGTACAATTTATATCTCATGTATAATTTTAAAAGATTTCTGTATGTGTATGTGACGATTTAATTTGACTTTTTGGCTTATTTTTGCGTTAAATGTTCTCTTTTGATCTTATATGACCAAAATATTTCCTCGTGAATGAGCTAAAATGAATGTTTTCCCTGTCATTTATTTATATTTTCAGATGAGTTCATTTGATTTATGTATTACCAAGCTTAGGTTTTAAAGAATAATTTATATCTGCTATTGATGTATTTTGCTAATTTTGGCGCAGTCTTTGAGATGTGACTAGGAACTTAAAGAGGTTTTCAATTCTCGCAGTGTTGGGAACATAAAATGAGGTTCGAAATTTTGCTTGCGTTACAGCGAGAATATTTAGGAAACATGCTTCGCATATGATGATGTTCCGAGCAATAAGTACGAAACATTAGACGTCAAAGCAGTATAACCCGCAAACGTTCGAGAGTATTCAGTATAACTATAAATAATCTTTATGACAAAAATATTGGGTTCTTTGTTAGATTTGGAAAATTAAAAAAAGGCAGCGCCTTAATAAATTAATATACCGTCACTCTGCAATTCTGGAATTGAAACGTTTCAATGTGACAGAAAAATATGAGTCTTATTAACTCATTTTTCGTCTTAACTGTCGTGTTCTACTATATCAGAAACCAGAAAGGTACTCAACATTTTTCCTTTTGAAACACGAGGGATGCAAACTAATTGAATATTGGATTTATCCATTGACATTCATTATACGCGATAACACATATTTTTAAATTCTGTGATTGTATTCTTTATAAATAAGTTTTTGACTAATTCCTCGAGTTCTGAGTCAGTTGTTAACGTATTTTTGGAGTTAAGTTGTACTCATGGAATGCAGTTTTCCGAACTGCAGACTTTATGGAAACCGCTGCTAACAGATAAGGAATTAATTGCAGTCACCGCCATAGGAACACACAATATTGTCGTTCTCTCTTGAGCTACGCCCTACAACCACCTAAAATAAAAGCTTCGCGTCTCCGACCACGTCCACCAGCCCACGTTTTCTTTTTTTCCATCCCCTGCGCTCCTTTTAGCTTCCCTAATTTTGGAAATGTGTTTCGCTCGAATAGGCGTGCCATGAAATCCTATAACGAGCATATGGTGTTTTAAAGTCTCTTAAAGAATTTTCCGTAGAGCTTAATTATTTTTTTAGAGACACGTGGAATTTTGGAACTTGATTTAGTTTAAGATTCTTTTAAAAACCGCACCGAAGTTTTGGAAAATTGGTACAACGTTGATAATTTTAATTAGTTTTCTTTAAGCGAACTTCCTGATAATAACGTTATAATATAGACTACAATATTATACACATTTTCGAATTTATATGTAGATGCAAGCGGAACATTAAATGTGGAACGATATTAGAAATTTGTAATGTAAAAAATTAGATTAATTCTGAAAAGCTAATTTCAAAAACTATCTGGGCTATAAATTAATGTCACAGCCGAAAGTAAACTTTAGCTTTAAATTTTTACTTAAAACTAAAATAGTGAATTTCATATTTATTTAATGCAAAGTATTTCAGTATGAAAAAATCGCTGTAACTAAAAATAACAATAATTGACAATGAAAAATTATTGCCGAACACCTTTCGCTTTTATCGTGTGAAATTGTTTTATGTTAACAAATTAAAACGGAAATTAACAATAAATGTGAGAAATTTCGGTTAACATAAAATACGTCGTAATTAATTAGTTTTGTATAATTTTTTATTGAAACTTTCCACTCGAATTCTTTACGCTTCTCTGCAATAAATTCCAACTAAATTCGCGTATTGTCAGTGCAAAATGAAATGTAATTTATATGTAAGTAATTTATTTTAGAATATTTATCAATATACAAGAACAATTTACTTTGTTAAAATTACCAGGAATTGAAATTTTAGCAATAGGAGTTATTTTTTAATATTATCTTTACAAATTAAGCTTAAAATTTTAAGCTAAAAATATATAATTTTACTAAACGTTGTACTTGACTAATAATCACAAACAATAGACGATTTATAGTACTTCTATAGCCATAAAACGGTTCAGTAAAGTACGTAAATATTTCAGCCATAAAGTTGCAGTCCTCAGCGAGACTAATTGATCGTTTGTTCTGTAAAGATTATTTTTCAGTAAGTCAGCAAATAGAAATATAAATATATAAATAGTATAAGATCTAAAAATAGATCATCAAATTTAATTGATGTAATAAGTATTAACTTGCTCTTTTTTGGTATTTGAACGCTATCCAGCGATGCAGATTTCCTCCGTCACGGTGCATTTTCTCATTTCGGGAGTTATAGAGGATATGTTAAGTCCTATTTGGAATTGGGCTTAAATTTCTCAGTTGTTTTCCTCACTTTTATTGCTGTGAGCCCGCCTTTAAAAAGGCGCTGTATTTATGACCGTGGAGAGACCGTGTGATGTGTTTAAATTCTGTTGCGGGTTTCAGCAATTATTTTTAAGTGAAGACCATTTAGTCAACTTCCTTTCAGACTTTTTCAGCTGGCAGATTTTTGTGATAGTAGTTAGGGCGAAAAATGATACTTCCTGTCTGCTGCAAGCTTTATTGAAGTCTTTATTAAAATTTGAGCAGCTCCAATAAAAAAAAGCATTATTCCAGCTTTCAAGTAGGCTCCTGAAAAAGTAAATTTTATGTTTACAAAGAAAAGTTCAAATTATAATTTTCCCTGCATGAATGAAAATTTTTATTTCACAGAAATTGCACGCCCAATCTTTATGTATTCGGAGTTTTAATGATCAAAATAGGAAAATTATCAATATCATATTTAGTTACGTCATTTTAAATTTGAAATATTTTTCCTAAAACGAATGCCTTTCTAGAGAATCAAAATTAGTAACTGTTTATTCGCTACTATAGTATATTTATCGTATTCACTCTGTTTTGTTCTTTCAGTTTAAAATCGTTATTAGTACATTCTCAACCAGTTTTTAATTGAAGAGTTTTAAATACGAGTCTATGCACAAATTGTTAATTAAGGAAAACATTTTAATACCAAATTTTTATTCAGCATTGAAGTTTCCATTAGAGTGTAACATGAAAAGGAAGAAATTTAAGGGATATTGTTATTTCAACGAAGTCACATAAAGTAGGACATCATAATTCATCTATTTCTTCCTCTTGAGAAACCTAAGCGGATGCATAAAATAGTGAAATTTATAAAAGAAGGCGAAATGCAGAAATACGTTTTATTTTAGATTAAAAACAACGTCCAAACAATTCTCTATTAATATTTCTATCGTATCGCTTTCCTATGTTTCCTTCCCTTAAAAATTCCCTTCTCACAACAATAGTTATGCTCGCCCCGACGATAGCAATACGCTCCTGATTCGTGTTTCGTGCTTTCGGATGAAACAATAGACCACCCATCAGTCACGGTGATTTTACCGTCCGTAACGAATCGAAAAAGCATTTTCGATTGTTCCTTAAACAACGCCCTCTTTGTCGCCATCAGCTTGTATTTACGAACCGACGAGTTAAAAAAGCTGGGACCATATAGGGTGTGCCAGCATTTCGATTCCTTTCGGAGCGAAAGGAAGAAGATAATCTTCGTTTCTCCGATGGGATGACTTTCCCCACACTCGCCCACGCACCTATCCTCTTCCTACTCTTGGCAACGCACGGAGTCATAGGCTCGGATTCTCTTCCCCTTGCGTATCCCCCACTCCTCCTTATTTTCAGACCCTTAACCCTCATCCTACCGACGATGTATCCCATGTGCCCACGCCCCCTTCGCTTTTCTCCCCTATCCTTCCCTCTCCCGACCACCCCCATCTTCCCCCGCCCCACCCCCTATTCCCCGCACCCTCCGACTCATTCACCCCCCCCACCCCTCCGTGTCTCTCTTCCTAGTCACCCTTTCTGCATCCGTACCTCTCCCACCCTTCCCGGCATCCTCTCTTTCTTCCACGCCGCATTCCAAACTCCCAGCAGCATTCGGAGAGGACATCTCCCACATCTAAATCCAAACGATTACCATTATTTTTACAACCGTGGGGGGAGAGGATTCTTCCACGGTATTTTTTTTTAAAAGGCCTTCCTTCCTCCCCCTTTCTCCCGATGCTCATGTTTTTTCTCCGTCCTTCCTACTCCGGAGTATTTTTTTCCCTCTCTCTTCTCTTGCTGCAATCCGCCACCCTTCACGCGGTTAATTGCGTTTATGTCTTGCCAAGGCGTGTTAGGAATTGAGTCCTTTTGCGGCTTTACCGAATGGATGGAAGGATGTAATGGGCCTGGCGAAATGGTCGAAGAGGAAGAGGATGAGTGGGTGGACGTGGAAATGGTGGAGGCGATGAGATAAAGTTCCTTTTTTTCAAAACCCTTAAGGATAAAGAGACGTATAAAATTACTCCTCCTTCCTCGTCCGCTACGTCTTTCCCTAAATGGCGCTTCCTCGCGCATCTCTTTTTCTTTGCCCGTGGGCTGATTTTTTATGGCGCCGGAGACGTTTGGGTGTATTTTTTTTTATTCGCACAATCAATAAACAGTAACATCTGCTTCTCATAATGAGTTATTTTTACGAATGACTATTCAGTGACTCATAGGACGCGCTTATACGAGAAGTGGGATTTTATTAAGTATTTTGTGCTGGATTTTATGAAGGCATTAAACAAATATTGGTCTATTAAAATTATTTCCCAATCATTTAGCGGAGTTTAAATATTTCTAAAACTTCTGCAGATAGAGGAACCTAATTTTAAATTATTACGAATTTTTTAACACTCATTGGAAAAACATTTTCGAATTCTTCCTCGTTAAGTAGTTCGAATTACTCTCTGTTTAAAGCTCAATTTAACTATTAAAATGTTATAATGTTATCTCGAAAGTCGGCACTTAATTTGTTTCAATTTATTTAAGTTTTATTTAATTAATTTTGCAGTTAGACGCCCCTCAAATTTTAATGCATTCCGATGAATTCTTTTTCCGGAAAATCTTCCGTCATTAAGCATTTTTGGAGTATTCCCGGTAAATATTTTTTTTAGCTTCATTCTTTTTTCCTATCTGAAGATCAGTATATTTTTCAAGCAGTTCGCGAGTATGTTTTCGTGTGTTATTTGTACGGTAAGAGTGTCAGAACAAGTTGGAATTAATCTGTTCTTTCGCTTTCTCAAACATGCATTAAGTATTAATCCACGCAGATGAAAATTGAGCTTGATTCCCTGATGATATGACAACTTTCGATGTTTTCCTTCCACAATACCCTTCCCGCTTCTCTTTCTCTCACACTTTTCCCTCACAGCAATTTCTCTATCTCTTTCATCTTCGCCGTAGTCCTTCCCACCCCTTATCTTTCCCTAGAGAGAAATCCATCTTTCTTTTCTCTTTACGAGCATTCCGCATAAGAAACCCTTCGTCCGAGCCTTTTATTTTTTGTCGGGGTCGTTGCTCCCTATCAACGGTCCCATATGAAATCTCTTCCCGGCATGCTTTATTGACACTGGATTTCAAAATGTCCTCCAACATCTCGTATCCTTTCTGCCACATATAGGGTGAATGATTTATCCCTTGGCGCGTTTAGAGTTTCCTCGTGTTGTTGAGCCAACTGGGAAACTTGCTAAGCTTTTGACCTCAATCTTAGCGCGTTTACTGAGAGGAGTAAATGTTTTGCCGTAGCAAAATACGCTTTTCTCGGAATGAAGGGGATACTGCCATGCCGTCATAAAGTCGCAAGCAATTCCTCGTACTTTCACCAAGAAGATGCGTCGTAATTTTATTGCTTTGTTATCTTGTCCGAATCGGCGAGGCTTGCAGGAATTTAAGGAAAATTTTCGGGATATTCTCTTAAAATTACCTTTGTAAAAATATATTAATTTTATTTTGTATTGCTCTGTTTCTTTCTATAAACGTATTACTTTGACTTCTGGATTGGTATAAATCATTTAAATACTAATTATTATTTCTATATTGAATTAGCCAGCTTGTCTAGGTAATTCTATCAAATTTTTTATATAAGTTACTCCTGAAACATTTTTGAGGATATAGAAGTTTCCGATTTGCTTTATGACAGCCCGAATTTTTACAGCAACTGAAAATTTCCTGGAAAAAATCCAATTCGGCATCAATAATGAGAGAGCATCTTATGTGTTACTAAAAAAACAATTTATAGTGCAAATATATGTTTTTATTCCCTTCTTATATCATAATAATGAAGTTGAAACTCCAAATTTTATTTATTTATATATAAATTCTGTCATAGAAACTCATCAAGTTTCTCAACTTTTGACTTTTTATGACTATTGAATATAACAGTTCTGAAAATTTCCTTATAACTCTGGTAAATAGCTTATCATTACGCATTTTTTTGAGTTTTTATTACATTTCTTTTTATAGGATTCGATTGAAATCTGTAGTCCGATACCGAAAATTTAAATATTATTTATTAAAGATAAATCCTCAAAAAGGATTTTCTGTTATCAGCATCATTTCCAAGAATTTAAAGATCTTGGCAAGCATTCCTGAAATCCCCATAAATATGAAATATGAATTCGAAATATTTTAGAGTGAAGCAGCTGCATGTTTTTCGTGTCTATTGACAAACGTTGAATTTAGCTGTTTCTCGTAATGTTCGGAGAGATTTCCGTTGCAGCCTTCGCTCGTATCTTTTGGTTGGCTTCACAGCACTAAATCGCCCCACTGGTCAGGCCCGACTACACCCTTGGCCAGTCCCAAAACAGAGATGCGAACGAGGGTGCGGGCCAATTTGGAGCAATTAAAGCATCTTTTTCGTTGTAAAGGGAAAGGGGCAGAGGGTAGCGGAGAAGTGGGAAGAAAGGCCACATACAGACACATCCTCCAGCTTCCCTTCCAAATATGAGAAGGTCATAGACGACCACTCGCCACTTCTCTCTCTCTCTCTCTCCACTCCATTTCTCATCTCTCCCTCCTCCTTCCTCCACCATCGACCGCGAGACCCGCATGTCCATCTCGATGGTTTTTTACCACGATCGTTTTTTTTATATTAATTTACCCCGAAGGGCGCTGAGGGGAGTGAATTGGTGGTGAGACATCTACCGGAGGAAGGAAGGGTTACCAGGAAGGGGAGGAGGGGGAGAGTGACCGAAAACCGTCTGGTGATGCCCACTTCGTTTTTCGGGGGACCACCCGCACCTCTCCTTCTCCCCGTCCTTTCGAAGGCGGTGGTGCTGATGGTACATGTGTGTGTGTGCAACGGTTAAAGAAAGAAGTCAATTTGGCTGCCCCGCGGAACAAACAGCGGGAGATTAGATGAATTGATGGAGCAGCTTTGGTAGCGCTAGGAGTGTAACACGCATTGCCTTTTGAAATACTGAGTGCGAGGGACAAGTTCAAATGTAATGGGTTTGAATTATTTAATGTGACTCTTTGCCCCGTTGCCTTCATTGGTTGTTAGATGCTAGGTCCAAGAAGGCATGCTTGGAGATGCAAAACGTTCGACACGAAGTTGAGCAATGGTCGATGTTTAAGTAGACGTCTTTTAAAAGAAACTATCGGTGAAATGTTTAATCGGAAGAGTATTATGATTTTCTGAGATGGCTAATGCCTCATCTTGGACAAATGTATTTTTACGTTTTGGATTCATACATAGGTTTAACCAGTTTAAACGATTCTGAATTGTTGCATCGCCTTCTAATTTGCTTTAACTTACTAAGAATTGATTACATGTGACCAAATTATTTCTAAAATTTCTATAACTTTATATAATTTTGGAAGAATAAAGTATTATGTTAATTAACATAGTAATACATAACCTATGCCTATCGCGTACATTATATTTAAATTAAGTTAATTTCAATATTTGAATTTATCCAGAAAAATTAGCTAAAATTACACATTATATTGCTTTTAAAGGAATATAACCTATATTTAGTGAATGGCTTAAACAATAAAGTCTAAGAAACATAAATATTCTTACTTACCGATTTAATATGATCAGAAATCGAAAAATGGAATTTCATAAATTTCAATCGATTTCTGACTCTTACATTTAAATATAGGATTAAAAAGGCAAAAAATACATCTCGATAGAATAACCAAACAGATACTGCTTGATGATAAAATAAGGCACATTTTACCACTATTTTTTCATTCTGGTAAACATGAATGGGGCTATGAAATGTACGCAAAAATTGTTTGTGTTAATCCGGATATAAAGGTGATTAGAACATAAAATAAAACATTTTGAGAGACGTTAATTTGAAGCCTTATTTACTTGGAACGTTTAAAAAATATTATACATGATGCACGAAGACTGCCTTTCCTTGCTTTTCCTCACCGCTTAAACGGCTGAAGTAAATGTAAACCTCAAGGGAAGCGAGTCAAAATGTAAGTGCCGTTCAGGGCATGAAAATCCGAGTCTTATTATCAGTTCTGTCGTCAAAGAAATTTATGCGCTGTTTTGAAATGTATATCCTGCAATTGCATATTACCTCATCGCCATTGTCCATTGGTGATGTACTTGACGTTTTAAAATGCTTTGTGCTAAGTGATCGTTAAAATATTGTCCCATTAACTTAGGAAACATCTATATTCATTCCTTTACGTTGTATATAATACTTATTATTTTTGTCTCGGAAAGTTAGAAATGGTTCAAAAATCGATTTAAAAAATATAAATGCATTACACGTTGAATTTCTTAGTCATGAATTTTTATCGTATTCAAGTTTAAGTGTGTATGTGTGTGTACTTATCCAACAAAAACAGTTTAATATGTTCAAAACCGAGACTTCGTGAATACGTCTAGCTAGTTAATTAATGCGAACTTGACTAATTCATCACAAAGTCCAAAAACCAGTAATCTTGGGATTTGCCAGCATTTAGATATCTCTGGTTGCTGGTCAACACAAAGAAACATACATATCGTAATCATGAATTATCAAATAAATTTCAGACTTAGTAAGTAAACAAAATAAAATATGAAAATATAGAATAATGCTGTTTTAATTCCTTACTAATACTCATTCTTCATTTTCGCTTACAAAATAATACACACAGACTGAAATTATAATTTAATTCTCGTCATCGGAAGTTGAAGTGATGGTGATCAGATTTTCGATAGAGGAGCTTTTTTTGCACAAATTTTATTATGTTCGTGCCGAATTCAAGTGAGTTTATTTGTCGCAACTCTCACGGATTTTGAAAGGAATATCTTTAGTATGTCCGGTTTTTGGACTTCGTACAATACATCAAATTCTAAGGGGCAGGAGAATATTTTATTGGAATGAATTTATACTAATGCAACTATAAATTATTTTTATTTATTTGGAATGAGAGCATTCTAATTAGATCTAGCCCTTTTACGGGTTTTTATCACTCTCTTAATTATTGAAAATAATTTGCAACCTATATGGATAAAATGATATTCATGGGAGCAATCTCATAAATATAATTTTTGAAAAGTTAAACAGAAACTATTATCGAGACAGTTCTCAATGTTTTCTATCTGAACTGTATCCATAGCTCTCCATATAGACATTTAACTGAAATTGCAGTATTTTAGTTTTCCAATTTTTTAATGCTCCACCACGGATAATCGGAATTCTGAATTTTTCACATTTTAAACATATTTCTTATGAATGATTTGCTGATTAATTTCATCGATATATACCAATACAAATACAGTACAGAAGAGAATAAAATGGTATTAAAACTATACTGAAATCTAGTTTAGAGCAAAGGTTAGATGAATTTTCCCCATATAAAATGACACGCACACTTATATTAAGGGCTCCTCCTCTGGCCTATTACAAGACAACCCCGCGTGTATTGTCGAAAGAGATTTTATTACCCAAACATAAGTTGCTTAATTGTGTGATTTTATTAGCGTATTTGTTACTTAATGGTTATACTAAAATCCAGTCTTGCTTATTTCATAAATTAGGACCGTCCTGTAAGGCAATCTGTTTAAACGGAGGAACCTGTGTTGGTACACAGTGTGTCTGTCGACAAGGCTACCAAGGAGAATTCTGTGGAGAACGTGAGTATAACATTTTAACTCTCATATAAACCAAATTATGGCTCTGGATATACCGTTGGAAAATTATATCAAATATTTACTAATGCATTTTTTTATCATAGCGACAGAGAATGCTTAAGCTAATCAAGATAAATTCGTTAATTTATTTTTTTCCGTTTCGTGGAATTTGTACGTCTTATGCTCCGTTGCTCTGCTGGAGATCAGCGATCTGCCGGGAACCGTGCATGAACGGCGGACGCTGCATTGGTCCAGATAGGTGTGCTTGCGTCTACGGTTACACCGGACGGCGGTGCGAGGCAGGTAAGCGACACTTAGGCGTTATTCGACTCAATATCAACTATGTACGCTACGTTATGGCTTCACCGTAGCAGGTGTTATGAAGCGAAATTAAATAGCATATTAAAATGCAAGTTAAGTATATTTGTCTTTGCCTTGTAAAAAATGTCGGAGATGTAATTTTGATAGCGTTATCAATGAACTCAGCCGTTGTCGAAAAGAGTTTCATTTTGTTTTTAACATTTCATATCGGAATTTATTTTGCAGCTATAATTGAACGTAAGGTTTTTAAAAACAGTAACTTCTCGAAGTGTTTGTCATTAGACTACTTTTCACAAGATATCTAACGAGTAAAATTGTATTAGGCTTCGGAATATTGAATATAAGATATTTTTGGATGCATTAGAATAACATTTTAAATGTAATTTTCAACCAAGGTTTTCCCACATTTGTTATATAAAGTCCTTTTAAGCAGTCATTTTTATTAAATCAACATTTAAGCTCGTATTTATTTAGAATCGGATAATGTCATTCAGTTTTTTATGGACATTTTTCATGTTACAAAAAAGGAAGCTGCCTAAGGCTCTACCCATTGTTGGAAACTATGAAAGTCTCTAATAAAAGTTTTGTATTTTTTCTCTTTTAAATATTGTTGACAAATGCAATAAATTAAATGTGATATAAATTCCAATTTTGACCCTTCAACTACGGTCAAAAACTCGAAAAACGGAGGAAGTTAAGAAAAAAATATTCTCGTGAACCATTCCCAAGAAAGACTCTTTGAAAGCATTTTTCACGGGTTCTCTTTTGAGAACAAATTAGCAATTTGTAGGCGCCATTTAACCACCCATTCATTTTAATCTGCGAGTTGTTTTTTTTTTTGAGATCCTATCTCGGGTATAGGAATTTCGGCGAATTTCGTCCTGAGTCAAATTCATTCATCCTGCTCTCTTTTCCTCCTTCTCCTTCCTCCTCCTCTCTTCCTTCCCGACCGCCGTCGACGGGGAGCAGACTACAGGACTGGGCCTTGCTTCACACGCGTGCGAAATGACATGTGTCAAGGGCAGCTGCAGGGAGTCGTGTGCACCAAGCAACTCTGTTGCGCCACGGTGGGAAGGGCATGGGGCCACCCGTGCGAGCAGTGCCCCACGCGACTGGAATGCGACGAAGGCTTCCTCAAGAACATCCACAGCGGACAATGCGTCGGTTAGTGGGTGGGCCAAAAATAAGATTCCTTAAACTTGGGGGAGGGGACTCGCTCGTTGGAACGACGCCTAAAAATGGTTGTGGTCGTATATAATTTAATCTCGCGATCATTGTGGAGAAAGAAAGGAATTTACAAAAAAATGTAACATACATAATTTACCATGTATGAAAATTCCAGTTAAATGGTTTTACAAATTTTATTATCAGTAAGCGGTTTTTATGCAGTCAGAATTCATAAATTGAAGATTATGTGTAAGAAAATATTTTTATCAGAATGTTAGGGCATTTTATTACATTCACTGTGGTAACTGTTTTACATCCAAATTAATCCTTGAAAATAAATTCACAGTTTATTAATGGGAATAACAATTTATAGGAGGCTTTTCTGTGAATGTTCTCTCATTTTTCAAACTTTTTATTCAATGATTATTTATTTATAAAATTACAACTAGGATTACACTTTTTCCTTAAAAGATTGATTACTGATAAGTGTTATGTTATTGTCATCAATTAATCCTTTCTTCTCAGCAGATTTTCTTTAAAAGCATTTTCCCTAAGCATAATCTTTTATATTTTTTATATTATGTAAAATAGAAAGCTAATCTAGTGCAAAGATTGCATTGATATAAAAATATTTCAATTAGAAGTGCATTGGTAATGATTGTGTTCAATTTGTTACTATATCTGTAAAATGTAAATTGAAGTATGCAGTATTAAATGTATTATTGAAGCAATGATTTTATCTTTCTCGAGAAGTCTGGGCAAGTACAGATTAACTGACTTCTATGACTAATATCATTTTGCTTTTTCAGATATCGATGAATGCGAAGCTATTCCGAGCTTGTGTGAAGGTGGAACATGTGTAAACAGTGTGGGATCATTCCGTTGTGAATGCCCTGAAGGACAGACAAGAAATCCTGACACGAATCAATGTGAGGATAAAAATGAATGTCGTGAGGGGGGAAAAGACTTATGTGAAAACGGCCAGTGTGTCAACACCGATGGCTCTTATTACTGCCTATGTCACCCTGGTTTCATCCCAAATCCAGACAGGAAAAGCTGCATTGGTAAAACTCATTCATAAATCTGATAGTAAATAATCGTTGATTCAAAAATTTTAATATTCAATGAAAATGTTTACATCTTCTTTTTACAGATACACGTCAAGGAAATTGCTACACCTATATAGGACGCAATGGTCAATGCAGGCAGCGTTTACCTCTACGACTCACAAAAAAAGATTGTTGTTGTGGAATGAATATGGGGAAGGGTTGGGGAGACAACTGTGATATTTGTCCAACACAAGGGGAAGGTCAGTATTAAGGAAACACATTTGAATATATTTAATGGTTAAAAAAATACTTTAATTGAATTTAGCCATTTTCTTTTTCAACTGTTATCTTTCTGTGATGGTAAGTTCCTATATTTGACTATAATAAGTGCTGGCTTTTTACAGGAAAATAGCACATTATTTCATTTAATAATTATTTGATTAATCAAGCATTGCAATCTTAAAGACATGCTTAATAAGTATAGTTCCATACAATAAAAGCATGACTATTCAGTATGTATATTGATACTTTCTTTGGCCTTAACTGGCCAAGTATTATCCTTTATTTGTATATTAATATCATCAAACGATATTATTTTTCTCAGTAGTCATAAAATTTTTAGAAAATTATAATGCTTTGATTAACATGATATATCATACATTTATTGATTCATGAATTCACTGCAATTTGCATTTCATGAAATAGCTTTGAATCAAAAAATTATTTAAAAATATATTTATGGTCATGTCATTCAAATGCAACTCTGAAGTTGTGGTTCTTTTTTAACCATTTGCTAAAATACATTTATCAATTAGCAGACCAATAAATATATATCTTTAAATTCAGGAAGATTAAGATTTTTATGAACTCTGCCCTTTATTTTAAAGATGCATATATAAAACTTTGTGTGGAACCTGGAAACTTAACCCAAGTGAATGAATGTGCTCTCCGTCCTACAATTTGTGGTCGGGGACGTTGCATTGATACTACAGAAGGTTACAGATGTGAGTGCCACCCGGGATATGAAAAAAAGGACAATGAAGTATGTGAAGGCAAGTAAATATAGGCTGGTTTATTAATTGATCTTAAAATTGTGAAACGTTCTACTCTCATATAAATGAATTAATTATTAATAAATAACTGCATGTTTTTTGGTTAAATTACTTTTAGACTAATAAAATTTTGTGATGTTTTATGCTTGCATATCCTGAATGTTGAAGAATAAACAAATAGATATTTGAACAAGGATATTTTGTGATGTGATTTATTTTAACTTAACAGATATAGATGAATGTTTGGGGTTGGGCTATTGCCAAGGAGGAAGATGTATAAACACGCCTGGAAGCTTCACGTGTATTTGTCCTTCAGGATTTGATACTTCTTCAGATGGAAAATCTTGTATTGGTATGGTTTTTTCCATTATATTATAATGAAAGTAAAATATAATGTAAATACCTGCATAAGGAATGTACCTGTATATAATAACTATAATTCTATGATATCAAGAATCAATTTCTTGCAAGTTATGTATCTATATTTGTTCTCCTAGATTTTTGTTTCTTGGGGAAGATATCACTTGGAAAAAATGTTTAGGAAGTAACCTATTCTGGAGTTAATTTTTTTTTGAAGAAGTATGTTCTGTATGCAGCTATTTATTGTATTCTAAATAACTATCATACAATAATAACTGAAAAACTTTTCTTAACTCAGTTTACTACTATTATTATTGAAGTTCAAACAGTGTCTATTGTACATTATCAAAACCTTCATCTAAAGTGCTCATCTTATAAATTTAAGATTTCTCTTAAAGTGATTATTCTGTCAGTAAACTACAAAGAGTAGTTAATTTTTTTAACCCTTTTGTTATGTTTTATCTAAGTAATAATACGATTTTATTTCATATTAAAAGAAGTACTGGAGTAGTGATTGTTATTTTTAATTTCTGGAGGTCAAATACTATGCTGAATAAAATGAATTTTTGATTACTCTTTCATTTCAGACCATGATGAATGCATTGAAACAGGAATGTGTGCAAATGGATTGTGTATTAATATGGATGGTTCATTTAAATGTCAATGTAAACCTGGCTATATTTTATCTGCTACTGGCCACTCTTGTATAGGTGAGTTAATGGCCAGCTTTGATTATTTACTTAAGGTGAATAACCAATACCAGTGGCATAGCGGAATCATTCTGCCCCCCCCCCCTCACGGATAACAAATAGGAATAATAATACACTTTAATCATACAGTATAAATTAGGTGATTTTCATATCCATTAGTATATTATTTTTATTTTAATGAGTAAAACTTGTAAAACAAACATAGTTACACTTTTAAAGGCAGTTACATATATAAAAAATACATACATGAAAATCTTTTTATTTTTCATTCTCACGTGAAAAAAATTCCACTTGAACAAAATTTATAGCAGTTAAGTAAAGAAATTTCATCTTTAAGTATTTTTTGCTCTGTATGAGTTGTTTCATAATAGTAATCTACACTGAAAGATCTATTGTTTCTCCTGTTCTTCGGAAAAGGCCAGTTCGGTTTGCAGGATCCATAGCTCAAAATAATTGTTTTATTTTTGGTATAATCAATAGTTTCAGAAAATTTTCCTGTATCCGAAGGATACTGGCAAACCGATTTATCAAAATCTAAGGAACATCTCGCCTCTGAAAATTCTTCACTCTCTACCATTACATCAACATTTTCACGAGGAATACAACTAGAGCTACTCATTATTAAACTAGTTTCATCACTACACTGTACATTACCCAGAGTCTTGCATACATCTTTAGTTTTACTCTGGTCACTGTCGAACTACTCTTTGTTTGAAAAAAACTTGTCAATTTCGCATTCTTTTGAAGGGAACGTTCACATTCTCATTTTAATTTGTGTTTTTGAGCACTACTTAGCTGAGTTGACTTAAAATATAAGGCTCATCAAATTTTATATGTTAATATAAAAGAGAAAATATTTCACTAAAACACACAGAACACAATTACACTGCTTAACTTATGAGTAAGAATGAGAAAATCCCAAATCAATGCAGACACTAACTTTTTTCCTTTTTGTTGATGTCTTGGTAATGCTCAAATTCACCTAAATGCAACTACTGGAATAAAAAGGCAGCAAAGTCCATAAGAAGCTAAGTTTTCACTAACAATAAGACTGAATTCAGGGATACTAGTGGAGTCTCCACTCCCTCACTCACTCCAAGTTCGCTCTCATAACATTGGTGAAGATCTTTCATCGTTAATATCTTTGGGAATGTTGTTTGTATACTAGACACTTATATTATGTGGCATATATGTTCCTTAAAAATCAAGTATAACTTAGAATTGCTTTATGCAAATGGTTCCGCATTTTGTAAGCAGACCGCAGGTGTGGGTCGTCTGCATTTATTTATCACTGTAATTACTAACAGCCCAAACGGTTCTTCCTTAAGCGAGAAGCATTATCAATTGGTTCTGTTCATAGGAGGAAAAACAAAGGTGATGTCCCTATACTCTTGTATAGTTCAAGCATCTTTTCTTTCATCTCCCTCTTAACATTTTTCTTTGTCCATGAGGCTGTTTAGCGTGGTTTGCTTTGTGCACCCTTCGGCCCTGGACGGGGGGCTATGGGGGTGTCCGCTACGCCACTGACAATACACAAATTGATTTTATTTGTCAAATTTAACTAAATGACAAAATTATAATTTTTCTATTTTAGATGTGGATGAATGCTATGAGAATCCTAGGATTTGTCTTAATGGACGGTGTGATAATATACCCGGGTCATATCGCTGTACTTGTCAGCTTGGATTCACAGCTTCTTTAGATGGAGCTTTCTGTGTGGATATGGATGAATGTGCAGAAACAGGGATGTGTGAAAATGGAAGGTGTGTCAACATAGATGGGTCCTTTAGATGTGTCTGTGACTCTGGATATAGGCTGTCACCTGATCGGAAGAAATGCATAGGTGAATAGTGAAAATGAATGCATTTTGCTAATTCCATAAAATTATGACAGCATAAATATGATTAATAGTTCTGAGTTTGTTAGATATAGCTAATCTTATCTTATATTTAAGAGAATTTTAAATGTAATTGGCCATTTCTCTTATTTCAGATATTGATGAATGTCTCAGTAGTCCATGTCAGCATGGGAAATGCACAAACACTCCTGGTAGTTTTAAGTGTGACTGTTTGCCTGGCTTCAACATTGGGCCTGATGGAAGAACTTGTTTGGGTATGATTGATCATCAACTATTACTTTTGAACTGTCCTGTTCTCAGAATAGTTACCCTTTAATCTTTATCTGCCAAATGGGCCATGTATGTACTGCCCGCTTACATAGATTGAGAAGAGAACAACCCAGAAGATTTACATCACAGCAGATAGAGGCAAGAGTGCCCAAGGTCAAAGACTTAGTGAAGGGTAGACCTCAGACAAACAGTTAACAGATGCTTATCTACACTGTGTCTGATAAGAACACTCCCTATTTTTAAAGGCAATAACAATTTTAAAATAGGGGGTGACTTATCAGACACCCTGTAGATTTTGGCCCATGCTCTCCTACTTACTTTCATACTCGACAAGCCGTAAACATAATAACCCCGAAAGAGAGCTCCTCTCTCCAAACACTTAATGTTCTCCTGTTACTTTCTTCTTCCATTTGGACATCTGTACTTTTCAAGCCATCTTATACAGTCTTCCAACTAGATTGGTAGTAGGCTAAGGCAAGTGAAATTTTTTTAATAATAATATGTTTTGAAATATTTTTTCAATGTGTTTCTTTCCTTTACAACACAGAAGCATGCAATTCTTCATTATTTTTGTTACAAAATGTTTTCTATTTTAACATTTTTATCACCAATAGTTAATGAGATAGTTATGCAATTTTTCCAGAAAACAGAGAAAAATAATTTAAACAGCCCAAAATAAATCCAGTGTTTAAAGGTTAAAGAATCTTTCATAATCTGATTCCCTTGTAATTGCTTTGCATTAATATGACAGTCTTGACATTAATATTCTTACTTTTCTTTTAATTTTTTCATCCATACTCTTGATCTTTGATTCAATATATAGTTCCTTCCTTCTTAATTTTCTGCATTTTTACCTTTTCACACAATTATTTTTATCACAAAAATGTCTGTCTTGAGTTAATGTCGGATTGATATCTGTTATTCTATAACATGCATATCAAACTCAAACAGGCATCAGGGCCACATTAAAGCAATAGATGTTACAGAAGGGCTGCAATAGGATTACAGTTAAATTAGGGTCAGAGTTGGAAAAAATGGGCTTTTTCTAGTTTGACATACCTGCTCTGAAACCATGATTTTTTGTGATGATTAGAGTATAAGAAAATAGTTTTCTTTCATTATTCATTTACATGAAGTCTCTTTATTCTCTTGTGAAAGTTATTATTTTATTGTTTTTCCTACTCAAATAGAAATAGCATAATAAATACTTCAGCAAGCACTTGCTCTTAAATGATGTAGGCAATATCAGATATTTACTCTTTCTAATGTTTGTTAGGATTTTACCACAGAAATTCTTCTGTTACATTTTTAACCTATTATATCCTAGAATGAACTCCTTGATGTAAATGTACTGTATTTTCCGGATGATAGAAAATTATGCCTAAAATTTCTCTGCATCTTATGGTTTGAAGGTATAGTAGGATGATGACTCTTTCTACACAGGGATTACTTTGAGAAGGAAAAGGAAGCAGAATGTCAAAGATATCTTTATATTTTACAGTATTACAATGTAACAAAGTCTTACATTTTACGATATTACAATGTAACCAAGTCTAAGAAAACATGCTACAGTCAATTGAGCTGAACTGTTTTATGTCTTGTTACCAAATTAGCTCGATTTCATCTCGTCTTTGGCCGGTTTATTCATAGAACGTGATTCAGATGCATAGTGCGGTAATCAGTTTATCGTTTTTTTTGTAAATTCACTATCTAAACACAATGGTACAAAACAAAAGAGATTTTCCTACACTGTGAACTTCAAATTAAACGTGATAAATTATGCTAAAGAACATGGAAACAGGGCAGCTGAAGACAACGGACCATTTCACAGGTGTGTGAATGGGTGAAAAGTTTATGGCAGTTAGTGAAATATGAGACAATTGTCAAGTCTTTCAAGAAATGTGGTATCAGCAATGCCCTTGATGTGACTGAAAATTATGATATTTTTTAAATAAGTGATAACTCAGACCATAACATCAGCACTGATGAATGTGGCAGTAGCGAGGACGAATTTTTTAGGTTCTGCGACAAGTAAAAGTTACGAGAATCAATGCCGTTTTCCTGTGTTGCACTGCCATTTTGTTTTGTAAGTACCGGGTAGTTATAGTTTTAAATATGTATATGGAATAAAATACTTTTCCCCAAAATTCACCCTCTAAAATCAAAGTGCATCTTATGGTCAATGCATCTAATGGTTCTGAAAGTATGGTATGTAATAATGGTTTAAGCTGAAAAAGAGTATTTATTACACTTCCATTAGAATATGATCTGTGAAACTATAATAAAGTGAAGTGCTATTTTTTTATAATTAAGATTGTTTATTTTATACACTTTTCAAAATAGTTTACCATACTGAAAATTAGTTTGTTAATAATCAGATGAATATCTGCATATCAAAGAATACCAAAAATGTTCTATTAATATATTTGCATATAAATTACTCCTATCCTGTATTCTTTCACCTTACAGATTCAAGAAGAGATTTATGTTATGCTCAATACAAAGATGGCCAATGTTCAAACCCTGCATCAACTCCAGTATCAAAATCTAGTTGTTGTTGTTGTACAGTTATTTTGGGTCAACCAATGGGATGGGGCACTCCATGTCTAGCATGTCCATTATTAGGAACATCAGATTTTGATGCATTGTGCCCTCATGGACCAGGAATGACATACAATGGAGATGGTACTAAAAATTTTAGTCATGAAATCCAGGAGCTGTTTTTAAATATTCCTGATTTTAATTACAAATTATTTGTATTACTAATAAATTAAATTAAAATGAGTGTGGCTCTATAAAACTCCATTAGGTATTTTGCAGATATGCATAGGCTAATTATTGTGGGACATACTCTTCAAAATCTTTTTGTTTTTTTGCTACATAATAACCAACATACTAGAAAAATATACACTTCAGTCATTCTAGCTGCTTACATTTGCTTTGGAAAATTATTTTTTAATCCATTCTTTTAAAGATAAATAATTTTGGGCTAATATTTTTCAACATAATCTTTTTCTGAAAATGTTGACTAATGACTTATTTTTATTTACTAATAACATTTTTTAGGATTCAGTTTTGTTTAGCAGCTATGAGAAAAAGCTTCAATAATACTTTCCCCCAACCTTTCAGATATCAATGAATGTGCTCAAAATCCAAACATCTGTCAAAATGGAGCATGTGAAAATCTAATTGGCACATACAGATGCATATGTAATCCTGGATATCAAGTTGACAGCACTGGGAAGATCTGCAGTGACATAAATGAATGTGAAATGGACGAATTGGTTTGCAGTGGAGGGCAATGTAAAAACACTCCTGGAAGTTTTCAGGTAATGAGCATTATAAACGTTATGGCTTTCAGTTCTACATTGTCATTAATGGAAATTTTTCTCTGGTCTATAACAGTTAATTTATTTATTAATCTTTCTTTTTGTGATTCGTTAGTGTATCTGCCCTACTGGAACACAGCTTAATACATATAATCATGTTTGTGAGGATATTGATGAGTGCAGGGCCCTTGGCAGTGATGCATGCGTGGATGGCCGTTGTATCAACACGCGTGGATCATATGAATGTGAATGTGGTCCAGGTTCTATTTTGGATAATACTGGAAGAATTTGCATAGGTTAGTGCTATATTTAATTTATCAACTCTAACCTGGGACATATGACCTTTCCCAATATAATCGAGAAAATGCTCCCATTGACCCAATGTAGTATGTTCGTACTCTATTCATTTTTAAAAGTCATGTCACTCTCATTGAAAACTACTAGACTATGTATTCAAGATATTATCAATTAAAAATGAAACCTCTTTTTAGTAAAAAGTCAATTTGTAAAGAGATGCTTGTTTTAATTGCTTCAAATACTTTGGATACATGGTATATCTCTTGACAAATTCATTTTATTGAAGTTCCTATTCTAAAATTTCCCTATATTAATCAGTAAAATGTTAACAATGTGCCTTATAGATAACCGCAGAGGATCTTGCTGGACCAGGTTAGTGGATGGCCGGTGTGAAAATAATTTGGCAAGATTAACCCTTCGTTCAGAGTGTTGCTGTTCCATTGGTTTATCATGGGGAAGTCCTTGTGAACTTTGCAGTCCACATGAATGTGATTGCAATACAGGATATGCAAAGGTAAGTTGTAGAATTGTGTATTCCATAGATTGAGTTAAAATTTTCTGTTACCCTAAGTTTATGAAATGTCTTTTTTCTTGTTGTAAATATTGTCTAGCATTATATAGTAAGAAGAAACTAAAACAATAACATTGAAATCCAAGAGTAACGTTTTTATTTTGACTCTTTATGTTATCTATGAAATTATTTGTAGTTTAAGACTGTTTTTGCCAAGAAAAAACTATTCCCTTTAACAATATAAAAGTTTAATAACCATGTATTTCTCTTTAATGTAGGTGTTTTTTATTTAGTCTAATGACAAATTAATTAAATACGATATAAATTTAAATTTTTGAAGTTTATGTTCTCTTATCATTTTTCCTCTGACAGGTGGATGGGAAGACCTGCACAGATGTAAACGAATGTGACCTAGACCCTGCAGTCTGTAAAGGAGGTGGAACTTGTGTCAATACAGAAGGTTCTTTCATATGTGCTTGTCCACCAGGATTGGTGCTAGATGCTACACGGACACGTTGCCTTGACAATCGAGAGGAAATGTGCTTTTTAGAACATCGTCATGGTGTCTGTCGTTCACCTCTTGGAGGTTTTCATAGCAAGGCTATTTGTTGTTGTACTCTTGGCAAAGGTTGGGGTGGTGCTGGTTTAGCAGGTTCAGGTGACGAAAGAACTTGTGAAGCATGCCCACGTGTTGGCACTGATGCTTATTCTGAGCTCTGTCCTAAGGGTTTTGGTATTGTGGAACGAAAGGATGTTAATGAGTGCATAGTATTTACTGGTATGTGTGAGAACGGTCGCTGCAAGAATACATTGGGAAGTTTTTCATGTAGGTGTAATCAGGGTTATGCCTTGGATGAGGATGGCGTGGCCTGTATTGGTAAGTAAGTTTTCTATGAATAACTTTCAAAAAAGATATAAATCGAGCAAAATCTTGGAAATTCATATATTTTGAGGGGTTAATTGTGATTTATATGATTCACTGAACATTAGAATATGGCTCATGCTAAAAATCTATTTAATGCTCCTGAAAAATCATAATATGAACTTTTTTGTGTGACAATTATAGTAATTTATAATTCTTGTAAATTTTTAACTGTAATTTTTCTACCCTTAAAACTTTATGCAAGTTTCTCGGCAAAGGATAAATGCCCATTGTTGTCTATGCTTTTGAAATAAGATGAAGACTTTAAATGTTAAAGTTAATTTTTAATGATGAAACAAAACATATACAATTATCAGGACCGGTCCAAGATACCTGTGAGCTGGTAACTGCTCTGGGAGCCAGAGTATTGTGGGTGCTATCTTGATCCGCTATCCATATATTACTTGCACGTGAATAAATGTTGGATATCAGTTTATATCTTGGGATAGTCAGGAATCTTGATGAATTCCTTTTTTTTACTATCAATTATTATAGGAAACAATGAATAAATTAGTAGGTTCTTTTAAAATATCATAACTAAAATTGATGGAAAGGGGTGCTGGACAGTTCCTCACCAGGAATGCCAGAATACCACAGGCTCCTCTTGATATTTGTTTAAATTATAATTTTGTTAGTAAGTTATATAAAAGTTATGTGTCAATGTAATTAGCTTATTTGGATGCCTAGTGATATGTACGACCCTGCCAATGAGCCAGTCAAAATTTTCACCTCTAATAAATTATTTTAAACAACTCATTATATTGAAAATGCATGCTACATTTATTTATTTATCTATGCATGGTATGTGATGTTTATTAATGCGGTAATAATTTGCATGCTTTAGTAAAACTTGTTTTTTTCAATTCCATTACCTGTTTTTCCTTTGCATGTGTTAAATATTTTATAGAAAATTAGAAATCCTAATTATTGTTTATTTCTTCATATATTTATTTATGCGAACTTTTTGGAAGCATGTAGTTGACTTTTGTTGTCATATCATTCACTCGTTTTTCCTTTCTTTGCAGACATTGATGAATGCAATATAATGCATGGAGTATGTGGTGATGGAACCTGTCGGAATACTCCTGGAAACTTCATTTGTGACTGCAATGAAGGTTATGAGAGTACCATGATGATGCAGGTGTGCATGGGTAAGGAGTAATACAATTGTCACAGAATATGCATATTATTTTAGAGCTCTTTTAAAACAAGTATTTTTAGTGATGTTATTAATATAAATTATTTGTCTCAATTTTCATTTATATAATTTTGAAATGCACTAGTTGGCTGTTTTGGGAGTGTTATGCAACACTTAGATTTAGAATACTTTCTCCAAGATGAATTAATTTTTTAGCCTGACACATACAAAGTAATTCTACCTTCTGGTAGGTTTTAGGTACACACCACCAAATCCAAAGTCTTTCTCTTGATTTTGTCTTATAATTCTACTCTTTTTAAAGGGTGTATTTATTTCTTGATTGAGATTTTTGAACATTTTACTTAATGCATACACATCTTATAAAACTGAATTATTTCTAAGGTATGTTTTGTTTAAGCTTTCATCAGAAAAATTGTAAAAAATCTTCATCGTCTCTAGAATATAATAATAGCTGTGATATTAAACAATATTTTTTTCAATCCAATTATAGATTTTGATGAGTGTATCCGCATCCCTGGCATTTGTCGAGGAGGCACATGTGTTAACACCCCTGGTAGTTTTCGATGTGAATGCCCTCCTGGACATGAATTGGCTCCAAACCAAAAAACTTGCAAAGGTATTTACATCCCCATAAGATGGACATTTTATATTAAAAAGGATTGTGACATTATTATCCAACTAAGTAGTGATTTTTACATATCATCCAACACTTGGAAAAAAAATTTTGTGAAAACTATACTTTATTTCAGATATTGATGAGTGTTCAAGGACAAGTGGAATTTGCTCTAATGGAGTTTGTGAAAACATGATGGGGACATACCAATGTGTTTGCAATGATGGATATCAACAAACTGGCCAAAAATCTCACTGTGAAGGTATAAAATTTTGTTTTAGCTGAGTTTTTGTGTCACTGAACAAAATTTTCCAGATATCTGTAATGCTATTATTTTTTTAGTTTTTAACATTTAAGTTGCTCCTTTCCAGATGTGGATGAATGTCAAGTTAGCAATGGGGGTTGTGATGATGTGTGTGTGAACACACCTGGAAGCTTCTCCTGTGCATGTAGGTTAGTAATATACCTTTTCATCTTCATTTATTTCATTGAAGGGAAACTATTTCAAATAAAATTATGATAAATGCAGATAAATATTAAGGAGATATATGAAATAATATTTATCAAGTTCCTTTCTGAACGTGAGGACAGAAAACAGCAAGCTAAAAACATAAAAAGATAACTTACACTTAAAAAAAACATGGCAGAGACAAGAATATACACATGTACTTGAATATCTTGAGTAAATAAAACAAATAGATAGATATATTTATTCACTTTATAGACATTACAATGCATAGGTTCGTCATGAATAGTACATAAAAGAGTACAAAAAATAATACAAAAATTGTTTAGCTGTGAGCAGCACAGCGAGTCGATGTTCGTGAATCAGATGACATTTATAGATTACAATAGAATATGTAAAGTAAATCAAATATATGATACAACAAAAATTTATCAATACAAAGAAATTCACACATATTTACATTACTATTTGAAATCACTATTCAGGAATTCAATATTGCTAAAGAATAAATGGTCCAATAAAATTCTTTTCACTCTAAATTTAAACTTTTTGTTGTCTAAGCATTTTATTGTGTCTGGTAATTTGTTATAAAGAAGGAATCCTAAGTGAATAATGCTCTTAATACTTTTGTTAATTCGATGATGACTTAAATGGATAGAATTTGCTGCTCTGGTATTGTGATGGTGGATGTCTAAGTTCTTTTTAAACATGTGTAGGTTAGTATGGATAAAGCAAACTGTTTCCAATATATACAAGGATGGAGTTGGAAGGATATTAAGTTCTTTAAATAGAAGTCTGCTGGGTGTCCTTAAAGGAACCTGTTTCATGATTCGGACAATTTTTTTCTGTAATTTAAATACCCTATGCATGTGCGTGGAGTAACAACTTATGAATGATGCTAAGGGTTAAATCTGCAAATACTCTAGCGTCTATGTCACAAATGATAAATCAGTATACACAGGAACTCCTTTGGAATAACCAAAACCCTGAATGTCACAAATCATCATTGTTGAGGGTTTATATAAATATGGTAATTTACTGAACTGTCATATTAATTTCAGCCATGGTGATCTTTGTATCTACACTCAACCAATTATTTAGCATATATTCCTAACTTGAGGCTATTCTTTCCATATTATATTTATGAACAACACCATTCAACAAGGTATTTTCCTATTGCAGTACAGGATATATGCTGCTTCTGGATGGGAGGACCTGTACTGATGTTAATGAATGTAAAGAAAATCCCAGAGCGTGCAATGGTGGTAAATGTACAAATACTCCTGGAAGCTTCACATGTAAATGTACTGATGGCTTGCTTGCAGCACCAGAAGGCAATACTTGTATAGGTAAACTTCTGATGTCTCTTTAAAATTTTCTCTTTTTTCTAATTAAGAATTATGAATATGAAATGATTTTTCAAGCTATTAAAATGACTTTATTGTGAAAAATAATGCTTTAGTATGAAATTAAAAATTTTGTTTATTCTTAACCCAGATGAAATTATAGCTCATTATTGAAGCATCTTTATAATTTCATATTTATTTCTTCTTTTGAAGTGACTGCTTTTCCACCCAAAGTAAAATCCAAATTTGCTGCATCGTTGATGATTGCAATAATATTCTCTGAAAATTTTTGTTTAATAAAATCATAACTATTTTGGATTCACTATGTTATTACGTTAAAATTTAATAATTGTGTAATTTTGACTTTTAGAATATGCATACCTGCACATTACAGTTGCAGTTATTTTATCTATGTCAAGTGTTTAGTCCACTAAAAGAATATACTCTCTTAACTCTTTTTCTAGATGTTGATGAATGTGAAATGGATCCTCGCATTTGTCAAAATGGTGAATGTGACAACACTTTGGGTTCATTCATTTGCCGCTGTGAAGATGGTTATTCTGTGAAACCAGAAGAAGATCATGGTTGTACAGATGAAGATGAATGTCAACTAGATATACATAATTGTGATCCAAATGCTGAATGTTTGAATACACAGGTCAAAAATTTGTCCTATTACCAAGAGATATTGTGTAATAAATCTTCGTGTTTTCTTTTGGACAATTGAAACAATGATTCTTTTAATTGTAGGGTTCCTATGACTGTCGCTGCTTAAAGGGTTTCACTGGAAATGGAATTACCTGTAGGGACGTGAATGAATGCTTAATTAATAACGGTGGCTGTGATGAAAATGCTCAATGCGTTAATACTGATGGGTCTTTCAAGGTAAATTTCTAATATGATGATTTTATAAATGAATTATAATTCATATGAAATAATTTTCAAGGATGAAAATTATAGTTAGATAAACTTTACTTATAAGAATCAGCACTTGATTAATAGTATAGTATCATAGTTAACATAAAATTTTGTTGTTCTGCAGTTTTCGATAGGGAAGCATATAGGTATGAGATGAAATATTCCTTGTGAATGGCATTATGTGGTTAATGAAGATCTCCATTGTTTAAGAAATATATTGTGTGAATACTACCCTAAAGATACAGATTTTAAAATGTCACAATCATAGTTCTTCATAATAAGTCAAAAATAAAAAATAATTTTATTCCGTTGCATTCTGAAAATTTACAAAATAACAAATAAATGTTACCTTGATAAATTCTATCATATTTTGAATTATTACAAAAATCATATGAATATACTATATTAATTAAAGCATTTACTATTTCTTTCTAGTGTGTATGTGATTCGGGATTTAGAGGTGATGGTCACTCCTGTATGGATATTGACGAGTGTTCAGACAATCCTGATCTTTGTGAAAATGGTCATTGCCTCAATTATCCAGGATCTTTTAGGTGTGAATGTGAAATGGGATTTATGCATCCTAATGAAAGGAATGAACAAGCTTGCATAGGTAAAGCAAATTTTATTTCTTCGTATATCAATTGGTAATGTTTGAGTGAACTCACATCACAATGATATATTTCTCTGTTTGCTGTAGATATTAATGAATGTCAAATGTTCAGCAATCTCTGTGTCTTTGGCCGCTGTGAAAATATATTTGGAATGTTCCGTTGTGAGTGCAATGAAGGTTATCAACTGGATGGCTCAGGAGGTATGCAATCATATTCCTCTTTTTAAACATAAATATTGAGTATGTTACTGATTTTTTTGTTTGTATATAATGTGGACAGGACTGAGTTTATAACTGATATAATGTCTTCATTTCAGGAAACTGCACTGACATCAATGAATGTGAAAGCCCATTGGCATGCTTGTATGGAACATGCATAAATACGCAAGGAAAATTCATTTGTCAGTGTCCACCTAATTATGAACTGGTTCCTGCAGGCAATGCTTGTGTTGGTTAGTATTTTATAAATTCTAATTATGACAATTGTAATTCTGAATATATGAAGCAAAAATTGTATTTTTTCCTTGAAAACAATAAAAATTTAATCATTTATATGTCAAAATGCAAAAGACCAGGGCTGTGCCGTGCATCGTGGCAGCTTGTGTGTAAATCCCTTTTTAGCTTCCTGTGTGCACATCCCTTTATGGAAGTTCATTTTTTAATCAAGGCAATGCAATGACAAATAGAATGTTTATATATATTTTATTTGTAAAAATAAAGCAAGAGCATCTTAATAATAAAAATATGTATTAGGATCATCTGCCCATTCTCACAAGCAATGCTCCATTTGTGAGTTCCTGCTCCTGATCAAAATATAAATTTCCAGAACTTAGTAGTAAGTAGGAGTACGGTGTACATTAAATAAATCAAAGTGTGTTTAAAAACAAAAATCTGTAAAAAGAACTGTGTAATGTAACATGCCTTATGAACAATCAGCCACCCATGTTCACTGCACACATTGCACTTAAGGACAATATACCCCTGCAAAAGCATCTCCATATGTGCATTTAAAACTGAATCCAAACACTTATTATATTCATCTTTTAACCATCATTCAGAAAAACTGTTTACTCATATGATATTCTTTAGAATTATTCTTTTGTTAAGAATTATTCAAGTTTTTCACTCATGAAGATAACACATTATATGTTGAGAACTTTCAGAACTGTCACTTTTCTAAATGTTGAATCATCTTAAAGTTGAGAGTCTTATGTAGTCATTGTTATTTTTAACCACCAATAGAAATCACTTAACAAAAATTCTTCAATTATTATAGGCTCTCATTAAATTATATAATTTGGATTGAGAGATTTTATGGAATGAAAATTATATTAAAATTCTTTTCACTTATTTTATCTCCCCATTAAACTTTATTAAACTAACTGAATTACCAAAAATTTTTCCTCAGATCAACGTCAAGGGAGATGCTTTCTTGATGTGGAAGAGAGATTGGGTCGAAAGAGGTGTATTAATGAAATGGGTAGACCAATTACAAGGTCAACATGTTGCTGTTCTATTGGAAAAGCGTGGGGACCAAGGTGTGAAATTTGTCCGGAACCAGATACAGAAGAGCACAAAGCACTATGCCCAGGAGGAACTGGCTACAGGCCAAATCCCATAACCGTAAAAATTTTATTTAGATATCATCTGCTAAAATGGAATATTTATGATTACACTACTTAACAAATTTAATTTTTTTTTCTGTATCTGGCGTGAAAATATGTGTTCTCACCTAATTTTGGTGTGCTGAGTTCAATGAAAGTTACAGAAAAGTTGTATCACATCACATTTATTACATATGGTTATGTATAAAGTAACAATTTTTCAGTGGTTTGAAGGAAATGTGCCATTACATAGTGACATTTAAAACTCATTTTCAACTGTTTTCTCAGTATATGTAAGTTAAAACACATCTAATAACTAATAATTAAGTGACTGCAAATCAAATATTGATATTGAAAGTTACAGAAAAATATTGAAACTAATCAAAACTAATTTATAGTAGTTTTCACTTCTACTTAGAAAAATAAGTCCCTGTAGATTTTCTCTTGTCTCGTGTCTGATGTCTCTCTACAAAGGAACCAGCAATAGTCCTCCATCATTGCAGGATCCCACCTTCCCTGGTAGCGCTGTTCCATGGTGGCAATATCCTGATGGAAGCATTCCACATGTTTGTCACTGACAGTACTCTAATTTTCGGGAAAGAAGTCAAGGTGCGAGTGTAAAAAATCTTTAAGGACATGCGGCAGTCCAGGTTTTTATAGCTTCCCAGGAGATCTTTTACCAAATTCACATAGTTTGGGTCTTTTCTATTGCCTAGGAAACCGACAGTAACAGCTTTAAAAGATGCCCATGCAGCTGATTCGAGATCATTCAACTTAGTGTCGAAAGTCGTGTTCTTAATCAGCTTCTTAATCTGTGGACCAACAAAAATGCCTTCCTTTAACTTTGCCTCGCTAAGTTTGGGAAATTTTTATTGTAGATAACTAAATGCTTCACCATTTTTATCCAATGCCTTTATAAAGTTTTTCATTAGGTCAAGTTTGATGTGAAGGGGAGGCAGGATAATTTTACCAGGGTCAACCAATGGAGTGTGTTTCATATTTTTTTTGCCTATTGAAAATTCTTCCCGTTTAGGCCAGTCTTTTACTTAGTAGTGGTTTCCCGTGTCGCGGCTATCCCACAGACAAAGGAAACAACAGTAATTTGTGAACACTCCTTGTAAACCAAGAAGCAAAGCAACAACTTTTAAATCACCACACACATGCCAAATATGATCCTTATATTTTATTCCATCTAATAGGATTGTCATGCTCTCATATGTTTCTTTCATTTCAACTGCATGAGCCAGAGGTATGGATGGCCATTCGTTCCCATTGTGTAATAATACTTCTTTCAAATTTACATTGGATGAGTCTATGTAGAGATGCCAATCACCAGGGTTATGTTGAAATCTGAGTTCCTGCATCAGGCCATTTATGTCTTTGCACACACACATTGAATTTCACATCTCATAAAATGTAGATAACGACTTGTTGCGATTTCTAAGTGTTGAAATTTGTGTCCCATGAGCTAACAGGTTCCATTGTTGTAGCCTAGAGCCAAGGAGTTCAGCTTGCTGTTTAGATAGATGCAAGTCACGCACTAAGTCATTGAGTTCGGCTTGCTGAATAAGGTGTGGGGTTTTATCTTCAAGATCAGGACAGTAAACACAAATTAATGATTTGATAAAATAAAACGTTCTTGACCATCGATGGAAACCTGTCTCGATAGCGTTCATTTCTCTCTTCTCTCACTTCTCTCAGGAGTATCTGCTCCTTCTCCTCACCTCCACTGACCTTTCTTTGGATGGCATTTCGCTGTACGTGGTCACTTCAGGAGGGAACCTTGGTTTTCTCTGCCAGCGTGACCTTTCTGGAGGTATTCTTGTTATCGACTGCTCGCGACTCTCAGTGACTGCCCCAGAGTGACCCTTCTGGAGGTATTCTTGTTATCAACTGCCTCTCACTCGCTTCTACTTCCCTTTTTAAAAGGGGTTCTTACCCATGATTCCTTCTCAAAAAACACCACGCGTGCAGAATACCCCACCAATAGGGTCGTCTCACATACTATCGTAGCTCTTTTTGAAATGTACCTCCCTGAAGTCTCTCACATATACAAGTTCTAGGTCCTGAGTAGAATTCAGATTTTGTTTGTTCTCTATACAAATAATAATAATAAGCTTAATCGTTTTCCTTCTTACTTGCTAGTTTTATATGGTTCTTATCTCTATTTATAGGTCCTGTTGGAAGATATCAATGAATGTGAAGATATGGAGAATTTGTGTAAGAATGGGCATTGCACAAACACCTTTGGAAGTTTCATGTGTTCTTGCAATGATGGATATCGACTTGATAACTCACACACAGCATGTATAGGTAACTAATGAATCTTGTCATTTCCTGCAATAAAATCATGAAATTACTAGGAAAAGATAAAGTTTCAATAATTCTCACATTTATTGGCAGATGTAAATGAATGTGTGGAAATTAAAGATATTTGCGGAGTTGGAACATGCATTAATACCAATGGAAACTATCACTGTATTTGTCCAGATGGTTACATGTTGATGCCTAATGGAAGTAAGTTTATCCTTTTAATAATATTTAATCTTATCTCATTTGGTGTTTATGTGACATTTTCACGTTTGTTGTTTATGAAATTTTATTTTGAGTTTTGCTTAATGAAAATGTTTTTGTTACACTTTCATAATATCATTTAAATCCCTTTTCCTAGAGGAATGTGTGGATATGAGGAAGGAGCAATGCTTCCTACATTTCAGCAATGGAGTCTGTACTCAGCCTATGTCTCAAGAACAGACTCGTATGCTTTGCTGCTGCTCAATGGGTCAAGCATGGGGAAGACCATGCAAGGAATGCCCTCACATTGGTTCAAGTAAGATTTCACAACATTATTATGTTCTTAGATTCATTCATAGTTCAGTTTTTAACAGCATTATAAACATGAAAAAAAATGCTTTTTGTGTTGGTGGTTCTTGTGACAAATTTTAAAAAATGTTGATAAAATTGTTAATATGGATTACCACATAGGGGTAGCTTATACATCTGATTGTTTAGAACACTGACATTAAATCAAGGGTCAGTATTCATGTAATTATAACTAGTTAATCATAATTTTGGGAATATTACATCATGTGGCTCATATCCAGTTTCTGAGTATAATTTCTGTACTCTGAGAAACTATGATAAAAATGTGAAATTTAATACAAAAAAATTGTTTCTTACTTAAAATATTGTCAAAATATTTTATGATAATATTTGAATTGCAAGCAATTATTTCTGCTTGAATTTATCTTAAATATTACTAACAACATTGGTGGAACTGAACCAGGGCTGCTGAGACCATGCCCCAAGGCTCCGACCCTCAGAGGGACCCAATTGGCTATAATTATTATTATTATTATATTTATTATCCAAAGACCATACAATTTGTAGGTATAGGACTCGTCTTAAAGAGATACATAAAAATATATATATATAAAAAAGAAAATAGAGAAATACAATATACATTTAAATACATATTACAACATGAAGGAATTTCATTATCACAATTTTTTGTTATTAAAAATATAGAAGAAACATTAATAATTAGAAAATTATGACTCACAAAGATGAGCCTAAAAACTCGTTAATACTATAAAAGCACTTACTTATAAGGAACTTTTTAAGATTAATTAGTAGTTATAGACATAGTCTTTAAAGTCCAATTCAATAACGTGGACAAGCCTATGATAATGGCTCTAATATGTGAGGACAGAAAAATAGTATGCAAAAATGAGTTATTAGTACAAAATTATCAAAATCAGTACAGTGTAGTACAGTACCTTAGTTAATAAAGACCCATCAATTTTTCTTACCCCGTGGCCCATGGCTTACTTGTTCTGCCACTGATCACTGAATCTTTTAGTAACTTCCAATGTAAACTCTTATATAGCCTGTTGAAGCACTTGCAATGCTCTTTAAAAATTTGCCTAATCAATACCAAACCTTTATTATATCCAAGGAAAATTCTTGAAATATATTAATATCTTTCTTCTAGGAGAATATCTGACTCTGTGTGGCACCAGACCAGGACAGTTCGTGAACCCCTTGACTAACAAGTCAGAGGAAATAGATGAATGTCAATTAATGCCTCAGATGTGTCACCATGGATCTTGCCTTAATACTCCAGGCAGTTTTGAATGCCAATGCAATACTGGATATATTTATGATAGTGAATCACATCAATGCATTGGTAAGAAGTAAGGTTGATGATTTTTATTAAATCTATTCAGAAACAAAATGCTATTCATATTCTCCAGAAAATGTGAAGCTGTAAAAGAATGAGAACTACACTAACTATACTTCATATTTATTAATTAAGTAAGACATGAAAATTAATACTAGGTGTAAATAATCATTTCAGATGATAATGAATGTAACAAAATTCCTGGCCCATGTAGAGGAAATGCACAATGTATCAACATTCCTGGATTCTTTGAATGTCAGTGCCCTGAAGGATACAAACTGAGCATGAGTCAAAGGGATTGCATAGGTTTGTTAAGATCAATGCCTTTTCTTAGTTTTTTGTTGTTTATACCTATCGGAAGTTTTTATGAGATTTGGTGATTACTTATTATCTTGATTTAAAGATTATATGCCACCTTGACATTGATATTTAAATGAATCATTTATTGAGATTTTTCACTTTTCCAGATATTGATGAGTGCTTAGAAAGGCCTGGAATATGTAGAAATGGAGACTGCAATAACTTTCAAGGAAGCTTCCAGTGCCTTTGTCGTCCAGGATATGTTTTAACATCAAATCGAGACTCATGTGTTGACATTGATGAGTGTCAAAGACATCCTAACATTTGCAATAATGGAACATGTATGAATACAGTGGGGTCATATAAATGTCACTGCTTCCCTGGTTTTAAGCTCAGCCCTAACAATGACTGCATTGGTAAGGAGGTACATGATGTTTTGTATAGTTCTATGCTTTTTAGTAAATGACTTTTTAATAATTACTATGTGAGACTTACTGAAGTCATTGTGTATATGCAACAACAATGATAGCAAGATGTACATATTTATTTCTTGTCAGATTTTTCAGTGTCATAGAAAGTTCCATCCATAGCTTTATCATTTTTATGTACTTATAGATATTGATGAATGCAGAATTATGCCTTTCTTGTGTCGAAATGGTCGTTGTCGAAACACAATTGGTTTATTCATTTGTGAATGTGCAGAAGGTTATACTCTGAGTTCTGATGGTCAACACTGCCGTGATGTTGATGAATGTCATGAGGTAATTAGCTTTTATTATATATTGCTAGCTTTGTAAAAATGTTTAAAATTATTTAATTTAATATCTATTAAAGTCATATTATTATATGGATCTTTCATTTTTATATCTATATGGATCAGTTGTTACATAACTCCAAAGTTTTACTAAAGTTACTAACTTTATTTCATTTTAATTCATGTCAGTTTTATATGCAGATTTAAGAATAAACTGATCACTTTTCTAAACACAGAAAGAAATATTTAATTATTTTTCATGTTAAATAAATCTGCAACTCCTTAAAATTAATTTCTTACAATAATTCTCTTTCAAATATATTGAAATGAGATTTGGAGGAATTTTATTTCGATTTTTATTTATTTATTACATAAGGTTTCAGGAACTTGTCCTCCACCTGGAAAGTGTCAAAATCTCATGGGGTCCTTTGCATGCAGTTGCCCTCCAGGCTATGAACTTAAGGACGATGGAAATTTTTGTACTGGTAAATATAATGTTGCCTATAAATTTATTATTGTTAGTTTTGATAATAATAAAGTGAATGTTACTTGTCTTTTGTTTAAAATAGATAATTTTTTTTGCAAGATTGAAATATTTATTAATCTAGAATATTTTCATTATTTTTTTAATCAGACATTGATGAGTGTGAGGAAAATTTTGGAGTATGTGAAGGTGGAAAATGTGTAAACACTGAAGGAGGAGTGATTTGTGAATGTCCTGAAGGATACATCCTTAGTCCCAATGGCATGAAATGCATTGATATCCGTCAAGAACTGTGCTATGATGGAATGAGACAAGGTAGGTAAATTAATTAATTTGTATACGTGTAACAAATAAAAGAAGTTAAGAAACAAGTACATACTGACATTTGAGACAACGTTTTTCTATTTCAATAAGATTTTACGCTGTTAATTTTGTGGTTCAATATACAGTGAAACTTCACTCTGTGACCACTCCTCAAAATGATACTTTTTTCTCAGAATGGGCTTAACAAGAGCTATTTATTATTTTTATAGGAAAATGTGTTTTGCCAAGGGCTGATTCAATCACACGCAAGGAATGTTGTTGTACAATGGGTGTTTCCTGGGGAAGATACTGTGAACATTGTCCCAGAGAAGGTTCTGGTATGTATATGTTATTTTTTTAATTTTATAAAAGTATTTAGTAATTTTCCATAACCTGAGCTTTATATATTATTTTTAAATATATTTAGTGACATTATTTGACATCAAAATTCCTTAACTTACAAGTTTTACTATTAAATACAATAGTAACTTATCAGTGACTAATTTTCTAATGACCTTTTACAAGGAAAACTTATTGAAGCACTAATGCCACAATTTTATTTTAACTTCATCTTGATATAGGAAATTCATTGATAAGCTTTACAAATAGTAAAACAAACCCTGTTTTCCTCATTACTTTAATTATTTGCCATTTGCAGTTTTGCTTTAGGAACTTAATCCCAGGGAATGGCCAAACTTTTCAGCAGTGGCATTTCACAGTAACTAAATGACAGCTGATAATGATTGGAGTATTTTTGTAAAAGAGTCGATACATTAAAAAAAGAAATAAATTTAGGATATTGTGGGTTATATGCCCCATTCCGGATCGAATTATGGAATGGATGATCAGCATCAGTGTTTCGGCACTGCGACCAGGCAGCCATTCATTGGTGTTGGGTTGGATTAGGTTGATGTTTGGTAGGGATGGGTTGGTAGTGGATTGGGACCTTTTGCAGTATTTGTCCCCCAGGCTCTATTCTAGCTTTTATCTTACGGATTGAGTTTTAGTTTTATTAATGAAAAATAGGGAAAAACATTAAAACAAAATAATTTCAAATTATATTTTATTGATAAAGAGTAGGGGAGAACTTTAAAACACTCTAACAAAATGGGAAATTTCAAAAAACTGTTTTTATTTACCTAGTAACCGAGGATATTGGTGAACCTTCGGCTCGCTTTGTTTTTAGATTATAATGCCTTTTATATCTGGTGTAGCCATCTCCAGGTGCTATCGTGCTCTTCACCTCTCTGGAATGAAGCTATCCTTCAGCATTGGCCAGTGATCGAGTGGGTGAATGTCATCCGTCATGGGTTTGTAAGCTTTCGTTTTGCGTGAAAGTTATTAAATCTAAGTAATTAACAAACATCAGATCCAGCAGAAATAGTATATTTAGTTTAAGAATTCCATTTCATTTCACACACTGTTTTTAAAAAAAATATTCACTAAGATAAAAGCTAGAATAGAGCCTAGGAGAGAAATACTGCAAAAGGTCCGTAGGGAGAAAAATACTGCAAAAGGTCTGTGGATTGTGTTGGTATTGAGTTTTGTTGGTGTTTGGTTGGTGCCTCTGCCCGACCACAGTTATTATTTGTTGAAGTTATTGTTTTGAAAATAACCCATAAGATCCCAAATTTTTCCTAATGGTAGTAAGGCTCCATTGTTAGACATAAAATTTATAATTCTAAAGTGGATTTTTTTGAGATAAACTCTTAGAGCTGTATTAATATTTATTTTTTTAATTCACTGATTTGATTTTCTCAAAATGCAACTTTTAATTTTTTTTCCAGTTGAATTTGCTAAGCTATGTCCTCAAGGAGCTGGTCGTGGTGATTCTGGAGAGGATTTGAATGAATGTAACTTCATGGCAAATGCTTGCATCAATGGAGAATGTATCAACACAGATGGCTCTTATCGCTGTGAATGTCCTGCTGGGTACATTCTTGATGGTACAGGAAAGAAATGTATTGGTAAGTTATTAAATATTTATAATGTCTATAAATGATTTTAATAATGCAGATCAATTTTTCAAATTTGAACTTTCTTCTAGTTTCATTGCTAGATACAATTACCGTAAACTTTCACTGTCTTTTCTGAAGTTCTTTTTCAATGATATCATGTACAGGTACGTCAGAAACTTCTGAAAATTGTTTAAATTAATTCCTTAATTGTGTATATTCATAAATGTTGCCATCTTAATGTAGCTTTTAAAGTATTAAATTAATAATGATTTAAATGCTTCTCATCTAAATTCATTTCTAGATGAAAATGAATGTGTGCGTGGTAATATCTGTGGAAATGGAACCTGCACTAATGTTGAGGGTGGTTTTGAATGCAGCTGTGATGAAGGTTTTACCCCTGGACCCATGCAGGTAACTTAATGGTGCAACACAAAATGCAATATGCAAATTAATTTTGAATAGGATGAAAATTATGATTTTTTATTAATAATATAAGAGGCCAGATCCTACTATTGGAATTTATTATGAAGTTGAATGGAGATTGGTTTCTATTTCAATTGGTCACTTAATGTAAATATATTTCAAGTTACTGCTACTTCTAAAAGTTAAGAAGCATAGGTCAAAAAATGTCATAAATTAGATTATTTTCCTAGTTACCTATCCAAGGATATAAACTTTAAAGTTGAACTACATGAAAGCAAAATGAAAAACAGAATATAGTATTTTAAATTTGTATGCACATGGTAAATATTAGTTGGCAAATAAAAATTATTGAATTAATATGTATTCAGTTTTTGTCCATACTTCATGTTCCTTTGAACCATTACTTAGAACATTCAACCTTTAACTTGGTATATTATACAGAGGTAATTTTTATTTTTATTACGTAAATTGCTCTGTTGCTTCTAAAACTTGGAAATGTATACTCTAGGATACAAATGAAAATTAAAACAATAAATACTATTCATTTTTCTCCATGTTCTAAAAGCTAAATGACTTGCAAAAAGATTTTAAAACATTTTTTTTCAACTTTAAATCTAATCTTGCCAAGATAAGGGTTAAGAGCAGTGGAAAAGGGAGAATTATATTTACTTTACTAGTAACATTTTATTGGAATTAAGTATAGTGAGGTTGTAAATATGCAGGCTACCGTTGTCGTGATAATAAAAAGAAAGCAACACACAGGTTTAAAAGTGGATTAATCAATTACTTTAAATACAGAAATTAAAAATTTCATTATTTTCATTGTTACAATATATTTTAACTTCAAGATACATACCAATTATGTTTTTATGATATTGAGACTGTAGTCCATTTCAATTTTATGAGAGAATCTAATATATAAAGGAGAATGTTTGTATGTTTATATGTTTGTACCTTAATAACTCAAGAATACAAAGTCCAAAAAACTTTCAAACTTTGCACATGCTTTTATGTCATCCCTGAGAAGGTTTTAGGCAAATTATACGGGGTTCGACATGCAGGGTTTTATTTTTTTGCCAAATTAAATCAGAAATAATTGACCTGTGAACTTCATATTTGTACTATAGTAAAGAAAAATCTATAAGGTTTCTTATTCTGTTCGTCTTTTTCTGCTAGAAATTCGAAATTTCTCGTATTAATCATTAAAAACGCAAATTTATGTTAAATATTGCCATTTTTATTACGACTACCACAGCCACTGGTATTGTTGTCTCTTTCCTTTTTAACCAAACAAATTTTATTTTGACATCCAAATGTTTTTTGTATTGGGATAGTTTAGAATAACTCATGGTAAGGAATTATTTGATGAGGATAATGATTTAAGAGTCTCATAATTGCACCATAATAAACTGTTCATTATGTACAGCAGGTTAGTAAAACATGAATAATAATTTTAATTTTTAAATATCAATTTCAGTAGCTTTTTAAACAGTCTACTAAAATTGATACGATAATCATATTTTGATCAAATGGTATATTTGTTAGTTTATTACATCTGTTTGTAAACTCATGAAATTTAATTCTCGTTCCATTTTTATTTCTGTTTGGATTTTAGCTGAAATCTTACCTCATTACTTACGTAATTTATATACGAGGAATAAAAATTCTACAATCGCAGTAAGTTTGGATAATATAATTTATTTATTTCTACAATTCCTACAATATGTAATATCAGTCTATTTGACAGTTTAATTCTATTTTCCATTTGAATTTCTATAATTATAGTTAATGGCTATAATCTAAACAGTATTAAACAAAATAAGGGGAACTGTTTTTATATCGATAGCAGGGTTCTAAAACATTTTCCCGCGATTTCTACTTTAACCAAATACTAAGTCACTTTAATTATTGAACAGATTATAATCTTTTTCATAAAAAAATTATTATTGCAGAAAAAAATCCATTTTTTGGAACATTTTATAAAAATATTATGCCAGTAAAAAGAAAAAGTCAGCTAGGAAGAAAGACTGTAGGTATAAAGAAATTGGCTTTATTAAGAGGAGCTGTAAGTGTAGAAGAGAGGCAGATTCGTGTAGACAACCAACGTGTAATACAAGCAAAATTAAGGGTATCCAAGAGTCAAGACCAGAGACAGACACGGCTCGAAAAAAAACGAGCAACATTGTATATCCTGAAGCTCCATAAGAATAAAAATTAGAGATGTTTCAAAAATTAATTACTGTAAACATAATAAAAATAAATTAATATAGATTTTCGTGTTTTTTTATTTAGGTCAGTTTTACACTGTTCTGAATCCTGGGCAACGCTGGGTAAACTATTGCTAGTAAAGGTATAAATTAGAATGAACCTCATGTAGGGAAGAAAGAGTGGATTACAAAAAGAAGAGATTTTGCAGGATTAAATTTTCCAAAGCCAGAATAAATTTAAAAATAGAATGACTGAGATTTAACTCAATCATTGCTCTCCTATTTTAATTTCAATTGGAATTACACTAGTAAACTTTTAATTTCTTGTGTTGCAGGTCTGTGAAGATGTTAATGAATGCCATGAGATGGGAAATCAGTGTGCATTCCGATGTCACAATGTTCCAGGATCATTCCGTTGCATCTGCCCTTATGGATATGCACTGGCGCCTGATGGAAGACATTGCCAAGGTAATTACATGCATTTTAAGATGAAACATATCTATTAAATAAAAGTTTTTATAAGGTTAGTTATGCAAAAAGTTGTTTATTATCACTATTGAGATTTAATTTAGTCATAAGTATGAAGTCAGAGGAGTAAAATCAGATAAAAGTTCTATTGATTATTAATTTTAAAAATATAGTTATTTCAATTATCTTTCCTTATTATGGTATAAAAACAAAATAATATACAACAAAGAAGGGTTTAAAACCCTTTAGTCAGGCTTATAGTATTTAGAATATTTCTTCATTTTCAACATTTTGTCATGATACATCTGTTGGTACAAACTGATTTTTGCTAAAAGGTTTAACTGTATGCTTTGTAAATCGATTATAAAAGGCTGTGGAATATTCAACCGCAGTAAAAAGCGAGGTTTTTAAAAACTAATTTATTATGATGGAATATCTATCTTTTATTATAGTCAAAATAAAATTTTAAATACCATAATTTTCCAATTATAATACCGTATTTACTCGTATACCCCGTGCACATTTTTTCCTGAAACGCCGGGGGAAAAAGGGGGTGCGTTATATAAATTGTGAGTATCGATAGTAAATTCTCTGCAATGTGTTTGCATCTACGTTTATATTTGTACAAGACGTCGAATTGTACGAAGTATGCGAATTTATGCGACCAACCAAACGTGTAAGTTGCAGGCAAAAACTCGAAAAAGAAGGCAGAAAGAATACGCTGACTAATTGATAACTATGGTTCAATGACTACTGAGGGTTTACCGGCTTGAAAATAGGTAGGTTCAAGTTTTGGTCCTTTTCCCTCATCCACTTCAAGGAATTCGGAGTGGTGAAATTATGTTGCGAATGAAAGAAATCCACATCTCAAGTGTTTGGACTTGTTTGTTCTTAACCTTCTCATATTTACTGAAGAGATGATATGCGAAAAAACTCCACATCCACCTAAGGATGATGAACAAATAATTCATGAAGCTCCACATCTGTTCGTAATATTACGTCAAAAACAGAATTGGGGACGAAGTTGCGTAATAGTACAACAAAAACAGTTAAGGGGTTAACAAAAGAGGACTATTGGTGAGGAGATTTCTGCTAGTATCGTCATAAAGGGATCATCCAATAAATTGCGTCACGTAGAAGGGAGAAGATGCTTAACTTGAGCGGAACTTGTTTCAGGGACTTAAAAAAAAACTTTTTCTGGCTCAAATTAATTTTTTCCCTCTGAACTGGCCCAGAAGTAGGAGTGCGTGGAGTACACGAGTGTGCAGGTTACATGAGTAAATACGGTATACACCCTCTATAATATGCACCCATGTTTTTATGAGTTAGATATGAAAATTGTCGTATCATCATGTATAATACGCAACTTATTTTTTGTAAAAAGATCACTGTAATTTTTCACTTGGTTATTAACAGTATCGAGACAGTTCTCACCTTGCCGCCAAATGAGATATGTGTGAGAGTGATTACGAAAACTTCATGTCTATATAGTTTTGACTCTCACATTAAAGATCGATATAATGTATAAAAACATGTTTCAATGTCGCATTGTGTAATAATCTGATCAATTGGAATAACAGTTCTCGCCTTGCCGCCAAGTGAGATATGTGCAAGAGTGATTACGAAAACTTCACGTCTATATAGTTTTGACTCTCACATTAAAGATTGATACAATGTATAAAAACGTCTCAATGTCGCATTGTGTAATAATCTGGTCAGTTGGAATAAAAGCTCTCGTCTTGCCACCAAGCGAGATAGATAGTTTACTTGAATATCACGTCTAGTTCTGACTCTGCCTTCATACAAGCCAGTCGAGGTATGTAAAATAATATTTGTTGCTCACAACGCCATGGAAGGTTCTGAAGATAACGTCATATGGGGTGATGATTTTGCCGAAGTGGATAGTGAGGATGAAGACGACGTTCTCAGCGATGCCATTTACGTAGACGATGAGAGAGAACAAAATCGCTGGCGAACAATTTGAGGACAGTAATACCGTATCTGCCCGAATACAAGCCGATGTTTTTAGTCAAAATCTATCATGAAAAAATCACCCCTCGGCTTAAATGCGAGTCCAAGGAAAATTTGGGTTATGGTTAAATCTCGAAGTCTCTCATTGCCTTCGCATTCAAATGTTAGTACTATATTTTTCACAAAGTAAATATTTGACCTACGATGAATATGTATATAAATATCTTAGCGAGATCGCTTGCGTAAATTGACGGTTACGCAAAATGCGTTGACGGCTTTGAATGCTCAACTGTTTGAATTTCGGTAAAACTTTACATGGAACGTGTATAATTATAAAAATGCAATTTCTTAAGGCAATGTAAATGCTAATTTCATTGGAAATAGACTTGGATGAAAAATTTCTTGACGAGATCGTTGTTACTATATTTGACCTTTTGTGAAAATGAAGATGAATGAAATTATTGTCACTGAATGTGGAACATTATTCAACTACGCAAAATTATTAATTGGAGTAATATTTCAAAATGCCAACAACTAAACAATTTCCCACACATTTCTTCGATCTCGAATAATATATTCTAAGATGTGCATGAATGTCCGGCACACTTGAGCATAAAATCTACGAAATTTACATTTTTGCCAAAAAATTGTGGAAATTTTTGGGGGGTCGGCTTCTATTCGGGCAGATACGGTAATGAATTCAGAGACTTTAGTGATTCGGACAGCTAAAAGTAAATAAATATTTATTCTTATTTTTGCTTTGAAAAATGATATTTAAAGGAATGTTATTGAAATGCATTGAAATATACGATTTATTGGTAAAAATATGTCGGAAAATATAAATTATATCCGTACTAAAAAAAGTTGTATGCATTTGTTACCATGTATAATATGCACCCTAGCTTTTTGTCAATTTTTCGTGAAAAAAATGTGTATTATAATCGGAAAATTACAGTAAGTATGCAGAAAATAGAAGTAATATAATCATTTTTTGTAATTTCTAATTAATTTACTTGATTCTATTTATTAGTTAGTTCATACATTTCTTATTCTTAATTCTGTTTGGTGAAAAGCTATCTTAGTAGACTTTTCTATGCTTAGTTTTCATTTATACCTCTTGTTATTCTGTCCATGTTCCTTAAAATGAAAATAGCATGACAATTTTCTTCATCTCTATTCTATTATAGAAGTGGCATTCTGAAAGTCTTATGGCATCTGAGCCAATATCTAATGACCTTGCCTTTTTTGTCGACTATATCCCTGAGAGATATTTGAATAAACAGTTCGTCTATGAGTCTCATGGCCTAAAGGGCATATGATTTTATTCTAATTCTTACAATATAACATGTAAGAATTAAGAATGAAAACATTGAAAACTTCTAACCTCTAACCTCTCAAAGTATCCATCTAATTTGATGGAACTATTATTGAAAACCAACAGATATTCCTCAGACTTTGCATTAATGAAAGAATTTTCTCATTCATTTTCACTATTATCGGTAAAAAGAATATTCTCAGGAGTCTCATCATGATAAAATATCACTAGTGGATTGTATATTCACAGTCAAATATGGGGTAAAACACAAATGTAAAATAATTTGCAATAATTCGATCGTTGGTATACAGATCAAATGATAATCTTAGAGAGATAAGTGATAGAAGACAGCATATGCTGTTACACATTTTTGGAGGACAGACAGGATGACACATGCTCTAGGGATTAAAAATAGGAGATTCTTTCTTGTTGAAAAATTTTCAGCATAAGCAAGTTGTTTAAATTCTCAAACTGTTATCATGATAAAATAAAAATACTGATAATATTTTGTTTATATTTGTTATTTTTACTGTGGGAAATATGCTATTTAGCTGTATTATTTATGCTTGAACTAAAATTAGACACTACTCATCAAATGTCTTTTCATTTTGATTTTAGTTTGACATAATTGATTTTATAATGTTTCTGTAAATAGATCCAAAGTGCATATTTTTTGGGATGATCAGAACTGTGCATCATAGAGACTTTGTTATTTATTCTCTTTCTTATTTACCACGTTTACCAGACTGTAAGATATAATCTTTTGTGAAATAAGCCTCCTAAAATTGGCCTGTGACCTGTGTCTTATAGGTCAAAGGTACCCAGGAATCCTCGTTGTTAAGTCCTCAGAAGAAGAGATTGTCTGACAAATGTTATCATGAGTAGGAGTGGTCTTTGCTCTTGGTAGATTGCAAAATACAAGATAATTTTCTTAATACTAATGATTCAACTGGATTTTATTCATACCATATAGAAATACTATGATATTAGAGCAAATACATGCATTGAAATATTTCGTTTTAAAAGGTTTTTGGTGTCTTATAGGCTAGAAAACATTGTATGTTATTTAACGCTTTTTCATTTTTTTGTTTTTTAAAAAGGATTTTTAATGGTTCTTGGATAAAATAACCAACATTAACAAATCGAGTCATTGAGAATTTAACAACCTTTTGTTTTGATATTTATTAATTTAATTGCATGCCAAAATGTAATCATTAATTTATCTCTTAATTTGCTTGAATTTTGTGTTTTTCGTAATGATAATGAACATCCAGCACTTGTCTTTGCCTTTATTTAGATAAAATTAATATTTTACTTAAGTAACATGCAAATCTTTTATTGACAGGATGAAGTTATTAATAAATGAGATGAAACAGTAATATGTTTGAAAAAAACGTTTCTTAAATTTGTTAGATAATATACATCATACATAAAAAATAGGAATAGAAAAATCACATTAACATATAAAAGAAACTTGGCATGATTTTAATAAATAATGTGTCATTTTTTTGCATTAGTTTTTTGCATTTTTGTCAATATTGTGTGTATCTCATAGACTTCTGTATCCCATCATGCTTCAGATGTCAATGAATGCGTTACTCCTGCCAACAACTGTAAATTTGCTTGCAAGAATTTGATTGGAACATTCATGTGCATATGTCCAGAGGGTTACCAACAAGTTGGTCTTGTTGATGATTGTCGTGACATAAACGAATGTATGAAAGACCCCAACACATGCCGAAATGGCCATTGTGTCAACACTCAAGGAGGATATCGGTGCGACTGTTTTGATGGATTTGAGGTGACTCCTGATGGGAAGCAGTGTATTGGTGAGCGCATGTTAGAAAGGTCTTGCTTCTTTTTAAGCAGATCAGATGATAAGAGGATGTAATCATTTGTAAGCATAAGGATTCGTTCAAGGGTGATTTTTTTCTGAAATACAATGTACTCCCAACTATATAAGGTAAAAACAAGGGAGGAAATAATCCAGATACTAGTACAACTGAGGGATGTTATTTTTAAATAGAAATTTATATTTTTGCTCACTAATTTTCTTTGCTTACTGCAAGGATTATTTATCCTGCATAACGAGAATTACTTTAATCATTTTGTTGACATTCGGCCTGGGTGGTCGACAGTGTAGACACTCTGTATATGCTTAATTGGGAGTTTCTTAAGTATTTTTAACTTACACGTAGTTATGGGAGTCTTTGTTTCATTTTATAGTTGGTAAATCTCTACCTTTTCCAATAATATGAGTTGTATGTATTTCAGAAGATAATTTATAAGTTGAATTGATTTTTTTCTGCTCAGACATAAACTTGCTACTTTAATAGAGTAATGTTTCATGTTTCCTATCACTCAAACACATACTTTGAACTCCATTGAAATATTTGTAGAAATCAACAATGTCAGTATTGGATGATTAAGTGATACCAACTATAAATTATAAGGGAAAAAACATAATGGAAAATGTCCATAATAATTTGTGTATTATTTGATGCAGTTTAATGAATGTTTAAGGAAAAATATGGGACGTAATTCTTTGGTGGGTGATCCAACGGTCACAAGTCATATTTTCCAGCATTGGGTTAAATGTTTTTTGTAGATGATAAAATTCAATTCTTTCCACTAATATAAAGGGCCTAAGTCAGCCTCAATGACTTCTTAAGATGTGAAAATGGTGCAGAGGCTCTAAGCATCTCTGCAAGATTTTTTTCAAATTTGTAGAAGCTCTACTGCCCATCAAAGAATTACATTATGAAGCATCTACTTCTAAATAGTTCCTCATAGATTTTACTTTCCCTGTCCCACCTGTTTAATTATCAATAAAAGTAATAGATTTTATGGAAAGCACATTTTATTTGAACTATTTAGAAAGAAACGTTTTTGCTTTTAGTTTATTAACCCATAAATATTATGCCATTTTGTTTTATTCTTACTAAAGAATGCCTAGTAGTTTTGAAGTAGCTTCTTAACCTTTTCGAAAAGACTTTTAAAATAACATTTTTGTGAGTAGCAAATTTTTTTACCTAATATTGTACTCTTGCTAACTTCAATTTTAAATTAACTTTCAAGAATTAATTTCAGTGAATGGTAAGGATTTCTCATATAACTGATATACTGTAGAATTTCTTGCTAAATTCTTTAGCTGTATAATTTCTTTATAACTATTGCTATTCTTGGTTATATTTACATTTTTGTCCATATGAAAAGTGTTTATCCAGATTTTGATACAGTATCAGTCAATGTTATTCCTTAGAATTTTGTTGAGGAGCATTTTGTCTTTAATTATTATAATTTACAAAAGTTAACATTCAGTGGCTGACTTTGATTTTCAATGTGATCTACTTTGATTTTCAGATAGACGAGTTGGTTATTGTTTCCGTCAGTTAATTGGAGGAAAGTGTACAAGTCACACTGATGGTTTAATGAAAGTTACTCGAGCAGATTGCTGTTGCACCATGGGAGCTGCTTGGGGACCACGCTGTCAGTCTTGTCCAAGACAAGGCTCAGAGGAATACAATCACCTATGCATGGAGATTGGAATGTCTGTTGATGGAAGAGGTAAATCATGACTTATTCTAATTCTTAACTATGTATAATCTTTAATTTAGCATGTCAAAGTAATATTTTATTTTGAGTGTAATTGAGGAAGAAATATAGATAAGAAAACATGAAGAATTCTCAGTAATTTTATTAATCTCATAATTTGACTTTCATATTTTGTTGCATTGATGATAATTTGGTGTTTATGTAAATTTTAGCAAGCGACTTTATCTTTGGTTTAAATAATTTTAGAAAAAAATGCCTGCAAACTTTTCAGTTACAGTCTGTTCTGATAACTCAGTTTACTCAAATATTGAGATTGCATTTCAAAAGTCTATTTGCACCCTTGAATTTCAGATGTTGAAAATTCTTCCATCTGAATATGAATTCTAAAGACTAGCACGTTATAGCTTTTGACTTAATTTTTTTAGATATTAGACTTTCAAAAACTTAATTATTTCAGATGATTAGCTAATGGATTTTTCTTGGCAAAATTCAAGACTTATGCAAGTGAATTTTGTCTATAAAATGCTTGGCAAGCTATTTATTTTCTTCTAACATAAAATGCTTTTTGTTTGAAATGTATAATACCTTTTGTTTAAAATAATAGCCTCAGTTCATTTTTTCAGATAACATTATTGCTTCACATTTCAGTTACTATACTAACTATTTATTTTCCAAAAGAATTTCACACTTAGAGTGGTAGAATTTATCCTTACAGCTTAAGAAAACTAATTAAAGCAGAATTATGAAAAAATGAAGAATTGTTATATTTTAACTCTTTCAGATATTGATGAATGTGTGACTATACCTGACTTGTGTCGCAATGGAAGATGCATAAACACCATGGGATCATATCGCTGTATATGTAACAAAGGTTACAAGCCAGACAGCACTGGGACACGCTGCATAGGTATAATATTACTATTCTGTTTTAAAAAATGTATTGATATATTTAAATGATAAATGCAGGCATCTTTAAATAAACTGAATCTTGAATATAATCAATGGTACAAGCTTTCATGTGGTGGAACTGCGTCATATTTAATAAAACCAATAAAAACCGTAAAATAGTAAAACCATAAAATGGTAGAAACTATAAAAACAATTGGTAAAAGTTCCACAAAAGAACAAAGTGAAACTTTTACCAATTGTTTTTATAGTTTCTACCGTTTTATGGTTTTACTTTTACGGTTTTTACTGGTTTTATTAAATCTGAATCTTGAATTTAAATAACAGATTGGTTAATTTGTTCGCTTCCTCTTTAGATATAAATGAATGTGAACTGTCTCCATCACCTTGCAAGTTTATGTGCCAGAATACAGATGGAAGCTTTGTTTGTTCCTGTCCGCCTGGACATGTTCTGAATCCTGATGGAGTGAGTTGCAGGGATCTTGATGAATGTGCAACAGGGCGCCATACTTGTCACCATGACTGTATCAATACACAGGGCAGTTACAAGTGTGCCTGTCCTAAAGGATACAACCAAATAGGCGATCATTGCACAGGTTGGGTAGCAATAATATGGTCACAAATTTATTTTTTTACCTCAGATTTGATGATGTAATGCCACGTAAAATATAAATTTGTTCAAATGACAACCATTCTGATTTTTTGTGTAGTATTATATTTTTCTTTTATATTTTACCTGATTATGGATTTTTATACTGCTTATTTAAGTGTGCTGCACATTTTTCAGATATTAACGAGTGCACTGATCAGAGTGGTGTCTGCCCTCCCCCTGGAACCTGTATAAATACGCTAGGAAGCTTTAGATGTATGTGCCCTAGAGGTTTCAAATTGGACTCCACTGGAACTTACTGTACTGACATGGATGAATGTACTGATGACTCAAAATGTCAATACGGATGTCAAGTGAGTAATGGGGAATATTGGGTGAAAAACATTCACTGTTAAGATATTTTTTACTATGAAAAATGAAACTATTATGAAGGGAGAATTAATTTTTCATTCCCAAAGGATAAGAGTAAACATGCATTTTAGTTGCCTTATACTGTGAGTTTATGAAAATTGTTGACTATCCTTTTTACTTTCTCCAAATACGTAGTCTAGAGAAAGTATTGTTTTCATGAAAAAAATCGAATTCGAGATTTCAACAGAAATACACGTTTGAGGTCCCCTGAATACGTTTTGACTGTTTTCTCGATGATGTCTCTGTGTGTGTCCATATGTCTATGACAGAAATTTTGCATGCACTCTAACTCAAAAGCTATTCATCAGACTAGCATGAAATTCTATATGTGATTTTATATATATTCTTAAGATTTTAAAAGATTTTGATAACAATCGATCAACCGGAAGTAACAGTTTACTCTTGTCAAATTAGTTTCTTTAAATAGTTCACCTAAAACTGAATTTTTGTTAACATACACACACATACACACACATATATATATATAAATTGTAGATATTATTTTTTTCTACGACTTTTGTTTGAACTAAATTTTTATATGAGGAATATTTCAAGAGATATTCAATTTTCTTCAAAATTGACGGTTAGTGGGCAGCTCACACGCATGGTAGTGACAGCAATTGAATTGCTAGCGCTGAAGCATGTAAGTTGAACTGTTCCTATCGCCATATTTATTTGATTTTAGTTGACAACATACGTACCTATGGAGAAAGTCATGTGTTGGACACATCAATTTATTTTCGGAATACCATAGGTTTCAGTTTTTGATCTCATTTTGTCGAAAAGGCAAAATCTTCACAAAGTATTAGTGTTTCACAAATGAAATAAAAGACTATTTTTTTCATAAATATTTAATTTTGTCTTTAAGATACCTAACTTAATATAATTTATTTATTTTTTCTAGGAACTTGCTTCAGATTTGTTAATGTTTATGTATAGGTATATTGATTCCAATTTTATATTGCTCCCAAGAGGAAATTATATTTTAACTTATTGCTTATTAAATATAACTTTTTCAACAAATAATTTATCAATAACTACCATATATACTTGTGTATAACGCGCAGTTTGAAAACCAAATTTTAGGTCATAAAGTAGGGGTGCGCATTATACATGGGTAACACTTTTGGGCACTTAAAATCAGAAATTAAAGTGAACCTACCTTGCACCATATTCTTGCTTTTTGGGTGAATTAGGGGAAAAACCGCAATAATTATCGATAATCCAGGTTATACATATATTAATATAACTTATTCAACAAATAATTTATCAATAACTACCGTATATACACGTGTATAATCTGCAGTTTGAAGACCAAATTTTAGGTCATAAAGTAGGGTTGCACATTATACATGGGTAACACTTTTGGGCACTTAAAATCAGAAATTAAAGTGAACCTACCTCGCACCAGATTCTCGCTTTTTGGGTGAATTAAGGAAAAAACCACAATAATTATCGATAATCCAGGTTATACATATTAATTATACGTATAGAACACCTAATTACTTCTGTACAATTATAATTCCATCCTCTCCAAATATTTTGCATTTCACTAGCTAATCAGCTGATTGCTGTAATTTTTGCAAACTCGCCAGGTAGACTTCCCCCAAAACACGCATCGAAAACAAAAAACATAGATTAAGTAAAATGCAAACAATTTTATTTAGTTAATGATTCTAGTATGTACAGGCTTCTCTCGATATTCGTTCTTAATTGGTTCCACGGTTCCACGACATGCAAAAATACAAATATCGAGGGCTATTTTCCCTTAGATGCAATGTTATAAATGTATAATTCATTCCTGAAAACCCAAAAAGCACTCCAGATATTGATATTACCTTATTTTATGGAGTTATTGGTACTATAAACACAATCTATAGGAACCTACAGCCCATGGGAGCATTTTATGCGGCCTGCGAAGGCGTGATGTAAACGCAACTACAAATGCGGCTGCCACGTAATTGATTGATTTAATCAAAAACACATAGCTCAAATTCGCACTCAACAATATAAAATTGCGCCGAAACGCAAACTAAGGAAGAACGAACAACAACACGGAGCAAGGCTGAGTAGCTGAGACTAGTGGAGTCAGTGGTTGAACGAATACTAAAACGGATCACCCAAAACTCCTCCTAAACTCAAAGTGATGATGAAATCATCTCAGTGTGTGCTTTAATTTGCTGTTAGCCACAGTCACAAGGGGTAGACACAAGGTTATAAGTTTATACTGGTGAGAACGATAAATCCTTAGCGTCTCATCATTTGATGAGTAATCATCTGAGAGTCCCTCTTTATAGGTCCCAGTTATTTCGATGGACAGATAAGCGAGGGAATGGACAAATGAATGGGGTTTGGTTATAATTGGTTATGGACGAATAAGTGAAAAGACGAAAATCAGGGGGACGAATAATGAGGGATGCCAGTAAAATTAACAGTAATTAGAAACCCATAGAATGACATGTATGAACTTAATCTTAACTGTCGCGTTTCCTGTTTCCAGATTTTTTGTTAAATTTTTGCATTATCCCTTCTATTAAACAGTTTTAGAATGAGATAGGAAAGAGAGTACCGAAATCCACTATAAATCAAAACACGAACTATTTTATAGATCCCTTTTTGTCTGATTTAAAAGGGTTGGCAGTGGTGGCGCTGTGGTTTTCTACGCAGCATCAGTTTGGCCAACTTACTGTATGAAGTTGCTGCCATCTCAACTCAACTTCATTATTGATGATGTCTCTCTAAGACGTAATGTGGAGCTTATTGAACGCAATACTTATGGACAAGACCAAGTGTTCTAAAATTGTTAACTGACAGTAATTTAATGCTTTAGCATACAGTAATCCCCGAATTTATGCGAGAGATGCGTTCCCTGAGAACCTCGCGTAAACACATATTGGTAAATAGATACTAATAATGTATTATTTAGAGGGGGATAGTTTCCAATGCCCCGAGTCCCGCTCATAACAAATTACAAAAATATGCAAAAAATATTAAACAAATCATTAAATTAAGTGCTTGCCTGAATAATAGTTGGAAAAATAAACACAGCTGTTCGGTTACGTAGATACATATATTTAAAAGAACAACTTTCTTATTGATGTTTTGATTGAACACAAAAAATACATTTCAAGAAAAAACTTAAAGCACTTAGAGTCCGACAAGTTTTCAATAGAAACACTGTAAAAGAACAACTTTTTTATTGTTGATTAAAAACAAAAAAGTCATTTAAAGAAAAAACGTAAAGCACTTAGTTCGAGTCTGACAAGTTTTCACTAGAAACACTCGCAGTAGCAACACCAGACGGTCCAGGCTTCCTGTCATCAACATGCGCTGAGCTGGTGGTTGGCATACATTAAGGTTGACTAAAACATTGGTCAATTGTCAACTGCTTTGCCAGTCTTTTACTTTCTTCTAATAACAATTTGTAGGGTGCGATTTGAGCTAACAAACCTCTTTCAATTGCTGCACTTCTCTCAAAATTTGGATCTATGGATTGAAAGAAATTGATGGCATCATGAATCATCATCACACCTTTTTCTAGGTTCTTAGTTGTAAGCAATGAGGGGGATACTTCTTCTTCTTCCTGATCCTCTTCTTGAACATTTTGCCGATCCATCTCAACCAGCTCTTCAACTGTGAGCTCGGCGTCATGGCACTGCAGAAACTCTTCAGTGTCAGCTGCTTGTAAGTCATCAAATCCTTACGTTCCACTTAGTGGCGATTCAAGAAACTACCCAAGAATCTTGTATGGTGAATCCCAGATGCAAGATGTTTGGAATACAGTATGTAATACACTCGCGTATATTTGAATTCTTGAAAAATGTGTAAAAATTTGAACTTGCGTATATTTGAGTTCGCGTAAAAATGTTTCACGTAAATTCGGGGATTACTGTATTTATTTATGGTACTCTAGTTAATACCTAACATGACGATATAATTTTGTTCTTATACCCCACAAAAATCAAGGGTGCACATTATTCACGGGGTATAAGAAAAAGTTGGGATTTTTTGGCAAAAAGTATGGGTGTGCGTTATACATGAGGGCGCGTTATACACAAGTATATACGGTAGTTTATTCTAATTTATGTCAACAAAATCACCAACTGTTGTTGATTCAAAGCAATTGATTCTAATACTTCACATAACATTATAAAAGTCTGACAAGGGTGAATTATAGTCTATCAAATCTATGAATTTGCAATTCTTACATAAATACCTCTATAGGACAAACTTTTAATTTCATTTTCTATCATGTTCTAATCCAGAACATTTTAGGCAGCTTTCGCTGTGCCTGCCCAGAGGGATTCTTGCAGCATTTTTACTACAACCAATGTGTAGATGATAATGAATGTGCCCAATCTCCATGTGGCTCTGGGGCATGTTATAACACAATTGGTAGCTATCGCTGTGGTTGTCCTGATGGTTACCAGTTTGACAATGCACTTTCAGTTTGTGTTCAGGTAAGATTTAATTCTTAAATAATTTTCTCTAAAATACTACTAGTATTTTTGACAGACTTTTTAATTCATTCCATCATCATAAATATTTTTTTCAACTTTATAGTTTTCATAGTCATGAGCAACATTAATTATTTTTAAGGCATACAAAATATCTCATCTCATAAATTTCAAATTGTGAGTAATATGACTCAAACCTTTTAAACCCATATTTCCCCTGAGGGTCCTTATGTGGGCTCTAGGTTAATTTTTCGAAAACTAGTTTTTCAAAAGTGAACTTTTTGAAAATGAGTTTTTCGAACAATCAATTTTTCGAGACAAATTTTTTGATATGTGACAAGTTTTTCGAAAATCAATTTATCAGTGTCTTAACTGAAAATTTTTAAGGAAAACAGAGTTGTATGAAAATTTCTTATTCTTATAAGAACATCTATAAAATTCCTTTGCCAATTAAATTTGATATCTTATATTAAAATCGAATAAAAATAATTGTTAATTTTTGAGTGGTCAAGATTTTAAGATTATCGAACACAGTGAGAGGGTAAAGTTACGTTACCAAAAATTATAATATAATTGTTTGCTCCTAATAATTTTTAATTTTAACCGTTTAGAAAGCTTTTTACTAAGTTTCCACAAATTGATTATTATAGTTGAACATTAGGGTCACAACATCATAAAGTAATAAACAAATATTTCACTCCACTACAAGAGTTCATCACCTAGGGTTAATAACCAGTGTTATGTGCAATAGCACGAAATGTTGAAATTTAAATTTGGAAAAGACCCCAACCCAATACCTTTTGTAGTTATCATCATATGGACATATAAACAAAAGCACGGTCTGAGCCGACTGAGAAACAGACCAGCGGTTGATGTTTAAATAATTCATTTTTAAAATTTTTTATCAAATATAGTAAATACATTCAAGATTGCAACGTGCGTCGATAGTCTGATTTTCAAAAAGCTTCCTGTTTCCCTTTAAAATTTTCATTTAAAACACTGATAAATTGATTCTCGAAAAACTTGTCGCATTTCGAAAAATTCTTTCAAAAAACTGATCGTTCTAAAAACTCATTTTCAAAAAGCTTGCTTTCGAAAAATTTGTTTTCGAAAAACATGTCGGTTACCATTATGTGCAGGCTAAATAAGTACATTTTTCAACTTTATCAAAGAGAAACATTAATAATGTTAAATAAAATTTCTGCAGGTGAGTGCTGGCTGCACTGGAAGCCCTTGTGCCTTTGGATGTAGTCCTCTTGGAAGTGGAGGATTTACATGTGGATGTCCAAGTGGATACCATCGCATTGGGCAGGTAAGACTTATTCAGAAAGTTTTATTTTATATATGGTTTAAATGAACTATTATCACACATTTTTGATGGCCCTTAGAAATTCTTCTTACTAGGTTTTATAGCCAGTTCAACATCTTTCAAAAATCATTTTACCTATTTAATTAAGAATAAATATTAAGGAATTTAGATGATTCATAAATTGGGGTTTACAATGATTTGGTTGTATTTTGTTTAAGTGACAATTCTGTCCATAAATATTTGTTTTAGGGCCATTGTCTCTCAACTATCAATCCACCTGTTCATGGTTATGGGGAAGAGATTGGAAATGTTCCAACTTTCCCAATTGATGGTGATCCATACCAAGTGTCAGATGATAGGATAATATCAACTGAAGGTTGCTTTTCTTGCAAGGTATGTGGGTTTTTCAGCATTTGTACCACTCAGTAAATCATCAGTAAAAATAATTATTAAAATCCATAGCCATTAGTTTGGAATTTTTAAGTGATGTCATTATTGATCAAATTTATAATTTTTTCGTATTAAAATTTTAGGTCAATGGGAAATCTCGCCACAGAAGGTCTACCAAAATACCTGGCCCAGTTTTGAATGCACCTAATGCAATGCTTTATGATGGCACAATATCACAGAAAGGATATTCCAGTCTTGATTTAAGAGTATTTTCCAGCTCAGTTCATAAGGTAATGATTTGTAAAAAAGTATGCATTTAGGAAGTATTTGCAAATTTACTGAAAGCAACCATAGTGGGACAATACAAAATTAAAATACAGGCGACTCCCGAGATTTGACAGGGATGCGTTCCTGAAAACGTGGTCGAATCTCAAACCGTCGAATGTTGAATCAGCACACATTCAAACAATTACAGGAGAAATAACGATGTCTAGACTGAAGCTAAACCTCTCGTGGTCGGGTGGACCGAAAATTACTTTGCGTAAACTAGTTTCTAATTCGACCGATCGATCGGCTGGGTAGATTCAACTGGTCGAATTCTCGAGTTTGTCGAATCTCGGGAGTCGCCTGTACAGTTAATTATAGGCCATCTTTCAATTTTATATGTTCAAAACAACAGGTAAAATATTCTGTGACATTCCATTTTTGTGTACAAATTGTTGTCTCTCCAGTTACGGAAAAGGTTCTTAGTGGTTCTAATAGAAACATTTCTTCACTGGATTCTACCAACTTTAATTAATTGCTAATGGCAGCACTATTGGTAAATGTTTATTGTGAACTTTTTATGTGGTTTTTAGTAAATAAATATATATTAACTGAATAAATATGAAACATCAACATTTCCAATGTAAGAGTGTAGTTTGTCTAAAGTATTTCTTTAGCATGATGTTATGCATATGTTAAATATAATGAATAATGCTTACATATATTACAGAAAAATGCATACTCCATATAAAAATGTTCCAGTTTCCTTCTCTGAATTATTTAGTTCTTAATTTGCCAATTAACTATCTTAATTTTATAGTGCATTCACTCATTTTATTCATGGTATATAAGATCGTATTTTCATATCTTCCACAAGAAACAGCATTTACGTCGTTAATTTTTTTAAATCAAAAAAAGTTAATATGTAAACATAAAATATAAAATGTGAAAACAATTAATTATAAAAATATTTCAGTAGTATCCAAATATTCATTAGATGTTTTGCTTTGGCAGCTGCTTATAAAAAACTTTCACGTTAGTGTCTTTCGGAGTAAGTAAAAAAATATATCGAGCTAAAAATATCCAAGACATTTCTTATGCATGTCATTCTTATTTCTCTCTTAAGGAAATGACAGAGAGACTTGCAATGATGTTGTGATCAATGGAAAAAATAAATGGTAGTCAATGCACTGATTGAATACCTTGTCAATTGCACCTTGCGATATGTTGTTATAAATAGCCCAAAAATGCTTAAGAAGGCACATCAGATAGTTCCAGTTTGGCTGCATGCCATTTGTTCCAACAAACAGTTGGCTACAGTTTCATAATGCATGGCATAGCATGAAGTTATAAACAGTGGTGGTGGTGGAGCTTCTGTGAATCATACTAAATTGCATGCAATTGCAAGTTGGCCGATTCTAAAATTTATGTCCAGGTATACCATAAGCATTGAAATTGTCAGATAATAATGGTGTGGGAGTATTTTAAGGTCAGTCACTGAGTAACATACAAATAAGTGATTTAACTGTTCAGCTTTACGTGGAAAAATTTCACGCAATACAATGAATAGCATAAGATAAAGAACGTGGTAAGGAAACCTATATTACTTCCTTGAGTATGTGAGCCAGACTTAGCAGTAAATTAATAAGTAATTGGATGTAAAATATCACAGAATAATGACTAAAATAACAAAATTTATTTCTGCCTTTTCAGAAATCTGTCCTTTTGAATTCTGCATTAGATAGATATTCTCTGCTTTATTGACCAAGTATATTTTGTTGATAATTATCATATTTATTTAAGAGTCCGTATGAGTTATGCATGCATAGGGGTCTTTTTTATATGTAAATAAATACCATGCTTTTCAATACTCTTCATTTAAAGAATAATAATTTTTAATAATATGTATAATAAATCTTGCATTAGAATTTTTCTTATTTATTAATTTTTAATCCATAGATCAAAAAGCGTGAGACACATAGAAGGCACAGAAAACATCATCATGGAGATGACCACATAATTCTTAAAATAAGCTTATCACAGACTAAGCATAGGATGAGAATCTTAAAACTCCAGCCTGCAGTTCATCACAACAGAGTAAGTCTTAAACTTCTTACAATTGGATATTGAGTGAAATCTTTGTTCAAATTTACATAATCTACTTGAATTTATAGAATTTATTAACACTTCTCAGATAAAATTTAACTACTGTATATATCCACGTATAATACGCAGGGAGGTTTTTGGCCCCATATTCTTTGATTTTTTTAATGTACCCACACCTAGCACGCATATGTTTCTAGAATTTAATTTCTGTCACATGCTTATCATTCAACGGCAAAATTATTCGTTATATTGTCAATATCATTGAGATAAATAAATTAAAGAAAATATATGTACTTCAGTTCGTACTAACAATAAGTAAGACAGCACTTCACTCAAGTCAGTAATAAAAATCTGCCATTTAAGAAAAGAGCTGTTACACAGTTTATTGGTTTCCCAGTGTGAAGGCGACAGTTTTAAAAATCAGTCAAAACAGAATAAATAGTTGCAGTTCAACTGCACTTCGGACCTATCAGTGGAGGTTGACTGGTGTCGTTATTTGGTATAGCCAACTCAGTTATTCGCGTGTTAGTCACCAACGTAAATGTAATCGTGAGGAAATTACAATATGGAATTATGCCGTGGAGAATGTAACGCTATCTTCCTCGGAAGATGATTCTGATAACATCGCCGATGAATGGGGCAGTGATCAAGAATTTCTTGGATTTTCCAATGCTTAATAATGTTCTTTATTATTTTACTTTATATGAAATATATAGTATTATACATACATCAAGTATAATTATTTAATAAATTTGGCATTTTTGCTCATTAATTTATGTTTATCATTCAAGTTATTACCAAGAAAACACATGAGAATACCCTCAGAATGTTTAACATTATCCCAATATCGTGTGGACGTAAAATTGATGACTTTTTCTAATGTCGGTCCATTATAATAAATACCCTGGTAAATATATACCCTTGTATAAGTCGCACCCTGCTTTTTAGCCGAAATTTTTAGGAATAAAAGTGCATCTTATACGTGGGTATATACAGTACTTCTAAATTTTATACAATTATAAGTCCAGTGATAACGTATGTTAACAGTTTCCCTGATTTGCCTGTGGTTTTGGAATTGTAATATATGTCATTCCTTTTTTATTCATTCATATTTATTCCAGCGCTGATGTTTTCACCTGAAAAATATTAAATGTTTTATGTGAAAATTAATTGATGTTTTCTTTGGAAAATTTCACCAGAATTTGAACTTTAAGGAAAATAAAGTTTTCTGATGAAAATTTCTTCATTTCATTATGCATTATGAATTTTATTTAAATTATCCAAATTTTGCTGATGAATCTACTGAACTGTGAATTCTGATAAATATTTGAAAAAAATCTTTTTCTTATTGAAGGGGGATTTTCATTATGTGATAACCCATGGGAATGAGAATGGCCAATTTGAAATGGTGAAGAAACATGGCGTCTGGGCACTTCACTTCCGACAAAGGCTCAAGTACCCGGGAACATTCGATCTTGAAATCGAGGGAAGGCAGAAACATCATGGAGAGAAAAAAAGTGATGTGGTTTCCAATCAGGATGACAAGAACAGCTTGTGGGAAAAACCTTTGGAGCTGAGAATCCGGCTTGTTGTGACACAATAATCTAGCATCATAGTTTTCCATGGATATTTAAGTGCCATCTCCCATGATTGATTTGCTCACAGTGAAAACATCACGTATTCCTCCAATTACGTGAGCAAAGTATTTGACAACACTGCCTGGCTGTAACTTGGGGACCAAAGGACAGTGGAAAATACTTACTAAAATATTCCTAAAATTTCATTTAAATTTGCATTTATTTAATGTTATTTTGTTTTTCAAAAGAGAAGTTTTAGATTATAATAATATCAATAGCAAGCAATTACCCGAGATATTTATCAGTGACATCTTTGACCTTTTATGCAGGACTTCATATTATCAGCATCAATCATCCTCAATTTAACTTTTTAATAGATTAAATGATAAGAGCCTTATATTTTTAGAAGTCTTTATATGACTATCATCAATCATACTTCCTGTAATTTTTACTTTGAAAGCAAATTGTAGTTATGAATCATTCATGAGATATATTTTTGGAAAATTAACCTTTGAATAAGATGATTTGTACTTGCTGTATGATGTCGAGTGTTTCCTATAAAAATTGTAAAGTGCCTTTATTCTTTGATCTTTTTCAGACTTCATAATTTTCCTTAAGTCTTAAGAAGAATGTTCGTAAACTCCACTGTGTCTGTCTCTACTAATTTCTCATCACTGCCAAGTCTATGGAGAAATGAAAATTATTAGTAAAAAGTAATGTGTTAGCTTATTAGTGGTTAACCTTAATTTGTTATATCTGTGCCTCAAGGCTGTGCAGAACATTTTCAGCTGTGGATCTTAAAAAATGCTGCTGCTGCTGATTATACCTAATATCTAGGTTAGTTTTTTAATTGAATTATATAACAATTAAGTAGGTATTTTATGAAAAGGTGATTTTTCATTCAATACTACATGATAAATATGTAAAATATTATTGAGAAAGTCCTTAGCACATTTTGTTTAACATCGTTTTTATGTAATTATCCAAAGCTAATACCCACAAAGAATCATTGTGGTTTCATTTGGAAGAAGAGGTAAATGATAGCAGTTTGCTGTGTGTCTCTGTTTAGTATTACATTTATCTGATATGTTTTTGTGTGTAAACTTGTATGCATATTGTATTTTTTCTGATATTCTACAACTGAGAGATTTCCTTTTTCAACTTTGGGAATTCTTATTTTTTTAGCAAGCATGCAATTTGTGAACACAAATTTACCTTTTGGAGAAAATATCTTATTATATTTAAATGAGTGGTAATTGATTTTTCCAAAGAGGTTTTTACAAATTGCATTGTTTGGACGTCTTTTTTGTCTTTCAGTCTTTGTCCATTGTGTTTGTTATTGTTATTTCTAAGACAAACCCCGTAATGTGGGAGAAATGCTGAATTTGGTGCTGATTTTCTGAAAATGGTACTTAACTGTAAAATATGATTTGTTAAGTAATTGAAACATAGGCAAATAAATGTAAAATTTTGTAGGATTTTGATGTTCTGCTTGGATTTTTTGGAGCCAAAAGAAGTAACCAAAGCCATACAACCCAGGAGTAAATATAAGCACAAAAAATTAAACTGATTAAACATGACTCAAAATTAATTAATTTAAATAGTTCACTCATAATGAGAGTTTTAATGTATGAAAAATTATAGTTAAAGAAAAAGGATGTTAATCTATCAATGAAAATAATGTATTCAAATGGAATGGAGAATATTGTGATTGGTAAGTTTTAAAAACTTTCTTTTGTACTAAAAATAACCTTTCATTGACTCATCTGCAATATATTCTTTCCAGATTTATGTGCTCTACTTCAAAGCATGTTTCTGTGAGTTTTTTTGCTATAGCTTCCATTCCATAAAAATTAATAAGAAAGGTGCTATTTTGATTTTTTTATCAAAAACAATCGCAGAAAAATTTGATTATATGTGTTCAGTTTTTTAATCACAGTTCTCACAGTTAAATACATTTTTCAGGCTTGACTACAATGAAACAATGGACAAATTAAATAATGTGATAAAAACATACAATATGATGAATTTGAGGATGAAATGATATAAGAATTGTTGAAAAAAAAACAGTTCTGGAGAAAGTATATAAAATGCTTTTAATTCGTGTGATACACACAGTAGAAGGCAATTCTTTTATCCTTCCACACCCAACCTTCCTCACCACTTCCTGACTTGTGGCATCTACTGGCCTCCTCAACGACTTAACGGTGAAGGACCTCGGTTTGCAGGTGAAATATCCCTACCAGCAACTCTTCGTCGAACATTCCGCGTTTCGTGTGTACATGGTAAAGTAATCTGACCCCAGATAGATCCATCGAAGCCGTGTCTCGCACGACCACGGGATGCCGGAAGCTGCCTCTCACTCTCGGTTGTTGTTCGTCCGTAATTAGAGTTATCCACTCCGTCTTCTCCTACCGGCCTCTCCTAATCTGGATCCACGGAGAACGATAAGGGATACTTCTCCTTGGCAGCATCAGCCGGGACGTCTGTCCTAGTCGATTCTTTGGCTGCCGATGGTGTTCTTGGAGGATATATCTTGCGGTTCAGGGATCTTGACGGAAATGTTAACGCTCGTTGTTGGCCTGTTCCAATATCCTCAGCAAGGAATCACCCCTCGCTACCACTCGGGGGCCTTCGACTACGTTCTGTTAGCGACCCCGGGTGAGGCCAGTTTATTCTCTTGAGGCGAGGCGCTTCCGCGGAATTTTATATCAACATTCCGAGAATTCCGCGAGAAGATATCGTTGGGAACGTGTCTTTATGTTATCTCGGGACGGAGCTTATCGTTGACAGTCGCGCAGTCGACGTCTGCGAGAAGCGCCATGAAAACCAAGCAAGCGTGGCCGATTCCGATGGCTGTCACATGGGAAATTTTATATCTAATGTCTCTTGATACGTAGAGTCCCGTCCGTCTGTGCAAGAATCACCTCTTGTGCCTTGTATAGCTAAGCAAGCGGAGGAAAGGCGAGGAATACGGGAGAGTAATGAAAAATCGTAGCCGGTTCTCGGGAGCCTCTTTGGAAATCCCGCGATTCACTAATGCTTCAAAAAGTACTCGGTTTCTCATAAACTTCTTATTTCGCTTCGTCATTCTCTTGGACATAGTGGACATTTCTCGGTATAATTTGGTCGGTTACCAATAATTGGGAGTTTCCCAGCGTTTCTTTTTTTTTTACCGTCAATTTTCCGCCTAAAGTCAAGCGCCTCCTTTCTCTTTTGCAAATGGTTTGCTCCCATCGTGTCTGGCGACGCAAAGTTTTTCTCTCGATTGGGAAATTGGACGAACGACCAAGGTCGAGGGAGAAAATACGCAATGCTCTGCCAGGTTATTAAGCTCGTGCGAGTTTTAAAATTGGCCCACCGTAGTGGAGGGAACGAATCGGAGCAGACGGTAGTTCTATTGTTTGCCGGTTCTCATTTGAAGCAGTATGGAAAGTTATGAAAAATGATTGCTCTTCCTGCTGTTTTAACCTGCTGGCGTATCTTCGAGAAGAGTAATTACGCGTTTTGCGTAATATGGGAAGCGCTGAAAAATTTTCGGGCTTCAGACTATGTATCAGTCAGGAAATGTTATTAACAATATTAAAATGCGAAAATGAGAACTTTTAAAGCAAATATAAGGTTATAATATATGGTTAGAAGTTGTTATATTTTACTATTCATCGCTTTTGCAGAAATTAGTACTTTTCGATAATGCTATAATAATTCTTATAAAAATAAGTTAAAAATTAATGAAATGAATGGAAACTGCCACATGACTTTCTTGAAGACGTTTTGGCTTATGGTAGTTGTTTGCGTGATAATTCCTTTTGGAATTTAACGTAAAGTTTCTTCTTTATAGAGGGGTTTTTATTTAAATATCGCGGTATTTTTCCGTAGCAGGCGATATTCATTTAAAACTCTTTGGTATATAAATTCTAAAAATGACAAACAGATTGATAACTTTTATTGCCATGGTTATTTAGTATCCACTACTGTAGAGATATGTTCATTTCCAAGTTAATAATCATAGGATTAATTGAAGCATATTTATTTCTCCAGTTAGCGTGACGGTGTCAATTCAACGCGTTCTCTTAGTCTGATGTCTGCTCAATTTATTGAATAACTAACTCATTGTTAGTTACGCTGTTGTCCAATTGCGCGAATGGTCAGTTTTGACCCTTTTCTATACGGTCGTATTGCACGGACGGTTGTACGCGGTCAGATTTTACGCTGTTGTCCAATTGCGCGAATTGTCAGTTTTGACCCTTTTCTATAGGGTCGTATTGCGCGCTCTGATTGGATTTTTCGAAGGGTTTTTCCAGGATACTGAAAATACAACTCAAATAACATATATATTTAAAGGCGCAAGCTTTCAGTGACTACTTGGTCGAGAACTACATTGAAAGTGGTTCATCTTTCCCACCAACGAAGCATAGCTTACATATACGAAGAAGTTCATGTAAAGAATACCTTGGAAAAAGTGTGAAGGAAAGTTTAATAACTTGTCACAATATTTAAGAGGGATTATAAAATCAGACTGATTATACAACCGTCCGCGCAACATGATATAGAAATATATAAAGAAAGGGGTCTAAACAGACCACCCGCGTAACCTTAACCCCTGGTAGTTCCAGGGAATTCGACCCTATCCCTTACGATACCAGAGAAGAACTCAACCATTAAACTTGACCTTTCCGAGCAACACGTAGTCACCTGTTAGTTATTTCTGTTATTTTTCCAAAAGGTCTCCAACCTTTCAAAAATACTATTATACTTCGACCCAAATGCGTGGACAAGGAAAGTATCAAATGATTGGTCGATTTTTTAAAATTGTTAGTACATTCTTGCAACGCACTATTTTTATTCACATTGCACGGATATAGATACATGATTATTGTTCTTGGTTTCAATATAATACAGCAAAATATTACACAGACATATTCGATATAATACATGCTATAAAATGATTTGTATTAATTATCAGAGAATAAACTCTGTAAGTCACTCAAATATGATGATGATAATGCCACTTATAAAGGTTATGCCTGTTTAAAATTGTTCTCATAAAAACTAATGGTAAAAATATAATTTATGACGGAAATTTACACATGAAGTAATACAAAATTAATCAGAGCTAGTCAACATGTAGTTTAATTATTATGTGTATGAGATTTCAAAAATACGTGCAGCAGTGTGGGACTAGTTAGCGGCTAATTGTTTCTATTTACAAGTAATCTATGCTATTATAATATTTCGTGACTAAGGTATTTTCAAAAATGTCACCTTTCGTTTAAGATGAAATAAATGTTTAGTATGGATTTGATATTTCTTTACTTCTCATACCAAAATATCGAAGCACTAGTTTTTTCTTTCAGGAATGTTTCCATTATTATTTCTCAAAGATAATAGAGAGTAAGATTGAACTAATATCATATGCTGCTGCTATTTATAGAAAGCCGCTATGATCGTAAAATAATGAATGCTTTTATTTACGTTCACAAAATATTGGGGTTCGCATGAGTATGAGTAATAAATCCGCGTCAGTGGCAGGTATCAGAAAAAAAATAAATCTTTTCAGTCGTTCTCTCATTCACCAGCGTTCTCACAAGCACGCACATGCAAACACATATTGATAGCATAAAATCTGCTTTTTGGCACTCACACTACTGCTGCGTCAGTTTTAAATCGATAATAGTTACTGTACAGAGGGGATGCATCGTCCATTTGGCACCCCTTATTGTCTCAGTAAATAAAACAACTGCTGAATAAATTTATCATTAATTTAGATCAAGAAAGTCTTAATTACATCTCACCAACGGACTTCCACGCGCGGAGCAATAATTTTTTTCTTCGAGACTTAAACGGTCCGAATAATATTTCCTCGATGATTTCAACGCCCGAAAAATTCTTCGGAAACGCACACCAACCAACACCACCGTAGGCTTTCACTTATCTTCCTTGTCAGTCTTGCGCTTTCTTCTTAGGGCCCTTCTTTTTACCCTTATTCCCTCCACCGCCTCCTCTCCCGCCCCTCCTCCTCCCTACCCCCAATTCGGGAGGGGTCACCTCACAGCTGCAACCGCTCCTGACCTCTATGTAATCCAACGTCCACCCTGACCCACTCACCACAGGAAACGTCGGGTAGTATTGCCCTAGGATGTGATGGTTACCCTTGCGATGCCTCGCGTTAGCCGCCGAACCGTTGGAATCGTCCTTTACGAGGGCGTAAGAATAGGACATCTTCTGGACACAGCGTGACTGATTGTGGAGTCTGCGATCTAGGAATCTGCACGGTCTCCCTTCAACGTCCGGTCGACACGATCGTTCGATGAATCTCTGCTGCTGATCGCCGTCCGTGTAAAGCTCAACGAACATCCCCTCGATGTTCTTGCCGGCAACTGGTTGGACCATCTCCGTGACGGAAGGGCAGCATTCGACAGGCTTCCCTCCTCCCTCCCTCCTCATCTCTCTCGCGGTCTTCCTCCACCTCCCTCCTCCGCCTCCTCCTCCCCCTCCTCTGTGGGGGTGATGTCCTCTCCCTCCGCCTCCGTCGAAACCAAGCGCTGCCATGTCTTCGGCTTCTTCCTCTATAGCTGCGTCCGAAAGCAGAAGATCTTTATCCGTCACCCTGAAATCAAAGAAGAGATATTAAAAATAATTAACGGTCACCGTCGTATGTTCAAGTCATGGGGTGGTTTTATTTCCGCGGTTGGTTATGTCAATGAAAATTAATTTAGCATGCCCACCAGTCCCTTTCAAAGGTTTGACATTTAGACACTTCTCATAAGTTAATGAGTGAAAAATAATTGATCATAATCCTAAATCTATGATAGTATGCAAATTCGGAACTTTTTCATAGTTTCGTTGTCAGTTAAAATCCATTTGTACATTATTTCATGTGCAAATTTAAGCAAACTGGCAATGATCGGGACAGAAAAGCGATACTACGGATAGAAAATTAAGGTCAAAAGATAAGTCATTGCAATGGTTTAGCCCTTTGAAACGTATTTAAAACATTAACGAAAAGTAAAGATAATGATGTATTTACGCCTCTCAGCCACGAGCAAATCATGTTTTATTAAGGAGATTGAAGCATATTTAGATAATCTGTGAATACTGACCACTCGAAGCGGTCGTCTGCGTCTCCCCTGAAATTGTCCACGCCTCTACTTTCTCCCAAGGAGTGCCTCGGCGGTCTTCCTAGGGGGTCCTGCGGTCTTGATGTCGTCTCTGGAAAGTCGGAGGGCAGCGGTGTCTCCTCCCCGTCGTCAAAAGACGATTCCACAACGAGCTCCCGGTCGCGGTTGCCCCCGTTGTGGTGCCTCAGGCGGATCTGCTGTGTCTGATGGTGGTGTTGGTGGTGCTGAAACAGGGTGTCGAAGTCGTTGCTGATTGCTGAAGCGGGTGGCATTCGCACGCAGGCGGCCAGGGTGAGCACCTAGGGAGAGATGAAAAAGCAAGGAATTATTTTAAAAATTATATTGGAAAAAATAAATCGGGAACGGTCATATTCGTTTAGTACAGATTCGCGAACCCGAGTGCATCATTGAAATATATAGTTTTCTTGAACTTATGCAGAGCGAAACAGCCGCAATGTGGTCCATCACCAAAATGGACGTAAATTTGAACAGATAAAACTCAAGTCATTTGAGTAGTTATGTATTCATATATTCCTTCCTATTTTATGTCAACAGAAAAGGTAATAAATTCATTCACTTTATAGTCACTCATTTCCATGCTTTTTTCGTACATGTGAAATAAACATTATAGTATAATCTTTACTGCACTGAAAAATTCACTCTTCAGTGAATAACACGGGAAATTTCGGGATATTTATATATAGTCAAGATTAAAAAAGAAAGAATGAACGCCATCTGAATCAAATATTCCACATTATTAATACCAAAGAAGCTTTTTGGAAAAATTGCACTAAACGAATATGTATTTCTAATCATAAATCTAGACTGGCGGAGGAATTGGATTTTCGAAACCGTGCGAATATCGATATTCATATTTTTTCAGACCCCTATCTGATAATCCCAAGGTCAGCGTCATCCGTGATCGGGGGCGATTGATACTGGCGATTATAATCTATTTCTTCAGTATTATTTGCAGTTGATAATAGTGTAACATGAATGGAAGATAGATTGGTATTATTATGAAGACAACGTAAGAAGGGCAGATGCTGGACACCACAAATTCAAGCCAAGATCTAGACGGAAAGAATATTGTATTTGGAACCGTAACAGGTAGTTAGCATAAAACAAAGGAGTTGCTGGCGGCTTTTACTCTCCGAGATTTATGACTGAAACAAGGATTGCAGCAGAACATTTTAGCTTCGGCACATATTAAGGTATTTTCAGTTTTATAACTTTAGTAGCGATTTTGTAATGGTCGCGGTTTAAACATAAACGATCATTGCATCATGTTTGTGGTAGTTAACGGAAATTCCTGTTTTCAACGGTAGTTTGTTGTGCTAAGTTGATCCAGATGAGTATTTTTTGTTTTTTTAGTACATACAATGTCGAATACGCTGGGATGCAGAAAAATGAGCCGGTTTGGGATATATAAAACCGGGTTCTGATCACGTGATCATGTTATAGTCCAGGAACATTAGAAGAGTAAAGTAGAACATACATAGATTTCTAATATACTTTTCTGGAACATTCCTAACTAGAAAATTAGATCGTTTCATTATATACAAACTGCCTTAAAATTTCCTATAATATTTATAATTCAATACTCTTTGGTAAAAGATAACTCGAATTTAGATTTTATGATTTATTTATAAATATTTAATAAACAATTTCTGAAGTAGTGGATAAGTTATCGGATATTTAGTGATCGACGTTCGTATACAATTTATAAGTTGATAAAATACAGTTATTTGTATAAACGAACTCAATATTTATCGTTTACATTTCTGTAATGTAATAATTAACTTTAAAGAATTGTAACAAAACCAATGAAATTACAAAGCAAAGGTTTTCACATATGTATATTGTTGCGTGTAAAAATTTATATTAAGTACTCGTTAGCATATGTATTGTTGAAATAAGGGAATAATTGTGGGCAAATCGAATATTTAATATTATATTAAGATGAGAGAGGATGTTTGTTACAGCCATGTTTTATATTCGCCAATATTTAATGTTGCTGTGAAATATTTTCTTTATAATCAAAGTATGCATTAGAAATGAAACATTATGCAGAGACGGAAACACTTGAATTTATTTACTCTATTTTAGAAGTTTATCGATACCTAATGCCTTCTGAAATTTATACAATCACAATCTTTCGTACTTTTGTTTAGAAATGTTTTATTTTCCATCGATTTTTAGATAGATGTAACGTCTGTTCACATCTTCAACTGGTTGGTAGAATGTTGTTGAAAATCGCCGGACTCGCTGCTGAATGATAGTTTCGTTCTAGAATCTCTAGATTCTCCACCTTTGTCAGATCTTCCTCTAATTTGTTCATATTTCTATCCCTTGTCAATCTCTCTGAGATACGGTTCAGCATCATTTCTTCTTCTAAAGTAGGAATTCTGTCGTCTTCTGGTGATATTGATACGGTGGGAATGGGCATGCTGTAACGTGTCTTGTAGTATCCGGCTTCAGTCGTGTAGATGACGCCCTGTTCCAATAGCTTGGCCAAACTGGTGCGGAAATTTCTACTAAACTGGCGGGTTGTCCTCTTTTTTCGGGCTACCGATACATACTCTGCCAGAGTGTCGTATTCCACGCTATGTCGGGACCCACCAAGTAAGGTAATCGTCTCAAGTATCGAGGCGATGTAAGATTCTGTCACGTAGAGAGGCATTATGCAGATGTTTAGCTGTTTATGTCTGTTGCAATGGTGTTTTGTTGAAAATTTATAAACATATATATAAAACTTATATACATATTGTAAATAAGTATTATTGCCTAAAATTATCGTTGATAAATGACTTGATTTAGAAACATTTTATTGATGTCGGCAATATGGTTCTTTTCCTTTATTATATACTCCCCCTCTAATTGTTTACTGATTATGTTTTTAATTTGCCTAGTAACCAAGGATATTGGATAACTAGATTAGTAATAAACAATCAAATTATGATTATAACATTCTAAATTATCTAACTATATATTAATTTTACGTTGACGTCTTTAGACATTTGTTTACAATTTATATCGGGGTATTTCTCGAGAACCGTTCGTCGTAAAGATATGCGGTAAACGGCGTTTTGTTTCTACTGGCGATGAGGTCCCTGGAAAAATATATGTTTGCTAAAGTGACCCGGATTCGAATACAGAGACAATTATATTTACCCATAAGTTTACACGGGATTTTTGATTTTTCAGTGTGCAAGGTTTTCTTCCTTCGTTCGTTAAAATACGAAAATATGGACCGATTTTCTTCTTTTTTGCTTTATTTGACGGTAAAGCTCTATACTATCTTATTCTTGCCATGTTTATACGTTACACGGTCGAAGTTTTCAGAAATACGCATTCTTTTTCGAACTTTTGCGGATTTTTCGCACTCTTTCCGGGCGTTGCCAAGGCGACCGTCATTGTTGCCTCCGATTCAATTACTATCAATTATACCTTCAAATAGGTGAAAGAATAGCGTTATTCGCTTCGCACTTTTGTTTAACATAAGCATCGAAATTAATGAAGCATAGCAACGTAAATATTTACGGATAATTATTTTGTTGACTGTGGTGACTGCGTATGGGAAGCGTTTCTAGCTGTGTCAATAACATGTGTACAACAAACAAGCTCCCAGCGTATTGAGTTTTATTTTAAATTGTGCAATTAATTTGTTTTTTTTGTTTCATCGTTTGAATGCTGGAATCTTACCTTTTTTAAGTAGAACCATCATATTACACATCTGTAATCCTTATTAACGCAAATAGACTCACACATCAATTAAAAATTAGGGTACTTTCCTTTTAACGGGAATACCTTAAAAAAAAACTTTTGTGAAACATTTATTATTAATTGCAATGTAAGTACAAATACGAGAAATATCATTCTAACGACAACATTGGTGATTGGCCTGTCTCGACATTTACAAACCCAATCACTAGACAAGAAACTGATTGGCCGGTCTCGACATTTACAAACCCAATCTCCAGACAACGTGGAGGGTTTCTTTGGTTCCGGGTGAGGCGAAGGGCGCGGTAGCGCTCTGAGACGACTATCCATTACAACAAAGCGAGCCGAAGGCTCGTCAATATATCCTTTCAATGTTATATCCTCTTGACTGTTGCGTCGCAAATTGAGAGGATATATCGACGAGCCTTCGGCTCGATTTGTTGTAATGGGTAGCCGTCTCCGGGCGCTACCGCGCCCTTCGCCTCGCCCGGAACCAAAGAAACCCTCCACGTTGTCCGGAGATTGGGTTTGTAAATGTAGAGACCGGCCAATCAGTCATGGGTTAGCAACAGTACCTTTCTTTAATAATTTAATCCTTTCAATGTTATATCCTCTCAAACAATCATAACAATACATGTTTATTTTAAGGTATTCCCGTTAACAGGAAAGTACCAAAATTATATAAGAATAGGGACGCACGTTACTTTGTAAACACATTATTTGGTTATCTTCTCTTCATTGATAATCTAAATAAACGGTTGCATTGACGTCGCCTTTATAGTAGGTCCTGTAAGAAGTTAAAAGCAGTCGTTGATAGACACTTGAAGTAAAGCAATAGTTTGTGAGTTCGTCTATAAGGGTGCGACGATAATCATTGGAACTAAGGTAAGGTAGAGCTATTAGCCCAGCTACAGCTGCCAGAGAAAGGAAGAGGAGCCAGAGATCAAAGGAAGAGTATTGTAGGAAAAAGAGAGAAAGAGATGCGGAAGCTCATAGGATTGCCCGTGTAGATGAGGAGTGGAGAGTACTAGAAAGACAAAGAAATAGGGAAACACGTCAAATGAATAGGGAACAAAGAAGATCTAACCTAGGGCCGAACTATTTAGATTATTTGCATTTCATTTATTTCATTAATTATTCAATCAAAATTATTTCACTAAACTTTCAGTTTATTTAAATCGCGTTGAGGTCGGAGATCCGGGGCTGCCGCACTAGTACTATTTATTTATTCATTTTTACCATGTTTTGGTGGAGAGAACAAGGTTATATTGGTTTCTATCAAGACATCTGTACTCTACAGAGGAATTATATCTCGCTTGACTTGAGTTAATTTAAAGCTTGCTAACCCACGACTCATCGGCCCGTCGCGACATTTACAAACCCGATCACCGGACAACGGGGAGGGATAGTTTGGTTCCAGCGAGGTGAAGGGCGCGGCAGCGCCCGGAGACGACAACTAATTTTAAAACAAAGCGAGCCGAAGGTTCGCCAATATCCTCTCCATTTGCGGCGCAACAGTCAAGCGAGATATAATTATGATTATAACATTCTAAATTATACTATGTATTTATTCATTTTTACCATGTTTTGGTGGAGAGAACGAGGTTGGATCGGTTTCTACCAAGATATCTGTAGTCTACAGAGGAATTATATCCGCTTGACTGTTGCGCCGCAAATGGAGAGGATATTGGCGAGCCTTCGGCTCGCTTTGATTTTAATTTAGTTGTCGTCTCCGGGCGCTACCGCGCCCTTCGCCTCGCTGGAACCAAACTATCCCTCCCCGTTGTCCGGTGATCGGGTTTGTAAATATCGCGACGGGTCATGGGTTAGCAAGCTTTAAATTAACTCAATGAAGCCACTGTTGTTGTGTCATGGTAGCAGGGAGGAATAAATAAACCCCCTTTAACAACTATAACATAATAAGTAAACAATTAGAGGGGAGGATATAAAGGAAAAGAACCGGCAATATCCTTGATTTTTATCCATTTCTGTATTCCGTTTATTGATTTGTAACAACCAAATGAATAATTTAGTCTTATTGAAGCATATGTATATTTTCCCTTGAAACAATTTCGTTCAATGGTATATGAAAGGACTGGGGCTTTCTAAAAAAAACCTAGCATTGGGATAAATTTTATTAAATTGAAATCTCTCCGTGTTTCGATTTTATAATTGTTATTTATTCTCTAATAATTTTTTAATTTAGTTTATATGATAATTTGTTCTCTTATTTAACCGTCCAATCTGTTCATACGTTTATCGAATTAACGTTTTACTGACCACAGCGTAGTGGCATCGTTTCCAAACGAAAAACATGAATTTGTGTTTACGTAATTTTTCATCTCTTGTCATGTCAATACTACCAGTAGTCAACAGTTACGTGAGAAATATTTTTTATAATTATAATTCTAAAGCAACCGACGTTTACCCCCGAGGCATAACTACATTTTTCTCGTGATATATAAAAATCAAAGCTATAGGGCAGTGTTCCGCAACCATTAAAATTTCACGGCACACTTTCGGGTTCCCTCGAACTTCGCGGCACACCAAACCAAATTTCTCGAGACTGTAGCCAACTAAAAAGTTAATATAGATAAAATCGCATTTCCCACAATTATTGCTAAAATCGTTCAAATCGTTTATCCCGGATTATGAAGTAATCCTATGAGAAAAATTCCAGTTGTCCAGTTACGAAGCGACTTGGTTTCGATTTCAAGTAACAGAAACAGCCTATGAAATCGTACCATAAGAGATATTTGATTTCTGTGATCTTAGCCTTAGAAGAATAGTGTTTTTGTCTTGCCTATGATTTAAAAATTTACCGCGGCACACGGATTACTTTTTCGCGGCGCAGTAATGTGTCGCGGTACACCTGTTGCGGAGCACTGCTATAAGGGAATACAGATTTTATTGAATAAGGATATGTCTGTGATTATGGAGAAATTGTTACTATGTAACTGATTTTTATCATGTTATTGTAACTATTTAACCCCCTAATTATTCGGTAATATCTCTTGCAGTACTTCAGTTTTGTTAAATTTTATCCAAAAATTGAATAATTTTCTGCAAAGTAAAATATTTGAGTGATTTTAGACATATTTAGTATAAAATCTGTTCCCCATTAATTCTCCTTATTGGAATAGATCGTCGCGACAACGAAAGAAATGGCAACGAAAAAAAAACCGTCATCCAATCCAGTGTGTGATCAAATTTTCAATCTGACAATTCGAGATCTTACTTACTTCTCTTTTGAAGATGAATAATGCGGGTAGAGTTATCAATGTCATTTTATCAGAAATAGAAAATTAATATGTGTAGCGTCTCAAAATATTTATTTTTTAAAAAAATAACCAGAGAGGCAATTATAGTTTTGAGACTGTGATTGTAGTATAAAAAAAATATTTTATTTCAATGAAATTTAGCAAGGAAATTTTATATGACGTTAACTTTTACAATTCCTGGTAAGATAATTTTCTCAACTCAGCTTAAATGCACATTTAATTGAATGGTTCGCCGTTGCACGACATTAAAGATAAAAGAAAAACAAAAGACGGAAAATGCTATCGGGTAGAATTTATGGCGCACTGCTTTCATCAGGAAGGACGTGGGGGTGAATTCGGCATGCTTTCGTTTTCAATAAGCCTTTCGATGTTTTCTCTGTCACAATGGCAAGCTGAAAAAAATTAATCGATTCCGCTCGAGAATGCAACGGAATACGCCCATTCACGAAAAAAAAGCTGGACAAAAAAGGGCTCATTAATTAGAGGTCTTTCTTCCACCCTCTTGACTCCGAACACCTCTTTTTCTTCGGCACCCTAATTGAGAAAAGAAAGGGCAATTCTGAACGAGAGGTGGGACCCAAGAATCCGTAAATGGCGTCGTCCGACCACTTAGCGTTTTCCGAGAATTTCGTAAAGGTATCGGCCGGATAGCGGTTTCGGCCGAGCGTTTTTTTTTTTTTAAGCGAGAATAGATCGACGAGAGAGTTGGTAGAGAGAATCTTTTGCGGTCCGGAGATAAGAGAGTGAAAGAAGGGGAAAAAATAAGCAGGGGAGAGGGATCCTTCTTCGCGCTTTTATCGTGGACCTCCGCCTACTAGCCTTGTGTGCCAAGATCCGACGCTGAGATAAGGAGCGGCGGAATATCCATCCCTGGATCCCTCCGCGGTCGGCGTTAAAAACTTACTCCGAAGCTTTTAACTTATACCTCTCCTCGTCCCATTATTCCTATGCGTCAAAGTCTTCTCCGAGATTTCCCTGTCTCACCACTAAAGGTAGACGAGGAGAACCTTTTTTCGCCTTATCTCTCTCTCTCTGTCTCTTTGCCAAAGATCGGAATCTTTGCCTGGCTGTTTCAAGCGACCGAAAAAATAAATGACTCGGAAGACTTTTTGAGAGAGAATTTTACGGAGAGACTTCCTTAAAGGTGGTAATGGGATTCGATTTAAAGTTACGTGTTGAGTCGATCGCGGTGGAATTCATCTGACAATGAGATGTTTTCTTTGTTACTTACTTTATGTTAACTTCTCTTTCGATTTCTTTCTAGAAACTAAAAAGTGTGTTAAATTACCGGGAAATGACGATTTTCAGATTTAGTAAATGCGAAGCTAAGATCCTAATGTAAAGTGAAGTGATAACTGTATTATGTTTTCCTTTAAGTAAGTTGAGAGCTTAAACGAGACTTTGAGAAACATAGTTAACATTGTGTTGTGCGCGTGCTTTAATTGTATCAAAAGCGTGAAGTGTTTATATGTTATATAAATACATTACGTGATTCAGCCCTATAAAAAAGGTTATTTATGACTTTAGTTTGCTCATTATTTTGTTTCCGCAGATTATTTAACCTTTTGCCGGCTTTACCTTATGGCCCCATTTTTCAGGCAACAAAATCACCTTTAACATCGAAAGAGCAATTCCTTCTTTCGGAATAAATAGAATTTTCGCATTTTTTTCGTTGACGCCATGATCATAACCAGGCAATCAAGTGTAAGCTCAATCCGTTGAAATGCGCAAATGAAACATTTTCAGGCGACTTCGTTCGAAATATTAAAATCCAAACCTTAATTTTTTCACCCTCCGATTTTATTTCAGTGGAAGTACTAATTTTTTTTTATACTCTTGGCCGCTGCCACTCGTTTACCTTGGTTCGAACGATAACGCTCGCACGTTTCTCGCCAGAGCGGCCGCTCCTGTCTCCTATGGCGCCATTCTTCGCTTATGGCCATAAAACACGTTTTTTAAAGCACCGCTAGGGAAAGATGGACGTTTCTCCAAAAAAGGCAAATAGGCCTGTATTCTTTACAAGGACTATACAAGGAGGGAAATACTAAGTAGGTCAACTAGGATACCTCGCGGCCTTTTTAATTTCTTTGTTTTTTCGCAGCACCTTTCTCATCGTGGCTGTTGAACCCACCGATTCCTCCTACTGTTGAATTATTGAATCCACTCGCTAGGTAAAACGTAATAGCCGTCAACCTCTCTCGTGCACGGTGGCAGGTTTTTGGTTTTTCGCTCACGCCCTCACAGAAAGAGAAAAATCGAAATGTCCGCATATATGTATGAATCCGGGACATCGCCCGGATGGAGGGGAGAAAGAGAGGGATGGAGAGAGTGGAGGAAGAGAAAGGTGCGCCCTATTGCATAGTAACAACTATTCCAAAAGCATTTCGCGTCTACATAACTCGTTGTCTCCGTTTGAGTGAGACAAAGCAATCCCTCATTTGTTCGGCGACTCATGACTAGGGAGGTACCAGCGAAGAAGGGCTCAGGCGCCTCGTCAGGACGGAATGAATTCACGGAAAAGACGTTCTTATAGACGCCGCCGCGGCTGTAGAGGGCGTGCACGCGTTAAAGCGGGAATTAAAAATACGTGGCGCGAAAAGAATTAAAACAGCATCGTTTGAATTCTGCATCGGACAATTGGGATTTTCCTGAGGTTATTACGATTTCTCGTCATGTCGACGGCGATTCCGGATATCGGTGGGGAGAGAGAGGCGATGCGCATAATAGTGTTTTAAAACACTCCCTCGATGCAAATTGCCGCATCGCTGTGTACTGCTATGATGATGGACAGCCTTATTTCGTGACCGAAAGGTTCGATTATCCGCTCAAAAGGAATATCTTTTCTCATCTGTGAAAGGAGAAAGTGTTACGTCTTGTTTGTCAATGATACATCTGACGTCTTCCGCGCTATCTGATCGATTGGAAGGGTGACACTTTCTACTTTTCTCGGACGTGCTTCGCAGACATTATTTTCTTTCTCTAGATGTCTTAACGTACAAAATATGTCATAAATGTGATAATTTACGCTAATAATAAAAAGAGAATGGAACCACAGGGTAGAATAATTGATATTATTCGCCATCCAGTTTTCTGCAGACAGAGATGTAGAAAGTTAATCTTAGGTAATTGGTGAAGGAAGAAGACTATCAGGACAGATCCAGAGATTTAAAGGGTTTGCAGTGTAAGCAAAAAAAAATAGAAAGTAATAGTAAAACCCACGCGCGCATATACACACTCGCGCTCTCTCTCTCTCCCATATACATCCACGCGCGCACACACCCACGCAACCGCGCACACGCTTGATATTAGCTTGCAAAATTTTTATTCCATTGTTTTATCCTTATGGTCACTCACTGAGTAGGATAGATAGCACGTTTCAAGTATTTTATGTCCCTTTCTCCAAGTGCCCATGTATCCGCTCCATAAAATACTTCATATTTAGTGTTTTACCAATTTCTTATGTATGTCTTACTTTATATTTCCAGTTAGTTTAAGTTTCTTCTTTCTGTAGCTTTTGCAGTCCTTATTTCATCGGTGCATTTTCCATCCCTTGTAATAATGGTTCCTGGTATTTACAGTCTGAAACTTGTACTAAGTGGTAGTTTTTGCACCAATCACCAATGTTAAAGTTTTCTTCTTTTCCCGATGTTACATGAACTTGGATTTTTCCGTATCTACTTCCATCCCCTATTTTATGCCTGCTGTTACCAGTCTATTTATCATTTTCTCGAGTTTCTTCCTTGTCAGAAGCAGTTGATAATAAACAAGGGCGTACCGGAAAATCTGGGGCTCACGCGCAGCAAATAATACGGGCCCTCCCTATGGACGCCTTCGTCAGTACGGTTTGCATGAATGGGGGCTCCCCAAATCTTGGACTCACCGCATTGCGGGGCCTATGATCATAAGCTTGTTTTACTGTTCTTATAATCCTTCCTCCAATCTTGAAATCTGTGCCTTGTAGCACTTCTTGCTTTAACCTCTCTCCATGTACATCGAATATGACCGGCAGTAGGCAAAAATCTTAACTCCTCTCCCAGTGTATACTCCTCTGATATCAGGTTTCTCCAACCTGACCTTCACAACTTGATTCACTCACAGGTTCCTGATCAGTCTCTTGTATTTCCAATCTACGTTTATATCCTTTAATATCTTCATCAGCATATCCCAATTTACTCTCTCAAGGACCTTCTGCCAGTCGACGAAATGTATACATCTGTCTTAGCTGCACTCTGTTGCCCTTTGTGATGCAAGTCTCATTATTCCGCAAGCAGCTCTGGTTCTTCGTTTCTTTTTCTGAAACCGAATTAATCTTCTCTTAGCATTTATTTGGCTTTTAGTGAGAATTATTGTGATTATCTTAGACACGTGCAATAGTTGGCATATCGGTCTGTGATCTTTAAAACGAATAGCCTTCAGCTTCTTCTTTAAAGGGAGTATCGCTACTTCTAGGTAATCTTGAGGGCAATCTAATATAGTAAAAAATATATATGTATGACTGAAGAATGGCCTCAATTCGCCACAGGTATGTGGCGAGTGGCGAAGGGGTTGGACAACGTTGGCCTACTCTCCACCTCGCCCTGATAAAGAAACATCTAACTAATATTTTCTTCCTTCCTTCTCTCCCTCTATATTTACCTCTCCCATCCTCACTCCTTTCCTAACAATATTTATTCAGCAACGTATCAAATTGGATTTCTCTATCGGTTATATATATCGGAAATACTTAAGTTGAAATTTAATATTAAATTTTGTTTAAAAAATTCGCTTCCACAACTTCGACTATGTATAAGCGAATTTAAAAGTAAGTTGAATATTCATTAGAGAAAATGCTTTTGATAACAAATTAAGGAATTTTCCGTTTATTTCAATTTAAAGCGCGTAATAATTTCACCAAATCAGCAGCAACTCCGTTTTCCCTGACGAGGAAAGATTGCCACATAAAAAACGTAACGATTCGAGTCCAAAACAAGTTTTTGGAGCGATTCGATAATAGACGACAGGAAAATGAATTTTTATTATTTTAGACATTTTTCGTAAAAGTACTGAATTTGTACGATGGTTATAAGTAATTTTAAAATGCAAAAAATGCGCCCATCCCCATGTTATTATAATAGATGAACTAAACTCTTCTGAAATCGAACCGACGGCTTTAATAATGTACAGTTGATTACCCGTTCGAAACTGGCAAGTGAATGGGTATTTCACCGAAAGCGAACTTCCAGTTCCTGGGTTATTCATATTAATTCATAATCTTAAACCCTTAATGGCAATGAGATTGACTTTTATGATAATGGGAGTAAGTATATAAATCTATATTAGAAGTTTTAGTTAACACCTAACATGTAATAGCTTCTTGCTTCAGTGAAGGGAAAACTGCGCAAGATTTCGTCCGACAAATTGAGAGGTAAAATAGTCATTACAATACGTTTTCTCTCCTTTCTACCCTCGCTCATAAGACGTTTCAAAGCTTTTTATGCCTCACGGAAGATACCAATGAATTATGAAAACCGCATCGACGTCAAATATTCCTTCTGGAGGGTTTCGAACCCGCGGACACCTTAGCGTGCGTGCTAAACTCTTCTATTGGCAACTCCGTGCTTTCAGCAGAAGTTTCCTTTTGAAACTCATTAATCAGCCTATAAGGTTCGTCTGTTCGATCGGATAGTCTCGTCACGACTTCGTAACAGCTGCGTCCATGGTTTCCATCCGCGGATTCCGAACCCGAGCCAATGTAAGATGCCGCTCATTCATGGACAGTCCGTCCCGTGTGTGTGGGATGGCGACTTTCGTCGCGGCCACGGAGATGTGCATCGTGATGCAGCGGGGCGAGCTTCGTCGCCGCGGACGCAGTAAATCGCATCAGTGAGGAGGCGGCTGGCTGTCAGCAATCCATTTGCGATCCGTGGTCAGAGAGTTGGATGGGGATGGAGAAGATATTCGTTCGGAGGTTGGGTCTGAAGCGAAGGAGATTGGTCGATCCGTGGCCAGTTCCTCTGTCGGGAGAGAAGATGGCTGCCAAAGATGATGCTTTATGCAGCCTATCGGGGGACTCCCTCGTCCACGATTGCCCCTCCTAATATTCAGGCGCCAGATACCTCGGTGGTCAGATCGTGCTTGAATGTTGGAATCGCGGAATTGAGACGGGAGCATCTGTTCCTTCTCGAATTTATGAGCAAAATGTAACATTATTTTCTTATTTTGTATTGAATGATATAAAGGATAAAATATGAGCTTATAATTTGATTTGAGAAGATGTGAATTTCGTTTTCTAATGTAGCATGCAGCATACCATTAAACGATGGAATGGCAGATGTATTTGTGACTGAAGAAGATCGTTCTTTCGGGAAAATTTTGGCTTAGTGCAAGAGAAATTTAAAATAATCTAGAAATGAAGTTATGGAGGATCTTGGAAAGTTATAATTTTAAAACATTTTTTTATTTATGAGTTCACGTAATACATGACGTAAAGGTTGCTTATATTTTACTCTACGCTAAAATATCGGTATGTATAGGGTATATTAATTAATAGTTTTAAAATATAACCTTATTTCGCACCTTTAATTTAATTTGTCACACCCACTCACAGAATGCCTTTGGAAGTTACATTATTTGATGAAAAAGGCGCAGGTGGGAATAACATATGTAAAATTTTAGCTATGTAGATGAAAAAACTTAAGATTTTTAAGAATTAATTCTCCAACTTTGTGTTTCAGTTGGTATGTATCTGCTGAAGAAAACTTAAGTAGAAATTCGCTGCAATTTTTCGTAAGTTAGCCTTAGCTACTTGAACTGCTTTCACTTGCCGTTTAATTTTGCTCTGCTTGAATTGTTTGCAGAGCAGGGATAGGTAGGCGAGATAAGTTAAGATCGAAAGTCAATTACATGCATTTTCTTCGAGAAATCGTGGCGATTTGAATCGGTGTTCGAGAATAAATCACGCCTCCTTCATGTTATCGACTTAATTATATCCCTAGTCTATTGGCCTCATTAGTATTCAAAGCAATCTAACTCCAAAATATACTATCTTTGATTTTTACATACACTTATGCCATATTAAACCATCGTTACTTCAGTCCATAAAACGTTATAGTAACTTTGTTCTTCATTAAAATGTATTAAAGTAAAACTTATTCATTCATGAGTTAACCAGTAATTTTGCGACGCAAAAAAACTTTTAATTTGATAGGTTAACTAATTTCCAATTATTTTACTTTCCAATTTAAAAAACGATAAGCCATCGCCAAAAAAGCGCCAACGAAATATGACATTCAAAATATCTTTTTTCAGATTATTTCCTCAGGAGACTTACATTATAATATACAATTTTGAGAAATTGCTCAAAAATTTTCCATTACCTTTCTTGTAGCTAAATAAATATTTGAAAAAGGTGTCATTCAAAGTTTTACCACGTAGTGTTTGGCAGCTATTCGAGTTTTAAATAATAGATTTTTCCTTAGCCATGGTATTCCTGCAAATCTCTTTATTTGTGATTTTCTTGAGAAAGGGTCCATTTTTATTTTCTAAAATTCTCTCGAAGGAGTGGGAAGAAGCGCTTTATCGTCTGGGTGCATACAGAGGACTAGGGAATGACATCACAGCTAATCTCTCCTCGTGTTGCCTCCCGTCGAGTTTCCCCTATTGCTAATTAGTAACGCCCACTTCTGGTTTTATGGAAGCAGCCATATGACAAATTTCCAAAATTAATGCTCAATTACAATTGCATGAAGTATTTTAGCTCATATAAAAACGCATAATTTGAAGCTGCGGACATGACATTATTATTTCTGTTGCTTACTAATCTCTGCCAGGGCTATTGACTTGTGGAAAGGATTCAGTCGATGCATCTGAGAATATAAGTGGCGAAAGTGAATCAATCAGAAGGATATTTCGACTAAGAAAACCTAGCGAGTTAAAGGAAGTAAGCCGGAAAGATGAAGTAGGTATGTCTGTTCGTGTAGACAGAAACCTTTGTGGAAGAAATATGGCGAATGCATGGAAAATCAAAGAAATAGAAATTGCCAAACAGAGATGCAATGGAAGTTGACTTAAGAAATTATAAATTAGATGCAAGCCATTACTGTTCAAACAGCGAGAAAGTCAATGCATGAAAATATAGGTACTCGCCGTTTTATTTGACAATTCCTTCGGATCTGCTTATTCTACTGTGTACGATAAACACGCGGCCTTCGTCACGCGTATTGACATCACCGAAATCCGCCACCTAGCGGCTTCAAGGCACGTGATTCTCCGACAACAAAGGAATATTTATGACTAAAAAAAGACCTTTCTGAGAAGCCACCTTCGCAAGATCCATCACACCTGCGCAGTTTCGTCAATTTGACTCGAGGCTTAGCCTTTTTTCTTTTAAGGAACACGTCAAAATCCGTGTCTCTCCACCACAATCCATATAGCGCTGCTAGTCAAAAATTGACGTACAATTTAGCAAGTCTTCGTTACGTCACTTGCTTTTATAATTAAAGAATCTGTCAAAGACCGCAGCTGTAAAAACAGCCTCGGCATTATTTTTCACGAAGGAGATTTTTATCAAAGCTGGATTGGAAATGTTCATTGATTTAAAGCTGAACTTAATGTTTGAAAATTCCGTTTGATTTATCGATAACGATCCGTAGTCCGTTGATAACAATTTCATAACGTAGGTATTGCCATCTAGGATTGCCATGGTTGCGGATGACACTGAGGAGGGGTTTGACAAATTTCTTATCACAATAGAAAAGTGGTGTCTTACACACGTGTCTATTTCTCCTCGGTAGGAAAGAGGGTATCAGAATGGAGACAAAGACTCGCATCTCATTCTTAATTCTCTTGCATATTACCCGCTGTTGGTAAATTTCTTGGAACCATCTTCGAAACACAATTAATGCATGAGTCACTTTCGTCCATGTTGACTATCGATATCGATATTTTTTTTATTTTTACACTTTTCTGTGAGGGTTTTTGACATGTTCTGTCGCAACTCTGTACGGTGTACATTATCAAAAAATGACTATATCTGCTACTTTTGAATTAAAGCTTGTCGTACTTGCCCAACAAAACAAATGTAAATATAATCACTCGAAGAAGGTGTTCGTTACTCGCCTTCCTTCGAGGATTGAGATTTAGAGGTTTTCTCCATTTTGTCAATCCCCTCTTCCGACTTCGGTCAGATTCTTTTTTGCGTTTTAGGAAAAATAGATAGTCACGTATTTCTAATCAGCTGGATGAAGTTGGCATAAATTACGCGGAGAATAGGAGGCGAGAGGACGCGGATAAAAAGGCCAGAGAAAGTCACGAAGGGGAATTAAAAAAAAAAGAAAACGAGGGAGACGGAGAAAGAGAAAGTCAGGAGTAGGGAAGGGGAAGAAAAAAAGTGAGTGAGAGAGAGAGAGAGAGAGAGGCACGGGAGACTTGAATGAATATCCCCATACCTTCCACCACCACCACCTCCTCCCCTCCACGACTCGAAAGCCCTTTACTCTTCCGAAAACATTCTCCCGATTCCATTAATGGTTCCGCATGTTCCTAGCCTCGCGAAGTGGGTGGGGTTGAACTTCGAGCGCCGAGATTAAAAGCTCAAGGCGTCTACTTGCTATGCGCCAGGGATTCCAGCCTCCTTCCCTCTCCGCGTTGGAATGGAGAATCCCCCTAAGGGTGTCGAAGGGAGGGGTGGGGTGGGGAAAGAGGAAGAGAAGGAGGGAGGGGAGTAAGGCGGCTCGGCGAAGGGGTGAAAGGGGGGGGGAGGGGGGGTGGGATAATTACCCTTCGGAGGGAGGGAACGGGAGAGTGGTTCTGACCGCCTTACGCCGTTAAATTGATTCCGTTCCGATCGCATCGTGCTGAACTTCCTCCGACGAGAAAAAAGCTTCTCTTTTCTCCTCTGTAGATTCTCGACGCAAGAAACTGGTCGGGTGTATATAAAAAAAAACGAAAAAAATCCGGGCCTGGAAGTCGGATGTGATAGAGAACGGTGGATCTGTCCTCCGAAATCGATAGTCGAAGTTTTTGTTGGTAGAAGATAGAAATTCTTCTTTTGGTAGAATGCCGTTGAAATTAGCCAATTTCTTGCTTTTAACACAAATACTTGCTCTTTTCAAAGCTAATTTTTTCGGAAAATTTCCTTCCTCGACAATTCCATGAAACTTTAAGGTAAGATTAAGCTCTTGGGCCATTCCTCTAATGTGTTTTAAGAGATAACTGGAAAAGGAGTGAAACATATAGTAAATTATTAACTCAAAAAAGAGTTCACACGGCCGTAAAAAAGTCTCCAAATTGGAATTCTTTATTTTATTCTATTGCCTTTAAATTTTTTCACCTTAAAAGAGGACGATATAATGGCTCTCAGCGTCTAAAAGTTAGAAAAAAATCTTTTTCTTAAAGTTATGGAAGAAGGTTTGAGATAAATTCTTTTTTTCTCGTATCCCCGCAATGGAGTGAACTCTCCTAATGATCTCGGTTTGACCTTTGCGAGCAAACACGTTTGAAAGGAAGTACCAAAAAATTGTAACGGTTTGATTGATTCCAAAGTTGTAAATTAGAAAAAAAGATGCCTGTCTTCAATTTATGGCCGTCTTAACAAGAACGGCTCTTCATTAGTCCACTGTAAACGATTTCGTCCATTAAATTTGAAAATAAACTTTTTTCGACTTCTTTCAAGGCGCATCCATCTTCCCATTTATAGAGACAGAAGACGTGACGCGAATTCTATATCCTTAACTGTACTCATGTTGTCCTTAACACACTTTCCTTCCCCCGATGTTCTGAATATGCCCGACTTTATGTGTTGCAAAGGAAATAATTGGACATATGTATGTTTAAGAAGTATTCCTGACCTTATTATTAGAAGTGGATAACATGATCTCGTGAAAGTTATCACTTTGGCAGTTTTATTTATTAGACCAAATGCGTTTTAGTTACGTTACAAATGCAGCCTTTTCCGAACCCACGCAATGAAGTGTGATTAAATCGAGACTGAAATTAAAGAGGAAATTTAAAGTTAAATTTTAATATCTTTAATGGATCAAATTTACAAAAGTTCCATTAATAATCATAATAAATATAATGGATTTAGCGTCAGGCAAATTTAATTGCCATACATTGTCATGAATTTTTTAATCATCAGATTTATAAAAATAGGAATTAAATGATATTAATTAATCTTAAACTATTCAAATATTTGTAACGTCAGTAATAGAGAACAAAAAATTCATTAAAAATAATATGGATTATTTTCTCTAAAAACAATTATGTCTGGAATTCATAATTCATAATACAGGTTCCGATAACTATAAAATGTTTAGAAAAACCATACGCGTATTACAGAAAAGCAGTCATCAGTGATGACCCACCGATAGTAGTTTCTAAGTCTTATAATTCGCAATAGATGGGTCACCTGTGATGGCGGTTTATTTTCCCGAAATATGCATCTGGTTTTCTTAACTTATTTGAAAGCTACCTTGTTTATTTAGAAGATTTAGCGATAAATTTGTCCATTTTTTTATTTGCGTCTCTTTTTAACAGACGCTATTTAGGAACCGTAAATAAAGGCACAAGTCATCAGAGATTTTCTTGAGGTTCTGTCCTCTATAACATGTAATTTTTATCAACATCTACTTCAAGTGATAAGGTCATTACTTTGGCCGAAACTCGCGCAAGAGTTATTGCACGAAATTGGTTTCTCGCAAGACAGCGTCGTCGATTTATCAACCGATTGGTAGCCATAGATGGACTAAATAAACTGTTACATGTTTTTCGACTACCCTTCGGCACCTTTAAGAGTATTCTGAGCGTGGCACCTTAAAGAGGCATGCTAAGATTAGTTGGAAATGGCTAAGCAAAGATCTTCGCAATAAATCATCCAAACAAATTCCATTCAATTTCTCAAGTAGTGATTTGTTTACACAATATATTTTAAATGCTTTGCGATGCATAACCTCCGTCTTATTGTACGGTGTCAGTAAGTTGTTCAATTATTTTAGCGTTATTTATTTTCATTATACTAAAAAGATGTTTTAATGCAATAAATATGGGCTATTTATTCTGCTCATTGTCTTTCGTAATTATTCCAGCTTAATTGTGGAAGCAATTAACGTTTCTTTTTTTGTTTCGGCGGTCGACTGTCTACCCTCTCCCAAGCGATAAATAATAATCTTAATGTACGCAGTTGTGGGATGCTCTTCAGTCTCAAAATACGGCCGATGCGATTTATTTTCATTTGAAAGGAATAATAAATGACTTAAAAGTATAACGCTCTCTACACAAGTGATATTATATTATGTAAATTAATGACGAATGACACACTTCATATCGCTTTTGTAACATTTTAAAGCTCATATTTACGAAATGAAATATAAATACTAGGACATTATGCAGCTAACTCTTGATTATCGTTAAATGAAATAATAAATCAATATAAAATTTATTTGTAATTTCTACTAGACTAACAGAATCTAATGCGGGAAAATTTAATAATAAAAATCAGGCCATATTAATTGGTACCCCCCCCCCCCCCCCCCCCAACGGACTCGTATGGAAAAATTGGAAATTTATAAATAAAACATACGTTGATATTCTATTATATACCAAAGAATTCTGCTGCAATAATTTTTTAATAACAGAACCACTTTTTTGGCCAAGTAGTTTTATGATTAGATATCTTCGACGAATGAATGTTTAATATAATAATTATATATTATAATAATTATATATAACCCAAATAACACTATCTTAAAGGGCTCCGTAACGAAATCTGCTTAAAGACTATCTCGCATAGGGTGTTACTTTAATTTTTATTAAAACCAAATTTTCTTATCAGCTCGAAATATTCTATAATTAATTACGGCTGAGCTTTTCGAAAAACTAAATCCGAAAATTAAAATACAAAGCCCGTAATTATGCGCACTCAAACGCCTTGCGTCAGAAAGGGAATACTTCACTTATAACACCCTATTTTCATTTCGGGATTAGGTCACGTAATTGTCCATTCATTCTCGCATGCCTCTACTTCATCGCCTTATCTATGAGATCGAGCGTAGTAGCCATGGCCTTTTTTTTTCGTTAAACCCTTATTTTCTCCGTCGCCTCCAGTTTCCATCTCTCGCCCCTCTTTTTGTTTCACGAGATGCAGTTCCTCTCGTTAACAGATGAAGGGTTAATTGCCTCCCCGCCCATCGTTTCGTCGTAGTCGTTATGGGCGCCGTGAAAAATCTTTCCCTTGACTGCCTTACCGCATTCTTCTTCTTCTCCCTCTCTGACGCAAGATTCACGCGCCGGCTTTTATTCTCCCTTTCATTTTATTCCATTCCATTCGCGTAAGCGAGGACTCGTGAATGGCTGACGGCTGTTCCGGTAATGGTCGTTTGTGATTACTCCGTTCGGCCGTTCGCTTTAAGGAAAGGCCACGATGCACACAATATTTTAGCAAATAAATCATTTTGGTGTTTGCGAAACGTCGCCCGTTACGCGGTCTGATTGATCGACGAGATTGTTTTCCTAGCGTCATCCTAAGAGATTATGTTGTTTTAGAAGAGATTAGATAAATATGTATTAATACAATTATTTTTTTTATCATTAAATTTCTACTAGATGAACACGAGGTATCTTGTGATTGATCTAATAATGTATTTTTATAAAATAGTTTCACGTTTTTTATTAATACTTACAAAGATCTTATACGTTATACTAGGGCTTCTGTCTCTACCCTATACTGGTTTTATATCCTCATCTATAACCCAGAAGCAGATATTTATAATAGGTAATTGATAAATAGGCTTTAGAACCAGAAATTGTGTTATTTTGGATTGCTTCTTGAAACTGGAAAACACGAAAATTGTGCCTCATAAACTATTTAGCAATTGGCTCGAACGGAGGTTAAATTATTTTCATTAAGCGTATAGGTGGAGAGTAATTTTGCTGGCAAAGAAAAATATTAAAAGAGCGAATGTGAAGGGATCGTCCACGCGGAAACGTTAAAAAATCATAAAGGGCGTAATTGCCCCGTGTAATCTTCCAAAAAAAAAGAAAAATCTCGTGAAATCTTTTTTGATCGTTCGCATGTTTACTTAAGTTTTGACGGCGGGGAACAATGTATGAGTGTGATTCATAAGTGATTAACGCAAAAAACAATTCGATCGCAATTGTAACATGTAATTTTAAAGTCGTCAGAGTTGGAATTGAAGTGCTTTTTCGTGTTGGATCTTACTGCAAACAATCCGTGGTGTTATTAACCTCTTCTGATGGGCAGATAATATTTTGACTGCGTTCTTACAGTTCCCTACATCCGTATTTAGTTTTATTGATGATAAATGTAAAATGCTAGGAAAGTAACAGTCACAGATCAGCAATATATTTTACTACCAGTATTGCGGAAATATTACCATATTCGCTCAATGGATACAAAAATGTGAAAAATTTCCTCTGATTACGGAAAATTAGTACATCAGTATGTGATTCGGAGCAGCGAATATTAATTTAACTTCTTGAAGCCCCTAGATCAGGGGTGGGCAAACCGTGGCCCGCGAAGCTTTGGTGAAAAAGCAATCTGTAAAATTTATCACAATTTTATATTACTTTTGGTAAAATTATGACAATAAAACCTTTAGTTTTGAAAATTTAGCCCTACAATTCTTGTTTGTGCTTGTTTTTCACTTGTGTATGATGCTTAAGAATCTAAGCAATTTCCGATTTAAACTCGAATCTGGCCCGCCTAAGCATTGGCATCTTTCAATGTGACCCGCTGAAGAATTCGCAAACACCGATGCGGCCCGCCCTGCAGAAAAGTTTGCCCACCCCTGCCCTAGATGATCACAAACTTTTCTTTTTACAAAACGGATTGCTGCATTCGGTCATTTATTCGTTAAACTTATTTTGTTTGAAAAACAATTCTGATAATATAAATTCATCGTGATTCTTGTCATGAATTTATCTACGAGCATAAGTGATTGTTAATCGATATATTGTGAGGCTGTTTACTTTGTTTATTGTTATCAGTTGCTAGGTAATTGGCGTCATAAAAACAAAGTTTAGATATTTAAAATTTGATATTATTGAACCGACATTCATTTAAAGTATAGGTGTGTGTGGGTTAGCATGCCAAATGACACATCCTACAGCAGAAATAAGAAACAAAGTCATTCATTCTTTTAGATAATCACTGAGCAAATGTTTTAATTAACATCATAAACTTCGTTGCTTTAATGGAATGACGGGATAATTTTCATTATATATTATATGGTTAAAATTTATATAAGTTTAAAATTAGAATTAATACTTGATTATTTACCTGTGTAGACGGCTAGTTCGTGCCTGGAAGCCTAAAACGGGTTTATTCAACTGTTTCATGGATGCAGGAGTTACTTGTTTGTTCTAATAGATAAAAAACAGGGTTTGAGCATATTTTCTGCTCTTTTCAATTATTGGAGTGAATTAGAAAATTTTAGAAACGTGATATTCACATATTATAGTAAATGTTGCATCTTAAAATGATATAAGTGCTATTGAGTCTCATAAAGGTTGTCGGAATAACTTTCACGCTATTACGTTACGATGAATTTTGAGCGAAGCACGTAAAAACAAAATATGAGGTTAAAAGTCGATTTGATAATAGACGGAACTTGTGTAAGATATAAAGAATTTGAGGTCAGAGACTAATAATTCCGCGTAAGAAATTGCGTGGTTAATCGTTGAAGTAGACGAAAAAGATTAAACCCGTTTTCAGCTAATTGCGACGTTGGCAGGTATTTAGCGCGAGGTTAATTTTCCTCCGAGATGGCGCCGCTGAAGAGAGCTTCCGGTTCGCGCGACTCTGGGCGTTCCATCAATCCGACGGACGCGTAGCGCGAGAGGGGCGTCTCAAATCACTCACGTTTTCCACTCTCGCACCGAGGCACGCTCTTCAAGCCAAACACTAATTAGAGTAGTAGCAACAAAACCGGACGGGCGGGTAAAACGAACTCGGAGGAAATATCGCTCGGAGCTATGTCTCGGCGGGAAAAAAATTAATCTCTTCTGAAATGAGACCATTGGCAATTATGTTTTATGGCTTCGGAAAAACGAACTCGGGCGAGAGAGATTGAGAGTGAGGGAGGGAGGGGAAAAACACGAATTATTTGCGAGGAAAACGTCCAATTTTTTTTCCGTTACGGTGTGAAGTAGAGGAGTGGATTTATACGAAGGCTTCTCGGAAGAGATTAAATTAAGGGAAATAGCCTAGCGAATATGCGAGATGGGTTGTCTTTGTCGAAGGTGATAATTGGTTAACACTCTAAGGGCGTATAAAAAGTCCGCGGCGGTTGTGTAATTCAAGAGAGAGAGCGGAGCACGTAAAAAAAGATGTTTTGGGATGCAAATACTCGATATCGGCAATTATATTAATTTAGGGTGTCCTGCGATAACGAGAACGCAGGGTGATTTCTCAATTCTAAGCCTTCACCCTTTTCATCTCTTTACTACCAATATGTTTATTCGCGAATGTTCCGTAGCTTCTTAATGGTAGATCGGTGCGGGTGAATTATGCGCGAAACAAAAATCAATCCGTGAATTGTATCGTATTTCTTAAAAATAATTTTTTCCGTATCGATGTCCTATAAATAGCTATTCCGTAGGTGACGGCTTTTATTCCAGGAATAAAAAGCCGACTTTTCATATCTTTTCAGCTAATTACGTCCTTTATCTTGGTGTATTTCTCCTTTGAATGATGAAAGTAAGTTGGAAAAATGTACGTATTTATTCGCGAATTATATGCATCTCATCATGTTGATGATTAAATGTTAAATACGATTTAAAGGACTATTGTACTATTTGATAGTGGAGTTATAGCAATAATTGCCAGCGAATATTACTGTAAACTCAACGAGGTGTTTTTCTTCAGAAAGCAAAGTTCTGTTTAAGAACGATAATGCGTAATGTATAGATTCGAGCTCGAGTATTCGAAACATGAAAGATGCAGGTGAAAAATAGTTGTTTTCCTTTCTAGTTAGTTTGGTTACTGTTCATCCAAGAAAAATTTTTTAAAATCCCGTGTAAATCTACAGGAACGTAAAGTAGCATACTAATAAATTATACAGTATTCGCTGATTGAATTTATGATAAATTTATCATAATGTTTTCATTTTTATGAGACTAGTCGCCAGACTCATTTTAACTGGCAATTACGTTGCTGAGATCATAAAAGTTACAGCGATGTAACTAGTTACCTGAATCGTTGAGCTACAAAGAAATCATGTTAGATTACGCATGTAAATACCAAGGCTCGATTGCCACCAGAAGATTGTAAATATTTTTAACGAAAATTTCTCGCGAGATTTCTTTTGCATGAGAGATTGCCTGATCGAATCGAACGGATTGGTTGGGTTTGCGTTGGAAATGACCTTACGCACGCTCGAGGCTTCGGGAGCCCGCCGTCGGAATTTTTATACCTAAAAAAAAAGAAAGATACGAAGGTGTTACTTTGGAGGTCTTTTATGGGCAAGTTGCCTTGACAGGGGCACAATGGTCCCAGTCTTCCCTCTACAACCTCTTAGAATAGGTTGAGATACGGACGTCAGCGTTATTCGGAGTCACCGGATTGTGGAGGAATATAATACTTCGATACGAAAGCCTTTGTGATTTTCTTTTGCACGCTGTCAATTTGCTATCGACATGCTTACAGTAGCGTTAATGGACTGTCCGTACTCGCGCTTTTCAACGACGAGATGAAATGTTGTATTAAAGCAGAAAACAATCTTTTTTTCGAATAGCGAATGACGTCGCAGTACTGGACAAAGTAACGATAATGATTCAATTCTCAGCATCGCTCTGTATGAATGCTCAGCCTTTTAATCGTTCCCAGACAGTACTAACTCAATCTGTTGAAGGGTAAGGTAACAATGAGACGCTTTCGTTCCAGAAATACGCGTGGTTGGCAAAATGCCTCCGGCTATAACAGAACAATGGGAAAAAATCTATTCTCATGATGATTGTGTGTTCAATTGTTGTTTCTCGGCTAATTCCGCCCTTTTACGAGTGTAGTCAGGATTTTCAGGCTCATCGGGTCGAGGAGAAAAATGACTTGTAGTGAGGCTCACTCCAGTGAGACAAATGAATTATCGATAGTTGAGTAGATAAAGAAATATGCGAAGTTAGGTCAGCCAGAGGATCTCAAGAGCAGGAAGGGAGTGGTTGCTACTCAAAAGTTCCACACACCCTCCTCAAAGGGTCCATTAGGTGATGGCGACTGCCCCCGACTTCTCCCGCCAACAATGGACCGAGGCAAGCTGTTAGGTGTACAGTAGGGTCATGTGGTATCAAGTTACCACCGTCGGATCGAATGTCTTAAGCTTTGCTTGCCCATTCTCGCCGCGGTCATTTCTTTACCCTTGTTCTTTGTTGAGCTGAGCAAACACTTATAATGTTCCCATTGAGTAATATTTAAAAAAAAAGTGTTGCGCGTACTAATAGATTTGACTAGCCGAGTAGAGCCGATTGAAACTAGATTCAATTTTTAAAAATTATTTTTTAACGAATCTGTTATTTTGGTTACATTTAAACGCTTCGTACAAAAGCGCTGAAGATGAAATACTTAACGACGTTCAAAACTTTTTCAATTTCGAACGTAATAGTTTACGTAAATACAATATAATGAAATAATTTTTCAAACATATTCTTATAGAGGAGTAATTTATCGTTATTTCCTAATTTAATATATAAAAATATTTTATTTTATAACGAAATAAAACAACCACAGTTGTCTTTTTTGTCGTCTATTTCGTTTATTATTTTACGAAATTCACTGATACTTTAAATATTAATAACGGAAATTTTATTAAGGCATTACTGACCATCGTTGATTTAATGAGCATTTTACTAATCTAAATTTCAATGCAAAAAATCAGGAGTGCTAAAAAAAACGCTGCAAAGATGACAGTTAAGATTAACGCAAATATCCACAACTTAAATACATGATGTACAATATCGTCTTAATAGAGATATACATGCGAAAAAGACGAGTTGATTGAAGATGGGCATTTCATGCGTCAGACAGATGATCCCTATGAGATAGTTATGTCATTCAAACGGTCGAATTTCTGTTTCAGCTGACTTAATCAACAGCATTTTTTCCCATAATACTTTTGACAAATTATTTCTCTACAATAATCATAAAAAGACTGGGAAAACTAGATGCACATTTCAGATACAAATCAGGAGTCATCAGTGACCATTTACCTTAATTATATTCTAAGTCTAACAATAAGTAGTAGATTATTAAAAGTATAGTGTACTACGAATGAGTTACCAATGATAACGGTTACTTTATAGCCAAATGCAAATTTTATTTTCCCAACAATTTTGTCGTCATTGGAGAGACATGGTTCGTTAATTTAATTTTAGCCATAAGGTCAGCTCGATAATGATCTTTTGAAATAATACCGTTGCAACGCATCGGAGAAAAATAGTCGCAAAGGAGCAATAAAAGAAACACAACTCACGAAATCATTAAAATAGGAAAATTCCTAAAAAGCGCTTGAATGATTACACCGCCAAAGCTGTCCACAGTTTTTTCCATCTCGCATGATGTCATTTATATCGGTCAGATTTTTTTTGTTTGGTCTCGCTCTTTGTTTTTTTTTTATAGAGGTAGAAGCGGCGAGAAATAATATTTAGTGTAGATAATGAGCTGGGGGAAAGTCGGCTGAGGTGATTAATCGAGTGCAATAAAAATCCGATCCCCTGAGCTGTATTCATCCGTTACGGCTCGTTGGAGGTAGAGTGGGGGGAGAGGGGGGGGGGAGGGAAGGAGAATGGAGGTGGAGGGGATTTAGCGGTCGATTCAACGCGGGGAATTAACGAGGTTGGCTCAGAAAAAGGCAGACGCACGCAGCTGTTGCTCGAGGTTACGATTGTAACCCCTTCTTCAGATTCTGTCTTTTTTCGCAATGTGTGTTTTGCTTTATTACCCCTTGCTAATTAGGCATCGGACGAGATTCGACACGAACATCAACCGGGCTTGAGTTTCGGCGAAATTATTAGGGTAAATAAACCCATCTTTCTAATCGTCTGAAATCGAAGAGAAATATTTAACAGAAAAAATAATTCATTAATCATATAGCGAATAACGGTAAAATCTACTTGCTGTTCGAGATATGCATTCTCATCTCGAAATTAAGCGTTGTCACTGACTCCAGCAATGTCATCACCGGGAAATTACAATAACAGGTGTAATAAAATCAATGACTTCATACCATAGCGGTCCATCTCTTGGAGGAAAAAAATCTTTCTAAATTTACGTGAGGCATTTCAGGAATTATACCTATTTTCCCAGGGTCCCCGCCCTTCTTTAGTACTAGAGGCACCTCTTATACTGTATCCTAGATGCTAAGTCACGATCATATCGAGATTTGGAAGAGTCGCTATGCGGCTAGGCAAACTGGGCATCTTTCCCACGGTCCTCTCGGAGTTTGTGTTACCTGGAATCACCAACCCTGGACAATAGGTTTAACCCATCTTTTTCCACACCCCCTTCCTCCGGTTGGCACCTCCTAGATGTACAACTAACTGTGTGATATCACTCTACGCCCCTTGTGAGGAACATTTTTTTCTTGCCCTTCATCGGAAGGTACAGTGCCAACGCCTGATACTCAAACAAGAACCGCAGGAGGGACTTCTGGGGTGGGATGTTGTAGTTAAACACGCCCACATCTTAAACAAAAACTGTTTTGTGGATGGAGGTGAGGAGGAGGAGGATGGAAGGGAAGAGAGGGTTACAGGAGGAAAATAAACTGCAGGACGGGAGTTTCGAGATTTTCTTCCGTGTTTCCTTATTTATCGGAAGCGAGTGACCAGATATCCAGAAAACACGCAATCCAGCTCTCGATGACAAATTGGTTATTAATCATTTATGATGATAGCGACTAGCAACAATAGCCAAAATCTCTTGGATGAAGGGCTATCAGGGGAAGATTTTAGTTGTAATTTTAACCAATGTTAATATAATTGTGCAGAAATAAACAAAAGAGGACACAATTCTAAAAATACAAGATAATTTCCGTAATATATTTATATGATCAACAGCTGACATAGAATTATTGAAGAAAAAAACAGGTGGCAAGGTGTTCTAAAAATTCGAATAATTAGGTCATGACTTTTAAAATTCTACGGATAGCTAAAATCCTTCCTGCAAGTGCCTTGTTTTTCCGAAGCTTATGGCTTGAGATAATTCACTCAAGTAGACTAAACATTTGATCGATAGAGTTCGCTGTGAAGAGGATTAAAAAAAACTTGTGCCTTTCTTAGCAATTAAAAATAAGAATTATAATTAAAAATTCAATTCATAAATGCTAAACATTAAGTTTTATATTACATTCTAGCTATTCTCAGCTCTTTAATAACTTCTCATTTTGGTTTCTAATGTGTTTAGTACCAATATAAATCTTATGTTTACCAAAGATTAACAATAGATCAAAAGTAAGAGAAAGAGCAATGTTAAAAAGTTCATGCTTTTTATAAATCATGACAAAAATATAGTTGTAATAAACTTTGGAATAAGTAATCCCTTTTGATAATTGTTATCACGAGATATTTATTTGTTGAAGAAAAGTAATAGTGGAGCACTATTTTCTGCTTTCAAGAAAGCTTGGAAAATAAACGCTGTATTGCGTCGTTCTTGAGAAATTTTCCCATATCTGCAAAGTTTCTGTGTGATATTAAAATATGATTGGTGGTAAACTAAGGTGAAATTTTATGCAATTTTTGTGGGATAATTTCGTATTTTATTAAGCAGATATCATTCGACTAACTTCCAGGATTTATTAGTTAAGCTGCAAAAATGTAGAGGCTCCTTCAAATAACTGAAAGTATGCTTTTATGGTTTAACACGTGGGGAATTGCTTCCTCTTATACTGCGTTTCAGAAAATTATTACTGGCTTATGGCGATTTTCAGTGTGAGGGATTGCTTACCGGATGTTATTTAACGAAAAAATGAGAGCCAATATAGGCGAATGGGCATTACATACCTCCTGGGGTTGCGCACAGTTCTATATTTATTTAAAAATACAGCGAAATTTATGAGATTTTCAACGCATTAATAGGTCATAGGTGGACGAACTCATAAAAATACTAAGCAACCAACCATGCTTCACGATCACGCAGCACTTTCGATAAGATGGTCATAACCTGCTTGAGTTATTCGACATAAATTTTTCTCTTAATCCTATTTCTCTCCGAAGTGCCGCAATTCCAATGGTAATATCGGAAAACATTATGACGTATTCTAGCCGCGGATGCCTCGACTTTAATTTTTTTATCAAGTCTGATATGTTTCCATTTTGTGCATTTGGTAGTAAAACTGCTAAGGGCGGTAATTTTCATATAAAATGCACACACGGCCTCTTTATCCGACAAGCTGTTCTTAAATTACTCGAGATGCAAAATATATTTTTGCTGCAGAATTACTCATTCAGGCATGACGCTGGAAATATTTAGCGATAAAAAAGGGATTATTTCGAATGTGTGGCCTTAAAAGCCGAGGCGCTTTTCGATGCGCAGGAAATAGAGGTAGAAAGGTCAAACGTATCCTTTAGGAGAGCTTAAGTTTGAATCCGATATCATTCTAATACATAACCCCACATGAACATGAAAATAAGATTAACGACGTTCAATGCGGGCTTGATATAGTTTATGAAGGGAAGCTATTTCACCGTCGGCAGGTGCATTGCAAGAAATTCTTGGGTTTTAACCAGCGGATATGCATAGCTATAGATTGACATTTCGGCCACATTCCTAAGGCCATACTTTTTAAACTAAAACGAATCTTCATTTTTTAAAACTCAGAAATAACCGCTTCAATGAAACTTGTTTTTAAAAAAAAAAACATGAATATGCGCGATCAGTTGGATCTTGTTGTCTAATACATTTTCCATTCGCCACACGACCCTTGACGAATCGATGTTCATGCCCGATAAGTACGACACAGATGTCATTAGGTACTCGAATAGCAAGGCAAAATATAATTGAAACTTCTGGGTGGCTAATAAAAGTTCTTAAAAAGCTTGATTTAATTTCCATCGGTAATTAAACTTAGAAGTCCGTTATAGGTCAAATAGCAGCCCTCTGTCTGGGCTGAAAACAGTATGAATTTACTCCTGCATATAATTAGTCGTATTTTGCTTCTTTCGAAAAAAAACTCGGTATTTATGCTTGTTTCGTTTCGGTAGTAAACAATGTAGTCTAATTTTATATTAATTTGTTTTATTCCTTTAGGACTATTTAACCGTGCAGCATCTTAAACAGGAATTCTGGTCACTCTAATATGCTCTCAAAATCTATTTTGTATTTTAATCGAATTATAATGTTTTATCTAACACCATTTATTGAATTTTAAAGAACAACTTACGAATTTTTATCCTCTTTCAGTTTCAGTGTGATACGCATATTCGGCTCAGTTTTCTAATCCGTAATTCTGAGACCCGGAAACATCCCTCGTTCGGAATGGTTTCGGTATTTTTACTAATACGAAAAATACGGCTTGGGTGACATTTAGATTTTTCCATTATATGTGTTCCTATAGCTTAAGAAAATAATATTTAACACGTTAAAAAGGCGTTAAAAAGGTCCGTAAAAAGTTTGAGCTGTCCCTTCCATCTCTGATCCAAATTATTTTTAGCTCGTAAATTTGGAAAATGAATAAACTTTAAACTAATATTGTAAACAGTCTATTTACGCCACAAGCCTAAAATTTGGCATGTTAGTTTATGGTATGCAGAAAAAAATCTAAAATTCCATTTTTTTTCTTTTTAGGTTTTTTTTCGGAACTCATTATTTCATTTCTCTCCGTCAACATCATGAAAATAGTTGCAGGATAAAATTGCATTTTCAAATGAGTTAAATTAAGATAGTAACTCTGGACGTAAACAGTTACTAGGTGAATGAATGAGGCTTATTTTTTAAGGAGAAATTCGAATCAGTGCCGAAGGGGCGTAAAAATTTGTTTTTAATCTTGATAAAAACCGATCATGTGGTATAATGTGCTTACTTTAACGTGAAACTAATCCTCTCTAAGAATTCTTAAACCATCGATATGGACTTAATTTTGTATCGCACAGGAATCCGACGACAGGTCAGAGCAAAATCATTGCTGGAGTATTTGCCTCTACGTTGATGCTGAATTTAACATCGGCATTCATTTACGAGAGCATCTTTAGCTATCACGAGCCCATTGTTCTTAATTCATATTTTAGAAGAATTTAAATATTATTAAAATTATATAACAACAAATATAAGTATAGTATTATGTAACGTAGTAGATACAATTTAGTAATATATTAAAATGTAAGCATTCCTTGGAAAAACATTGCAACAGTGCCGTCATCCGCGATTTGGAAAATTCTATAGTCCGGAATGCCTCCGGTCCCGAGCTTTCCGGATTAGAGGTTCAACGGTATGATATTAGAAAGACATTGTCTTTTTAAAGTAATTAAAGAATATGAATGTGCATACAAATTATACCTAAACAGGATTTAGCAGTTTTGTAATTTTGAAATAGTTTGTGCAGTTTCCCCTCGGGCATGGAAATAAACATAGATGACATCCCCTTGTGAAAAATACCCACGTATCAAGGAAAAGACAAGCGGTTAATAGCTATTTTAATAGTAAAAAATAACATATACGTTTAGCACCATTATGGACGAAAATGGAATGAAAAATTCCAAGTTTTATCGCTCTTCCTTGAAAACATCGTCATTTAGAGAATGGAAATGGAAACATGTTTCCTTTAATACCTAGCCTCATATCGTTTGTGTTTCATTGAGGATGCTGTTTATTTAAAAAAGTATGTAAAACTTAAATACAACGCACGTAACTCATTTCTACTCTCTCCATCTTAGTTATCCTTCATTGCATTCACATGCGCACCTCGTCCTTGTAATGGGGTTCTACCCTTTCTCTGATTGGATGGAAAGTTTTCTCTCGCACTGCAATAAATGCCTCCCACTGCTGCTGTCTAAGCCAACCCTCTCAAGTATTGTGGCATCACCTTCCAGTATGTACAACCTCTCGCGGTTGACCAAATTTTATAGCCTTACTCAGAAAACGCTACATGCGATTACTGTTATACTTAACATAGTTTCACTCATTCATAATTCGTCCATTTAAATTTGAAATAACATAGTTATTCATCATTATAACTTTCTGTACCCTTGAGAAATTATTTGGTTAAATTAAGGTCAGAACAGCCTCTGCCCGTCCGTCCGTCAAGAAGAATAAATCTACCATTTTCAAGAAAAAGTTAACACTACGACTGTTTGTGCCCCCGTATGTGCAGTTCATTTCAATATAGGAAGTTAACCAAAAGAGTACATTTTAATTAGATGAGCGGATTATTTGAAAATTTTATTTTTTTATTCATGACTTGAAAAGATATGTAGTTTTTAAGTTAAAACTGCGATGACTTCAACGAAAGGTAAAACAATCGGAACAATAATGGTAAGTGTAGACCACCAAACACAGGTTGTAATTTTTCTACGTTAGAATCAGAATTTAATATTTCCATATTTTATCATGTTTATTTGAAGAACTTTGGATTTATTAAAATTTATACATATGTAATTTGAATATACCGCAGAATGATCGGAATAGGGCTGAAATAGTTCATTATCGTAATTTACCTTATTGATTCCTCGAATATATTTTTATGTGGTTTCAACAAATATTTTGCAAAAATATCTAAACTCTGAATGAATACACATTTTCAGCCGTAGTATCGCAACAACATACCAAGCCGAATGCTGCGTCGATATTTATGCTCATATTCTCGTGTTTCACAATTTATTGCGTTCTTCGCGTTTCCTTGTTTCCTTGAGTTTACCGAACAAACGAAGTTTTCCGTACAAAAACGTTTAAAAAACCATTTTCCTGAAAAACAAATAAAGTGACATCACGATGACTTGAATATTTAGAGCCTTGACTTTCTTGGAGTCTTTGTTGACGTACCAAAGGGAAATTGTTTGTTTTGGAAAGGCAGAGATACCACTTTCCGACAGCTTTCCTCTAATCGGAGAGATGGGTTCGCAATAATGGATTAAAAACGAAGACAGCAGTCGTAATAAAGATCGAATGTCGCAGTCGGTAAAACAAATTAAAAACAAAATTTTAATTATGGCGAAAGAACCATTACCAACCAAAAGGAATATGAAATAGTAAATATGTTTCATTTCCAACTATAATATTTATATTTCTTTTGACTTTTTTGTAGTTAGTTGGTTATTAAATAAGCGAAGAGAATTTTATCCAAACTAATGTGCTACAACTTAAAACTTTTCGGATAATCTTTAGAGCTAGACCATGTGAGTTCGCAGGTAAAAATTGGTAATTCTTATAAATATGACGTATAATACCTCATAGAAGTAAAACAATAGTCATTTGAATTCCAATTAAGCGTTTATCCCTTTGGGTTTCTCATATATAAATCCAGAATTTAAATTATTTCCATTATCAGAACCGAACCATCAGTATAATATGGAAGAACTTTCAGTACTATTATACACGTGGATAAACATCGTCAGGACAGACATTGAAGTGTTATGAAATTTATTCGTTCAGTCGATATAAAAAATCACTTTGGAAAAGGGCGATGCTTAAAGAATCGAGCATAATCTAACATAAGTCAAAAGGTTAAAATATAATATTTAGACGTGTATAATGAATACATTTTACTTGCGTTCAGTAACTTTATAAGAAAAGAACACTTAGAGATTAGAAATGAACATATTTAAGCGAATTCGGGGAAAAAGGTGAGAGACAGTAAAGTGCATCTAGAGCTATAAATAAGGTAGTCTAGAGTTTTAATAAAGGCTGAGAAATAAAAACTCCGTAAAATCACGGCGTCAGAAATTGCCTGGAACTCCATAACGTAAGAATATAACGTTTTATGCTAAATAATTGTAATGTCAACGATCAGGAAGCGTAACCAGATAAGCGAAAATACGGAAATTTAAACTTTTGCCTCAAATAGGAGAACGCCATTCAGTGGAAGGAAACTACTTAGTAAACGATCGAGAAAATGTCTTGCGCTAATTAGTGGCGCAGATCGATGTTGATAACCATTCGTAATCGTTATAAAAAGCAATCTTAGCTAAAAATGCGCCATTATATACTATGCTTACTTTATGATTACTCATGCAATCAGCATATGGATGAGAAGGACTTGAAGAACCTATAGCGAAATATACGTATATTCTCGAACACAGCTTATTTACGGTTTTATTTTTTTTAGCGAGGGAGTAGCTGAGCACTGTCAAAATCCTGTGGAAGAGCGAGTAGTCACTCAAATAGAGAGGGCTGAAAAATTTCGAGACATCAAATGTGAATTTTTGTTACCACATTCTCTATGGGAGATACTTTTAGAGCACCGCTGATGACTCCTGAGCATACTGTGCTCGCTCAGTTTAAGAGCACCGTCGTAAAATTGAAGTAATTTTTTCATAAGTAATATTCGCGTTCCTATGTTTGCAAGTTCCATGTATGTTAAGCTGTATAAAATCTGGCTGATGTTTTTATTCTCACAAGTTGTCCGAATTCTCATTTTAGATCCTCTTTCCATGATTAAATTTGAATCAATTGTTGCGAAATATTCTAATGTCTTTGACATGGCCGTGGAAGAAGTTTTTTCATTTATTTTTGGGTTCAAAATAAGATTATAAATTAATAAAATTATGCCAAACTGTGGTTTTTGTTACTTTGAATAATATTAGAAAATTTTAAGGAAATCTGAAATTATAGACTTTCTTAAGCTATGGAATAAGGTTAAATTTATTTGCCAGGGGCTAAAAATGTTCACCAGAATTACCCAGAGCGCTCATTTCAATAATTTTATTGTAGTCTTTAATAATAATAGTTAAAACTCTCTCGTTTTTACACAAAGAGTTGTCGCAATTTAAAGATCGATATTCAACTGTAATAGCTGAGAAATTCAAATAGAAAAATGGTACTTATATCATTTACACAGAAATGTGCCTTTTACAAAAAGTCGTATAAAACTATTGTGTGATAGCCCAGTGAGATTTAGTAGCTGAATATACCTATAAATATGTAATTGCTTACATGTAAGCTTACTTATTGCTCTCTTCTAACTGGAAATTTTTATTTTGGGAATCACTGCTCTTTAAAATGACTTTCTTTAAAAGAGGCGTCTTTCAGCAAATTTAATTTTGGCTACTCGAACGACGTGAGGAGAATGGATAGACGAGTTGCTCTTGTAGTCGAATTTCAGTTATTTAGAAAATATTTTGAAGCGCTTTCGCATAAACGCTTGTGATGAATAGCATTCATTATTTTTTCTCGGAAAAAATTTCATTGGCAAAGAGCCACAACTCTCTTCGAGTAGCAAAATGGTGACTCAAGTAGGGAATTATTACCAACCGGCAATCTTAAATGTTTCTAGGTCACATATTTCATTCATAAAACGTGAACATTCTTGCAGTTTCCAGCCTTAACACTGTAACGCATTACTTAGTAGCCCAACGCTTCTTTTTAACACGGAACGATTACATTATGATGCATAAAATATTTAATGGAGAGTTGCAGCTTTTATTGGTTTTTATCTTCTTCTCGTGATTAACTGAAGATTTCTTATCATGACACTTGTTTCAGGTAGTAATTGAATATATATTTCGAACGTAAAAGCTTATTTTCAAGAGTACGTCTCTGTCTACATACTTTGTCGTCGTCACAATAGCTGCCTTTCATAATACTTTAGTAAGCAATGGCTCCGTATCTTGGCCGCAAGAAGTCCTCTTTTTGCTAGTCGTCTCAGCCACTCTGCAGTCTCTCCTCTAGAAATGCATGCAAGGACGCTAAGTATGCAGCGTAAGGTATATAAATGAAAATACAAACGACGCGATTTTGCTTGAGTTATGTCGTCGCTTAGGCGGATGTTATCATCCTGCGTGAAAATGAGCGCTGATAGCATCACAATAGGCACTTATCCTCCACGTACTATTTTTACCTCCGGACGGAAAGAATTGTGCCAGATATGTATGAAGCTACCAGTTACGGTAACTGCTCACTTAAAAGCCGGCATAATATGGATTTTATAATTTTGAATCGAGTTTTATAGGACTTGATATTTTATTGCCATAGATCACGATATATATAAGATGAAAGTGATATATTGGAATATCTCTAGAACATTCTCGAAACCTATTGTTTAATTCATGAAACATCACAATTGAAAACCTCCAGGAAGTAAGAATTCACATAAAATTTGGCACTTATTTAATACATATAGACGTTACAAAAATGAATGAGCTCACTTTATAACTGAAATCCAATTGATAATCAAAATAAATCCTATTCTTAAATTTAGCTATAGGTATCTTGATTATCAAGTTTAAGTAGGCGATAAAATTTTATGGATTATGGTAGATGAATGTATATGATGTCATAACTTTATCTTTCATATCCGACTTTCGTCCGTGATGCATCATGAATATCTTTAGGAGATATTTAATGTCTTCAGAGATTTGAGTGGTGAAAGAGAGTTTTGTGCAAATTACATTTTATTACCAATCCTTGAATTTTTCATTACAGTTTTTATTTGAGATAGTATGCTACGGAAAAGAAACTAGCTAATCAGAATTTTGCCTTGGGTTTTTTAAAATTAAATAATGACAAATGAATGAAATGATGTGATTTGTTTACACTAGTAAGCAAAAAACAAAATGGCGTAGCATAATCTATCAGACCGTAATTTTGAGAATATTTGTTTAACACTTGAGACCTTTTCGTTTCCAAACTTTTTTCTCAGCGTAATACAAATCTCGAATCAATATTTCCCAACTAAATATTTTTCGTGAAGTATTGAATTCACTTCTTTTATTACACGCAAACTATTCAGCCATTTAGATGTTTTATGACGAAAGCCTTCGCTCTGACGATAATCGAGTATTAAAAGTTTCTTTCGACTCCTAGCGCGCTGACGGACGCGATCGTACACGGGGAATGTTTAACCGTTGAGTAAAGTTACTCTTTGGTGTAATTCGCGGATAATTAATGATCATTAATTGGGATTCAGTTGAAAAAACCGAAAACTATTCTTCGGAGTCTTTAATTTTGGTGGAGAGATGCAAAGATATATTTTATAGTTTGTACGATGCAGATGGTTGTTAGATTCGTATCTTGGTCTTAAAGTTTTCCTTCGCGATAATTCGGATGGTGTTGTGAAACACATTCTTGCATCGTTGTTGCATCCTTATTTTTTTGCGACATTCCTCCTCTTCCCTATTAGGATATCCCTGTCATGGACAAATGAACCGTTTAAGAAGGATGAATGTGTGGAGATTTTGTTACAAGAAGATTGTGAGCGTTGCTAAAAGCTAGTCGTTATTTTCCATTCTTTTTATTGGGGAGCGGCTTCTTATCTGAGTAATTACAACATACGTAGTCTTTCCTGTCCACGAGGCTGTATCAAGAAGGCATGTTTTAAGGATGTACAATATCATGACTTTGGCTTCCGTCGTTGAGAAAAGACCAAACTCAGTATCGTATCTTACCTCGCAACCCGGAAAGAAAAAAGCGACTTATTTTCATCCTCTGGATAGAGCTATGTACCACTCGAAATCCGACATTTCCTCGGAGTTAAAGTAGTTTGAGGAATTTGCTTGTGAACAAGGTTGCGAAGGCGTGTAGAATCCCCACATAAGCTGAAATGCATAGCCGAAGAATTAGAAAGCATTGCTGTACGTTTATAGTGAATAAATGTACAGTCCAATTTCATGGTCACAGTTAGAGACGGATCGGAGAATTTATCTTGAAATCTCATGTTAAAAATATCTGGACGGTTTCGTATGGTTTTTCACCTAAACCTTTTTCACAAATATCGAATTTTCATCCTGATAAAATTGTAGCTGGCAAAATAATGAGCTTGCACTGGAGCTATTCATTTGTCGTACTTTAGATTTTTGTGAGTCGTTTAATTGAGTTGTTTATAAGTATACAAGCACGTCGATTGATCTCACTTTTATGTGCGATGCTGTCAACACCTGCTCGTCGACCTAGAGCGAAATATATTTCATCCGTTTTTAAGGTAATCGAAGTGTAACAACATGACATCAAGGAAGACACCGCTTTAATTATTGCGCGAGCATAAATTGTTTAAATTAAGTGAACGGGGAATAAGGCATCGAGGTCTAACCACGACGGAAATGCTGCCACACCTTTTGTGGCGAGAAGCCGATCTTGAGAGCTGGCAAGGACCATGAATATTTTTAAGGAGTGTCGAACACCGTGGTGGGTGTTCCACGTTTGAAAGAAGCCTCAAGATGTTTTAGCATAGATATCAGAAGGGTTATAAATGGCTTTTTTATTTTTCAGCCTTTGTCTTCTTGGCACCAAAAGGAGATCCCAATTCCGTCGGATTTTTACTGTGGCGCGCGAACTTTACTGTTTTAGGGATTCCAGCATTTGATTGAAAAATATTCTTTCCGTCTATGCTATAGGTTCAGTAAAAGAGTATTTATGAAAGAATGGAATATTCTGTGTAAAACCGGAATTGCGAATGGTTCCATGATAAATTCATTGTTTTTTGGGAATTGATAGAAAATCATAAATTTGCTCAGGCATTAAAAAAAATACTGCACCTGTTCCCGATTTAAACAGGCAACAGAACAATGATAATAAGCAGACAAGATTACTTGCAGTGATTCTGTGGAAATTGTTTTTCGTGACGATAAACTAATAGAAAAAGTTATATGCGTGACAGAGAAAGTGAATTTCACTTCAGAATATAAATTGTATTTCGACTAGTAAATAATATGTTATAATCCATCAAAATGTCGATGTCGCATGAACAATAAAAATATCGGCAAATCTAGATAATTAAACGTTATTTATTTACTAAGCTGACCAACAAAAACTACATAAATTTTGAATTAAAATGATTAATTCGCACCAATAACGAGTAGAATTAAATTTATCGCTTTAAGATGTTATCTATTTTTCTAGCGGCTTTTGGCTTTAAGGTAAAAAGATAGTCTCAATTATAAGGTTTAAATAATCGACTATTCTTACAATTTATACAAAACAGAATAGATTTAACTTTTTTATTGAACTCTAATTGTCTAAGCTTTAGAAAAGTTTTCTCGTTCCTCTTCTTCGTATTCATGGAAATCATAAAGTACGATATTTAGCGTAATTGTTGCGTTTTTAGGAACACACCGCGGAAAAAAATCGCCGCATTGAGGCATTTTTCTAATTGTCCACTTTCCTGTTATTGTTATTGTGGGACCTTGTGACTTCAAACGACTACCAGCGCTAGTAGGCTTCTTAGTCTAAATCACAAAGCAAGGGAGGAGATAAACCCGGTGCCGGCATTAACCTACTCCTAACGAGAAACACCAAGTGGACCAACAGCTTTACGTCCCTCCCGAAGGACGGAGCGCTGATTCGCGTGTTCTCTTCTAAACACGCAAAAATAGGGGGTCGCTAAACCTCTGAAAAAACCCTACTTTCGCAGGATTCGTACCCGGTTCGCACCGGGTACAGAGCATAATGATGTCGTTACATCTTCCTTCAGTTCCGTTTGATCTGTCGGAGGAGATCCACGTATTAGAAAAAGAAATTCTATCAGCGTTTCTTTCCTGGATTGACGGATAAATATACCACCATAGGATTCGAATGCGAGGCCCTCAAACTAGCTGCACATACACATGTATACACAGCCATTGAAAGAGTCGGTTACCGTCCAAAAGACGATTATACGAACGACGTGACGATTGAACTTTGAAACCCCGCCAAATCAATCATTCGGATTTCTTAATTACGCAACGGACATTTCTTCGTTCATGGGCGAGAGAGGGGCGTCAAAGGGGCACGTCCCTTTTCGTTCCCTCCGCCGATCCAGAGTTCGTCGTCATTCCGCGAGCGAACTGAAAGATAGCGGCGACATGCGACATACTATTTTCCCATACATCCAATCGAAATTCCTTTTTCTCCCTCTCTGTGTCTCTCCTCCCCCACCGCCCACCCCCACCCCCCCTTTGCCCGACCCCCTCTCTTCCACGCGCGTCCATGTAGTATGTCCTCAGGTATGCGTGCCGTCGTGTTTGCGAACCCCTTCCACTCTCCCACCCTCACCTCACACTCCAATCTCTCCACGTGATTGACACTCCAAATATTTACCCAACTCCACACATGCGAGAGAAGAGAGAAGAGGGTGGGAGAGGTGGGGAGGGGGGAGGTTAAGAGAGAGAGGAGAGGGAGAGAGAAAGTCATAGGGAGCGAGACAAGGGGGTTAAGGGGTGGAACCGCCCCGTCTTCTCCTTACTTCCACATATACATGCAACACATCATCCCTGGGAGGCATTAGCCGCGGGATTTTCTGCGTGGGTGTTGAGCGAGAGAGGAAAGGAGAGAGAGATAGACGTAGAAACTCTTTAATCGATAGAACGAGAAGCGGAAAAGAGGAACGCTCCTCCTCCTCAACAAGATTCACGAGCGGAGTAAAAGCTGTCTTCGACTGCACCTCTCCCTATATCTTTAATATTCTTATTTTTATAGACGTTTAAAAGAGGAAAAGGACGGCGTGAAAGAAAGAGAAGATGGGAAATATACGAGAAACGTTTTTTTTTTCGCGCCGCTCTTGAACTTAAAGGTCTTAAGGGGGCACGTGGCCTGATTGACAGGTGCCTCTTTTGTCACTTGGGGCGTGCGGGTCGTTTTTCTTTCCCAGATCTTCCTGAGAGATTAAGAGGCGGAGAGTTACTAATATCTGTCTGTAAAGGGATTTTTCGTCATCTAAGTATTGCCTTTTGTATGTTTTTCCTCGTGTTTCGTTTCATCCTTTTGCGATCCTGGTTTTCTTTAGTTCGCGCGTGAGAATGTCGACTAACGTCGCGTGAATGTTAATCGCAAAGTCTCGCCGTCAGTGTAACAGATGGAGAAAGTTTTGTAAACGGGAACTCGGTGATTCGTTGGTTTTTAGTGGGCTCGAACCGCCGTTGATAATTTTCTGTAGTAAACTGCAATGGTTAGGGGTAACTTATAAAGTTTATTTGCTAGATTAAAACACAAAATGTCAGGAAAAAATCTCTTTACCCTAAAATGTAAATTCATTATTTCAGCATTTTACCTTGTTTGTCTTATTAATTTGAGATTAATTGCATATTTTGACATACGATGGTCAAAATATGGCCATTTTTTCTATTCCTATTTATTTTGGTAGAGATGTCTTAATTTGTTTTCAATTAACTTAACTTTCAACCCAACGTATGAAATTTTATATTTAAATTAACTTTCTTAAAATTAATCGGACTGTTATAAACAAAAAATATTTAATATTGGTAAGTAATTAATATTCTCTTGTTAAAAATAAGTGACGCTCATTAAAATGTTGATTCGGTTAATTTGGGGTTGTCTCTCATTTAAAAAAATGATCATACTTAGCTTAAGTATTCCATCATAGGCAACTGGAATCATTCTTCATATGAATTATTTATTTATTTATTCTACTGATGGCAAAATAGTGCTTTAATAATTCCATTAAATAAAATCTTACAGCTATCTCTTTCTAAAAACAAAAAGATTCAATTGATAAACAAATGAAAACGTGGATTTTCTGAGTCTTAACCAAATTTATAGCACCATGAGAATTGTACTTCCTTTCTAACTTCAATATGTGACATATGATTTATTGTCGTCCCTTTTTGTTTAAGACCCCCTGATGCAAGCCCAATCTGTTGCTAATGGCTTCCTCTTGGACTACTGCCGTGGTAATCTACCATTCCGGCTCCATTGGGGTTCCTTTAACGAAGTGGTGGTCGCACCCGAAAAGAATTTAAGGTACCGAATGCCTCTCTAATCTCAAAATTCCACAGTTAGATGTCTGTATAGTTCTACGATCGGGCAGACGAAATGATTCCCATGATTTAATAGCAAATTTGTGCTTGGCTAGAAAAAGTGAAAAATGATTTGTTTGTTTTAGGTAGATCGTGAAATTACATGCCTTGATAATTCATTTGGGTTCCTAACTGTTTTTTTTTAAGTGAGCCTGGCTTCACAATTTTATGACAGTGATTTATAATGCGAAAAATCCTTACGGGTTGAGAAGCCATGATTGTACGATTGAGGCAGCCTATCTCGTGAAGATAAAAGAGAAGGAAGTTGAAAACATTGTCAAGGAATCGAGTGCTAAAATGGAAATGAGAAATGTATAAGACTTGCAAGATTTAAAAATAGGTCCTTCCTTCCTCTTAAAGTGATTGCAACTATGTATTTATTTTTGTAACAACCATCGATCAAAGCTGTGAAGCAGTTATTCATGGCAAAGGAACGCTGTTTAGAAAATCGGTTTTCCCCGTGTCATTAACTTCGGATATTATGTAGAGTAGAAGACTGTTTTGACGATTCCCATTACACTGCGGTTTCGAGTAATCCAGTAATCAAAACTTGCTCCTTGTAAATCAATACGACTAAAATGAAAGTTAAGAAGCATTAGACTTGATAACCACATTATAAGTACATAATTGGTGAGTTTAACAGAAGAAAACTCGATAATTGACTGCAATCTGGCTGAATTTCTTCCGTTTTACAACGATATCTCGCAGTCATCAACGAAGAATTATCGTGCTTTCTTACGTTATTTTCATCCTTCCCATATTTTTATGCCAGAGTAATAAGAATTTTTGATTTCGCTGCCCAACATTCGGACCAAATTTTTATTACATTTAAGCTTGCGCATCCGTTTAATTTAAAATAACTTTTGATAGATGTGACTTCTCCATATAGTCACTGGTTGGAGAATGATATCAATTTCGCCAGAAAGGGGCATAATTTGCAAATATATGGTGAATTAAACGTTCTGAAATTTTATGCAGAACCGTCGCATCATTATTTCAGAAGGAAAAATGTAACTAGTACGAGAATTCTCGCCTTGAGTTCCTTGATTTTCACTCAACAGCGGGGCTGCAGCATAAGGACAAAACACAATGGCTAGTAACATGCAGCCTTTGCAAAGGATATATGTATTCCATTACAACGCGGGTGGTGTATATCGCGGGCGCTCTTGACGCATCCTTGAAACAAGTTTATTGCATTATTTAAAGAAATAAATATTACAGAAATAAAATGCAAAAATCGAGTCTCATACTGCAGTCGCTAAAAATAATGAACTTGGATATCTCTTAATTAGCCTTTATACAGGTTTTAGATCTTTCTTTAATCGAAAAAAATGATGCATCTAAATTAGGCAGCCGTGGAGTTAATAATTTCGACAAAATTTAATTCCGCGTCAAGTATTATGTAAGAACCAGAAGTTCAACGTATCCTGAATCTAGATTCTAGAGCCCTACTACTAGAGGACTTGCACATAACGGAATTAAGGGGATCTTATGTTACGTGCGTGTAGCATTCGTACGATTTTCGAACTTCAGTTTTTTTGTAATTTGGAATCCTACATCTAGGTTAAACATTGGAGTCACGTCTTCTCAAACGCTCGCTGCCAAATAAGTGATATATTGCTCCGGAAGTTGAGAATGGCGTACATGCCAGAAGTAGCAGTTCAGCGCGAAAAACTGAGTCGATATAGTGTACATAAGTTTAAACAAAACGCATACGTTATTAAAACCTCGCTGATTCTTTTTACCTTTTATCGCCGATATTTTAGTTTCTCATGCCTATAATCATTATATGTTCCCCAATGGTAACGTGAAAATATTCGTTGGTGGAAAAATTAATCAACGTTCTTAGATTTTTATTTTGCCGCTTTGTAAAATATTTCACATCCTTAAGTATAATTTTCAAGGAACCTTATAACGTTTTGATTTTGCTACAATGCTAGCCAAAATCGGAATTGAAAAGCTGATTCTTTTATGTGTCTGTCGAATAAACTTTGGATATTATCTATATTAGTCTAACAAGCTATGTCGCATTTTTCAAAACGCTATTTGACCAATGGAGGGATGTAACCGAGGGGATTCTTATTAACTCTAACAAAGATAGCTCTGCTCCCGATAATACGCATACACAAATTTATTCCCAGAAGTTAACTTTTATGCTCACTTTTCGCGATCTGTCCATTTGGCGGATCATTTTTTTCTTTTTTGCGCTTTAGTTAAATCGTGAATATCCACTCGTCTTGACAGAGGGAGTGCCGAGAGGTTGATATTCACCAAATCCGATTTAAGATGTTGAGCGTGCCCGAACTGGAAGCTTTAAGAACAGTTTTATAGCTTAAATTCTGGAACCACTTTAACGAGATGCAGGTCGGTACGTTAAATTTCGGATTATATATTCTGCCCTACCGATAGTTCATTGTTTGCTTTGGTCTTCGTCTTATTTTCGACCGCGTTACCCTTGTCATGTTTTATACTGTACGGTTCTATATTTACGCGGTAAGAAAATGCAAATTTCATTTTGTTAGCTATGGAGTAGGTTTTAATTGAATTCAGGTTTTTCTGAAGTAAGTTCTTCACAGTCGCTTAAATAAAAAAATCAATTTGTGTTATAAAAATTTAAATGAATGTACCTTTGCAGAACTCCAAAACTAATCGGAGGAAAAATAAAAATAATTATTTTATTCTGTTGCTAACTTTATAAAACCTCATATTTTTGTTAAATGAGCCACTTTTATACAAGTAGAGCAGCCGTAAGCTGATTAATGTTTCAAAAATTCATAAGTTACCTCATATGGTAGTTTCCGGAAGTCGTTTTCCCATACAGTTAGTTAAATGCAAATATTAAATAACGCAATTTTGATAATGATCAAATCTCAGAGTTGCTGCCTTTTTGACGACGTTGCTGAAACGAAAGATATTTGAGATAGCCTTGTTCTTTCTGTATATGGACCAAAATTTGTAAGCTACAGGCAGCTACCTAATCCAAGTCCGAAGGAAGTTTTGTCTTATCTATCCTATCGAGAGATCTCTGTCCTTAAATTTCAGACCGTGTCCGAAGTTCTATCGCATAACTATTCGCAGGGGGGCATTAGAAATAAGCGCTATTTCTTTCACATGTTTCACGCATCTTGTTTCAACGCTTACAAGAAGCAAAGGGCAGAAAACGACCCGTTCTACCTTATGACGTTGTCCATATACCGCCGACTAAGATTTCTCGGAATGCGTTAGCGAAGAGGCGGAATTCTGTAGGTGTTCGCACATCGGTCGTCAATTGTCTGGTGATTTCGGTTGGGGCGCTGTCCCCACTCATTTGGATGCTTGTGTGCCACGAGGCCGTAATTCCATGTCGACTCCTTCCAGACGGTGTCGCCGCATCAGTAGCCTCCCCCACCCTACCGCACCTTAACCGCCACCCCCGTCTCGGCCCTTGGAAGTGTGATTTAGAATCGGTCAGTGCGAGAAAACTAACACGATCTAAGGGAGCTATATATTCGGCTCCCGCAGGGTGTCGGGTAGCTGTCAAGAGGTTAAAATACACGCTCGTTAATAGCCACACTTGGGTTCTTTAGTGACAGCGACTCTTGACGCCGAAAAAACCGTCATCTCCGATGTTCTTGTCGCTTCATCTTTCCCCTGCCTATTTTGATTTTAAAGCAGCTCACGTAGGGATTGGTTAGTTTTCCTCACCTAGATTCACTTTCCGTTCATTCTTTTGGTAACCGTTCCGATTAAGGATGCATTTTTAATTTATCATGTCATTTTAAATTCATCATGCCCCTGGAAGATCCGGTTACTTTGTTAGCGACAGTGCTTGGTTTGCTCGTATGCTCGAAGTGAACGCTGTGGTTCGTTTGATGATACACAAAGCGTAATCTTGTTCTTAGTTTCATAAGATGCGAGCCGAAAACACTGAGATTTGATCCGGTCAACTATTTTTCCCAAATAAAAGTTAAAGTAATTACCACCCTGGAGGTTATTCTAAGCTGTTAAATTAATTTTTGTCGGGAAGTATCCTTTACAAACCGAAAATGACAAATTTATGTTAATGTAAGCCTACATAATAACCAACCAATCATGAATGTTTGCACCAACAAAACGTCCGACACTCGACTGAGTTTTTTTATAAAAAGTAACAAAATTTCGAAATTGCAGCCGAATGAGGCATTCAAATGTCTAACAAGATGTCGTCGCGGTGCTCTTTTAGCTTCGTATTCTTCGTCATTCTTTTCTAGGATGAATAACATATCAAGATGATCGATATCTGAGCCGTGACAAGGCTTAGATAAAATATTGGCACGATGAGAACCTCAAGGAGTGGTAGAAAATATTAAATAAATATAAAAAGAAAATGTCTCAAAATATGCCTCCAATAATGATATACCATCACGTTAAAAATACAGCAGCGTAATTGAGAAAGTTTTAGTATGTCATGTATTAAAACTGATTATTATTGCAAGTTAGTGAATGAATGTATCTACGATCAAAATTATGCGTTGCCACAATAGATATGTACGTGTGATTGGTGCATATGTTATCGTTCACAAAGTTATTCAACGTTGCTATTACCCAGTTAATGTCTTTTTTATATTATTCATCCAGCATGCTAAAACGTACGATAGAAATTTCCTCCAGTAGAATCTAAAATGGGAGAAAGTGGTTTTGTGTAGACTTACTACGACCGTTCCCCGACCTCTGAATACAATCATGCTCACGCATCCTTAGGATTCTTTACAGTATTCCTCGAAACTGATAGCGGACTCCGATCATCTGGCAACGCTGCAATGAATGCAAATTGAGCGTTATGCTGCTGCCCTCTAAACACCCCTTTCACACGGGTGAAGAAAATGTCGAAGGGGGACATAAAAATAAAAGAATTACTATTCATCCGTTCTCTCTCTCTCTCTCTCTAGACACGAGGTGCTAACGCAATCCTCAGTGTAAGGCTCATGCCATCTTGGTGCCTTCAACTGTTTACGATCTCGTGACCATCAAGGCGATACGAGTCCCTCATCAAAACCCCAGTTTCAAAGAGTTGTATATGTATATGAAGGAGAATTTTCAGGGATAGACCATTAAATATACATAGCTATGGAGTTTGGTGGTAGATATCTTTTTCATATCTTTCAGCTAGTTCTCTCATCTTAATATAGCCGTGGAGTGATATCAACACTTGAAAATTATTTTCGAGTCCTAATAAATTCCAAATATTTTTTTTATTCTGCTTCCTTTTCCGTTAGATGTATTTTGGCCGGTAGTTTATGCGCGAAGGTGGACTTTTGATGTCAGAAGTGGATTGGAATTAGTTTCGTTCGAAGTTTGAGGAAGTTATTTTCGTTAAATTCCGATAATTTTAGCTTTAGAAGTTCAGATTTTAATTTTAATTTCTGGATCTTTGGTAAAATTTGCTAAAGTGGCAGATGCGTGTAAGATTCTTATTTTGTTTACTGAATTTCTATTCATAGTCCTTTTCCTAACTCGACCATAACTAAAATTCTGCTTTCTTCGATATAAATCTCAAAATCACAGCTATTCTATTTTTGCCCTTTACTTCACAGATATCCTTTTAGTTCTGCGTTCATCTTCAGTCGAACATTTCTAAATTTCTATATGCTATATAGTTAAGTCCCGGAAGGATAAGGCGCTTGCAGTTGGGATGCATATTCAATAATAGCTTCTATTGCCAAATAATGACGGGTGCCAACTTAACCAATGGATAAAATCAGTCGTAAAACGTAAATACATCTCACCTTTTGAATTCAAAAGTTCGGGATTTTTCTTCGAAATAGTAAGGGAGAATTCCGCGTAATTCGATGCAATAACTATTCTGTTCAACACATCGTTAAGAAACGTCTCTTTTTTAATGGATGATTATATGGAAGTAATGGGAAATAGAACTATAAAAAATTAGAAATGCTAATACAACATTCCACATACTTAACTGCATGGATTATTTCTTATAGGTCTAAAAAGGTCGTAAAGGGCCTTTACTTTCAATGAATTAGCAAGTCAAATAAGATGTTGATAATGAATAAATAAAGTTAAACCAAGCATATAAAGCAAATAATAATGATTTGTTAGCAGCATTTTTTCCGTTGGGCTGTATCGAAATTAATTATGTAACGAAGAAAAATGGAGAGATTGCTACTAGTGTTCAAGGGGTGCATAATTAAAAATACCTCAAAATGCCTGCATGAAAGTCTGTCATATAAAGAGAAACAGCCAATTTAAGCTAATTCCAAATATTTTATGATTTAATGAAAAAAATATCAATTTCCAGAATAATTTTATTTTTAACCGTACAAATGCAAGTTATCATAGTATTTTCATAGTTACCTTAACTTCATTTTATTTATAATCATTTTTACCTGCAACATTTTTTAAAGCATTTGAATTCTATAGTTATGTATTTTGCACAAAATTTTATTTCATTTTCGCAATAGTTCTTTGTGTATCACAATATATAGATGTATATTATAGGATAAAAATTAAGCTATTATCTTTTAATGAATGGAGTAAATATATTGAAATTACTCTTCTATACGTATTTACAGCTACGTAAAGTGATACCCGAACCTGCTTCATTAATGAAGTTTCAAGCAATATATATACTGAAAAATGAAGAATAAGGATGAGACGTTACGGAACAAAATGAAGGCTGTTCAGTATAATTGAGGAGCTTAAGTGGAACTCGGTAAGTACTGCTAAACGAGTTTTTCCTCAAAGAAAATTTATAGTAACCTGTATCTTCACTTTAAATCAGCAAACTAAATATCTTCCTTTATTTTGCCATTATACCAGTTCAAGTTTTTTTCTTTGCGAAATTTTGTAGATAATTTGAAACTCTTTTACTACACCTTTTAATGTGGATTAAAATGAACATATAATAACTAGAAACATTTGCTGGGTTAGATTTAGATTATAAACAATAAGAGACATTTGAAGTTTAGCATATTTTCCTGGTGAAGGCAGATTCAAATAATTAAGATATGTAATTGTATTAACATCGTATTTTTTAATAGTTTTAACATTAGTACGAACCATTAAATTTTAATTATAATTTATTAGCGTCTTAAAACAATCTTCAGTTTTAAGATGCGGTAATTCGCTCGGTTTTTCGAATTTTAATCGCGATTTTTCCTTCCTAGAGCAGAGAATTTCATGCAGACCATCAAAATACATTTAAAATGATACGGGCGTACGGGCCAATTAATTATTACGTCATTAAGGCGATATTCCTCGGATTTCCACGAAAAATATCGCGTACCGGAAATTCTTGGCACGAAATCTTGATCGGCTGGAATTTTCCCCTTTGATCTCAAGCAGTTGAACTAGAAAGTAACTGGTTTTAAGGAGTGCCGCGAAGGTGTGGTATTTTACTTTGCGAGAAGCAACCCCCACGAATATGTTGTGGTTGATTTGTTTGACTTAGCACAGTTTTCGAAAAAAAAACCTTTTCAATTAGACTACAACGAAAAAATTCTAGCAAAATATTTGCAAAAATGACGAAATTAAACGCTTGCATTCTGTCCATAGTGACACTAACCTTCAAATAACTTATTTATAGCAACTATTTAAAAATCAGAATTCTCCACATCAATTCAACATCTCAATAAATGGCTTTTATTGACATAAATTAAATTCCCTGTTGGCACTTTTACAGCATTTCCTTCTTAATGTGCATTCATGAGTACAATTTATTCTTAGGGGCTTCCTTCTCTGGTTACTAATATTCATTGAATGTTATAAGAAAATGGGAGTAATACAATTAAATATTATTATCATGGAAAAATGTCCATTATTGCATTTTAAAGAGTGCATAGAAACTTCTGGAGTGTTTTCATTCATTTTTCTCGGAGTGTCGTAACAAGATATAATAAAGCTTTTTGAATGCACTGCTGGCGTCTGGATACCTAAACGCATAGGCGTGGCGTCATCCAATACTCTACGGACACGAAAACTTTACCAGAACACGTAATTACAATACAAAAGAACAGTGGCGCCGTCAGATTACAGCTGTCACAACAACAAATTTCTTTTATTTTACCCAAAGCATTTGAACACGTCCTTGGTGTGCGTCTAGTGAAACCCTGGACGCCTGAAAGCTCGTTAAAGGCCTTCCATACATACGCCACGTTCGTAACGAGCAGCGCACGTTGTGTTCAGAATGGATATACGTAGGAGTGGCTCGACAAGAAAAAATAACTCCTTACTGTGGCTATTTGTGGGTTTGGAATGTCTCGGCGGTCCGTCTGCGTTGGGTGGAAAGGGTCGATTCGCAAGAAGGGCTTTAAAAAAATCGTACTTTTCCCTAAGGGGGTCGAGAAAAAAAAGCGTAGGCAGAAAGTGGACCTCTAGTTAATTTTTTACGGCTATCTGATATTCGCTAAAGGAAGGGTTCGGCTTCATGTTCGCCTCGACTAATTTCGCCGTCTGAAATCTGCTAGGTTTTTCTGTTGCGTGCAAAGGGACACCCATATTTTTTAACTGGCAGAAGTCAAAGATATTTTTATTTTCCGAAGCGGAATTTTACGGAGTTATTCGGTACTCCGACGCATGTGGTAGAGTTTGTTGAACTTCGCGGATGTTTTTGAATTGTGTGGAAAATAAAAAAAAACAGCTGTCGTATGCTCTTTAGAGCACTTTCAATTACGACACTCTACTCGAATCCATTATCTTCTGTTGGAATCTTTTCGGAGGATCTTAAACGCCTTTCAATCAAGTGAATTTCTTTTTCGTTTGCTAATGTTTAGTACGGAGAATTTATCCGTCGTTTTCTTGCGGAAAACTATATTACACTGAATTTTATTTACAGCATTAGATATATCTATCTTAAATAACATGAATATCAATTAATTCTATTAAAAGTTAGAGAAAAGTTTTTAAAACGTTTGAATTTAATAGTGCTACTTGTTAATTTTGTGAATAAAAATAAATACCTACGCAACTATGAAGAATCTAAGAAATTAATCTGAGGATAATAATAAAATGATTATCATCTAAGAATATTTTTTGCTAAAGGAGGTTATGCCGAAAATATGTGATTTTGACAATTTACATACCTTAATGCTTTCTGAAACCCATGTAATCTTCGAAGAATAAACGAATATCTTTATGGAAGAGGTCCAATTGGGAATGGATTCCCCTCTTTAGGCAGAACTAATTAAATTACCGCTGACGTGCATTCACAATTTTCTGCGCTTAAGTAATCATTAAAGTGGCAGTTAATCGCGCGAAACTGAAAGATACCCTAATAAGGATATCCAAGGGTTGACGAACAGAACCGAGAACCCTTCACGCTTATAAAACACGATTCCCAAGCTTTTAAAGCCATCCTTCTCATAATTAAAAAAAAAAGAAAATAAAACGCGAGCCGTGATGCACGTCGCGAACTAGACTAAAAGGCTTTTAATTGCGTTGATGGTGCGAGAGAAAGGGGCGGGTTTGGGGGGAAAGTGTTTGGACCGGCTCCAAAATAATCTTGATTCCATTCCAAAAAATCATCGCGGGAAGCAAGTAAAAAACAAAAAAGTGAGAAACAGATGAAGTCACGGAAGCGCGGGCATTCAAATGAGTCTTAGTTCGTGATGGGACTGGTCACGGGACAAGAGATCGAGAGAATAGGGTAAGATTCATATGGATATAGTCACGTAGTGTTGGGATCAACACGGTCTCCGGGATTTGGGGCGGCTCACATGACGGTGGCTTATAGAACGATAGCACCCCGTCTCTCCCCCACCCCTCCCCCTCACCCACGCCACGGTGGCCTCCATTGGGGTGGTCCGCTTCGTGGGAATCCCGTCTGCATTCTCCCGCCTCTCCATGAAAATCCCACTCATCCATCCCACGCCTTATTTCCCCTCCTCCGAACATCTTTCTTCCTACCTCCCCTGAGATTTACTCCTCTTTCTTTTTCCGCATTTTCTCTTTCCCTTCTCTCTCTCTCTCTCCCTGTCCTCTTTACTGCTATTTTCTCCCCTCGTCTTTCTTTTTGCTCTGCCTCCTCGCACCGTCCGAACCTTCCCTTTTAATTTTTCCCTTCAACATCGGATTTTTCTCTCTTTTCTATTTTCACAGGAATTCTTAACGTTCCATTTCTCCCAACACTTCTTTTCTGTCTGTATTTCCTCCTTCGTTCTTCTGTAATTTCTTTGCCTCTTTCTTTTTTTCATCGCCCTTACGCTAATTTGTCTGTTTGTCTCACTCTCTCCATTATTCTTTCAGATTACTTTAACCTGCTGTTTCGTTTCCTCTCTTAATTTTATCTGTATCTTTCATTCCACTAGTTTTTTAACATCTTTAATTCTCTCTTCGTTTCCATCTGTATTCAGTTTGCCTATCCTCTTTCGTTAAGATGAACATATTTCCAGCAAAATTCTTCCTCTACGTAATCCAATCTATTGCTCTGTTTCTCTTTACGGTCTTTGTAACATTAATCTTTTCTCACTTTCTTCAACAAAATATGTTATCTCTTTTTTCACCTACAGTATGAATCTTATCTCTTTTGCTCGTAGCCTCTGTTATAACGAACTTTAAAAATTCTTTTTAGCACACTTTTTCTATTCTCTCTTCGGCATAACCAAAATTTTCTCGCTCTATCAATTTTTCGGACCGAGACAAATTCCCTCACATTCTCTTGTTCTTTAAAATGTACAATGTCCTTCACCAACATTATGTCACTCTTATAAACGATGTAGGTAAATTCTGTAACAAAAAATGATTGAGTAAACGAAATATATCTTTCATTTACGGAGTTTTCGTCCTCAGTGGTAACCAGTCGATAGTTGGTTCTTACATTAGGTGAACTGCATCAATCATAATTTAATGTCTTTCTTATAGAACTTCAAAGATTCCCAAGCGTCGTTTTATCGGACACAAAACCATCTTCAAATAAATTGAAATACATTAGCGCAAACATTAAGTGGAAAATCAGAACAGGGATTGGCAAAATTATGGCCTTCCGGTGTAGTCTCAGATATGAATATAAATTATTTTCCTCTATAAGTTTTAACCTGAAATTTTGTTTTGGCGTTTTTTTCCGCGAGTCTTTCGAATAAATGTCAAAAATGGGATATTATCCGACTCACTGAAGTGCTTGCAGATTCCATAAAAACTGTTTTCGCATCCTACCTTAGATGAAAATGACATAGTAGTTATATATTTAAATCGAGTGACTCAAGTCTCAGTTTATTAAGAGGAAGATTATTTGAGCGACGAAATATACTTTGAAATACCCTGAATCGTAGTTCTTCATCAAAAAGAAAAAGATATTTTTCATATTTCCAGGATGTTTCTAACAAAAAAATCCAGAACTACATTTTCCAGTTTTTAAAGTGCTTTCAACAGCTACGCCTTGGATCCTTTTCGTTAATGGCCTTTCCTCTTATATTAGTCAAACCCTACCTAAAAGTTTTCATTACAATTCCTCTTACACCGATCTTCCAATAAAAAAGCTACTTTTTCTCGGCGATTCCTTGGCAACCGAGCCAACAACACTCCCTGCTGGACTGCCATTCCCGCTAACCAACACTTGTAACCGTCCAAAAACCATAACACGAAGTCTTTCCCCGTTCGGCGCCTGTTGCAGTCTGGTTTTCTTATTTGGCACGAAACGGGTAGATTGGGGTGGGGATTTCTTTTAAAAAAACAAAAGAAGGCCAGAAAGTGAGGTAAACGGGAGAAAAGAAAAAGACGTGAGACACACCTCCATCTCTTTCTCTGATGTTGAAAAGCTACAGGAAAAGTATGTGGATAGGAAGGAGTAAATCTAGTTGGATTTATAACTCACGGAAACTCTTTTATGCATGTCTTTTTACCACAAAGCGCGCTTTGTTTCAAATTATGCGGTTCAAGGGGAGTTGGAAACACCTTTGGTATTTTTAACCGTGACCCGAATTACGAAAATATGCGGTATTAAAAAAAGCAATTTCTTTGAATATGTGGTGAAACCAGCTCGATCAAGTTTGTTTGTCTGGCTTAAATAAATAGCGCCACAACACTTTTAGTTTTAGACACATTCTTTTAAATGTTTTGTCGGTCTGCTTGGGAATCATTCGCGTGAAATATTCACTTGAATGCTTTACATTTACAAATTTATTTAATTTAAAGACCTAACAAATATTTTACCAATCCTTCGCTAGGCTCTCATTATAACACAGTTATGTATTATATATAAAAGTATGAACTTTGGAAAGTGGAATTGTGACTTCGTATCTCCCTTCTTGTGACAGTCATCATGTAATCAGTAAACGGTCACACAATGTCTAAAATATGCACTTATAATAATACCACTAGTATGTGATGTTTAAACTAAATCACTTTTCTATCAGATGAAGATGTTTGATAATGATAGGTAGGTAACACTGAAAGGAAAGCGATTCCTTTCAGGCATGGTTTTCATTTTTTCATCCTCGTAAAAATGTTTCTCCTTGTAGTGAAGACTATTAAAAAGACCGAAAGGCCTCAATTTGAGTGGTTTTGAGGATGCCGGCAGATTTTTAAAGGTTTCTTTTTAGGCCTGGGAAATTGGCCCATTTCGGCGCTATGAAAAATCTCTCGGTCAGAAGTAGTGAGCTGACACGTCGTACTTTAAGAACTTGAAAGCATTCAACTACAAACTTCGTCGTTTTTTGTATGCTTACGTGCTTGAAATAAATTATCGGTCTCACTTTGTCTGAAGTGTCTAAATACACCGTGACTTTCGAGGAGGATTTAATTCAATCACTGATACTTGAACTTTGTCTTACGCGGATATTTGATATAACATTACCTGTAGCTACTCCTGAAAATGGCTTAACTGCATGAGATTTAGGCATTTCTACATTGCGATAAAAATTAATCTTACGGCCCTTATTTACTCATTTACTAAATCGGTTACATCTAATTAACTTATTTTGTTGTTTTTAGCGCGTAGGACGAGCATTGTTCAGCTAAATTTCATTCAGTTTTCTTTGATGATAACTCATTTATTTAATTGAAAATAGTTTACTTCAACAACCATTACTAAAAACATGGAAACCCTTAACTTATAAAAATTTGGATTTTAAGGTAATTATAGTTTAGCTCAATTGATAATTAATCTTCCTTTCGAGAATTGAGTTGCAAGAAAATTGCTTGCTTAATAAAAAGAATAAGATTATTTTTAGGTCTTTTTAACAATGCCCAACTTCGTTAAATATGCCTCAATTAAATTTTTCCCTTTCTAAGCGTATTATAAAGTTGTCATAAAACAATACTGGACTTTCCCCGTCAGGAAAATTTTCCATAATCATTGCTTTTCGATTACCTTACTCTTTTCTTGTACGGAAGTTAAAGGCAGAAATTAAACAACCTGATTGCAATATTAATCATCTTTTGTCAGGAGAATGCACGTAGACTGGTTAATAATTAGGTACAACCACCCACTGGGAAACTTTCTCCCCATAAATCTGTACAGCGTACATAATGAATGAACTTTCCTCGAAAAGAATCCTTCGCCATTAATCACATCAATTAACCCCGGCATATGCTCCTCCGCGGTATTTTACAGTTGCAGTCATTACTCATTCAATTCCTTCAATGAAAACCGTATGCATCGCATCTTCATCCTCTCATTATTTTACCACCTCCATTCAGTCGCTCTGTTCTTCTGTCCTCAACGTGTATCGCAACTTTCCGATGGTTATTATCTCTTTTAAGGCTCGGTTCATCTTAATTTTTAAGCATCCTATCCACTCAAAGTTTATTGTTTGAGGTACTTTCAGAGGGAGTTTCGTCGCACTTTTCGTTTTTATGTCTCTTTCCCTCTGCTCTCGTTTTCGCCTTCGTTTTGCAAACTTTTCACGTATCTTTTGTTTTCTCCCGCTTTTGTGGTCTTTTTATCGTTTTTTTATTTTTGCGGCAGTTTCAGTCTGCCAAGCCTTTCTTTTGTTTCCTCCTTGCGTTCCTTTTGTTTTATTGAGTGTTATTTTGTTTTATTGCTTGTTTCTTTTGTTTTGCTTCAGAGTTCCTCTGTTTTATTACAAGTTTACTTTTTACGATTTTATTTTTCACCGGGTTTCTTCTGTTTTATTCAACTTTTCTTTCGTCCTTTTGTGTCTGGGATAAAAGGGATTGCTCTCTGCTTACACGCTGGTGTACATTCGAGATATATTGCCGGACCTCACGCATATACGCTCCTTTCAAGCGTCTCGCTCAACGGTCTTCAACGTATAGGCACGAAGGATTCCGCTCTGTTTATGCTAATTAACAACCGTGTTGAGGCAGGTCGTGCTAGGAGTAAGGAGAGGAACACCCCCACCACTTCCGTCTCCCAATCGCATCGTATCCTATCCATTCCAGAAGGGAGTAACAGATCGATGCATCAGAAGAAATTATGTGCGCGTCAAAATAGCTGTTCGAGTATTTAAAAAAGAACCGCTATAAAATTACCAGTCTATTCCAGAATCACGAAAACCTCACGTTAAATGTAATGAGAAAGATTTATTCATTTATTGATTCTTCTATTGTAAGTAGAAATGGCACTACACGGCAAATGAACGAGTTATGGCATTTATTCATTTCTAAAATTAAATACTTTAACAATAAATTACCATTCGAAAAAACACTGATGTACTCTATTCAAAGCGGCTATAAATTTACTCTTAAGAAATATTTACGGCATAAACTAATTTTTAGGCGTAATTCACAAAAATAACAACTCTGTCGTTATTCAAGTCGGAATAGTCTATAACAAGAACCGGTAGGGAATTGATTCAACTCGACATAGGTGGGGACATGCAAAAGAAATGTGAGATAGTAAAAATATTATAAAATTATTTCGTTTCTGCAAACAAATTTATTTAACATGTGCGGGATAACGAAACGCAAAAAATTTAGGCAACGCAAATAAAAAACGGAAAACATACGAAAATGACACTAATTACGTCTCATTTTACGTCTACGAGCTGCGTACTAATCACTGTGACTCATTGTCTGTACCTACTAATTAACCACAAGAATCAACAACCCGAATCTAATGAGAACGCTCTTACGCGGTAACGTAGACTGTCTCCGCCAAAATTTGGATGGCCTCCTGTCATTGTCGTATAAGAACATGGCGCCTTCGTGATGTACTGATCGATGACAACTTCGACGGGACGAAAATTCTCTCTATTGGAGGGAAATATTTTAAAATTGCACTTGAATCATATCGTCTTCTTAGAGGTTAAAATAAGAGTTTAAAACTATGAATCTTGTGGCTTAAGTTTTGTTAAATCTCTAGGTTATTTTCTCATGGAACTGGCCGAGTGACAGCATGATTTGTCTGTCTTTAATGCGTCATTTTTACTGCACTAAACATAGTCTATTATTTCAAGTCAGGTACGTTAACTTTTATTGCTACGTCTCTGACAAGCATAAAAATGCGCTTTTATATCGCCATAAAAAGTATCCCTAAATGCACAGCATAACTATAGGCATACGTTTTATTGATGGTGTACTGTGCTAATATGAGTATTAGACAAAATTATCGGCACATAATTGCTAGCATTCATTTAATGTTATAATGGAAAGGTTTTCACAGTAATTATGCTTTATCGTGGTAGATAATTGGAGTAGATTTCATCAACAACTTCTTGGAACCTATGATAAATACGATGATTTCTTTTTGCATTAATAATCTACATACACATTTTTTTAAATGATAAGAATAGTTCCGCATTTATGCGATTTCTGTACAGGTATATTTCATTTAAATTTTAAATGCGATTATTGGTCGAATTTTTCCCGGCAATATATCCTATTCCCGTCTGATTCACACCCAAATCCCTTGGCCTCGAGACGGACAAATCAACAATGCTGCCCACTCCGAAAGATCACGTGAATATGCCTTATGCGTAATGCAGCGCCTCAACTTGTACATACCTCCATGACGGCAATTTCTCAGACCTGTCAATAAATTTTAAAAAGTCGTAATTTAAAACGGCTCTTTCGATTCGTCCGTCTACGTCACCGAGGTTAGCTCGTGAGCCATCCTATTGGTCGTCAGGCTTTTCACCAGAAATCTATTCCCCTAATATCGTCGGCTCGTGTTCCGGAACCAGGCGCCAATACATTCGTGACATGGTGTTTGAGTCTTTAAGGCCACCCACAAAACCAGGGATGGGAGCCAAAACACGGCAAATATCATAACCATTTCGAGTGTCTTGGTATAGCAGTCTCATTTTTTATTATTTTATTGCGGATTCGTGGTTCTCCCTTTAAGCTTCTCGAATCATTCTCTACGCTGCTGGTTCCAAACGCCTAAGGTATGATTTTTTGTAATCCTTTTTTTAGCCCTGCATACATGTAACTTCATCATTCTGATGACGTGTTTCTCACTTTTTGCTTTGTCCTACTTGTTGAGTCCCACGCCGGAATGCATGATGGAATCGTGTTGTAGCCTTTGATCTAAAATAGTTGTCAGTGATAAAATCAAAAGCGGTATGTATCCCGAGTGTCGCAAAGCCTTGGAAGTATTTTACATTATTGCGCAATTGTGCATAATATGTAAACTGGTTGAAAACTTGCCATGGGTTTCCCCAGGGTTTCATTTTTGGCTCAAAATAATTTCAATCATAAATTTCAGATCTGATACGGTAGTATACGTAAAATTAACTGGTATTAATTGTATACGTTTGGGAAACAGTTAAGGCATATGGAAAACGCCAGACATGCCATAAAAAAACCTACACGTGTTTGGAACATCTCTATCTTATGGAGTATTGAACTTAATCGTCCGATTACAGACTTTTCCAACGGTGGATGGGCGTCGCCTCTCTTTCATAATTGACGGGTAATAGATCCGTGTTTAGTTAGCGTTTCGATGAAAGGATGGCGTAAAAGGAAAACCCTCAAATTTTCGATCTCTTCTACTCGTTAAGAGTGATTGTCTAACACGATTCAAAACCCGCGGCGAATCACGTTATCACCACGTTAGGAGAAAAAAATCGTTTGATCCTACCTCCATTCTGGCACGGCTGATTTCGAAAACCAATTTGCGAGGCGGAGAGACAGACAGAGAAAAGATGGAGAGAGAGAGAGAAACGGAGAGAAAACAGGGACAGAGAAAGAAACTACAGTTAAAGAGGTTAAGCTCTTTAAATCCATTTCCAAGAGCCGGTTCCCATTGCGAGAGCCAAGTTTTTGTCCCACCCACTTCACGCCGCCGTCCCTCGCGCGGGTGGGAGTAAAATCGGAGCGAGAGAGAATAATCGATGCGACGCGCGTGCTCTTATTCTTCTTCCTCGTCCCGAAGCAGACGTGATGCCCAGCGAGGCGTCCGCGGATACACATGTCGGACATGCAACGGGCCCATCACGGGGAGAACGGAGTGGGATAGGAAGAGGGAAAAAGAGGAAGATTGGAGGCGGTGCAACGTTCGTGACAGGACAGACGCGCAGGGCGGGGGTGGGATATGCGTGGGTGATGTGCGGAATTAAACAGGATAGGGTCATTCGGCAAATGCCAAGAATCCGAGGTGAGAAACTCGTTCTTGCGCTTCGGCCAAAAGTGGGGTTTTGATGGCATATTTTTTCCCCTGGTTTACTCGCCCTTGTATAAAACCTCCGATGTAACTGAACTCGCGTATGAATATATGCATGTTTGGAATGACGTGAGAGGATTCTCATTTGAATGTGAATGCAATAAGCAAAGGTGAGGCGTTCAGATCCTAATCAGTGATGTAAACATTTAAATTAAAGGTAACTACATCGTGACGGAAAAAAGCGAACGTTAGAGAAGATCAGAACGTTTCCATTCATGGAAACGTTGGGCCATAAAATTCCAAGCCTTTGGATGCGAATAGAAAAGGAAATATTTGCCTCGAGCTATCAAAAATTGGAATTGTATAATTTTTAATTGTAGAACTTTTGTCCTATAAAGTCCTAAGGCCAAATGTAACGATATAATTCCCTCTATTATTATTAGGCAATAGTTTTTTGTTGGATGTTATTTCAATTATTATTAAAAATTTTTATTGGGTTTCTTGATAATCCCGAGAAAATTTAACGATGATTTTTGATTATCATAGGTAGAGTATTATTTAAAGTAATACTGTAAAACTTTCCAAACACCGGACATTTAAAAAATATTTCATTAGATAATTTTCTGCGAGACGCGATAAACGAATTTACTCGAATTCGGCGCAGGACTAATCGCTTTGTGTATGTGATTAACCCGTTTCCGATCCACGCTGCTCAGTTTTATTTGTGGATCGACTATGCTTGGGCCTTCATAGCGTGTTATAAAATACTAAATTGTGACATTTTTTATAAAATCTTTTATATGCGTTCGTCCGATATTTATTTATTTATATATATACTTTGGGGTAGACCTCCTATTGAAAACCTGCGAAAGTTGCATTTTTTCAACATATCTTGCGGCCCCCTATTTGCGTGTTTAGAGGTGAGCACGCGAATCAACGCTTTATCCTTTGGAAGGGTCATAAAGCCGTTGGTGCTTTTCGAAAAGAGTAGGCTAACGCCGGTTCCGGGTTTCTCTTCTTATTAGCTTTCTGGTTTAAACCGACGAGCCTACTAGCGCTAGAGTCGTATGAAGTCACAGAGTTCCACAAATCACGAACTTTGACATCAGTCATTGTAAGAAAGCGACTGAGGTAAATTATTTATGTTCGTTATTTTTCATTGAATGTTATTCATTTTCTTAAAAGATGAAAACAAATAAGAATTTAAAAAAATATTTTTGCTTTATAAAATAAGCGGCCTTGAAAGAATAAAACAAGAAAAATTTCAGATTATTTGTTCTTTATAAAAGATTTTGGTGTCATGTACTTGTCATTACTATAACTTTACATATCACTTACGTAATAATCTCATTCCATAAGCTGGAGTAAATGGATTTTGAATATAAAGTTAATAGCAAAACATATTTTTTATGAAGCTCAACCTTGAAAACATCCTATCAAAGCGAAATCATTAAGTAAAGCAACAGTAATGAAAAGAATATGACACCAAAATCTTTTATAACGAACAAATAATCTGAATATTTTCTTGTTTTATTCTTTTAAGGTGGCCTATTTTATAAAGCAAAAAGATTTTATTTTTGAATTTTTTAAAATTCTTACTTGTGTAAAGGTCGTTTCTGTCTGTATGGTCAACACGTGAACAATACTGAAAATAAAAATATTTTCATTCCATTTCTATTACAAAGAAGGTTGAATTATTGCGAAATTTGAAGAAGGCATTTTTGTTCGGAGTATGACCTCAAGTCTCAGGGTTGCCGGTTTTTGTACCGTACCAGATTGTGTTGTATTTTTTGCATTATTCAAGAATCGAATTTTTAATAATATTACTTGTTTCAGAGATTTCAGAATAATATTTCATAATATTCATCTTCATCCAGCATGATTTTTTGTCCGAACAATTTTTCGACTTTTAAACGGAAGGTGAAAGCTCAAAATTATGGATATAAAGTTCAACGAAAAATAAAGGTATTATAATATGTATTTCAAATTCAAATAAACTTTTTCTCCCGCTGTGGATTTTAGAATCTTGAGTGATTCTTCGTCGAATAAAAAGAGCCGGCCATACTTTTCCTGAACGTTACATAAGAGAGCTGCGGATGGTTACGTGACACGAAACTCGTTATGCTATTGGACGAAGAGCTCCTGAGATATTGAAACGAGCACTCCTCATTCCTCATACCCATCGGTTGGAGATTAAATAAACCGCCGCCATCAAAGAAGGAGAAATGGGACGGAGTTGGGGTTGCGACCTCCTCTCTTCGTGGCGGAAGTTACCAGAAACCTCAGGCCGAGCCTATAATGCGTCCAGAAATACAGTACAAATAAACAGCAGATCTATACACGAAGCTTAAGAGAGGGAAAGAGGAGAGAAAAAGGATTGCTGTCGCTCGGTCTTCTTCGATAGAGAACCAATCTTTTCTTACCATTAATGTATGGCGAAATGAAGTCTTGTGTTTAAGGATAACAACAACATCCATCTTGTCCCTCACGTTACATTACAGCTACTCTTTTATTTTGTGTTTTTTATGAGTGATGTGAGAGGTTGGACGCTGCGCAGGCAGAACTGTTTGGAGAAGCATTGGCTAGTTTCTATTGGTCTTAAAATCTTGGTGCATGGAAGCAGAGGAACCAGAGAATATAAAATTGTCGAACAAATTCTATTTCTATGAGAACATTTGAGAAAAATATTACTGAATTCTCGGCAGAATTAATTGATTATCTTCAATATGGCTTCAGTATTTTCGGTTTTTAAAAAATCGACAAGAAGCGATGTTTATTTTTGGACTTAAAACGAATATATGATTTTTGTCTTATAATATATTTGTTGCCTCCAGTACTTTCATGAGAGACGTTTCCAATAAAATCGTTTCTTCGTTCCAATGAAAGTTTTGTTCGATTATTTTTTAACGAATTTATGGAAAACATTAATTTAAACTCCTCTGTCAATGTTTATGAGTGAACTTACATAAACAAATTGCATACAGAATCTTTTACGCAAATTTTTCACAAAATGAGAATTGTATTTTTTTATTATTTATTTACTTCCTTCAGGATAGTTTTTGACGAAACACTCCAAAATTTCAGTAGTATATTAACAACTATGGAAATTAATAAGACAATAGTAAACACGCCATTGTGCAAAAACTATTTCAAAATATAAGCCATTAAGCGGCTCCTTTTGAAGGGAAGCCGAAGCAGGATTTCCAGTAGTAAGTTCTCTGAACCGGATCTCGCTGCTTCTGAATCCCATTATCATCGTTAATACGATCCTTTTAATTCGCCCGTAGTGATGTATAACATCAAACAATAAGACAAAGGTTACATATTAATTTCCTTTGTTCTATACGAGTGGTGTCAGTAAGTGAAAATTCGGGGACACTCACCGCAATTATGGTCTTGATATCTATTCGCATAGTAGACTCTCAGGTCCTAGCAGCGGCCAACTTTAAGGCTGGCTGCCCAACGCGCCGCAAGGACGTCCCACGGTGTTTCTCTCTCTATCTCTCTCTCTTCTTGTTGCTCCCTCCCTTTCCCCACGCCCTTCCGACTGCACTCTTCTCTTCCTCTCTTCCTAGCTCATGGCGCGTCCATCAGACGCAACGAGGCTTCCCTCCTCTTTCTCTTGGACCTAGAAAAAGAACAACAAGCAAACATTGGTCTCTGAAAAATTTCCACGCAAACAACCGACGGGATTGCGCAATAAAAATTAATATACAAACACAAACATATGGAAAAATCTCGGAGACATTAAAAAATTTTTCTTACGACGTAGAATTCTGTATTCCACAACGTTCATATATATCGTAATATTTACGAAAGTTTCAGTGGGTTAAGTGCTATTTAATAATTTGCTTTAAAGGTTTTATTGATTTGCTTTAGGAAACGCCTAAAGATTTGAGCGTGTAAATTTTACGCCAAGTAAATCTAAAGAGTGTTTATGGTATGGGTACGGCGTCGCTTACACATATTCTTATTCCAGTTTCGATAAATAAGAGGATATTATTGAAACATTAACGAGCCATAGCCCAGCTAAATACATCATGCTTCTCGACCAAAACGTAACGGCTATTAAAAATTTGGACCATGTTACTCCCGAAAAAAAATTTACTCGGTGTCTTTTTGCCGCGTAGCCATCTATGATAAGCATTTATTAGGGAGCAAGTCAGGACGTGATATTCATACGGCGAACTAATAACCTAAATGGAAAGGACGGCTATCATCTCAGGAGGCCACGAAGAAGTCACACTAATGAGGATCCAAGCGAACGAGCGAGAGAGAGAGAATTTTCTAAAGCGACAGCGACAGAGAGGGGTATCCCTTATATCCATTTATACATACGCCCGAACGAGCTCCTTCATAAAAGGTCTGAATTACTTCCTTGATTTGGCTCCGCAAATAATTTTAGCGTGTCTCGAATCGGCATATGGCCGCCAGGAGCGCCGAATCCTTTGGATCACCGCGATATTTCTTCCATAGTCTTCCCGACTACTTTTTTTCTTCCTCTCGGTCGGTTAATGTTTTCGCCGTTCGCTTCTGCAGATCATAAGTCATAATCACCGTCTCATTGTAACGGGCAAATAAAAAATGTCTCGAACATTTAGGGGAAGTTAAAGGAATAAAACAAGTCGTGCACAAGAGGGGATCGTTTTTAAGTACCCCTTCTTCTTATTCTCCTCTTTTTTGGGGTGAGGGGAGAGTGAAATCTTGCGTGAATATGTACATACACACACACCTTTGGCGCGAGTGAAAAGATCCATAACGGTTTTGCGAAGACTGGCATTTGTTTGAGCAAGTACTTGGGATGGAGAGGGAAGGATATGGGGGGGAAGGAGAATCGAGTAGAATGGCTAAACAAATGAGGGTCGAGACCTAGCAAGTGTGAGAATGGATTGGAGAAGAGGACGGATCCCTCTTTCGACCCTTTCGCATGTATCGGTGGGCGAGATCGGTTTGCGTATTCTTGTTCGTCATTTTTTTCCCTTTCTTCTCCTCTCCTTTCTTCCTTTTCTTTGCCCATCTCTTTTAAATTCGCCGATGCAAAACCTTCTTCCCCCCCTCTCTCTCTCTCTCCCTCCTCTTCTCCCACACAGAACGGAGAGAGTGACGTGTGCTGAAAGCGTGGTATGCCCGTTTATGAAGTGTATGGGGGACGGGGAATAGTCCCGATCCTTATCTCCCCTTTTGATGGTCCCGCCTCCTCCCGTCGCCGGATAGGTGCATGTCGGCCGAGCCGGGGATAAAAACGCCCACTTGACAGGACGGTCATGTACATCGGGGGAGAAAAAGATTTAAAAAATAATGGGAGGACTTCTTTCGAGTCGGGGCCGAGTTAACGCGAGGATGCAATGAGGTCTTGCTAATTAAACTAATCTTAAGGGTTTAACTTTTTTGCCCTCATTTCTTCGGCTTTTTTTTTTGGAGGCTTTATTCATTACCGAGATGCGTTGAAACGACCGGTGTGAAACTCTATTTCGTTACACCCGTCTGATGGCGGATATGGAATTAGAGAGCTTTTGAATCTTGGGTTTGAAAGTTAAAATTGTTATTTTTTTTACTTTGCTGAAATCCGTCTCCACATGGAAACCGTTTTTCCTGAACGTGTGATTGTTTTATTTTTGACATTCATAGTTAATCAGTCTAAGTTTCTTAGATTTTATATTCGATTCGACGTTATCGCCAATTAGCCAAAATCATTTGGGTTGTGGCGTGATTCACATATACGATAATTAAGTTTTCCTGAATGTTCCGTCATATCTCTTAAATTATTAATACTTTCAACTTTTTATAAAACTTTATGGTGTATTTTTAATATTTTACGTAGCATTAAATTTAAGTGGACTTTAGATTTAATTAAAATAAAAGGTTCTAGTGAAAACCTAAATTCCGCGTCATTCATAGCATTTCTATAACGGTTCCTAAGAATACTGGTGGCATTCTGGAGCAACAGTGATAAAAATCTCCAACTAAATGATAAATAATAATGCTATATGTCTCCAATAGGAAAATGTTTTGATCGATTAAGAAATGGAAAGTGTTTCCAAAATTCTGATTTTCTTGGAAAGGCAGATGACTCAGTGAAACGGTATGAATGAATCAGTGGATTTATTGGTAAAACTGCCGAAATCTTAATTTTGGATTGGACAGGTTCTTTAAATAGGTCCAATGTTTTCTTTGCTCAGCTCGGGAAAGAATTCGGAGTGAAATATGCTGCGTCAAATTCTCATTTTTATCTGTTTGCTTGTGAGCTATTCCCTCCCAATTCCGCACACGTTTCATTCTTTTTATTGCCATCTCACTGATCAAAATATCCTAATTTAGCACAGCGATACCTTCATCAGAGTAAAGCGCAAGCGCTGGATAGTATATGATAAATACAGTCGAGAATTATAACGAATAAGACATTTTTATGTGTATTACCCAATAGTTCTCGTGTTCTGTCATTGATTCATTCACATGGTCAAAAGGAGTCATTGCTGTACGATTTGAAAACATTTTATCGGCTCGATCCGTGTTATGCCGCATTCCATTGCCTTTGATGTTCCGTTTAATAAACACATTCGCTAAATTTAAGACTCCGAAAGTAAAGTACCAGGCCGAAAGATCAATGATAGGTAAACAGCAATATTAAATTATGCATGTCATTCGTAAAAAATGTCAACAGGCAACTCAAAACTAAACAAGTATTATAAATGCACATTGCATATAAATTCCATTTTTCATCTTTTGCTCTATCATATTTAATTTTAACAACTAATTAATGTAGCTTTTATTATTGAATATTAAAGTTAAAAGTGTTAATATGCTAGTTTTTCCTAAATGAACTGTATAAAAGTAATTATCATGTTCAATTTTATGCCAAACAGTTTTGGGACATCAGAAATATTTCTTATATTTGTAGGATAATTATCATTCAATGAATAATTATCCACTAATTACAATAGTGATAATTTTTATTTTCTTATTTTATGTGTAAATTTTCCCGTATAAATCTTTTTCGGCACTCATCCTCTTGCAAAAGTGAGTCGATTCGAAGAAAAAATAATCATATAGTGGTGATGGAAATTAATTTTTTAAGCCTATTTTGAACGCAATAAAAATGTTATCTCCGTACTAATAGGATTGAGTGAAAAATGCTAATGGTTGGTTATAGATAAATTAGGACATCAGAGAGATAACTACAAGAGTTACATATACGTTGCATGTTTTCTAATTCTAGCCATGGGCGCTATTCGTGTTTTTAGGGACGAGTATACCTGAGTTAAAAGATCACAAATAAGAAATATGGGAGGGTTTATGTAGTAATATCCTTGGTACATTATGATTTAATAAGAATAAATGTCGACTAAAGAGTGATGTAAGCTAAAAATATTGAATTTCACATAAAGTAGATATGACCGTTATCAAACGTACAAGATCATTGCATAAGGTAAAAAAGGTAAATCTAGAAACGATCTTTAAAATTCGTCCTTAATTTGTATTCCGGCAGGCCAACTGACAGCGTGAAATTAGAAGGGCGACATAGACTTATTATTTACCCAGATATTTCGTTTTCAAAATGCTCGCTAGGAACTTATACGTAAGATATTCAGAACTCCACATAAATAACCCCTAGGCGTAGATAAACTATCGTCCATTACCAGGTGCGAAGTTTTGTTTAGCTTTCGTCGAGAAAAAATCAAAAGAATCACTGAAGATTCGTAAAAAAGGCTCGTTTTTTATTCATATGCTACGGCAATTGATCATCTGGTACCGCTCGCTAAAATTCGATAAATCTCGAAAAAATATATTTTTAGAGATCGCCAGCAGTAAATAAATTTCGGGATTAGGGAGAGGTGCGGAGGAGGTATGAAAAACTCGAACATCCGCGTGAGTTATAGTCCTTGAAGCGAAGGTTTTTTTGGAAAGGCACGCGCAATTAGTACCATCCATCAGCCGGCTGACGCCAGAATAATTTCGGGACGTCTAATCTTTATTAAGGTACTGGGACAGTTGGGTGGAGACAGGCGTAGTAAAGATGGAAGAGGACGATTTTTAAAAACTCCCCGTCACAACCCCCGGAAAGTTCTTACATCTTTGTCGAGGACTCAGGTTTTCCAGATTTTCCATCTCCTGACCGGGTTCCTCTAACACTGTGCGGGAATCTGTGGCGTAGGAATAGAGTAGTAATTTTAAGGGTGTCAATCTCAAAACAATTCATCAAGCTGTGGGACCATTTGCCTTAGTGAAATTTTTTGTTTCAAAATCATCGCAGCACGAGTAAATAAACAAATAGCGCATATTTTTAAGAATTTCAGAAATAAATCATGGGAATAGTTATTGAAAAGCGGAAACATTAAAAAAAATGTTTGTTCCAGTTTTCGCACTCTGTATGTATAAGATGTGTAAATATTATCAAGATAATTTTATTTCTATTTTATCATTTTTTAATGATCAAAATTTTCCTGAATGAGTTTATTCTTGTTAAGGAAGAGAGCTAAACCTGTATAAAAAGCCATATTTAATTTATTTATAATAGCAACATACGTAGTTTAATGTGAAATACAAATCACATAATTTTACGATAGATTTTAACCGATCTGGTGAATGATTTTACTAATAATCGTGGTGAAAATGATCTCCATTTGAGTCTAAGCTTATTTGAATTGGGGACAAGAAAGACCACATATGAAAAATGAAGATTATAGAAGGAAAATGTTTTGGATTATAGATATCGAATTTTATCAATTAGATATGGAACTCACGATGGCCTAGTGAACTTGAACTTTTGCGAGATGTTTTCTGCATCCTCTGTTACGCCTTGTGAAGTTTTTAACGATAAGGAACCGTGATAAACCTGTTTGAAAGAAGACTGTAACGGATGTAAGACATTACGACTATGGTAGCATTCTCTTAATTTACATTTATTAAAAACAAGAATGCATTTAAATCTCACAAATCCAAATAACAAATCCATCAAACGCTTTGTCATTAAATTATCGAAAATTCTTGCACGAAGTTAAAAAAGATACGCATAAAAAGAAAAATCAATTTATATCCAGAAAAATGATCAAATTGGAGAGAAAAAGACATAGGTAAATCACGCGGGTATAGATATACGAAAGAATAGGACCGAGTGACGATATCGAGAAAAAGAGACTCTTTTCAAAGTGTTCCATTTAGTTGATTTTTCTTTCGTTTTTTCCCCGTGCCCCTCCTTTGTCCGCATTTAGCTCATTCGCCCTGCTTCGCTTTCTTTATTTTTGTTATTTTCCTTCTACGTCCATTACGATATTCTTCCGCCTTTCTTCACACGCTTAATGGCCACCTATAAGGGTCGTTTCGGAGTAAAAGAATTGGCATCGCTTTTATTGTGATTTCCAACGCGCTAGGGGAGGTCTCGGACTGATCTGGGTTAACAAGAATAAATCTCCGGCGTCTAGTTCCGAAAATAATCGTCTAAAAAGATCTTTCCTCTTGAGTTCGTGTAAAAAGGCCCGCAGACGGAATATTTTAAGTCAGAACTCTTTTCTTCGTATTTATGCACATAAAACAATATTGCGACTTTTAATAGGCTTAAAATTTTAGTAAAATTTTTTAAAGAATTCGGAAATATAACATATATGCTCTAATATAAGACGACCTCCCTTTACAGAAGCTAATTTGCACTAGAAATAGGACTAGAATAAGGAATTCTGAAGCAAATAATTCAAACGAAATTATTAGTTATTTTTATTTAAATCTTTAAACATGTCATTGTAATGTGTAATGCAAGGATGAAACCATTTAAACCATTCTATACTAGTCATAATTAGGAGCCATCCGTAAATTACGTCACGATCTGACGGGGGGGTAGGGGTTAAGAATTTTATGACGGATCGTGACGAGGGTGGAGAGGGTTTTGTAGTAACGTGGCGTTTTTGGTTTTATGGAAAAAAATTTCATGTCACTTTATTGAATTTCATTAAAAGATATTAAAAAATCAAAATGTGTATAATTTATGTGTAATGTACTAAAATAAACTTAAGTTAAAATCTTAATTATTGTTTTGTGAGTAGAAACTAAATCCTGTATTTCTTTATACGGTAAGAGGGAGATTGAAAAATTTGTGACGTAATTTTAAGAGGGTTTTAAAATTTTGTGACGATATGTGACGAGGGAGGATGGGAGGCTAAAGAACTCAATTTTTTGCGTTACGTAATTTATAGATGATCCCTTAGCCACTATTTTAAAAAATTTAATTCTTTTTTTGCAGACATAAGACGACCCCTAACCTTTGACTTAGTAAAAAACAGTGAAAACTTCATCTTATAGTCGGGTAAATACAGTAGTTTTTCGTAACTTCAAATAAAATGCTTGTATTTTATCTCTTTGCGGCTTAAAAAGTTTTCGTATGGTCAAAACTTCCAAAAGGGGTAGGGTCAGCAATGGGGCATCCGAGGGGGGAGTGATTGCCCCCAACGCCACCCCCACGGATTCCAAACTGCCTACGTCCATTCTTAAGATCCCTCCCGCTGTCAGGGTCTTTATTTCCATCGTCCGGAAGATCTAATCTGCGTAGCCAAATCAAGGAATTCCGTATGGACTGGATTGAACAGCTCATCCAAGGGAGCGATATGAGTATCCAAGGGAGGCAACGCTCTTTTGCCTTGGATCAACCGCTGTTAGGATTGTTTTACCTCCGGAAAGTTCTGTTACCGACTTTGTTCCCCGTTGTTTTTATGGCGATAAAAATATTTGCGTATTTGCGTTGGCTTCACGTTTTTTACATCAAAAATGTCTTTTCGTAATGATTAAAAAAAATGGGCGATGCCACGAAAAATTCGCACGTGGAACTGTCCGGATAAGTGCTTCGGTGGGAGCGACATAATGTAGGTTCATGAACCGCATACTATATGCCAACAAAAATTACGTAAATGAAATTTTTAATATATTCGAGCTCTGGAAGTTTGACCGCGTTGTCTTTTACTACAGTTGAGGTACAGAAAGTAAAGTACTCTGTTCCTTCAGGAGTTAAATTTGGAAAGAAGTCTGATGAATCACTTTTTCAAACAAAGATATTCCAGCACGAGCTAAAAATAGACGTCTTAATTGTCATGCAAAAGAGCGTACGTGACACACACAGCTGACGACAGATTTTTGATCCCTTCTTGAGGACGTCTTAACTTTGGGCCCTGGTGATGGATGGACCTGGCATTATGTTCACGGTTCCTCGCTTGCTTTCCGCAAAGGTTATTGGGTGTCCTTTTGTGCGGACAAGCCGCATGTTAGTCTTTTGATCGTGGCAAAACATCCTTGGACAAAAGGTGGGACTCAGCCGTGAGTTCCGATTTACGGACAATATAGAGTTGGCTCAAGTACACGCGTGATACTTGGTTATATACAGCTGCTATGCCCGCGGAGCCAAACCGCGAGGAAAGGGTTTAACTAGCATATAAAAAGAGGGTTGGAATATATATCGTCGGAAACTGATTGAGGTGATGTCTGTCGTCACGCGTTTTGTGGGAAAGCATTGTGATTTATGGTGCACGAAAGGAATGATATATTGTCGCACTCTAAGGATACTCATAGAGTATGTCTCATGCTTTAAGCTTCGAGCAAGCATACCGCATAATAAAACTATGGAGACGAAAGTTAACGATTAGATAGTAAAAATATATTACTGCAAAGGCAATTTGTCTGCGGTTAAAGCGTGGAAAACGATTATTTTATCATTTGCATTGATATCACTCTAGAAATAAATTGTACACGTATTTTATGATATAAAAGGCTATAAGCGCCTCAGATTACGTTAGGGAATAATAAGTCATTTATGTATTGATAGTTAACTAGTTGAAATTAGTTTTTGTGCCATAATTAATATTTTGGTTTTCTGCTGTTTCTTATTTTAAAAATAAATGCTCCTGAATTATTAAAGTTAACAAACATTTTCTCGTGATAAAAATGAATATAAAAGAGATTTTGAATACATTATTTACTAATTCGCATGGGTGAATTCGGCATTCCGATCGTGTTTATGAAGGTAATTGCTTCAAGTTTAAGTGCTTTTATGTCTGTAGTCCATATTATAAATAATATGTTTAAATTTTATATTTGTTTTTTATAAATAAAGTATCATCTGCGACGGTTGATTCGTGACATGTCAACACAGTCCATTCTCAATTACTCAATCTCATTACTCAAAATGTTATGACGTTAATCAAATGTAATTATCTTCAGGTTAAATATCCTTCAACTTCTACCGAAGTTCGAATTACAGTGCAGCAGTCACTTGCGGAGAACGGCGGTTAGGTTGATGGAAAAGGCCGTGTTAGAGCGTTGCGCAAATTTAATCCCTTATGGAAAAAAAATCACCTGCTCGAATAGGGTACGAGATTTCTCATGCCACATAGGTAATATACGGTGCGCAACTAATTCATCTCCGTGGATAATTAACTTTTATGCGTGTTCGATAAATGAGTACCACGGTTATTCAACTGTGTGTAATCAAATCCACGTTGGAAATGAGTTTAATGTATATAGGTTCGAATATAAATCTGTAGTACTATGGAGGTAAGTTTTTTCTTAAATGTTTAAAAACACAAATCAATAGGAAATCGCATCGATTATTGTAATATGCCATTCATTTACGACCAATCGTGAAATTTACGATAAAATGATCAAGAAAAGTTGTTATCCATCTAGAGGCGGACATCTTATATTTCCAGGAAAAACTGAAACGGAAACTAGTCAAGCTAAACCTTCACGGCACAAGTCAGCATAGTTTACGCGCCTTTGTATTAAAATATATGTGCGTAAACGGCGGTTAAGATACAAGAGAATGGAGGAGATATGAAGCAGAGTCGGCGAGTTTTATATTTGATCGCAGACTTCAAATAGTTTATGGTGCTTGCTTTTATATTTCAGAACTTGTTTTTCTAGCTTCAAACAGCATGAGGTTAGCATCACTCGTAAATATGATTCACAGGCTTACTCTACTGTTACGTAGAGATTTTAATGCTCTCCAATAAAAAAGGAACGTCTGCTTTATAAATCATGTTGCGTTAAATTACACGTTTTCACCGTTATTTCCATAATTGCTTTAGCGAAAACGCTTAACAAAGGCTTGCGCAAAACGATCCTGGCAGTTTTTATCACGGTCAAGAAATTATAATGAACTATGGCAAGCTGTAAAGGAGGTATGGTCAGTTTCAATTAACACTTGGTAGATAAAAACCGATCTTTCGAATTTATATTAATCGTACTTAATTTTTAGGTAAACATCGAACCGATAAAAATGCGCCGTCTAACATTAATCCACGATTTTGAAATCACAAAAACTTATGATATTGAAGAGCATTAATTCTAACTAATTCAAATTGAAGAATTAGATGATACTGTATTATTAAGATTAATTTGATCGGATTACATTCAGAAATATGTAAAACCGAATCGATTATCAATTTATTCACTAAACAGCAACCGAAGCTTCCTAAAATAATCAAAATAATTATTAAAGTCTCAACTTTGTGAAATTGATTCATAATAAATACAAAAAGAAATAATAACAACTTGTACTCTTAACTAAACAATCCGGTCCATGCCTCAAAGTTTATTTATCGAAACTTTGAGAGAAAATTGAAAATAAATTGGTATCCATTGCAGTTGAAAATTATTAAAACAACCCGGGATAGATCTTCAAGATTCTTTTATTGCGAATGCCTCACAGCTTTTATAAAAAACAGCATTTTTAACTTAATAAAATGTACTTATATTTTTAGTACGGCGGAAGAACATTTTTAGCTAAGATATTATGCATTACATATATATATATATTTTTTCCTCATACAATTATTTCCTAATAAACAGTGCTCATTTGATGATTAAATCACTTATTTCGATCCCTGAGGCTTCAGTCATTGTCTCCTCAACCCAATATGGATTCGCAAACATACCTTTCACTCTGCCGTTTTAATTATGGTCCGACTTCCTCCATTCTATATAGGTAATCTCATTCTAGACACTTTCTTCGCCTTCATATATCCTTATCTAACCTGATTCATGGTTTAACGAGCGTTGGGCTATTCGATCAAACTCATTTCTCGAGATGTATTCGCATTAATCACTCAGAATACCATCGTGATAGATGAAGCCAATGGTATGAAGGTCGCTTCAAAATCGGCTCTGTAATTAGTAAAACCAATTTCTACGAATAGTATGCCAATATATTCCAAGAAGAGTTTGTTAAAAGAGGTTATATTTTATATATTGTAAACCTCACTCCCCTTTAATTAGTTTCTGATAAGTGAAATATGGCCGTGTGATTTTAAGCGAAGAGTCAGTCAGAGATTTTCCCCTTAAAATCAAAATTTAAATCGGATGAAAATATGCCTTGATAACGTATAAATATATCTAAAGTCATCTGGGTTATTTTATTTATAGTGGGAAAGAAATAGATCCGCAAAGGTTTTAAAAATAGACGTTCTGTATTTTTTATAAACTTTTTCGTGTTTACACTTAGTCAAAGATTTGCTAGATACACTATATAATTTCAAATTCTTTTATCTTTCCAGGTGCAGCGTGACAGTGAAATCTCAGTGATCCCACCAAATTGTTTTTTAAAGCTGCTATCTTTTCTTCATTCTCACTTGAACGTTGTCTGAGTCATCTACGGTATTGTCAGTAATTCCTCACGTATTTTCATCGAAGTTGTGCTGTTTTCTCGTCTCAGTTTCCAGTATCGTCAATCAAGTACGTACTTTCATTTCACCTGCTTTCTTCTTGATCGTCATGGTCAATCTATGAACATTTGGCTTCTAGACCGTTATTGTGATGTGGTGAATCTGTGATTTTTTGCGTGTGTACGAACGTGCGCCTCAAGAGATTCTTCCGTCGTGGACGATCGAAGGACTTCCAACAGTAGAGAATTTTCCACTGGAAAGGTAGGGAAATCTCCATTCTTAGATACTAAACCTTCTAATTCTCGCCCTTTTCCAGCGTTTTAGTCAATTAGTGTGCAAGCCGTCTCAGATATTAATGAATTTTAAAGTATATTTGTAGTTTCAGTTTCATACTTGGTTAGCATATCCCGCTTGATCTTTGAACGTTGTGAATTGCGTCGATTGAAATCTTTCTTCTATCATCCCCTATTTTCTTTGGCGTGAATTTATTTTCAAGAAGCCTAATCGCCGTAGAGCATAACTGCGATCGTTCGTAACAAACATTTGCCTGTGTGTTCAGCACATTATTTTCGAAACTCATGTTTCTGCTTAAAGTCACAAGTGAATTCGGACATTTAAAAAAGGATGACATTTAGTGGCGTGAAAACCGCCCATCTTAATCGTATATTATTGTTATTTTAAGTAATTCCAATATCGAATGCAAGTTTATTGCCTATACACAATCAAACCATAATATTTATACTGGACTTCCCAGACTAATTTTTTTGTTGCACTGATATATAAAAAGCAAATATATTTAGATATTCTGACGGATCACATATTTCGAAGAAAAAAAATAGGTCTTTAAAATTTAAGAAAACGCATGGCTTATTTCGATAGGACTAAACGTTATTCATTTAAGAATCATGTGTAAACTGTTGTCCGTTTACTTTTGGTGAGGAGAGGACATTTTATTTTTTCGGTATTGTACGGTATGACCTTTCCTTATAAATTGCTATTCAAATTAAACCTTTTATTCGCGCGACATCATAAATTAGTATAATATTGTGTGGGTAATCACTATCTTTAGGTTAATCATAAGTTGTCAGTGCTTTCACTTATATCGAAGGAATTTTCCAATTATCCAAAATAAACACGTAATAAATTTTTGGTAAATTAATACAACAAAAATTACGCTGTTGTTTAAAGTTAGCGCACTCGCTTCTCACGGAATGCCGCCACTAGTTCGAATATTGCAGGTTGTCTTTTTATTTATCAAGAATGGCTAACTTTTTCCTTACCTGTGGGGCTTAGTCCTACATCATCCCCACTTCCTTTATTCTTATCCTTCAACCCAACCTACTTGCCCTACCGCTGACCACGCTCCGTGCACCCACCCCTCCCATCTATCTCTTGTAGAATTCTCCATTTATTCAGCTGCCTTTGACTCAGCGTCCAGTTCCATTCATCTGGTTCGCATGAATGGAACCTCTCAAGAGAAAGTTTTCTAAGTCTTAAACGCCGAGAGGTAAACGCGAGTTCTTTTGAACATCGAGTTACAATGGTAACAAATTTGCGCGATGGTGTATCGGTGGAAAAAACTGGCCGATGGGTTCTAAGAGAATTCTAGGCTTTGGAACGAGTTCAGAGCTTAAAGTCACTTTCGTATAACTCGCGTGAATGGAAGAACGCGGTCTAGAGGTTTGTCATACCGCCGGGGGTTATTTATTGCTTTGAATCGATCCTTTAGAGAGAAACGGTCGTAATCATTGAAGGAGTGCTTCCGCAGGTATCGAAATATTACTATTCCCATATTTTCTATTATTATTTTCTTTGGCATTTTCTGAATCCTTGTAATGTTTCTACCTCATGTGCAATTATTCATGACACATAATAAGGAAAATGTATTAAAGTATAAATTTTTCATATCCCCACGCTTGCAAGACTAACATTTTCGTTATTGGCCACATCAGGAAATAACGATTCAATAATTCTTTGAAAACAACCTAACAGAAACGCAAAACGTTTTGAGTCTAAAGATTCTGAAATTAAGGGAAGCATTTGGCCAGTGGAAGCTGCATACTTAAGTAGTTACCGTTTAAAACTGGTTCATTTCCTATTTTCTTTATAATCCAATATGCATTGAATTTCCCAAGTTCATAAAAAACCCCCGAGAAACACAAATTTAACGCATTATAAATTGACCTTTTAGTAGTAATAAACAAAGTTTGAACTCTCCCATTCACTGCTTTTAGAAGGACGTATTAATATTATTTGTTAGGAAACCGGTCCACCTTATTAATACGCATGAGATTCAGGTCCGTTAAATATTATTGCTTCGGTTAACAGGATCTCATGCTCTCCAAGTTTTAGTCCATAAGCGGACATTATATTTTAGTCCATCTAAATCCTCAGAAGTTTCTCCTTATGAAAAACACCTTCGCGATGTTTTTAGTTTTTTATTGCTAATAAATATATCTGCATGTGAAAAACGTAGAGAACTTATAATGTTTTTATATCTTAATGTTACGAATTAACATGAAAAGGAAATTACAAATGATATATTATATAAATTTTTACACTCAGTAAAAGCAAATTTTCAATGCCTAGGTAATGAGATTCATACATAAAAATAGCTCGCGTGATGTTCGAATTTGTATGCCTCTTTTTCTCTCTGAATCATTGCAGAACGAAGATTACAAGAGAACATTATAGGCCTAATTTTTGCATCACAAAACAGTTTTGCGAAGAATTTGTGTGTTCGACCATCTGATACTACATACGGTTTGCATATATAACTTAATCTTAAAATACTCATTAAATCTGATAGAGAAATTTAAAATTAGGCCAGTATAGGCATACAATCACAACAGATTTGTGTAACGCAGAAGCAAATCATACATTTAGTTTTCGTTTAAGAGTCCGTATACATAGTTAATACAGTTAAAGTGTTGTCCCGACAGTAGAGATGAAAATATAGGATACAGAGTATAGGCACATACAATGCTTCTAGATATAATGGTGTATTTTATATCCTTGATTGTGAGATATGTCAGATTAATTACAGTCAATTGCCAAAGCTCAGAGTTATATATTTCAAATTCTCCAAATTCGATCTATAAATCATAAAATTATTTTCTATTCTTTATAGTCAGAGTCTTCTCGTAAGTAGATTTTCGGCAAATCTAGGTTTCCATCACTACCCTTGTTTTCACACCAATATAAAATAAGATGAAATACGATCGTCTGGATTACCATAGTCGTTTTTACGCACATGAGAGCTCGTTAATGGACAAAAAAATATTTCGCATTTAGAATGTAATGAGTTCATTTCGTCGGCGTTTCTGATGGTAGCGCCATAAATCTTTTAGTGCATTATTATACAGAAAAACAGGATTGGTTATTTTACCCACGAAAAAAGACCGGAGAAATTTTTCTCCTTTGGGTAATTTATTTTGCATGCCCTCCTTGCGTGTAAAGCGCCATTAGGTTACGGAGTAAGCCTTAATTTGACCGTGCCCCCTCCATTACGGATGGGGCTTAACCATGCCAAACCCGTTAATTTTTTTCGTGGCACATAAAATTTACTTCTAGCATCCGTGCATTCATCAAGTGATGAATAACGGCTATAACAATCGGTTTGGGACAAGGGATGGCCGACTCTTACTTCCACTCAATTAACCCGTCAAACAGTTGCTACTCCATTTCAGTTCGGAGCAACCTTTCTTTACCTTCCTTATCACGGAGATCTCAAATAAGGGAACGAGAGGCATGTCCTGCATGACCTTAAGAGACTTCTATTTTTTATTTAACACTTCGCCGTAACGCCGGTAGTTATTCCTTTTGATTACCTGAAGACATTTCGATGGAGGCGATGGAAGTGTTGTCATGACATCGAGCGCTGCTTTATTTTCTTAATGAAAGGCGGTGGTCTAGCGTGATTTCATGAACGGTAACGAGAGACTCAACACGCGTATCTGATTTAAGGAGCAGCCGAAAGAATTGAAATGGTTTACGATGTGGTTATTATTTCAGCAGCGCTCCATTTAAAATGAGGTTTATTTACGAGCTCGTGAGGATAGGGATGCTGAGGTAAGGCAGACTGTATGTTATCGCGATGCTTAAACTTTCGGTGAAAAGAATAATTTGACAGGTGCGTTTTTCGATTCATTTTTATCTCACGAAAAACTTTTTTTATTCGAGTTTTTTTAGGCGATTGGTCTGCTATAACGAGTTATAGCCAGGAAGAAAATATTTAAGTCAAGTGTTTGCAAAGTTATCTTTGGGGTAAAAGAATATTATTTTCTAGTTTATGTTGAATGAACTTGTAAAATAATAAACGAATATATGATGTATTGGAGTTCAAGTGATAATCGTTAGCCATTGAAAAGCTTTTCGCAAAAGATATGTTTTAAAAACTAAACTGCATGTTAATAAACAGCTTTCTCACAGTTATGTACCACAATGAGAGTGTTAAACGTTTTACACAAATCAAAGATAATAGAATCGATACTGTTTAAGGAATATAAAAAATAGTATAACAGCGAATTACAACTGCGTTCAGAGTGAATTATGTAACTTATTAAATTTTTACCGTAAGCTGAAACTGTATTAGTCTTTCAAAATATGTGGATTATTAAAGAAAACCATGAAAGCTTTCTCAAGAGAACATTTGGGTGATTTATGTTGGGGTAGTCATAATCTTATATCAGGCACAATTTATAAAGGCGATATTGATTGAACTTAATTCGTGATCTTTGTAATTAACGATAATATAATACGGAGGCACAATAACAAAATGTATAAAAAATGGGATCAGTGTTTAGATTACGAAACATTAATAAAATAATCTTATTGTTTTTTCTTTACCACATCGCTGTTTTAGCGCTCGACAAAAATTTATATAGATTTCCTTGCCCATAAGACAAAAAGCTTTTCTGATGGTGGGCAGGATTATACGAAGATGTAAATCATTTCGACATATTAATCACAGTGCTGCAACCGTTTGGCCCCAGTAAGATTTTTGTCCCAGCCCTCTCAGTCGTTATCATTTTTATATCATTTTATATTTTTTAAACGCAGGTTTACGACATTTTCCCATGCTGGACCATAAATGTATATGGTAGCCTGAAAAGCAGACAATATTACAAAAATATGCTCCAAAAATTCAGATGGAATAAATAAAATATTTATAAGTTAATGTCTTGTAAAAATTGTGTGTGACATATTAGGAATTTTATTTTCCATTAGAGTAAGTTTGCGTTTAGTATTGCAAACTGAATATATTTAATATTATTCCAAAATCTGAGTCTCATGTAGAAGAACTTTAATATTCGGAAATCAAAATTTTATTTATTTAAAATTAAATAAAAGTGCTAATTTTAAAAATGTATTTAAAAGTTTCTATGATGAATTTATCTGCTATGGACTATTAAAGCTATGAAAACTAGTCTTTTGCGTGTAAGAATTTGGATTTTTACCTCAAATTTCACTTTCTACATCTCTAAAAAAACGGTAAATATAACAAATAGATTACAGCAGAAAAAAATTATATAACAAATAGATTAGGCGCAGAAAAAATTTAACGAAAAGAAGAAGTCATTTTGTCAAACCTCGCTCGACTATTCCGTTACTGATTGCCATTCCCAGTTTTAAAGATGTTTCTATTTCCTGCTGCGTTAAGAGAAAATTTGTATTTCCTTTTTCAATATTGCGCTCAGCAAGACAACTCATTTCCCTTAACTGTGATTGTTCACCCCTTCTACCAAGCATAAATTGTTTACTTTTCCCCTCTTTCACGTATTTTTATCCGGCAAAACCAGAAGAGGGTTATGGCATACTTCGAATGCGAAGTGAAAAGTGTTCGAAAGATGCAAATTTAAGCAGCTTCACCGCAAGAGCAAGGGCGTGAAATACGACACTCTTTCACCCACTCGAAGTAAAGTTTTTTTTCCCGCATGAAGGCTGGTTTAAATCTTGCCTTAAATTTAGTTGGAATAATTGGAATTTTTTGCACGAATTTTTTTGTTTCATTGATTGGCACGGTATATGAAATTTTTTTACCCTAAAGCGCATTCACTCTAACTAGTGGAGCGAGGTAATTAAACGAAAGAAAGTGTTGAAGACATGTCTCAAGAATACAAAATATTATATACATCAACCACACACATCGACTGAAAAGTTCGGCAGCAATTTTTTAAAACGAAAATGATTCGAATAGCTAAATAAAATCTATAAAATTATATTAAACATGTTTTATAGAAAAATAAGCCAGATAATGATTCGCCGTGAAACATATTATTTCCGTAATTTTTAAAGGAAATTAATGTTCGAATAATTCAATCTTTCGCGTGGCTGTACATAGATGTAAATGAAGTTCTTATTGGAGTAGGTTTCCCAACGGAAGATATAACGCAGCACGATCTGAGCCTAAAATGTGACATAATGGGCTTCCCCGTAAACAAGCAAAACAACTTCGCCGTACGCTACGGAATATTTCAACCTTTTTCTCGTACTCAGAATTATACCTTGCAAGTTCCTACTTCAAGAACTTGCTTCTCCTGCGGGTAGGTTCCATTTAAGGATGGGGTTGAGCTGTTTCCAAATGATGTACGGCTCTCCCGACTGCCTTTCCTCCTATCCCTCTGACCTCTAAGACCATCTTCACCCCACCGAGACGAATTCATTGCCCGCCCTTCTTCCATATTCACTATCCTCCTTCCGCCACCTCTTCTCCGCCGGTCCTCACTCCTCTCTCTCTCTCTCTTGCCACTCCCTTAATCGTTTCCTCATTCAACAAACTAGCGCTAGAATGAATACACTACCTTCTTATTGATATCGCTTTTTTATAAAACAATGATTTCCTCAATAAATAATTAAAAAATATGATCATGTTAATCATCTGCCTCCAGTTTTTAATCAACTCAAATTTATTTAATTTCTTATTTCGAGGAATGACAGACTTTTCAGTGATTATAATTTAAATAAGTACTCGCATTGTTTTTAAACGAGCGAATAATTTGTTAGAATGGAATAGACCAAAATAGATTTTTCACAGTTAAATGAAATCGTACGTTTTCGTGAGTGATATGAGTTTTTTATCACAAAAATCACTGTTTACTCTGGCAAATATCTTCAGCCGTTAACAATATCATGCATTTAACGAAATACAACAAAAATTAACTTTTCGATCGTTAATGAGCATTTCGCATATTCTCATAAAAAACACCAATGATCCTTATACTACGACTTGCGTAGCAGTTGCAACTGAAACCCTGCTGAACTTTGTGCAGGGTTCTGTTATGTCTACACCAACTCCACATTCATAATTATAAGATGTAATATCGCTATTATTTTCAAAGTGAAACATTTTTCTTTTCCTCTAAAATAATCATTGAACTAGCGTTATAGCTGGAATCCAATTCATAATTCTGATAGCCTCTATTACCATAAAATATGGAAATCCGGACGAACATGTCGCCTATAAAGTAGTGATACTTCGTGATGATTTAGAGATACATAATAGATTTTTTTAATCACTCAACAAAGATCGGCTGCTGCCGAATGATGCATTTGGTATTCTTAACCATATAATGGCCATTGGGGCTATCTTGCTTAATTGGAAATTTTCCTTAATAAGTGAGATTGCAGGATTTGCCGTGAATAAAATGTTTTAATTCGTTCTGTTGGTATGCTTCAGGATATTTTTATTTTTATAATATCCTCCGAAGTAAAATTTCCCAATTGGTGATTTAATAATTATTTTTTATCCTATTCAGTAAAGGCATGGGAATTACTTACGAATATTTTTCAATAACATAACCATTAAAATAGCTGTGAATTCGAATACTGCCTAACTGAAATGAAGTTTTTCGGTCAACCCTTTATCCTCGTAATTTAACTCAAACGAGAGATAAGAATAAATCCATTCCACCTGAGAAATTGGCATGGAAACAAACATTATTCGCCAAGTTGTCTCGGCCGACCTTCCATTAAAGGTACACATGAGCCAGTATACCTAAGTGTAATTCATTCGAGGTAGAATACTCGCCCTTCATATTTTCTCCGTTATCGGGTTACCCACGAAAAATACACGCCTTTCCATTGTTCTGTTGCTCTATGGATGGGGTCGATTCATACATACCACCCCGCATAAGATAGTGGCCGCCGCCCGAAACCGTGGCGCTGCATTACTTCCCTTGGGAGTGGCCTTCCTGAAATGGATGACATTCGAAAAAGCGCTCTCCAAATGCATTTAATGGGCCGGATGAGGGGAAAAAGGAAAAAAACCTTGAAATATCGCCGTGGATACCTTTTTTCGGAGGTTATGTTTCTTTGCGACCAGCTATGCTTTGTTTCTCGAATCCCACGCAAGAGAGCATCAGCCCACCTGTACTTCTTCTTCCTCTCTATAAGGCAGCGTGAGTTTCACTTCATCGAAATTTCGTTTGTTTAGCGAAATAAAATTTTGAAAAAAGACGGGGATAGATGATGAGAAATTGGGCTGGATGAAAATTAGTGTTTCTGACCGGATATGTTGATAACTAGGCGTACGAATATACTGTAACGTTTCTGAATCATCCTAAACGGCTAGGGAAAACCAATGCACACAAAATGCCATTTTTTATAGAATAGTAATGCATACCTTAAGCATATTATATTGATTTTTCCGATCCAAACTTTAATTAATGCAATAAATAAATACAAAACTACCTCGTTTAAATGGCATCTCATTTATGCGGTAGTCACTATGAATTTCATGAATAGTTTCCGCGTTTTTTAAAATGTCGCGTCATGCAATGAGCGTAGGAATTTTGTGAGCATTAATAGCTTTTTTTACTGATTTTAAATATTTGAGTTTTATTCCGAAGCAAAAGACAAGTGCAGAATCAATTACTCAAATGAATGTCCCTAAAATGAAGCGAATGAAACCAAAAAATTTCTAGGCTTCATTATTTGTGTCTTTCTTGATATTAATGTCGGTCTGGCCCAAATGTTAACGGTGCGCATCCACACAGCATCCTTTTCGAAGACAAAAATGTTAGGTATTTTCTTAATAAATCAGTGAGAAACATAAATCTATTCTTTACGTCTTGATATACCAAAGGTACATCAAGACGTAAAGAACAGATTTATGAAACAAATGGAATAACGGTCCAAGAAGCTCGGATTAATTCATATGGTACAATTAAATTAGGTTCAAACAAATGATCCACCTGTAGGATGCAATATTTCATCTAAAACTTTTCTATTATTTCAGTTTGTGAGATGCCACTCTTGAGTGTTAAGTATCTCTGAGTTCGTTTTATCATCCATGTGAAGTTAATTACATAATAATATGCATATCAGTTAAATTTAGATGCTCTAATGATTGGAGCATTTATGTACTGTAATATAATATCTATAGTGGCAGTTTTTGCATACCATCAATAAACAATTCTTCGCAAAGATGTCGCTTCATTAATTTATATTTATTTTGAGTTTTATAAAGTAAATTAAAAATGTTATCAATTACCGAAATCATTGAAAACAATCGACCTAACATCCCTGGACACACAAAATTTCCCTCAGCTTCCGCTTTATATGTTTTTCGGACAGCAAATAAACCTGACACGAACGTGATTAATCAGTGATAATGTAAATCAACATCGAAAACATTCAGCCCTTTACAATCAGCTGTCATAAAGTGGATACATGGTTTTAATTATCCCAACGCAGCTCTGCCCACGCGTCTCTGACATCACTTGTAAGGATCACAAAAAAGAACTTCGTATGGTGAGCCTCGTGACCACCTCGTTTGCCATGCCCTTCTACGCGCCGCCAAATTTATTCCCTACAAAATACCTAGGGTGTGACCAGGTAGGATCTCACCGATCCCGGCTGTTTCGTGGGAGTAGTATATTGATTTTCGACTTCAAAGGATGCCGCCGCAAGATCTCAGAAACGAATGTCTCGGAGGCTGGGACAGGACTGAAACACACACGCATATATATATATATATATATATATATATATATATATAAAATAAGAAGTTTCTACAGCCGCGAGGTTTGGGGGAAAAGGAGAGCGGCGACTGTGAAACCTTTACCACAAGAATCGTCGTAAATCACTTGTGGTATGAGAAGAGGGCGAGGAGAATGTAAAGGAGGAGGAAGGTGGGAATGGCTGTGGAAGTGTTGAGGAGAGAATAGGGAGAGTGTCCGTAAAAGCATGTGACGTCGAATCACAGAGGAAAAAAGCAGGAGATGAGGAATTGAATGTAGTGGCTGGTAGGAAAGGAAAGAATGTAGATAATTAGAGCAAAGGTGAGAAACAGGTTTGAAAGGATTAAAAAACAGAAAACGTGGGAAAGCTAAGTAATAAAATTCTCTCAAGAGAAAAAAACGTGAGCCAAAATACAAAATGGAAGTTATGTTTGCATAATTTCCATTTATGTTTGTAAGGTGAAATTCATTAAAATCTGTGAAAAATTATGAGAATGGCAAAGAAACTGGCTTCGTGGCAGTACACCTTTATACTTTTTATGAGGCCTCTGCCATACGACATTTCCAGTGTCATATTAATCCCATGCTCTTATCGTTCATCGTTTCAATTCAGGCGATTTACATTTCTATCAGATGGCCCTACGTAGTCTTTCTTTCTCCTTTTCGTGCATTTACATCGGCCATTCCAATAACTCTTTATTAGCATCTCGTGATTATGATCTTACCATAAACATCCAAAATCTATGGCTCGGTTATATTTTCTCATTCATTTCAGTCTGATTTTTACTTGGTAGGGGTTTATAGAAGATTTAACATGTGGAAAGTTTATTCAGAAATCCAAGTTGCAAGAAAAAAACTGTGACGTTAATCCATTGCATCTTCTGGATAATACGTAAAATAATTCCAGAGTTGTCATAGAAATAATGATGCCGACATTGAAACGATATGTGTACACGCACTAACTGAAACTCGTGCAAAAACGCGGTGTAAACAGTTATCGTTAATTTATCCGTGGATAATTTGTTAGTGCAAAAAATCCTAAACTAAAACTCATGACGGTATTAAATGAGATAAAGCTGACGGATTATGATGCTCATTCTGACTATGGAAAATATGAGGGAAATGGAAATTATAACAAATTGGCCATAATATGGCAAATTAATCTCACGCAAATCCGTTTCATATGCTTACGGTTTTAAGCGTGAATGTAGCTGTAGTGTGGCTGTTAACGCTAAGTTCTGATCCCGTTTCCTTTATTAAAAATTTATAACTGAAGCCTATTCCTCCCTTCTAAAGGTGGTGCTAACTTATCGGATGCATGTAAATAAAAACGTTTGAACTATAATTTGACATAAGGATGCATATTTTCACATTATTCAATGCTTGCTTTTGCATGATCTGTTAATGCAGTTCACATACAACGTTTAATTTCTTCATAAACGCTTCCTTTTTCGCCTTGATCATGTGACCACCTGGTTAAAATACAAAGCGATGTGAACTTAAATATCGACACTTTAATTTTTGTGTACATTTAGAACAGTTTTGATTGCAACTATAAAGCCCTTTATTTCACTGCAATGCATAAAATATTTAAAATCTTCACTTAACCGAAATTTTTGCGTAAAATAGTAAATTTAGTAAAAGTTAAAAATAAAGTATTTTTACATTGGGAAATTACTATGCTGCGTCGCTGAAAACCTACTCAAAATGATCGAGAGAATTTTTGAATGATCTATTTGAATTAAAAGATATTTTCATTTGTGTATTCAGGCTGCACAAATATTTTCTTCATATAATTGCAGTCCATCACACTAGTGTTTAATAACTTTAAGAATAATTTATCGAGTTAATTTTTATGGTTTAAATGTTATGAATTATCATTATAACTCTTTGAACCAAATAAAGGTTGAGTAAAAACAGTAGTGTTTCAATGGAAGGGATGGGAAGTTGAATATATACACCTGTTCTGCTTGAAAATTTAACGCGAAACTCGCCAAGAGAAAAAAAATTTGATTAGATATTTTCCTAATTTTACCGAACACTTACTTGTGAAAATTTCCGAGCTTATATTTTAAAATCAGCGTTCGTTTATCTTACCTTTTTATTTCCCATCCCTTTAAGAGCAGAACAAATTGATTTTGACATGCTTTCGATGAAGATTTTTTTCGCACTGCTTAAGTTGACTTGATGGGCAGTTCTAATTGATAATTTTCCAATGCGTTAACGTCAAATTTTGTCATCCATCTCTGTCTTTTTAAATTGATATCATGGTTTAAAAGGGTCTCTTAGAACATCTTGCTCGGCAGAAAATATACTATTATATGAATAAATACTTGTGGGAGAGGAAAGGTAAATAAAGATATTGAGGACAGCTAGACGTTGAAGGAAACCTGATGAGCACTATTATGTGCATATATTTTGTCAGACTTTGCTTGAAATTTTATCTTTTCTAGAGGTTTTATGGTAGATCATCAATTGATATCGATTTTTCTTCGGTTAGAGTTATTTTTTCTATTTTAAGTATAGGAATAGATTTGTCAGTTCGTTATATATTACGGAATAGATAATTTAAAATTATGGCTGTTAACTGAAATTAATTCGGAAAATGCCTTAAAGTAAGTAATAGTAATATTAGCTAATTGCTATAAAATTTACAATATTTTTATATATAAGCATATGATATTTGTTCACAAATGTAAATTTTGTAATCGATTAACACATTTATGAAAATCATTTGGCCGTTGATCATGCAACATTTCTTCACTGTATTATTTAAAGTAAATATAATACTGCTTTAATCTGATTATGTTGGTTGAAGTTTTCAGACTCGCTTAATTGCAAATAAAGAAATTTGTTTGTTAATTGGTTCATTGATGGAATTTTTAAAAGAATTCTTGCCTGTGCGAAATGTAATAACAAGCGCATCACATTCAGACGCGTACTTTATTGAGATAAGTCATTTAGATTGAAGTGAGACTACAACCATCCTTTCGTGGTGACCAAAAATGTTTACTACTCACCTAACAAACTGTACGTCCTGGACAATGGAGAGTGGCTCATCTTAGTTGTCTTTAAAGTAGAGAATCTCAGATTTGATATTTTGGTATGTTGTAACTATCACTAACTGGTTTTAACACGATCCTTATCATAACTCTTAATTACGTAGAAAATTCAATGAGCTGTAAGAAATAAATGTCTTTCGTATAAAGCGTTGGGAAAATTTTAAGGTATTTTTTGGAAATCCAAGGATAATAAATATTATAAGGGTTCACTATAGATTTATTGAGGTGGTCTTATATGGGATCCCTGAAATAAATATATATTTTTTCTTGAATCAATTATAATGGTAACATATATATATAGTAATTATTTTAAGTAGGTATATAGTTATTTTAATTATATAACTTGGATCGAAATAAATAGAATGGTTTGAAATTGAAAATATTCCAAAATGACAAAGAAGTTAATTTTCATAATGTCTTCATCGCCGGTTTGAAATTTACCTAAAATATACGCTCAGAGGTGAGTTTAGCTACTTAAATCATGTAAATCTTCAGAACGTGCTACTCAACGGCTTACCAATATAATTGCATCCCCTAAAGGAAAGGCCATTACTTTCGCGGTGCATTAGTGTTAAAGAGCCCACAACTCCATCTTCGCCGCATAATCACCATAAACGATCCACGCGAGTCAGAGAAGCTTCGGAAATCGTATTATCGCGTTATAAAATTCCTGGATTAGTTACGGTAATGTTCAAAGGGCTCAGAAAACCTTGGAAGATGGAAAGTATTGCCAAAAGGTCGTGCACGTGATACAAGTAGGGGCTATTATGGTTAAGAATAAATGGCAGGCGATTACGTATTTTTGCGAGGATCTGCGTATCATACGTAACTGATTATTATTAATGGCGGAAATTGCGTAGCTTTGACTGATGAAGAAATTAGCACTTCCTCAAGGTGCACTTGCCTCGGCATGATACTGCTGGAGTCACGCTTACCATCATCAGGATATGAAACGGGTTTGCATGAGATTAATTTTTCATATTAAGGATAGTTTATTATAACTTCTATATTCTGCAATTTTACCATAATTTTCTGGATGAATGAGCATCGTGACCCGTCAACTTTATCTTATTTAATACCGTCATGAGTTTTAGTACTGGATGTTTTTTGTTGCACTAAGAAATTGTCCATGGATAAATTAACGATAAATGTATGTTTCGCGTTTTTACAGGAGTTTAATAATAACCTTTCGGTGTGTGCGTGTGTTTACGATTTATCGAATTCAACAGTTTTTCAGATTAAATCTCAGCGGCTGACTTACAGATTTTAATAGACATTCCGTCCTATCTATGTCCTTAAGAAATAGTATAGATATTTTTGCAACCTTGAAAATATACCATGCTAAGTTGGCAGATTAAAATACTTTGAAATTATTCTTATCTGGATCAGAATCCTGAAATTAAAGCCACAATTATGCTAGGGATTTATGTCTTTTCATTTTTTAAATCATTGATATTGTATTCATTCTATTACGTTCTACCTTTTATAACAGTTTGTATCACCTTTATCAATCGCGCGCAAGCATAATTTATTATAAATGAGCGCAAATATTAAAAATCCTTATCGTTATTGATATAATTAACTGCCGAAGTCCTTGTAATTCTCTTCAGCGCAATCATCTTCACTATAATTCTCTTATCTTTAATTATATCTCATCTCATCTTTTTTTACGATACATTATTACCGTCGATCAGTTTTACACGCCCACGTCGCGTTAATAATTAAACCCGTCTCGCGAAGGTCATATAGTTGCGAAATTTATTTGAAATCGTTTTGGTTGCAGTATAGCTCGTATTTCGCTTTGTAATATTATATTTATGGTAGAGAGAGTAGTTGAGGCAAAGAATAAGAGGTGTATTTAAAATAAGGGAGGAAAAGGAAAGTTTGGAAAGGGAGAGAGAAATTTCTATGACGAGGTGCGAGCAATTTACGCGTGGGACTCTTCTCTTCTCGTTTTATATTTTGGCCAGTCCCAAAAATGTACCGGACAGAATAAAAATCCTTTTAGTCACGCACTGTTCCTCCGGCACCTATAATATCCGGTTTGTCTCGCCACCACGAATTCAAAACTTCGGATTTTACGCTCGAGTTAATAATTTTTCGTGCTCGTTTTGTCTTCTTTTTTTTGCGGATTCAAGCGAATGTAAAGCGGTTAGAATGTACTTTTGGTTTCTTTTTTACTTCAAAGGATTAAATAATGTTACGAATTTTGCTTGACTATCGTCGACTGAATGAGATACTTGCTGGAATTACTTCAATGCTACAATCCACGCCATTGCATAAATTGACTACCCAATAAAACTTTCCAGCAGTTTCGGATTTAATGTTCCAAGCAATTGAAGAATTTGATGAGTTCATTCGACTTTCCGACGGATGTGTTATTTCTCTGACATGACGGTGTAAATTAAACACGGTTCACTAAAGACTAGTAAAAACATCTCTATCGGTGAAATGCAGCTAGAAACATACTAAGAGAGGCTACGTTATTAATATAGAACTCGCTAATCACATGCATATTTTTATTAACTAAATTTGTAATCAACCTCTCTGTCATTTTTATCCAAACACTTAAACATGTTCATATAGCTAACCAAACAGATTAAGTTTAGAAAAGCAGTTTTCTCCGAATTGCTATTCCACGGATTTAGCCGGGGCACCATATGTATAAGTTTCGATTAATTATTAGCGTAACTGCGTTAATATCATTATTATATAAAAATGTTTAAAATAGCTATGATTTATGTCTCTCACGCTAAAACTAACAATTAATTTGTTAATATACCTTTGTAATTACGGATCCAGTTAACTATTAATCTAGGTAGTTGAAATTTCAACGATATTAAAATGCTGACTAGAATTATGAGCAGAGATGTATTTTACGATTACTTAAGAGATTATTATGTCACAATATGATTTATGGAAGGAAAAATGAGCCATGCCTTTTCTTATATCATCTTAAATTCGAAGTTATATACTTTTAAACGCCTCCGTCGGTTAAATTTTATGGCAAATACACCCATTAATTTTTGGAAATGTGTCATAATGCTTGAAAAATCTCTTTCGGAAAGCGTGCAGTTTTTTCCCCACTATTGAGTTCAATTAAGACTCTTTGGCACGCAATATCAAACTGTAGACTGGTTTGACCAGTGGTGCTTTTAGAGGCGCTTTGGTGTAAGAAGAGGAGATTGTGGAGTGAGGATAATAGGGACAGAGGAGGAAGACGCGTGATAAAGACGTAGGGATGTCACCTAACGGTGCATTTTCTACTTGCGACCTACCATTTACGAAAATTACGAGCCTTGCTTCCTACTTCTGTATCAAATTCTTGAATAAAATATCCAAACAATTTCTACGCAGATTAGTTTTTGCCGAATTACTCTATCAGAGTTAAAAAAAATAAATAGTCATCATTAAGTCACTCGAAGCTAATGGACTAATGTTCTGATTAAAAAGCATAGAGCTTGAATTCCCAAGCATAGATTTGGATGTAGTCCCACAATTCTTGCAGATAGTTTTTCTACAAATTTTTGATGCACGGAAAACTAACAAATTTTATAGCCACAATGAATACATATTTCGGATTAAAATGCTACAGATTAAATTAAATAATTTTGCGCAGATTTCGAACCTTCACATTTTTCACCGTAGGTTACTTGCTTGTGATTAAATGTAAAAATGCAGGTCAGTATTATATCAGTTGTTATAGTGCGATCTTTCACAAATAACCCGCCCATCGCACCATATTTTAAAGTATGAAGTGTCCTAGTCATTTTTTTCTTATTAATATTTCTCTCTCAATTTCTGTTTTACTTTTAGTATTTTTATAATTCCTAAAATATTTTTAGTTACCAGAATAATACCAATTTGAATTTTCATGTGGACAAAATATAAATTAACAACTAGATGTAGATCTTAAAATCCGATTTGAAGTAAGACAAATTATCTTAAGCTTTAGCATAAAGAGAAAATAGGCGTTTTACAAATAGTTATTAGCCTTCGTTTGAATTATTTACTGAGTTAATACGATGATCTCCGATAAACATTAAACTTTTGATTTATAACATTAATAGACATTATACCATTTTCACGATTTCCCCGAAATAAATTATTACAGATCTTAGGCAGACACTTCGTTTGATTCAGACGTAATGATAATTGTCCCATAAGTAATTACATTCAACGCCATTCATTCGCGAGTATCTGGAATGCATCTACTTCATTGCGAAAGTGACATTGGGGAGGAAAATTATAGTCGCAGTTGTCACTATCTATTACGTTCTTATAAATTGTTACGCCGTCGGAAACGGCGACTATGTTCGCGGAAAAAACTCCTTGTTAAACTGCTAAGTCGTGTGTTTCGTGAGACAAGATCTCCCTCACAACATACCAAGATGTTTCATTTTGCTGTCCAGACTAGCGTGAGTGCCAAATCCATCCTTCAAGTTAGCAACACGAATCAATGGTGATTAAGGCCTCTAGGGGATTGTGTGCGAGCGGCGAAATCTTGCAAATAACAGGCCTCTTTTGGGAAACTCTACTGACAGACGTCAAAATCAGACGCATCAACTAACAGGGCGGATATTCAAGCAGTCACAGTGTAAGAATACCCGCCGCAGTGTTGTCTCATTCAGTTATTCCTATTCCCCTAAAATGAAATAATGAGTCATTAATCATAAAACGTTAATTAACCTTCCCACAATTTTAATGACTAAGTAGTTAATTTTACGAGCCCAAAAATATGACGTGAAAAATGTTTGTTCGTTGAATAAAAAAAGTATAATTATTTATATAAAAATCAAGGTATATTATTTAAATTTAAGTATATGATTGCAAAATACTGCGCCAAATTTGGTTTATTGTGAAATTATTTTGTATTAAATATACGTTTCACAAAAAGAACGTAGTTTACGGTGATGCGATATCTTCATGGATTTTCCTTCCTATTTCAAAATAAAAACGACTGATGAAAATAAGAAAAATCTAAATAAACGTTCTACTTTTTACGAATTTATAATAGATCTATCGAAACCTGGAAAAACGTAAAGAAATCGATAAATCGGATCTGATCAGCTAATATTAATAGTAAGATCAATAAGTATAGTTTATACAGGAGGTTCAAAAAAATAAAGAAACATTATTTTAATCTCGATCCTTTCTGCGTATATCTATTCATTAATTCGAGAAGTCGTAGATATAACTATATGATTAAAATTTATTTTATTACAATTTAAAAAATAAGCATAGCTAAGTATGTTTTTGCAATATGAGAATGACTATGTACTTGTTTGGTTTTGTTCAATTAAGGGTAAGCATTTTCTGGTAGATAACTTTTTACCCAGAAAACTCTCGAATAATTTCCTCCTCTACATTCCATTCACTCCTTTAGTTCTCAATCATCGCAAGAAAATTTATGTTTTGCCGCAATTGATTTGCTTCAGTTCGTGACAAGTTCTTGGAAAACGAACGATAATGGCTTGAACTCGTCTATTCGGAAACTAAGTAAGCCGGAGCGGCGTATCTAAAAATTTCTCCCAACATTCCAACTAATTTAAACGATGTCTCCGGCACATTCTTAGCGCCCGACAAAAGTCTTAAAAACGCCTTTATGGGTCGTGAACACATAGCTCCACCTCCGATGTCGTTATACTTCTACCCTACCACCCGAGAACTTCCTAAACCACTATCTCATCATTTAGAGAGGTCAGACACCGCCAAGGCGGAGACATAACGCTACAAGAAAAAACTGCGGAAACAAAAATAAAACTAAAAAAAAATAAGTAGTCCGATAGTAGCTTTTGAATTGATGGTAGGCTCTTAAACTATAAATTATTCAGAAGTCGAGGAGGTCACACTCTTTCGCTCTATCTCTCATGGAGGAATCCTTTCCGTCCCAATCGCCCTTCCTGCGACCGCGTGACATCGCTACCTTAAGTTTACCTCTCAGTCACTTAATTGAGCGTATCATTAAGGTTTCGAAGCAGTCTCGAAATGAGATATGGCTAATGCACAACTGTCCCTTATCAGGCCGTGGGTTATAAAACTGAGAGGTGTGTGTATCGAAGAGAGAGGGCGATAGGAAACGGAGAAGAAAAGGGAAATGAGTGCGAATTAATGATGGATATGTTGAGGAAGAATGGGCCTGAAGGCTTGAGTAATAGGAGATAGGAAGGGAAGGGAAAGAAAGAGAGAGGAGGGTATCTGGAAGAATAGGAGAAGGAATCGTGACTGAATGAAGGGAAAAACGAGAATAAGAATGGACGACTGGGCGTGTAGGAGAAGAAAGAAGGAAAAGAAGGGAGGCAATGGAAGTGGTAGAGAGAGAGATAGGGTAATAGTGACCTCCTCGCCGGGGGATGATGAATTATGTGATTCCGCTCGGATAGTTTCATTCAAATGCAATTTATGATTCGGTATTAAAGCAATATCAACAGGTGTGCAGTAGATGGCCTTGTTGCGCAACAGTGTACATACCTGGCCATGAAGTTATCACATCGAAAACTTAGTGATGTTATAACAAGTATTTCCAAATGGAGAAGTAACTTGGACATATTACATCTAAATATGCAGTATAGTTTTTTTCATAAATAACCGTTTAATTTGGGGAAATAGGTAATTTGGGATACTGTTAACATAACAGAATGTAGAGGTGTATTTAAATAAAGAAAAAGGCGTACGAATTAAAAATTTGGAAAGTTGTGAAGAAGATGGCGAGAGCGGTAAAAGGAAGGTTTCAGAAAATGAAAATAGAATAGGAAAATACAGGAAAATAAATATGCCTGCGGGTATCTAAAAAAACAGTCCCATTGAGGAAAACTGTTTTCCTGATGGCGAGAGTCAAGGATTCATTGGAAATATTGGTGCACTTATTTGGAAAATAAAACAAGAGAATAAGAACGACATGAGAGAAAGACTGACACGGAGATGGAATAAAAATTGGAGTCACGATACTAAAGTTGGCAGGACGTTATGTAGAATGACAGAGAGAATAGAACTAGAGATAAATAAAAGGAAAAATGGGGAGGAGGGGGGAATAGCGGACAAAAGGGGCAAGAAGAAGGGGAACAGTTCGTGTTAGATAGACGGCACGAAAGGAAAATGGCGAGGGATGAAGATAAGACTGGAAATTTTAGGAACGCCGTTTGTGAGAGTTGGAGAAAGGGAATCGAAGTTTGCTTTGTCAGGACGGAGATCGGACGAGCGAGATAAGAAGGAGACATGAAGATGATACGGCATACTTAACAGATTGCCTTGGCAAGTGAGTTTTAGAAGGGCAATTCCACAGCTTCCCGGGACCTCTCACCACCGAGATGTCAGTATCCATACCCTCAATGGAATCGAGGCAAATTGTAAATGCAAACAAGTCACGGACAATAAACTTAAATAACCTCGCAATAAGGATGAAGCGGAAAGAATTGCGTGACTCTATCTCGCCGGATCGGGTTCGATTCTCGCCGGAGGCAGTTCTCGGAGATGGTTGCCGCATTCGAATGAGTCAAAAGGGCGCGCAATCGGTCTTTTATTGCGCCTATTTGTGGGAATAGATGGCGTTTAAGTGATGGTAAATACTTAACACGATAAAGCTCCTTCGTGTTGGTGATGGGATACGATATAAGCGCAATCAATCCTTCGCGGTACTAAACCGGGACACCCACGTGTGGTGGAAACATGTAGACCCTTGGGTGGACCATCGATTAAGATACGTTAAATAAGTATTCATTAAATTCGCATCGCTTGTAGCTGTTCGGACGGATGATAAGGTCGGTGTTTTTTATTTTTGTATGTGACCTTTTTCCTTTCAAGACAGGATTGTCTTTATTTGCAACATCTAATTTAAATCCTCAAAGATTCGCTGTTATTAAGGATCGCGTAGATAGCCTACATCAGTGGTGGGCAACCTTTCTCTGCATGGTGGACTGCATTGGTGGCAGTGAATCCTTCGGTGGGCAGCATTGGAAATTGTCATTGAATTATAGATAACTCGTAAGTTATCTAGGGATTCTTAGGCACCATATGCGTGGAAATCAAGTTAGAATTGGCTTTTTAGGGTTAACATTTCAATATTTAAAATCATGATGGAATTCAATCTTTTTTAGAAATATCTTTAAGAAAAAAAATTAAAAACTGCATTAAAAAAAATTACTTCAATTGAGAAATATTTACTAAGAGGTCGACATTTAGCGTTGGATATTTTTACAGATTTTGCTACATGGAAAATAATATTTAGTAGTTAATTAAAATAAACGATAAACGTTTTGAAAACTATGAAACACTGGCGGTGGGCCGCATAAAATTGCTTAATGGGCCTCAGGTTGGGCACCCTGTCCTAGATAGCTCCAATAGATGCAAAGAGGTTGAAAAAATCAGATGAATACGCTTGCCGACAAAGCTGTCGTCTCCAGCGGCGATTTGCTATTCTACTAGACATTCTATTCTGTCTTATTTATTACAGAAACAAAAGCATTTTCTGTCAGTTATCTTGAAAAAGTATGGCAATGATGTCATACAGCATGGGTGGGAAACCTTTTCCACATGGCGGGCCGCATAAGTGGTGGCGAATCCTTCGGGGGGTCGAGTTGGAAATTGCCAATGCTTTGGCGGGCCTGATTAGAGTTTAAATCGAAGTTACTGAGAGATTATAAGGTATCATATAAGTGGAAATCAATTCTAAATTAGAGTATTTAGGATTGACATTTCAGTATTAAATGCTGCTTTATTATCATTATATGGATTAAAAAATATGAGTTAATGTGTTAAATTTTACGGATCTCTTTTGCATCATGCTGCCCGCGGGCCGGAGGTTCTCCGCCCATGTCATACAGTAATGAAAGATATACATTTGGAGATCGAACCTGCGACTTATCGGTTATATCGAACACGATATACCAACCCTGGTTCATCGAATCTTGGGTACGCCATGTCACCCCGATAAAATACCTCTATTCCACATACCATGAAGATATCTGAAATGGCAAGATCCACCACGAGACATAACTCCTTAATGTTTCGGATCTTTCTCTTTTAAAATACCTGCTACAATCCTCATTCCTTTTTTCCTCTCGTTCTCTCTCCCCTTCCGGTTATTTTTTATTTAGGGTGGGACCCGGCAAGGAAATACGCCGTTCGTATTTTTTAGCTTTTTTTATTCCTCCCTTCAATTTTTTTTAAGGAGAAGAAGAGGGGGGAAGCCGAGGGAGCGAAGAAGGGAAGGGAGGAGGTTTTCGGTCGGCCCGACAAGGCGGCGCCTCCAGCTCTAGAGGGTTTATTTTCTTTGGCGAAGTTGAGAATGCTCGCATCACACCAATACACGACTACCTCACCCAGTCCCTTCAACCTCTATTTCCTCTGGCCTCCCTCCTCAGCGCCAAATCTTCTTTCCCTCATCACCATCTCTACCTTCCTATCTGTTTTTCTTTACCACTCTTGCTTTTCCTCGCCTTGGTACACATACTCCTTGCAGAAACGTCAAAATCGTTTGTAAGGTTGTGCATGGTTTGGGTGAGATCATCTTTCCCATGGTTACCAATCGGGTGACCCTTTTTTGTCGCAGATTAAGGGCTAAAATCGGGCTTGATATCAATTTTTTCCCGAGAGAGCTCGGTATCCTTTGCAAAGTCTACATAGATACCGTATATAACTCGGACGCGACTGCCATAAAAAATTATCGCCTCGAATTTGTGGTCGATTCGCCATAAACGACGATGGGAATTAATTGGTTTGTTTCCAAGACATTAATCGAGTTGTCGAACCGCTATCAAAATCGGAGATTGTTTTGGTCCCCCGCAGTTAATTTATATTAATTGATTTTGAAATAAAACGAAGGAGAAGTATCATTCGTTACGACGCATAAATATTCCCTGGAGATGCCATCTAAATTCAGTGCCTGTTATATTTGAAATGCGGTTTTGCTTTACGGACGATGGTTTGAACAGTTTAATCATTTAAAAATATATTTAAATTAATTATAGCCAATTTTGCAAGATGACCATTGATTAAAAAAGTCGAAACCTTTATTTATATAGGGCATCCTTTTGCGGCCTTTCGTAATAAAATGCCACTAAAAAGTTAAGCAGGTTTTTGCTTTAAGTACGTATCGCGGCGATTTATTTTACATTATATAATAATCGCTTTCATCTAGGTCAGGGGTGAGCAATCTTTTCTACATGGCGGGCCGCATCCTTAGATTAGAGTTTAGAAGTTACCTATATATTCTGAGGTGCCATTCAAGATTTTCATGGTTAAAATTTCAATATTAAAATTTTTCTATGAAAAATTTCATAAAAATGGATAAATTTGTGTGTGAAATTTTTCGGATTGCTTTTTCATCATATCTTCACAGGCCGCCCAAAAACCCTTCATGTGCCGCAGGCTAGACACTCCTAATCTAGGTCATTAAAATCATTCAGTCGGATACTAATCTATCCAAAAAAATTTAGTTTTGCGTCGCCCACACTTCTGCCAATAGTTGCAGGTGGTTCTTGAGTTACACTAAAATTGATGAGAACTAAATCGAATTTGCTATTTGGAAAGAGATCCGTCACTTCATCTTTCTCTGCCACACAAGGTGTCATTTAGACCTATCTTAGAATCGGATGGAAAATTATTTCATAATTCACCATCTGTTTAGTTTGTATTTCGTGACGACGTCTTTAGCGAAGACTACGGAAACTCTCCTCCTTAACGAGAAAAACCTTTCAAAAGGTTTCAGATAATAAAGAAAGCTAAAGGTAATGATTGAGTGGTACTTCGGTAGATTCACCATTGGTCATCCGAATGGCATGTTTGTCAAAGTCAGTGACATGGAATCAAATTCGAAAGCTTTTCGTTCCTGTCACACTAAACAATTTTGCGGCAAGTTGATGTATATTTTGAAATTTCCTGTAATGAATTTCAGTCTAATTGTCATAAAATCCACAATACTTTATGATGTATTTAACTATTTCTCACAGGACATCTTTAAGTTCATTTTCTTCTGTATTTTTAAGAAGTTACTTCTAATTCCCTTTTTAAGTATATGTTAAAGAAAGACTAATTGATTTCTATGCATTTGGATTTTTCTCGATTTTCAAAATAATATTTCAAGCTCCTCTATCTGACTCTAAGAGTCTAGAAGAGATCTTTCACACTCATTGAGTATTGGATGTCCTGATATTGTCACCTTATGGCACAATTCCACCCACAATCGCCGTTGATCCATTTGCATATTTTTTTATAAAAGCATCAAAATAAGTATCATTACCTGAAAAAGGTTTTCCTTAGTCCATGCTCCATGATCTAAAGCAGTGATGCTCAATCCTTTCTGCTCGAGGACCATATAGCACACTTCCACACTCATCGCGGTCCTCAAGCAGTCAAAAATTCAGTTGAATAATAATGGAACAAATAGTATCATGTTGGAGATCAAACGAACCTTATTTGTTTGAAATGTATTTATCCAGTATGGGGATATAGAAGAAAGTCGAAATATATTGTTTTTATTATTTTCTATTTTCATTTTACGCCACAAGGTCCTTTCACTGTTCGAGTATAACTCATGGCAGGCCGAATTAAAACTCTCCGAGGGCCAGATACGGCCCGAGGCCGTAGTTTCGAAACCACTAGTCTACGGACAAAGACACAATAATTACTTCATTCCTTAAAATTTCTCTCTCCAAATGTTGGAATGTGGAGCCAACGAATTAATTTTTATTCAACTTAATATATGTATCTCGTAATAGTTATTATCAAATTGTTTAGTAATAATAAAATAAAAATAATAAAAACAATTCCGTTTTAAAAAATTATTTTGCTGGAAAAATATCTCGTTTCTAAATGTTCATAAAATAAATGCGTAAATTCTTAACTTTAATAGTTCAATCACTTATTATTAATCACCAGTGAGTATTTCAACGCTCAAAACTCACGCTTGAGGGGCATATTCAGAGACACCATGTTTCATCGCCTTCACTCATTCCATCGCTTTAAGTCACCGCTCCCATTCGCATCTCCGTCTTACCCTTTAGCTGAGCTCTCACGACTTCGATTCTAAGTAACCTTTTCACTTCCTCTTATCGGCGAGAGTTGGCTCCTCATTTTTTATCGTCCTCCAACCTCATTCCACGCTTTTTTCTTCTCGGACCTCCTGCCTCAGTATCACCAAACACCTAGTCTCTTAAAGGAATTCCTTCTACCTGTTTTATTTTTGTTTCACATAAATTGCATCAGTAGTTTTAGAACTATAAATCTCAATAAAATATTTTTAACATATCAGATAATTCAAAGTAGTGTTTCAGATGTTGAACTTAATATTTTTTAAATTTATAGCCGAAGCTATCAAATGCTAATTTTGTTTATCAGCCATAAAATATGAGATTACGGTATTTAGGAGTAATTATATCAGATTAAATAGATTATTTTCTTTAAAGAATGCTTTTGAATACTTCATTGTCAAAATCATTTCCATGGTCGCTTTTTTGTACAAATAATATGTATCGAGAATATTCTTCCCTCTCTTCAAACGAGAATTTTATTTGTTGGTTAGAATCTTAACTATGGCTTATCGAATAAGTTCGTTATTAACTAAGTAAAACACGAAATAACTTAAAACCTTTTAACGCTTCAACTGAACGATTTATCTTTGCGTTAAAGAAGGACTAGCAAGTTCCCAGTAATCTAAGGTCAAAAACAAAGAGAATTATTGGAGATTTATGAAATACGAAATTCAAACCTTGGCCAAGTAGGAAAATCTCCCGCAGTTTACGACCTTGTTAAAAAAATATATAACGAAAGGACGGGAAAAAATTGCCGTCATTTCTGCCTCGTTCGCTCTGTCGCCTATCGACAAACGTGGTAAAGGAAAAGAGCTACCGTTAAGAGCTTCTAGACAGGAGAATAGTGGAGACAGTGGAGAGATACCAGGAGAGAGAGAGAAAGAGAAAGAAGCATCGCATACTAAAAACTTCGGCACGACCACAGGAGTAGGCAGCGAGAGACAGGTCACCAGCGCTGCCCGGAAAAAAGAAAGCCCTTTCGCAGTGGTCCTGCTCCCCTTCCACTACCTCGTTTTCCTCACCCTCTCCCCCATCTTTCCGCTCCCCCCCCCCCTCACGCCCCCCACTTCGACCCTCTAACTCTCCTTATCCCTTGACGTCCGGCCTCCCAACGCCCGACTTCTTAAAATGACAAAAATCTAACACGGCGTGAAAATTCTGTGTCCCGCCATGCGGACCACGAGGCCTGTAATCCTCTTTCACGTCCGAGTCGCCGCCAACGGCGTATTGGGCACGTCCTACGGAAACTTCGCCTTCTCTAGGAGCGGATTCGCTACTGCCTCTTTCGCCAAACTCTCTTTTCTTTTCAAAGCTCCTTCCTTTCACTCTACAACTTCTATCTCCCACACCAATCCCTCTTTTCAACTGAGGAACACCTGTTCTGGTTTTGTCGTCGTCTATGCTTCGGAAAGTGTCCAATTTCTTCGCAAAAAAGAAACTTTTGTCTATCTATTTCGGAATAGGTTTATTAAAACCGGGAGATATAGGGTTGTCGGTAAAATGCTACCTCAGCCGGGTGTTTATTAAGGATTTGCCTTTGCAGATTACCGAGGATTAGAAAGGTTTTATCGTAAACTGAAATAGTACATAGCGGTTGTTGTTACAGTTTATCGCAAGATATTAGGGTTGTTAGCCTCGGACAACTGCCTAGTTTTTATATACTGACTTGAGAACAACTGTAAAATGTTGTTTCCATGCTTTGTGGTATTCTGCAGTTGCTTCATTGTGTGAGGAAATCCGTTCAGTGAGCCTAGGTCCCATGGTGGTCCAACTACCGCTAAATTGAAGAGGTTATATTATAACAATTTTTATTGCTGATACTTTTATTATATAAAATATAGGTAAATCGATAAATAGATTTATGATAAACATTGCCAGTTTTTGACGAAACAGAGGGTCGCTAAGATAGAGATTTATACTTTGTAGCAAATAATTCGTGCGAAACTGATTTACCCTCACCTTAGCATGACAAGGTAAAAGGGGTTCTATATTTTTAATTAAGGTAGAAAAAATAAAATATTGCCTTTAATTTGGCTCGACTTAATAATTGAAGATGGTATTTCGTGACTCCGGATATTCTTACCCTTGAAGACAATATTTTAACGGGCAGCGGCTCGATTTATGGCGTACCGTACCATAATCGCCGAAGTATTGTGAAATAGGATGACTGAACGATATCAAAGTGTTTAATGATGTTGCTGATAATTTAAACAAAACATTTTTATTGTAAAACAGTGTTTCACGTTTCTAATGATGGTTTCATTATGTAAAGTTTATGAAATATCCCATTCTAATATAAATTCACCACCTTTCATTTGAAAAATTTGAATAAAAAAAATGCAATTAAAATGAATGGTTAGCTGATTTCATTTCGTTATACCTAAATACTGCCTGAACAGACCTTGTAATGTTGTGTCAGTGCGTAATTTATTATGTCCGGGAAAAATACTGCTAAAAGTTTTTTTAGCAAAAAAATATTTTTTACAACATAATCTGTAATTAAAATACGAAGAATTTTTTCACAACTAAAATTAAATTATTAATCAGAATCATGTCTATTTATAAAGGTGGCATTATAAAAACACTAGAATTAAGATATCGCCAAGGCTTTTATTTAGCTAGATGATTATATGAATAGCCCCTTTTATTTCCTTTGACCAGTTTTTATCTCAAAACTATGTTGCCGAGTTAGCGTCAGACCTTCGTAGCATTCCTCCTTTCCAAGTTTTTTTTGCTCTAAGCTACGGTGATTGGTGGAATCATCAACTAACACAAAAACTCGAAGAAAGAGGCCGATGAGAATTTGAAGAGTGAAACAAGAAAATAATATCTGGAAGGATCGCTGCGGGGCATTTTAAAAGGATTTTCTGTAAGCGAATAAATGACGAAAGTAAAAAACAAAAGACCTTACTTTTTATACCGGACATTTCAAACTCTTTAACTAAATATGCGCGCTCATTAATACGTGAAACGGATATCCGCTAGCTGGAAAGGTGCAATCATCGATTTGTATAAGAACTTTTCATCCTATGCGAAAAACATAAACACTTAATCCAAAGTCGTTAGCGGGCGGCAGTATTAGTGCGTTTTTCCTCCACTAAAATGACACAGCTTTGAACAATTCTATCTGGCTGCCCTCTTATGAAACCTCAGGAGACTACAATTAGGAAAAAAACGTATGAAGAATATCATTTGATTGATTTTTTTTAGAAAATGTGCACGTCAATCTTTTTTTCGGTTCTTTCTAGCTCATCTAAGAATGGCGTTTATGAACAATTCGACACTCAGAAGTATATGGTTTTATTTTTTGCGCAAATAAAATCGGTCAGTTGGGTACTAATTTTCTCTTTTTCTGCCAATTTAAGGACATTTTTATACGATTGCATAGGATTTCTCTCTCTGAGTGCAGACTGTTTATAGTGAGGTTAACTTTTTTTTTAAGGTGCAACCCCTTGGTCTTGTTTTATAACCTGTAAACGCCAAAAAGCGTCGACGCTGTTTACAACTTCCGAAGAATAATATTTCATCGGTCATAAATGTCACTTCGACCCATTTTCTTGCCTTTTTGCCGCAAAAATGTACCATGTAGAATCTTAAAATATACAGCGCTATCAAATCGCGAGATTTTTTACGGAATAGGTGAGGTATTTTCCCCTTTACCTTCGTTACACGAATACAAAAGTGATTCAATATGATAGACGCAATGCATAAATGTTGAAACAACGGAAACAAGGCTTTACGAGCTTGTACTTCAACCCGTGCCCATTATTTTTTCCCTCAAACCCCTTCTATCCCTTGCTATTTCCTTATAATGTGCGACCATCCTTATGGTTTTTGCGTGATATAACTGTGGGATGCAATGGCGTCGTTTTAAATTCAGACTACGCTGTCGCCATCTCTTTGATTCTTTTCCCTTTCACCTTTACCCTCCTCCTCTTTTGGTATACTTCCAACTTCCCACTCTTTCACCCTCTCCCACGCACTATCTCGGAAAGCTGTCATTTAACGAATATCAACTCCGGCTTTCCGATCCGTCTTTTTTCTCCCGTATGAATGGGACGAGCGTCAGACTCCTCCTACTCTCTAGTTGCGCCGCTGTGCATTGGTTGACGTCGTTCATCTGTTTCCGCACGGAGCGAATGCAATTGTGTTGGAGAGAATAGAAGGTCGTTGTCGAGCCAACTATAGAGGAAGGGCTGTACGTAAAGAGAGAAAAAGCTATATTTAAAAAAGGCGACTACCGATAACCATCGATCACCCGTTTGGCAAATAAGGGAAAAGGATAGAACAGTCCCCCTTTACCGTGGGAGTAATATCTCCCGCATTGAGTACAATGGGTTGAATTCGAGGTTTTTGTGCGGTTGTCAAGCGGGTCGCTGGAAAGGCACTTTTATTCCGTCAACTGGGTATTTTTTCCTGAACTTTCTTTCAGCTGTGAGTTAGTCTAAAATATTTTTCGTTAGCGGCCTCTCCTATAGTTGAATACACCCACATCACTGGTCGTTTTATATCCAGATTTTTCCAGTTTCCCTTAAATCTGTAATTAGGGTTTACATAAACACAAAATCTATAATTTGTTGCAAAAAGAAAGAATTTTAAAAAATTACTGACAATATTTGCGATTGAAATTACAACGACGGGTGTCTCCGACTGCTTCTACGGAGTATCTTTTCATATTGACTGCCCGAAGCAATTTCGGAATCCACTTAAGCGAATACCGCCTCGCATATTAATGCATACGAGTAAGACTTGAAAAAAAACTGCCCGGTCCAAAAACCTTTTATACTGGAAAAAAGAATTCATACTGCGGAAGTTATAAATTTCACGCGCTATTATTAACTTTATGGTTGAAGACATCATGTTTTATATTTCTCCGCTCTCAGAAAAAGTTGATAACATTACGTTAATTTTTCGTTTCAGTTCCTTGTATACCAAACGATAATTATAATTCGATTTTAATTTTTCCCACTTAAATTTTTAACAGCAATTTTAAGCACAATAGTTTATTAATTGTTATTGTATCGTGTTAAGTGAATTGTAATTTAAGTATTTCGCTCCATAATGTTTTTATACGTAAGGGTGTTTTTTTTTTACAAATATTTGGTATCATTGTGCATTATGTTCATTTTATGGCATCAAGCAAGGTAGCATCGGCATTGGCATAAAGCAGGGGGAAGTGTAATTATTATTGAATTTTATATAAATATACTTTTTTCTGAAAACGCATCTATAAAATATTTCATTAGTAAGGCATCTAACATCTTAATTTTTCCCCTTGTGTATCATTAATGCAGAAAAATAAATAAGTTTGACTTTTTATAACAATAGGAAAACTTTTAAATTATTTCCATACTTACGAACTTCTGTTGAAGACTATAGGTTGGCTTGACTTCACGTCCACGAGTAGAACCATTGCCGGAAGAAGCAGACTCTAACCTATTAAAAACAAAATATATCATTGCAAATGAATGTATTTTATTTTTTATTCATCTCATATACAGCTCTTTAAAGCCTTTACAATGAATGTAACAACATTAACAAGGACGAACAAACACAACCATACCCTCGGCAGGATTCAAACACTGCGCCCCTAGCATTGGGAGCTAGATACTCTAACCACCCCTCTACCAAGTCTCGAATTATCAAAAGTTTGTCAAGTTTAAAATAAGGTATATCGATACGACCTTGCGACATTTAATGAATTATTAAATCATTACTTTTTTACTAAGCACTAGCAGATAGTTTTGGATATAGCGAATTTGGCACTTACGTGTCATAGACAAGATAAACATTCCATCTATCAATTTTCATCAGTTTACTAGAATCAAAGAAAAATGAATACTTCGTTTTAATTTTATAATAAAATGAACTTTAGCATTATGGAATTTCAGCTTACATCGTTCGATATTTCCGATGTGTTCACGCAGGGATCAATTTTACGTATTTTGGATGTCGCATGTGCGTCGCATGCGGACGCTTAATACTTTTAATAGAACAGTTTTTCCTGTATTTAGAACTTTTATAAGCGGCACTTCAAAGACCGATAAAAAACACCCACAAGCGGAAATACCGGTAAATACGGCGTTGATAAACACCGGATCGACCCCCGGAGCATTTCCTTCGCGCGGACATCAAGGGAGACTGAGGAAGACCGAATGTTGTCCCTTAAGAATAAAAAAAAAGAGGACCACGTGTTTATTGAAAGGGTTTCGGTTCGAGAAAGAGAGAGAGAGAGAGAGAGGAAAAAACGAGTTTTTTTTATACAGTACGACCTCCAAAATTTCCATGAGAATTTTTTTTTATCTCGGCCATTACTACTCATTCTCCTGCAACAGACTCACTTTTCTCCCTATCTCCCTGTATCTTAGAAAGAGAGAAGTGAACTAAGCTTCCTTCACCCTCAAGGGATGCGGGAAATGGATTGGATCCACCATATGGGGTTCGGAGCTAACTCTCAAGCGCCCCCTTTCGACTGATATTTTTATATATCGCTCTGTCTCGCCTTTTCCGTCACTCCTCTCATATTTATGTTCGGGTTTCAAAGAGCCCTGAGGTGTGGGTAAGATGTGACGACTCGCGCCTCCATCACTGCTCCTTCTCTTCTATACCTTCCCGATCGCCTTGTCGTCGACGCAAACACGAATCTTTTTCTATTTCCCCCGGACTCGGGTTTCCGCTTTTTCTATTTTTTTCTTCTTCGGAATTCTTTTTTCGGATCGGTCGATTAGCTAGTGTACCTACACCTGGTGGAGGGTTTCGGTCGATCTAATTAGGATGTTGTATGTACGACGCCATAAGAGATACTAAATAAGGTGATAGTGGATTAGTTCGTCGGTGGACCAGAATTTCTAAGGTATTTTTAGCGGGCAAAACGATATATTTGGTAAACATTCTAAATGAAACAGTACGAAGGCAATGATTCGATTTGCCAGTTTGGCCACGTCATTATGAACTCAATTTGATTCTAAGTGACTTTTCAAAGTAACAGATACGTCATCAGTTTAAAGTTGTTTATACATTTTCATCGATTTTATTGGAAATACTTAGAACGGCTCCACAGAAACTTCGAATTTCGTTTTGTTCACGTTCATATATGACATGAAATTTACTGAACTTAGACATAACATGAAATTAAATTATAATTTTATGATAAAGGTGCCTCAGTTTTCAAGCAATTGAAGCACCCTACTTTTTCAAATTTATTTGTTGGCAGTTAAAAATGTAATTAATTTTTACAGGTACTATATTATATACATTTAAACCTCGATATATGTAGCGAGAATTTATAAAATTCATAAAAGCAGTATGAATTATGTAATGTTAATAAATTGACAGTGACGGTGTTTTTGTTCGTTATAATGAAATTCTCGTTATATGCCGTATTTATTCTATCGAGGTTACACTGTAATTTTATGTTTAAGGATACACAATTATTTCTATTTCCAGTAGGACAAATAAACTAATATATAGTCGAGTATAACACAGGATTTCGATACACACTGATTGTTTTTTATTCATGTCCAGTTCAGTTGGAATAATGTTCTCGGTCAGATTTTGATAGTGATATTATTCCACATGATAATGGTTGCATATTCATGATTTTTATTTTTTAACGTTTCCTGATTATTTGCAAAAATAATGCAATTTTCGATAATCACTTGATTTTGTAGTTGGATGTTTTTTTAGCTTCTCATTTACTTGTACTGCAAATGAATGGGTAGAAATTAGGTTGATATTTCCTGGGCTTTTTTTATTGGGAAAATGATACCTCAAACCTTTTTGTTCCCGAGAAAATTTGCGGTTTCATTTTTGCGTTGCCTTCCACCTCAGCTACGTGTGGAGTCGGGTCAAAGGAGCTGTCATTTATCCTGGCTCTTCTGTCGAGTGAAATGAAACCGACCATTTTGCTCCTCGCCTATTTACCCTTTTCCACTTTTAAACCGTTACAAGGTCCAAACTTATGTCTCCAGCTTCCCTTCCCTTAGATCCTCGGCGCTGTCTTCCACATTGGTTCACTAGGACGGCAAGATCAAAGGGATATGTGATTGCTTGTTGAAATATACATCTGTAAGGAGCAATACCGTAAGCGTTTTAGTGAATTAACGGGTCACCCACGTAGTTGAAAAATTGTTTGCTTATCTGCCTGCCTGAATAGGTAATTGAAGAACTTTCTGAACTCTTAAAGCAACACAACCATAAATCGTTTTTCGTGTCTGTAGAAATCTACAAAAAAATCTCATTTTTTCAGTATAAACTTACATAATTATTAAATATATCTTCTCAATTTTAAAAAGTTTTTTAACGCATAAGTAATTATCAGGACAATTTTAATAAAAATATCACTCATGCCACAATAATAATAATTATCTCTTCAACTTTTGCGTATAATTTTCTCTAATAATACTGGCAGTGAAATCCTAGGTCTGTAAAGGTCAAAAAATTAAATTAATCGTTTTACATAAATCTGCTTATCGATGTTTTTTTAGTTTTCAGAGTGATTTACATATAGTTCTTCGAATACTTATTTATTTCACTTAAATAAATATTTTTATTTCCATATAACCACGAGCTTCGAATATAATAACTCGTGACATTCGAAAACAACGATAAATCAATATTGACGAAAGCGAAAAATTCACTCGATTTAAATCACCGGTTAGGCGAGCGCGAAAGTATAAACCTACAGGGGCTTAAAGGATCCTAGTTGCCAAAGTTAAAAAAAAAAAACGCAAAATCGTTCTCGCAAAACCGGCATTTTCCCTGTCATAAATCAGCTACAGCGCCGGTCATCAATGAAAACATTTTTTTAATGCTTCTTTTTCCGACGGCACGAGAAATATTCCAGTTTTCTCTCCTTGACGAAAGAAACTCTCGAGGGCATCGGCGAAGTTAGACGCGTGAAACTTTTGATTCCCCCAACCGACCTAAAAGACGATCAACACCACCTAATTTTCACCGATTCACATCCCAGTTGGGAAAAAAATCCCCCCCTCCCTCTCCTCCTCACCTTCCTCTCTCCCTTCCTCTCCCTCCTCCCAAGTTCCCACCTAATCCCCTCACCTCGGCTGACAAAAAAAGGCGGCGGTGTCTGGAAAAGAGGTGCAAATTAATGAGTGTGGGGAAAATGCGGGCGAGAGGAAGGGGGAGAGAGAGAGTGAGAAAAGGAGGAGAGAGAGAGGGGGGGGGGAAAGGGGAGGAGGAGGGGGAAAAAAAAGATCCCCGGAGATTTCGCAGCCGCCTACCTAACGACTCAAAGGGTACAACAATTCAGTCGGATTCTTCGCTCTTGATACGTCTTCCCCACTCCATCTCTTTCTGACACGCTGTCCCAATTTGGCACAGTTCCAAAATCCCCGATACCCCTTTCTCTCTTATACCACCCCAGACTCCTATTTTCTCTCGCCGTGGACCAAAAATCCCTCTTTCAGCCCTGAAAACCGTGCCTCCGAATTTTTTTGGTCCAACTATCCCTCTTCTACTAGGTGGCGTTCTCGTGAACTTGCCATTTGTTCTTTTAAAATATCCTTCCGTCTATCCAATTCTTGCCGCGTCATGAGTTGTCTAATGTTCTCCATTTATTCTTCTTTCTCCTCGTCTCCTTCCTGTTCTCTTTACTCCTCTCATTCCAATTGTTTCTCGTTTTCCCTTCTTCCACGCTTTTTCCTGCTCTCTTTTCACTTCTCAATCATCGTACCCTACCGTCTCTCTTATTTCTTTTCTTATTGCTACGCGTCTTCTTCTTCCTCAACTCTTTATTCTTTGACTTCCCAGTTTTTTCATATTACCCATCACAGCGAGTGGGTCCTTTCTTAATCGTCGGCACTTTGCTCTCCTACGCTTCTTCGCCAGTGTTTTGTTATTTTTTTTTTGTGGGCGAGTGAGAACATCTCGCGCGACTTCCCTCTCTCATCACTCGTCTTTTGCTTCCTCAAAGGATCCTTTGTTCGGAATCCTTCTCTCCAATTAAGCCTCCGCTTGCTTCAAACGATTTGAGACCCACAACTTGTTTGCCCAGCCTATTTCCACGAAGTCCTCAAACGTTTTTCTCTTATAATATTTCTATTAACTGCGGCAGAATGGGAATAATTGTTATTTTTTCTTTGTTCCAGTGTGTGTTTTTCTCTTGATCACGCTTCGGATCGGCGGAATTTTTCTGTCGTACGGTTTTGTGTTTTACCGAGTATAGCTAATATAGTAATGAGCTAGTATAGTAATGAGCGAGGCGTTTTTTTTTTAATAGTGGACGTTGGTACTATTCGAGCTGTTCTTTTTCTTAATAAAAATAATCTAAAATAATTTCAAATAGACTAGTATTGTGATATTACGTTCATTAAATAGGTATCTATAACTATAAAATGGCTTTGCGGTTCAATGGTACGAATCCCACCATCTAAAAACTTGACGAAATTTGTCACGTGAATGGGCTACTTCGATGTCATGGAGCCAACTAATATTATAGTTGTTATATCATTGCAAACGCGAGAAAAATCTGTTAGCATTTTCCTGAACATATTATTTTAGCGAGATTTAGATGAGCTTTATCTTTTAATTACTCGTGTTCAATTGTTTTTATGGATATAAATTACGAAATTTGATCTAAAGTTCTTCACTAATATCCAAGGTAGTTTTAATAAGAAACAACTTTGATCATGTTCGACATAATTTAAACGAACTCTTGATGTATTCACAGGATTAGAACGAAAAGCAATAAATGTGTCCTTCTTTAATGCGGCCGGTAGCGCTATAATTATTTCAATTTATAAATTTTAAACAGATTCTATATTCACCGAAACATCTTATTATTCGCGAATTACGACACACTTTATTTATTGCCATTATAAAATAAACGTTAAATAGGGATTACGCCATCATCTCTTACTTAAAGCTTTCTTATTTCTCCTTTTAGTTAACGAGCGAGGTTGTACTTGCCGCTCATTAAATAAACGTCCAAGTAGCTATTTCACTGTCTTCTTTAATACAGACACATTTCGTCGTACATAACGTCCCAAGTACCTACTTGTCGCCGTTAAAGAGGTAAATGGGGATTACGTCGTATTCTCATCCTTGGAGCATTCATATCCCATCGTGAGCGCCGCTTTAAAGTACATGTCGCCATTTAATAAAAAGGCTAAATTGAAATTTCGCCGTCTCCCTTCGGGCGTCCTTTCATCGAGCCTCCTCGCCTTTCATTTCCTCCTTTCAACGACACTTTTCTCTTATCCCGCCTCCTTAAGTCCATTACTTCTTTTCTCTTCATTCCCCCCTCTCCAAACTCCTTACACGTTTCTCTTCTCTCTCCGCCTTGCCTTACAACTCAACCGGCGCGCCGCGGCGTCCCCCGTTCCCTCCCGCTCATCCCTCACTCCCTCTCTCTCTCCTTCTTTCTCTCCCTCCCTTCTCCTCCCCTTCTTATTCTTCTCATCGCTAAACGTGGCGACGTACAAAGCTTTCCTCACCTCGCTCCTCAAAATCCGCTTCGAAAGGGGAGGTTTTTGAATTTCTTCGTAAAAAATAAACCTTTTCTTTTCTTTTTCGGCCTTCTCCCGAGTCCGCCCTCATACCAATCGACGCCCGTGACTCCATTCATCCTAGGACCAACCGTGTTCCACCCATCCCCTCTTTCCCTTTCATCTTAGGCGACACGAACCTTCGTCCCACGTTATTAATTCCTTCCTTAGTTTGGATTTGTATCGGCTGTCGTTCTCGAAAAATCGGATGGAACTAGGCCGACACGTCGACTTGAGAAAAACCCTCTTTCGATCTCCTTCTGAAATCTAATGATATGTACTTATTCTTTCGAGTCGGTAAATCAATCCAAATTCCACGAAAAACTCACAGGGCGCAACTACCTCCACATGCCATGCTCCAGTTTGGAGAAGGTGCGCGAACTGCCGTGTTGGCTGATGGTATTGGGATAAGATAATTAGATACAAATTTACTTCAATAAAAGTCAGGAATTTGACGCACGAAATACGAACAATTGAAGGTAACTAAATAGTAAAAGAAATGATTGCCCACCGAATGAGGACACGAACGTTCAAGTCAGTATTACAAAAAAGCTGTGTGGAAATTTCTTTTAAAAAGGACCACTTACTGATTTCAAACTAAAACTATTCACATTTTAATTATCAAATTACATGTTTATAAATTTAACATTGCAATATATTATTGTGATAAACTAGGAAAAGGCAATTGTTCTATTACATTTTCATGCAAGATGTTTGCATTAACTTATTAGGTTTCATTTCGAAAGTCCACATATGAATGATCGAACAAAATAAAATACACATTTTTATTCCCTTTTCATCAGTCGAATATTTATATTCTTCTCATCCGCTATTAAGTTTAATGTGATCGCTATGAAATGACTATAGATTTTCTAGCACTTTGTTATTAACTTTTTTATTTTCACTCCACTCCGATGAGGCTATATTTTTCTTCCACACCTCTTTTAAATTATTTTTTTATTTATTTCTTTGCAAATATCTTGATCTACTTTTCGTCCGAGTGCTACTCTGACGAGTGAGGCTTACACGCCCTCAATCTCTTTCCTCCTACGCATACAAGACCATCCTCCTTTTAAAACCTTTTTTCATCGACTTGCTCAGTATCTTAACTCCTTTCTCTCTCTCTCTCTCTCTCTTCCACTTTACTTGTTTCGTTTACGAGAAACGTGGGCTGAGCGTTTTTGCGGTACATGCAGCCACTGACCAAAACCGCAGGTGAATGAAGACCTCTTTCAATTTGTCGACTTTCACGCCTGTCGCGTTCTTATGGCCCGTTTATAAGATATTTCTTGTCCGGTTCAAAATAATATCGTTGGCAGCGCCTTTCACCGGTCAGGTAGAAATGCACTTAATCTTTCAATATTTAACTGGTTTTGGATTTGTGTGCCCACGCAACTGTAATGACATATGTGTCGGCCGGATTAACCCAATTAGTAAATAAACTCTTTTGCTAGGTTCAAACCAGAGTAGCTTAGCATGTAAGGAATAATTATATTTAATTCATTGTAAAACAAACCTTTACACGTCTGAACGTGAATCTTACATACTGATGGTATAAATTAACCTGAAATTCAGAAGAATATTTAAAAATCTAAGAGGTTTTAGATACCAAAATTAATTATTAAAAATAATTAAGACTTACTGGAGAAATATGACTTTTAAATACAGCAGAGAGTTATGGTTTAAAGAAAGAGTTATTGTTAAATATATACAAAGTGTATCCCCATATTATGTGTATGAATAAAAAATTAGGTCCTAAGTCGAACCGTGAAAATGACTGTAAGGCCTTAGACTGATTAACTTCTATAAACTTATTTGAATGTTGAAATCGATCTTTCATTGGGACTATTTTCTACTGCAGTCTACGTTTCTAGGCCGTTAAATTCACAATAAAACAAACATCAAACGCCCATCTCCTTCGATAATTATCCCTTATTTAACCCTTATAATGCGTCTCTGAACATGACTAACGCGATAAAGAACTTTTTAATATTCTCCATGCGTCTCATTTATATTTTGGCAAACCCACGAAGCACTCAGTGCAAAGAGCGTGACTCGAACACTCATACTCCACCCTCTTCCTTATCAACACGTGTGTTGCACCAACCACTCCTACGCGCTCGTACAAGGCCCACCCCGGAGAAGAAGGGAGGAACACTCCGACGGACCTTTTACGAGCGGGGGTGGAAGGCGAAAGACATCCCAATAATAGAGGATAGGAGGGGAGGTCGTACCAGGATCATGCGTCTGTCTAATTGACCTATGCCCTTTGGCACGGGGCGCGTGTTTATTCCGCGACATCGAAGTCGGAGACACGAGGGATGCGTAGGCGTACGGCTTAATCCCGGGCTATCATTGGTGTCCCGCCTACTCCATCCGCTCCATCGGTACTCGCACACCCTCGGTAACACGCGAGATCCTCGACGCCTTTATACGAGCAAGTCGTTACACGTTATGTATCGTGACTTACATCTCCCGCGTTGATTTAAAATTCCGCGAATCGTACAGATCTATTTATACGAGGCAAGCGGATGTTTTATTTTGAAAGGTGTGGGTGTAAGGTGAAACGTTATAAAAAAAGAAAGTTCTCCAACAATAAGTTACTTGAACAATCAGGATACATTTGTGATCGTAGACGTTCTGGATGTTGTATGCAAATGAGGAGTGCATTTTTCGATCGAAGATACTGGCAGTATTTCGAAAGTTTTACGACTTCTCCCTTATGCGTGCAAATACGTTGCAAATATAAAGATGTCACTGGAGTCGGGATTAATATCGATTTCTAGAGCACTCGATGGCTTTATCTATCGAGTGAGGTGCTGTGGCCATGACCCATAAATAAAACGTTCCACGATGAATCTGAGAATAATACTGAATTCCGTTAACAATTTTTAATTTATTTTAAAGTTGTATCGTTCAGCATATACGAAAATGAGTAAGCTTCTGAATTAATCTAAAGCTTGACAGGTTTTCATTGGCATAAAAAAATTTCTTTTGTTAAAAACGATGAAACCAGTAATGAGTATTCTTAAAGAGAGAAAAATATTTCTTCGCTGATGTTTTCATTAAAAATTTCAGAACTTAGCGGCAACACTAACTGTTGGTAAGCCTGCTAGCAAGCAAAATCTGAACACAAAAAGAATACAAATAGGTTTATTTTGTGGCGTTGGGTTATACAACCTAAGAAGTTGGACATAATATCGAAACCCGTGTAATATGTTCGTAAGTTAGCGGAGATTGAAAAGTATGATAGGGTTCTTGTATTCTTGTTCGAAATTTTAATCCATCGTGGCCATTTGCATTAACCTTAATCTTTTATAAATTAGGTAACGATTTAGAGTAAGTTGTCAAAGAATGCTCACATCTGTTGTAAAAGTGGTAGTTATTATGTAATAAATGAGAAAAGGATCCCTTCTTTTCTATTTTCTAACGGTAGATAACGAAGCCTGAGGTATCTTCCAGGTCATCTGTTGCCACGCACGGTTTGTTCCAATGTAGTCATTTGGGAGCGTGACTTTTCACTTTATGTTTTAAAACGTCTTTTAAATCCGATTCCATAATAAATCTTACTTAGGCCCAATGTTTTCGTCAGAAGATTGTGCAGTACCCAGTTCGTTTTCAAAACGGTTTTGATTGTTCGAGTTAGAAGCGTGTGTTAAGCTCTACTCGCATTTTTATCAAATTAATGCGAATCTCTAGAAACAAAATTACTGAAGAAGAGAAATTACGCGTAATCACTAAAGATACATAAAATATATGAATCCTAATTCAAGTATAAATGGATAAAGGCTAGCAAATTTTTCAAACCCGCAGTAGACTTGTGACTGTTAAATAACATAATGTTTCTTTGCGGTATTTTTCTCTCTTAGCTGCCACAATAGGCATGTTGAATTTAATAATTTTTCCATTAAGGCTGAAAAGATGGATACAGTCAAAACTTCTTACTCGATAAATGTAGAAAATTTAAAAAATATAAATACGACCCTCTGCTTTTCCTGCCATTTAAAATCCTTTGTATTTGTTGGATTTACAAAACACGATTATTGTTCATGAATGAAATGCAGAATAATTATAATTTTGGATAAATTTAAAATTAAAAACCCTTGAGAAATTTTAATATGCGTGTTAATTAAATTAAATATAATTATTTTCACTAAAATTTAAATTACTTTCCCTAGGAACTAACAGTTTCCTCTCTTTTTCAAGTACGATACAAATATTTAAAACTCGAAAGCAAAATTTCCCCATGATGAGTCGGTTATGCTTGATTGATTTACCGCGTAATTTTTTGTTCAAATTCATAAGCCAAATATATTTAATAGCGCCATAAATCTCCTCGTGCTTGATCGTTTACCATCCCTCCCCAACCCTTTTCTCCACCCTCCCTCCCCCGACTGTTTCTGTCCGTCCACCAATTCCACGGTTCGGACTGCGTGCATTCAAGCGCAATGTTTACACACCTAACGCGTAAGTGTTTGACTTCTACGTGGCCTGCGTCTACCTCGCTTTGACAGTCGCCCGTTCCACGCGTGTATCTAAACAAATCGGCCAAGTCTATTTTTGATCTGTTAGAGAGAGTTGAAAAACTCGAAGGAAGGAAAGCTGAATACATCGAGACGGTATTTTTAAAGATGAAGTCTTCCAGATACTTTTTTTTTGCTTTAACTTCGGTCACGTCTATGGCCGAAGAAAGAACGTTTCACAGTACATCGTAATTTAGGGAAACGCTTAGTTTCGTTGACGTTGAGTTCCATTGCTCGTCGGATTTAGTTTTTAGGCACAGAATATCAATGCAATAGGTTTCTATTTCAGATTATCATTTAAGAAAAAAATGAATATACAGTAGGGATCGAAAGCCAATGGTAATGGCTAAGAATTCTTGAATCCTTTCCAGCTCTCGTTTGAGAAAAGAAGATTAGGTGATTGGAAGCAATTGGGAATTATTGCAGCTAGATCGGTGGCTTTGCAATGAGTTATAGTTAAACAAACCTTGTCCTTAATGATTCGAGACGCTTTATCTGCGTGTTATTTTATCAAAAATATTTTATCGCGTTATGTTCCCACGTCAGAATATCTCCAATAATTAATAAAAACAAGTTTTATTAAATTTTATAACCTTATTCCGCGGTGTTGTTATCGATAAGTGAGTTCTGTTGACCATTAAAATGTTGTAAATCCACTTAAACCTTGGTACACACGAATTAATCTTACAAAAAATTATTTCAGTTCATTAATTTTCCTTAATTAAATTTTTTATTATCAGGTTTTATTTCAACTTTAACATAAAACCGTTTAGAATAATATCTCACGTTCATAATTAATTATAAATGAAGATTTGAAATTATTTTTGTCAGCACAGACTCTATTTACCGCAACCATTTCTGACTCATAATTGAAAACAATGGCCTGATGATTAGACAACATAATTTTCCTAAGAATAGGTATAACTCGGAAGTATCCAACAATTCTTTTTTAAATCGAATGTAGCATTCCCCAACGGACTAGAATTTAACCATTCACTCTCCCCTTACGAAAGGACTAATAGAAAGATCAAAAGCGCATTCACTTTATTACTGCGTTTTTTACGAGGAGAGAAAATAAATAATAAAACAGTCTTAATAAAAGTTTGCTAGGAATGCGGCCTGAGTGGAGCGCTACCCGTCTCTCGTTCTCTCCTTAGGATCTCATGAGGCGTCTTTTTGAGCCAACAGTGGGGAAAAAGAAAGGAAAGGAGGAGGAAGAAATAAAGGGGAAGGGAAAGTGAGAGAGAGAGAGAGAAAGAACCCAGTGTCACGAAAGGAGTCGATCACGTGTCTTCCCCGCCCAGCCCATCACTCACTTCTCATGTCCGAGCTTAAGAAAGTCACCAAAGCTTTTTCACTTATAGCAACGCCATTTTATACGACCGACGCCCGTACTCCTTTCTTTCCCTTTCATACGAACTCGTGCGGCCCCTTTGTCGTTCGGTTGTTTTTCAAGTTAGCTTTTCGTTGCTGGTATTCAAGTGTAGATTGTTCGCTTTATTTTCCCTCTTTTTTTATTAGCCTATTGAAGAATTTTAAGCGATGGCTGATTTAAAAAAAAAATAAATACGCTGCTGTAAAAATATCCCCTTGGATTGGATTAAACGGGTAAAATAACCGACTTACCGTTTTAATTGTAATGTAAAAGCTAGGATTATTCATACATTATAACGAAAATGTTCGTAGTAACATATCATAGGTAGTAAATGAGATAGGAATTTACCTCCAATTATGGATCGATCAAATTAGGAAGCGATTCTTTTCATTTATAAAATTTAATGTCTCTCTAATGTATTGATATTGAGACTCGATGTTAAATTATCTGTATTTTAACCAGAAATAAACAATGGTTGGTCAATAGCATGGGCTGTTTAGTCTTTACATAGGCTGTCCAATAAATCCAGTAATACATGGCAACATATTACTTAATTTATACATTACAATCTAAATAGTTTTGTTGGGATCACTTTATTTCGATTAAGACATTTTCACAGAGTACTTTCTAGTATTAGGCGTCCCGGATTGTAATGAGTCGAGAAGTAACTTTTATGGGCAGCGTTAATGTTTATGATTTATAAACTTGGAATAAGTTTCTAATTCGCGGTAACCAAACAAAAAATTATTATTAATTGGAAAATAATGTATTTTGGCGTATATTATTTAAGTTAGGTGACGGATTATAAAACCCGGGAGAGAAGGAAAAAATTCTTCCGGTCAAGACCAAAATTTTTCTCCCTTTTTTATTTCGGATTATTAATTCTCCATCTTGTTCCACTTCTCTATTAAATGCCTCGAGCAAAGATAGAGGGAAGAGACGGAGGCCCATCGCTCAAGCGCTCTCAACTTTCCTAGTGTCGCACGAGAAATCTATCGAGGATGAGCGATCGTGGTCGTGTATCACTTTTTATTCTTCAGTATCCGACATAGCTCCCATTAGATGGATCGCTACGGGTCATCCATCTTATGTTAGTTTTTCGGTCGACTTTTGAGCGAAATGGAGACGATTGATAGTTTTAGAGAACCCATTCTTCGCTTTACGATTCATAACGCAGCAGAAAAAGACCACCCCAATGGGATGCATTGTCAAGTTGCTCTATATGAGAGTGAAAGGAAGATGAGGAAGTAGACATTTTGGGTTGGGAAAGATGCCACCACCGTGACAAAGCGTGTATTTAGTTCGTTCTGAAAGTTTTCTGTAAACTTTAATCTTTTTGACACAAGTTAGTAAATGTCGACTTTAAAAAAATGAATTATAGAAATTTGAGCGAGTTTTTAGTTTATTAAGGACGGAGTCAGGCATCATTTTTTTATCGTGATTATAAATAAATTTCCCCTTCCAGCAAGTTACTCGAAACTATCTAGATATATTTACGCGAGATCAAAGAATAGGATAAGAATATGTATAGTCATAGTTAAGTCAAGCTCCATTGGAAAATTCAAAAATGAAATTTCGAACTAGGTCTATCGCTTATACCGAGTAAATTCTGCAGGAAATTTTTTCATGTGTAATTCCATGGAGTAAATCGATAAGAACAAGGTCATTGAGTTCCATTACAAAAACCCTAGCTTTAATAAAATTGTTTATGGCGGCTCTTGAAGGAGGCAGTGGCTACTCTCTTCTTCATACAATTCCTATTTTTTACCTTTCATCTTTCGATACCGTTTTCTTTCTTCTTCCTATCCTCCTCTTTTTCCCCCCTATACGCTCAATGCGCACTTTCAACATGACAGTAATAGTGGCGATAACACTTTTCAGCATCTCTCGGAGAGAGCGCTGCAGGCATGTTACATCGTCTGCTGCGCTTCACTCGTTCCTATTGTCAATTTTTTTTAATGATCTCCCTCCGACTCCACACGAGAGGACTGTTGCCCGCAAATGCTCATAACCTTCGCTTCCTTTATTGGAGGTCATCCGCGGAATGATAAAAACTTTTGCGGGAGACTTATTTGACGCGTCTGTCGTAAAGCGGGAGGCATGTCTCGGTTTTTAGTCCAGACAGACACCTTTTTCCGCTCTCCCATGTGGTCGGGAGTGGCCTACCCCCTCCTCTAGAAAGCAGAATGTGCTGTGTTCTTCATCCTCCTTTTCCGATTTTTTTTTATTTCCGCCGCTTGAAACGTGACCAGACGTTCTTTAAGCGAAAACGTCATACACACGTTCCAAAGATACTGGCGAGGAGAAAGCAAGAGGCTTTTCGCTTTCTTTTACATATCGTCTCTCGTCTTGCGGCTCGAGTGAGTAAATAATCGGTTTATCTGGTCTGGGTGCACGTGCAAATACTCGCACAAGTTTGCTCGGCCTTCCGAGGCCTTTTGATTTAATTTTGTTCCTATGAATGTCGTAAAAAATCTAGTGACGCCATAGAGTTATTTTTCGCTGTAACAGCACGCAGAATTTTTCAGGAAATGAAACTTGCAGAAAACCAGAAAACCCCCATTTTCCCTCTCCCTCACTAAGATTAATTTATGAGGTGATTTGCAGTTTTCATCAGTTATATATATATTTAAATTTGAAGTTAATGTCAAGATTGGGTGATTTTATTTTATTTTGCAGTCCCAATAAATTATAATGATTATAATTATATACTTAAGAAATGTGATCCGCAATTGATGTTTTCGCTCGTGCTAATGAATTATCTAGCTTGTTTTCAGTTTTCCAAAGCTCTCGCGGTTACATAATTTATTGTATTAATACTAAAGTGTCTAACAATTGAAATGCTAATGCATATATGTATGGATTGAGGATATTCACAATATATCACGGCAGGTACGTAATTTCTTTATGCAAGGTCTTCGGATGAACGTTTGCTTCCTTTTTGTTTCTATTTAAGGATTCGGAGGACCTCGTTATGTTTTTCTGCCTCTCGTTTTTATATTCCCTTTCCGTAGAAGAAAGCGTTATTCTCGAAGATATTGCAACTTCAATTGTACTTTGATTAAACGCACATTATTCCTCGCTGAATGAGCTTTAAAAAGTCTCGACGTAAACCTCAGAACGGCGGCAGTTTTCAAGAGAATGGAAAGGAAAAGATTTACTTTGACGAAAGAAGGATTTAAGACGTTATCATTTGGACATGTTACACTAAAGGCCTTGAGATTTAATCCCTTTCTTACGTAAGCAAGCACTTTGGAGTATTGCTGCAAGTGATTGACTGATTGAAGGACGCTTTCTGAAGAATAGGTTCTCGGGAGCATGGAAGTTACGAACGACTGAGCATGGATGTATTCCATAGCTTCGATTTTACGCCCATCCTAGCGATGGTTATGGTTATGAGCATTAGCGATGTTCATTTTAGTAATGTTCAAGCACTGTCATCAAATAAGAAAATTTACTAAATGATTTCAAATTATTTAATGCAAAAATCAAATCTTGTTTTAATTAAAAATATTACTGGAATATCTACAAAAGTATGTAAATTATGATTTGTTTCACAAACGATGCCGATTATGAATAGACTTTTCATGTTTTAAATGTAAACAATGTTTTCGTACGTTTCATTAAGCTTTTGATTTATCATGCCATAAATAGTAATGCTAATTGTGTTCAAGTGTGTCATATTAGATCTCAGCCGCCTTGAGACGATCTTACTCAAAAAATATAAACGAAGCGTAAATATTTCCATGCATTGGTGATATTTCATACCTATTGCGAAGGAATTAATGGAAATATAGCTTGTTGCAACACAAAATATGGCAAAGCCGTGCGTGAGAATATATTTGCTGCGACGATTCATTCATAAGTTGGAGTTACGGCAACGTGCCACCATGAAAGTCTATTGGACGTGAGCTGTCGTTGTGGAAAATGACGATTCCGATGATATATCGCGATAAGATTTAAAGCTTGGATGATTTTTCGCTTTAGTAAGCAATGCTTCTCGGGTTATGGATAATGGAGTAGAGCCGTACGTTTTCCATACGCTGTCGCGCAGCTTAATATTAAAATTATCCGATAAATTTCCGGTCAACAATAATCGCTAAGAATTTCAGTCGTATCTTAAACGCCCGCATAAAAAGTTTTCAAACGTAGGATAATTCTTTTGCCTCAGTTTTACAGTTGCAAGTGGTTAGCTCTTCACGATTAAGGCATGACTTGCCAAGATTCAGGGGTCACATTAATATATTCTAACTTCATACAATGGAATTTGAATGAGCTAAAGACAATTAAAAATCCGACTATGTTCCTTTTAAAATACTCCATTTGCATTTATTAGGAACAAGTATAATTAAACCAATTATGTACACATTTTACGGATTTGCACATATGAATGGCATCTAATATAAAAATTTCTTGACATTTGTGCTGTTTTCCAAATTTTCATTTTCGTGTTTGTTCGATTTCCTTAAGATTCTCATTGAGATCATTTTCTCTCTTTGTAGCGTGAAAACTGCAGATGAGACTGGTGAGATTATCAATGACCGGTTGGGCTTTCTACTCGCACAGACATGTTGAATTAGAGGAAGGGCATAATTCATTAGAGAAGGTAAGTCTTTAACTTTTATCCGATAATTAAGCTCCTTGAACCTTCCCCTTGTATCACGAATCAATAATGTAAATATATAATAAGATAATTACTTTGTCAACCATATCCACTGGCGTAACCAGCCTATTGCTGAACTGATAAATCGCACAGTGAATGAGTACCCATTTAACAATATGAGGATTAATTCTTTATTGAGATTTAGCATGGTGTTTATAAGATACCAAGGAGGTTTAAATGGCATTATTGCTCTGGAAGATTATACCACCAATATATAACTCAATTCATCTGAGGCATAAATCTTGGCGTTTAAAATTGTTCAATACGAAAGGCGATTAAACAAATATGAATATTCATGATTCCGCTTGATAGTCACTACATCAAGGTAGAGTTACAGTAATGATTGAAAAATTAGTCTGAGTCATTTAAATACATATTCGCAAATATCAGCTTAGATTTTTATGAAGAAAAAACAATATACAGCTTATGGGACACCCTGTATATCATGCGATAGGTTCTAAAGCAGTGGTTCCCAAATTTTTTTATGCGCGGCACCCTTTCAAAGACGGAATTTCGCTGTACTCCTAACTTGGAAAAAAGTTTTACATTTATACATGCGTGTTTAGACTCATCCATTTGTTGCTACTACACCATAATCAATTTGTGAGAGGAAATATTATCGCTTTAGTGATCTAACAACATATTCAAATCAATGATTTATTTTCTTAGCCAAGTTGTTCGCGACACCCCTAAGAATCAACTAAGGCAGCCAGTTTGCATATCACTTCTAAGGTATCATTATGACTCAAGGGAATTAAATTCAGGAATAAATAAAAATACTCAATAAATTACAACGTATATCTAAATCGTTTTTACTTTTCTTAAATATCAATTAACACATTTTAAAAGTTATTGGCAAGTAATTTGTAAATATATGCACGGCGATTAAAAGTTTGAAGTGACATAAAATATTTTTACCGGACAACGCGATTGCTATTCAAAAATAAAGATTGAATATTTGAATATAAATTTAGATTCTCGATGCTTAAAATGCCTCGTAATTGATTCGAGGAGGCAGTGTTGACCACAGGCGGATTAAAGTTTTATCGTCATTTGTTTGACGAAGTCCGGAGGTGTCACGTATGTGCGGTCATTTCAGCTGTTTCTCAGGTGACTGGGCCAAGGGATTAAGGATTATTATTCGCAATTGAATACAGGGAGGTTGAGGCGGAGGGAGGCATGAATATCCGCCTCTCAAGGAAAAAAAAGAGCTCTGAAATCTGTTGTGACTTGGAAACCCCAGCCGCTCGGTAAATACTTTCGTTCCCCACCTTCTTTTTGACGCTCTTATCGTCTTGCCTTTGATGCCGTGTCATATAACATTTTAATAAAACCATAGCAACGTTAAAAGCCAATTCAAGAGAAGGGATTGTTTCATGAAAAGGAAAACGTTATTGATAATATGACCGTAATATATATTTCTCCTTGCCAATTTAAGTTTATAAACGGTTTTTTAAATTTACGCTTCCTTTAAGATGTACTCTAGTTCATAATTGTACTTAGTATCTTACTTTTCATAAAGGTTGACTGTATATTACTGACTTGGCTTTAATTAAAATATCAGTAACAACGATATTCAAGATGATGTCACAAAAAACAATAATTACCATGTTTGCATTTGGTGCGACTCATGAGTGTTGAAAAAAATAAACATTCTTCTTGTTCAAGCACATACTGACAATTTTTTATATGAAATCACTTGTCTAATAACGATTTTAATGCATTTTCGAGACATACCCTGCTGTTCCGGGGCTACAAACTTCCTTAAAGTAATGTAGATAATTATGAACAAATAGTAATTACAACATTCAGACATGATGAATATATACAAATTAATTTGAAATTGTAAGTTAATTATAGCAAAATTTCGAGTATGTAAGGTTACCAGGAATATCTTCTTTAGCTGTATTTCTCGTACAAATTTGAGAATATTATTCTCCTATGCTTTTTCAGTGTAAGCTGAAGTTTGTATCTCTGCTGAAATAACATAACCTACCACGAGAAATTGAAATGTTCCGGTTTTAAGGTATATATATAAAGCTGGCAAATATTTTTCTCAACTCGTAATATCTGAGAACGAAACTCAGACCAGCCATAAAATGAGCTCTCGCGTATTGGTTTATTTATTCGGTTCCGCGATGTTATAATTCACTCAGTCACTCTTGACAGCTCTGACGCCGGCTGCGTCAGCATGATGACGGAATCGTAGCCGCTTCAGTCACCTTTCATGATCAAAGTGAGTTGCTAAGGAAGTGAATTCGTCACGCCGTCTACCGTACTGAAAGTGACACGACTCAGGATGAAGATCGGTAAACGAAACGAATCTCGCTGTGTTAATATTTATTAGGCACGCGAATGAGGAGTGCGTGGTGGAAGATTGATGCGTTGCAATCAGCCTCTCTTTAAGATGCCGTGTAATTACCATATCGCTTCGATAAAAAGGCAACGCTATGCCTCCGAAAAATTGGCGATATATATCTCGAGGATTAGCATTTATAAAAATCAAATATAGATAGAAAATTAAGACACATCGATATGCTTAACGAGATAAATATCGCCACATGATTCTCGATTGATGTTTGATAGAGATGCAGACGCGTTTAGTATTTATCTGCGGACATTTTGCGAGAAAGAGTGGATTTCTTGAAGACATACACTACTTATAGATTAAAATTTTCATTAGCTAAATAAATTAAAAATAAATTCCGATGAAACTGAAATTTAGGCTGAAACATGACTTTTGAACGATCAAAAGGTGTTAATAAAGCGTGTGTGAAAAACTCAGATGAGAAACATTTATTGAGTTTAAAATTTTGCTCATTAGTCTTATAGTATTTTAAACAATTTTTCGAGTAAAGATATATTTTAAATTCCAATTACACTATCGGACAAAGACAACTCTTTCATGACTCTTTGTTCATCATACATGCGTAATATACCTGTTCTTTCCCGCCGGATAAAAAAAGGCATAAAATAGATGTGTCTTAAAGTCAGCGAAAACTATTGCATCTCAAAACTGAGAATGTAAGATCCGTCTGTGAGGATTGTCCATTCAACATATAAACTTGATGGGGTTTCTAGATATAGCGAAATCTGAGGAAACCGGCGAAAATGTCGAGGGACGAAAATGTAAGACGCGCGAATGCGGAAGGGAAGGAGTACACGGATGCGAAAACACCTTTCTCCCTCCAAACCCTCCAGTTAGGAGTTGAGTGATAACCGCGGTCAAGTGTTAAGCGAAGACGGAGCCGAGTGGGTTGGAAGCGTTGGCGGTACGCAGAAAGCGGTGCAGAGTAGCTAGAGACAATGAAAAGGATGCTGTGTAGCAGGAAGAGAGAAAATACGAGAGTTTCCAGTCAAGGAATGGGTCTTAAATAGTTCCAGAGGGGAATATAATTCTCTCTTCTCTCACCTATTCTATCTTTGTTGCTTTCCTCTACTCCCGACATTTCTCTTTTTCGCATTTATTTCTAGGAATTCTCTTCATTCTCCACTCTGTGGAAAATAGACGCTTTAAACGTCGTGGAACATTGCATTCATAAAATATATTGACAAAATTTAAGTGGATTTCTTGGAGAGCTATTAAAAATATCACGAGATAATATTTATGAATGAATGTTTCTCCGAGGTTAATATTTTTAGTAATATTTTCCTTATTTCTTTGTTATTTGTTATATTTAAATCTTCAGGATAATCAGAGTGGTCGACTTAACAACAAGTATAGTACGAAAATGTCAGTAACTATGAGATATATTAAATCCGTGACGATAGTACATACTAAAAACTAGAGGGATAAGTACCTGACGACCAAGAGCAGACAAAAGGTGGTCTATTTTTTTTGTAAGGTTCACATTTAACTTCATGTTATTGGAAGGTAGATCATTCCTCCATCGAATAAATGAAGTATATTAGATATTAAAAATATATTGTTTTGAGTCATTTATAAAAATCGAAGCCGAATCTTATTAAATGTGAAATGCCTTTAAACGGTAACTTTAAGTGAATATTTCAATATGAAAAATGTCTCCAATATAAGTATATTGCGCTTTAAAAGCTCATCTTTTTCTGTTGTACTTGTCCGTTAGAGTGTATCTGGCGAAATAATATTTTTCTTTGTACCATCTTTTAAGAGTAAGTCACAGCGAAATAATGGTCATTTTCCAACGTGCAACCTCCACATTTTGAAACTAAAGCGCCTTATATAGACTATAATTCCTTTCTTTTATCGTTTGTTTTTTGACATTTGCATATTACGCATCGAATAAACATGAGTAATATTTACCATATCTTTTGAATTTCTTTAACAAGGATTATTTTACCCAAATGCTTAAGTTATTAAAGCTTATATTCTCTTCTTTTGTTACTTTGTTCTGAGTTAACAAAAAATTGCAATGAGTTTAAAATGTATACGAAGAAAGTCATTGTTCGTAGTTTAAACTCAAATGAAGAGGCATTTTTGTCTTTCGCTGTCTCTATGAAACCTCAATAGTTTTTGCCTTCTGTTTTACTTCTTTTCATCTGTCAATTTATAGAATAAGAAATAATACGGCAAATAGGTTAAGGGGGAAGGATGCTTCGGGGAAAGAGTCGGATAAAAAGTGATGGTCATACCGCTTAAGGACACCGTGTCTTAGGAGTAGAGCCAGGCGTGTGCCCTCGAGGGTGGAGATTAGAATACGAGAATCTTCGGTCCATTCCTCCTACTCTTCCCTCTACATCCTCTCTCGACTGACTTTCCGTCTTTCCCTACTCCCCCACCTCCTCATGCAAATTTATTCAAATCCTCTCCCCGTGGAGTCTTTCTAAGGAGGAGTGGGTCGAGGAGCAAAAGCAGACGGCGTCTTCAGGTGTTAGAGGAATTTGCGGCCTCCTGCTTACTTTCTATGAGGTTAAGATGGTGGCAAAAACCATAAGTGGCAATTGTCTCAGCAAGGCTACATCCGGACGAACTGCGCAGTGTTTTTAATGGGTATTATGAAATGTAAAAATGCAAAAATACTAACGTGACATCCTTACTATCTTATTGGTTCTAGTACCAGATTGGTCATGCTCAAAATCTTTCTAAAAACCACTTTTTAGCGGTGCTTTTAATAAATAACTATAAGCTTAAATATTTCCTAGATTCCCGAAGAAAAAAATTAAATCATATTCATCGGAAAATGTGCAATTTTGGATTATAGCTATTAAAAGCCCGTCAAGATGTAAGCTTTACATGTTTTAGCACTGTATCCTTAATTTTTTGAAAATGTTAATGTATGCGTGCAAAGACAATCCGAAAAAATTACTCTTTTTTATAATTTCCGAAGATAATAATTGTTAATTTATTTATTTTAGATAAGTCAGAAAGAGCTCTTAAGACCCTTCACAACGATGACAAAGACAAATACATACAAGTATTCCCTCGGCATGATTCTAACTAGTGAACTTAGCGTTGGGAGTCAGAGGCGCTGACCGCTCCTGTAGGTCTACTTTCCGAAGTAATCGTTTGACTTGGCCGTTGTCAAAAACTGAGTCCATAAGAAATGTTCGATAAACTACGAATGACGCACAGAAATATCCCCGCCTACAACGAATAGGAAATTGTAATAAGGCTCAGAACACCTTTAATGGACACTCATATGATGTATTTTGGGTTTATGTTGCCGCATGGAGTTACCCTGGTTACATTAAGAAGAAGATTCGACGATATTTTCAGTGCGTCGTGATTCAAAAGGGATTTAGGTTTATACACCAGACGAAAGAGAAACTTAAGCAGAAAATCTCTCACCCTTTTCAAAATCAAAATGCCCAGGGATTGGTCATTTAGCGCTATCCAATAGGTGGGCATATTTTATACCGCTGAGGGTCAAGAATCTCGGGTCATAACCGTCCATCGGCCGGCTCCATCGTGCATCTATCCTTTGAATCGAATTTTATGACACCGGTTCATTTCGCGATCACCATCCGCGGAAAGTTCTGTCTACTTCCCGATTGGTGATTCTCCTTAAAGCCGCAAGATATTTCCTTTCTGTTGTTCAGAACAACCTCGGCGACATTAAGGTTTCATTACATCTAGCATTAGTGAAGTAATTAGTAATACCACAATCATAGATGTATAACTTACCAGATAATGGTGTATTTTATTTTTATACGATTTGCTAAGGAATGTTTTTTCTGCAGCATTTGAGCTATTCGTGTTGATTTAATAATCATTCTTCTTAACTTTTCTAAGAGTGATCTCAACAGATTTTCAAATATGATCCATTTATCAATCTTTGTATTCACCTTTCAGAAGAAACTGTCGGATTGGTGGAAAATTAAAAAAATAAATTGTAATTACTCATAAAAAAGTAATGTAACGTTCAGAATCTATGATGAATTTTCATTATATTATGTTAAGTGCTGAACATATTTTATAGTCGATAGATAAACATAAGAAAACATTGTGCTGGTTTATACTATTTATGTAGCGAAATTCGATGGTTTAAACTTCTGAATATGTGGTTTACGTTGTTCCATAACAGAATATATTCAAAAGTCATTTTGTGAGAAAACTCTGTCTTTATTTTAATAGATAATTAGTTGGTAAGGTATTATTCCACAGTTTATCGAATCATGTGTGACTTTGTGGCTGTAGGCAATATTATTCATATTAAATAATAGACTTCGTACTTTTTCACGGATTTTTATTTTTGCAATACATATATGTAAATACATTTTGTCCTTAAGATCTATCTCAAATTCACAATTAGATCCTATGCACTCCTATCCTCATCCAATTTACCTTTCTTATCAATTTATTGCTGTATTAGTTTGTGAAGATAAAGATGAAAGTTCCGATAGGAGCATTCTTTGCATCTGAGGACTTTTGTTTTCTTTTAACGGCATGGCTTTATCCGCTCTCCGCTTATTTTTTGTTTCTCTTTTCCACCGAGAACTCTCCACACGTGTAGACCCTCCCTCCCTTTTTTTTAAAATCCCATCCACCCACTCATTCCATATTCTAATTCTCCCTTTCTTTTCCATTTCCCTTTCTTTTACATTTATTTTTCGTCTCATTCCTCCATCCCACCCTCTCCCATCTCCTCACATCCTCGGGCTGCAGACTACTGCCTTTTACAAATTTCATCAGTTGAGGCTCCCTACTGCCCCCTTCAGGCACAAGACAGAAATAGTGGTCGTGACTTAATCCCTGTGTATGTATGTATGTCTGTATATCTTTCTGTTTGTTTCTTTTAGAGTTTCTCGTTTGAACAGGAATCTTCCAGGTTTAAGGCCATAACGGCGCGATAAAAAAGTTCAGAAACCAAAGTTACGTTCAGAAGCAAGAATCTTAGGGAGAAAATCAATGCTGAGTCATGTAGAGCAGTGAATATTTTTTGTCTCAAATAATATTTGTAATAGTTCGTAGGATCCTTTTAAGTACATATATCGAATCATAAGTAAATCGGCAGGATTAACTGCGAAAGTAGGAAATGAGATAGATATTTGAACGAGAAGTTTTATTTTTAATGATTTCAAATTATTAATGAAATAATCATAAAATTTTGCCTATAAAAGGGTACTGACCACCATGACCGTTACTTAATTGTGCAATAGCGATAAATATTCTGGTCCTACAATTAATATTAGTAATAAAAACAATATACGGAACTGTAGTAAAACCTTTGTACCTAATTTATTTGCATATTTTTATTACAATTAAATATGTAATGTAGTAGATTCAACTAAAGTAAAATATTGTAAGAGGCGAATGAAATATTTTTTCCTATTGACATTTTCTATTTAATTCCAGACATTTGGTAAACTTTAAAGATAAGATGAATATGGACAATAATAAATGAAATGCTTTCAGAGTACCACAACTAAAACTCTTTCCCTCAGTCTGCGAAAGCTCTCAGGAAAAAACGCCACGTTCGAAAAAAAAAACCAAACAAAAAACGACAGGTATTAAATGTATGATCTTCCTAAAATGGGAAGGAATTAACGAAAAAATATCAGAAATATACTAATCCCGTCATCTTTCTTGTCGCTTCCTCGAGCCCAGCAAACGCTTCAATTAGGAGAAGATTGCTTTTTGAAGCTGATGCGCCTAAAACCTCAACCCGGAAAAAGACATGTATATTACCTCTTGTTTCGGCTATTTTCGTTTCACGCACATCTCTGAGGTTCCCTTCAAAGCAAAGCCTTCTCGTTTGTTGTCGGCCGATTATCCCGATGTTTGTGATGTGACACGGCGCTGAAGGCTAAAAAAAATCCACTTCTTACTTCTCTTCCTTCCCCACGCAAGAATGGACTATTTTACGCGGGCGTTGAAGCTGACTCAGTGGAGAAAAGGAGATTATGTTTCATTCACCACTGCAGTTAAGAACTCCTGCAATCGCGTACATTGAGATTAATTTACGTTTATCTTATCAGGGGTATTTATACTCTCGGAAGAGAATAATAATAATGGTACACAGTTCTTCCAAGGTTAACGACACTCAGTACTTTTTAATGATCAACGAGAGTAGAAAGGAAAATTTAAAGAAAAAATAGATGGCGATAATATGAAGAAACATTTATTCAATAATCAAAATCAGGCATAATTTAAATTATAACATATAAGCAAGTCCCAAAACCAATCAATACCAATTTATTACAACTAAGTTACCGTTACTTAAATTATCGTCGATCCAAATTACTAGGACCAAGGCTTGTCTTTTCTTCTTATTTCTTAAATGATGAGTATTTAATGAACCGATGAGATATTTAATTTTTTATTTCATGACGGTGGTACGTATGCATTCAAAAAACACACTCGTCTAATTTAACGGAAGCTATAATCAAAAGCTTCCTGCCAACCAGACGTAGTACAGACGCGATTAAATCCTTTTTAAATTATAACGGATATTTTCTCCGACCACTATTTAATGATTTGTATTTTTTAATGTATCTACTTAACAATTTGTCCATCTTCTTTTTAATTCAATTGCAATTCCATTGAATTAATGCGAGCATATTATTTTATTAATAAATCTCTATTAATGATTGATGATCGTTTTAATCAATGAATTAAATGAATTAAAAACCTACAATCTCATATTTATCGTCACGCACATGTAAGTACAAGTGAACTGTTATAATACTTGCTCAAAATCTAACTATTGATGTTCCAGTGATTAGAAAGAGGGTGTTGAAAAAATTGAAATTATCAGCTAATGCTAATACGCTGAAAAGTTCTGAAATTATGAGGAGCTTCATTATTTAAATAGCAAAAATTTCGTCTGAATGATAATTGAAACGTTGAATTATCTTACGTGATTACGAATAACTTTAATTTTAAATGGACGGAAAATAATTGTTCTTTCTGTAGACTTAATTCGATTCTGCTTAAGCTATATTCAAAGAAAATAATAATATGGTAAAATATAAATGTACATAGCTCCTAAATTGAAAACGACCCTCATGTTTACACAAATACATTAATACTTATACACAATTGATACGACACTTTTTTTAACGGCTTAACCATAGAAATCAGGTTTATAGAACCGACTATTTTACGCTTTCCAAATCCCACGTGAGATTTAAAATAAAGATATTTAAGGAAGAAATCTACCCTTTCCAAAAAGAACCTAGGTTTCGACCAAGTTTAGAACGAGCTCTTGAAACTGGCATTCCTGCAAAGAAGCGCGAGTGGATCAGTTTAAATCTTTCGGTGTGGTCTTTCGACTCTGCCTAAATGGCCTCGTAAAAGAAAGGATTCCGCGTGTTGTATGAGGTCGATTTTAGGCTATTACTCGGGAAATGGGTTCTCGGAAGTGAAAGTTGAGCCTTGGATTTGTTTCGTGACTAGTCTATAATGCTAACCTCTCATTTGATGATTTAACGATCGTCCATTTATAGCTGCGGTCTAGGAGGAGTTTCAGCCGTAAAAAAGTGAATAAATTCCTCAAACTAGGACGTAGATTTCATTCATCTGCTCGAAATGGAGATATAATTTAAATCTACGAGTGGTAAAAGTTGAAAATGCTTCTGCTTTACTTGTAATAGGAAACAATTAATGTTATGTTTGTTAATTATATTTTGCCAACATTTCACTAATAGAATGTGAGTAGGCTAAAGTTCTATTCTATCTGTGTAGTTGAGAATGTTTTTCTTTAGACAAATAAACTGTTCTCCTATAGCGTTTTTGTCGTGTCTAGATAAAACGTATTTAAATATCAAACACCAGACATTCCAGGCAACAATGTCAATAAAGTACCTGTGCGAAGTTCCTACATGGGACATCTTTATCTGACAATGAACCCTTTTTGAATGTTTAAAGGATAAGTTAGAAAAATAAGTTTTATGCAACAGTACCACGCGATTTACTGAGACGAAAGCTATAAAATAAATTCTAGCACATACAGTTCTAATGTCTCATTTGCGATTTCAAAATACAATTCACCAAGATGGCCACCAATTGTTCTGGTGAGAATCGTAAAGTTATTTTTAGCACTCTCAAACCACAAGCACAAACAAAGATTCACGTGACAGCAAAATCTCTCTGGGTACATTCGACGTGTATCTACGCATTTTAGCTCCTCCAACGCGCGAGTAGCACACTTTTTCCGCGTTGGTTATCATTGATATTTTTCTGCTCATTCGTCTTTTTTTCCATCGCTCTACTTGCAACGTACTCCTCATGCAAAGTATTCCAAGGGTTGATACTGCTTGTTGTTCATTTCGTTCCTAGCTATAAATATCTCAAAAGTTCCCCTTCATTTTAAGGGACAAGGCGGCGCAAATCGTTGTGCGTCATGACGTGCACGACTTTCCTTCATATTCTTCACACTTTCATGGTAATGCTTGTCGGGTTTAGATGTAAAATTGTTCTGAGGATAAGATTTACTTGGAACGCGATTCTTGTTTGGTGAATGATTTACTTAGGCAAATCCTTTTAAAGAGAAGCTGGTTAAAACGCCAATGAAAACTCCTATATTTCAGCTTAAAGAGTGATTAAATTATTTATTTATCTTGAGGCTGAAAGTGAGAATATTGAACTACAATTTCTGAGTAATCGGTGGGAATGTTGATCGTTCACAATCCTTTAGAATTTTATTCAAGAGAATTTCAAGTTTTTTTCATATCTTAGTCGTGCCTTTAAAAATGTCATTTTTTAATCTTAAAATTTATTTTGATTGTATTGTTTGGATTTTTATCCGTCGTTAAACTACTAGAATCGGAATTCATTTAAATATTTTATCGCCATTGCAACACATCCTATATATATATATATATATCTCCAGAAATCGGTGATAAAATTATTCCCATTTCCAAAGAAGAGCTACAAATCAATTTGATCACCATTAAACATTTCTTGTAGCCCTTTATGCATGAAAGAAACTCTAGTGATAAATCTTTTCGGAGAGGACACTGAAACGTGCAAATATTTATTTCTTTAATTATTTATTGGCAACACATAGACAGAAAAAACGTCTTTTTACTATTTCCTTCGCGCTATTTCAAAAGAAAAATTTCCCCTCTCCAGCTCAAAATCTATAAAAATAAAATTAAAATTTTTGTATTAAGAGCTATTAGCTTAACTATAGCTTAGCTATATTTTAGTGTTGGTTTGATTTATTCCAAAGCTCGTTTCGGTTAAAATTCTTCCGTTGCCATTTTCGAGCTGTGTTTCGGCGATTATCTCAATCTAAACAGGTATGACGCATAATATAGAAGGAAAGAATGCCTAGTTTTATTATCGGAATGGAACGTTCCCCGCATAAAATGAACGCGTGGAGAAAGAGGCTACATCTCCCCTTACCACTAAATTCATCGTATAGAAGGGGCGAAAGTGTCAAAATAAATGCTATAAAGCTAGCCAAGTGACGCCCTCAAATGTTGGCGGGGTCAAACATGCCGGAAAGGAACCGCTCCGGGCAAAGTAAAAGGAGTGGCACTCACCAACCCGTCATGACGACCTGACGAGTAACGGATAAATATTTCGTATAAAATTATTAACAATGAATGGCCTTATTAAACGTAAACTGAGTCGCCCCTTGCTACTGCTGCGGTCGGAAGCTCTCTTAAGTAAACGTTTCTGAGAATCTCCGGGATGAAAATAGCCCTTGTCACTCAGTGATAAAATTAAGCTACTTTTAATTGCAGGACTTCATTTACCGAGCCGAAGCTTCATGAACTAAAATAGTGGTTTCCAAGTCTTGCGTCGACGACCCTCTTCTGCGCCCCATTCTCGATATAAATTTCCGTTTAATGTATGGTTCTTATAAAGTGTGTTTAAAAATGGAGAAGCAGTCTCTCTCTACCAATTTTTGTTCAAAAAAGAATAATATGAAATTCAATTATTCGATAAAAATACAGGAATGTATTTCAACTAAGTCCAGGGAAAATAACTTAAATCTGTAAGAGTTAAGAATATTGAATAAAAAAATTTATAATACGTGCACGTCTATAAATAATATGTCAAGATTATGAATATTAGCAAAATTTTGAAAAGTGACGGTCAGTCTTTAAACACTCAGAAAGAATTAGAAAATAAAAATATTTGCAAAATTATTTACAAACTGAATCAAGATGGCCAAAAAATGAGGTCTATATACGTAAGACTTTTATATCTAAAAGCGCATATGATTCCAATGTGTTTTTGACAGCTCATAAAATTGGTCGCAATGAAACGACTTGGTGCAGCCCGTTCAGTGAAAGAAGAAGCTGAATCAGCTTTAATAGCTGATTCACCGCAATTGACCTAATCCAAGTCGTCGTTTCAGTCATTGAACGTGTTAAAGATTATATTACTTCCTTGGAAGCTGTTTGTGGCAAAGCCTACTTCCTTTTGAAGATAAATAATTTGAGAATTGTTCATAAAGAATGTGTGAATATCGGATCAAATGAAATACGTATATTAAGAATAGGAAAGATTCTAACCATGAGGATGCTTTCCATTCCTAATTATTTAGCATAACCTCAAATGGTCTCATGAAATTCAATTAAGGCTAGTAAAAAATCACATATGTACTTTAACCATGCTCAGTGGTAATAACAATCAAAGTGTTGCAAAGCGCAGGTGAATTGGATAATGTTAACAAATGTATCACTAAAACGAAGCAAAATAAAATCATTATAACATTTAGCAGTAGTAAAATTTTCAGAAATTTAACTTTTAGTTCAAATATATAAAGAAAAATAGTTCTATTTTTCTGTGACAGCTTTTTGATTTATTAAAACTTTGAATTCGAAAAGTCGGTAGGGTATTAGTAATTCACCCTAGACCGTAAATTAAAACTAGAAAAACAAATCACCTGATACCATTACGATAAACATTTATTTCTAACTTCGAATTCGGAAAAAAACGACGAACTCACTCGAATGAAATCTAATTCGAACATGGGTACCGAACTGAAAGTTGTAAATAATATACTCCGCGGGGTTTCTAGAGATGAAATTAGAAATAATAAATTACGTAAAATGATAGTATTTGAAAATAGCTGAGAGGAGGTTTATAAAACCAACGTATAAAGTAGATATGCTTAAAAGGAAGTGTGGATAAAGGTTTTCTTGTGGAGTTAACGGGAATCGAATTTGATTATACGTTATACTCGCGGAATAATGTTATTGGTCGCCGTGGGAGGTCTTAGAAGATATTGTTCTGTTCTATCGTGTTCGAATGTCTTGCGACGAGGCGAAGAGAATAAAGAGTGTGGGCGAAAGGGTTCACTGGGAAGACTATTGGAATGGATGAAGCTGTCACACCGGTCCAGCTGCCCCATCCGACCCTCGGGTGCGCCCCGCTTTGATTTGTTTTGGATTTCAAAAGTGATAAACCAACATTATTGAGCATTCATCATACGAGGAAATGCTATTTATCGGTAGAAGGCAATCCTAAAAAAAATTCGAAATTCCTTTCTTGTTATTAATATTTTTTTTGTTTTAGGCTCTTCGGTCTGTTTTATTAAACTGGGTGGTCGTTATATTCGGCTACTATTTTAGCAGTGTCTACCTGTTTGAATAAGGCGTTTCCAAATAATCCTGTCATTTTTATGCGCATTTTGTTAGTTTCGTATCGTCCCACATGAATAAATTCTTGTTTGTATTATTTTCGGTACAGAATTCTTAGGTTTAAAAAATTCATGCATACTTCCTCAAAGGATTATTTTTCTTGTTTGTTATTATTATGGGCATAAAGAACACATTCTTCGTAACATTCCATGGGCGAAACGTAAAAAAGTCTCATTCGTTATTCTACAGGTCCAAATCATGATCAGAACTAAAGGGATTTAAGTTTCTATTGTGTGGTTTATCCGATAACGAAGAATTTCATCTCGATCTCTGAATAATTAAAAAAATAATTGCCGAGTTCGTCTTTTGGCTGGAATCCAACATATAAATTAGATAAATATAGTGACTTTTTAGGATCTACTGACGGTGAATCGGCACTGATGACGACTCCTTCGTCGCGAAATATGTAACTTGCTTTAAAAATTTTAATTTCAACCTAATTTATCAATCTATGTCAAATGTTTAGCACTTAATCCGCTTAAGTAGAAATCTCTCCAGGCATTTTTCAATTAGGGTTTTATTGTAAACTGAATTTTCTTCAAAGGTTCATGAAATTTTTTCGTTAACACTTACCTCGGGAAATAATTATATTAATAATCCCTCAGTGCATTCAAGATATTTCCAAATTCAGTTATTCTCTCATTTTTCATTCTTAACAGAAACGAGGAAATCGAGTAATTTCTCTATTGAAATTTAATATGACGACTTGCTTTTTAATGGTATTACAGTGTTTTGACAAATAAAATTTTCTCTTTTGGTACACAAATTTTATGTTAATAGCGCATAAAAGAAAATTAAAATAACTTTTTAAACTGAAAGTTTAATAACTTCTTATAGACGACATTTTTCTCCATCGAAAAGCTCCAGTGAACTCTCAAGCCAATCTATTTTTTCACGATTAAAAAATCCATTCCATGGAATTTTGCGTGAGGATAGTGGGTTTTCCGGCCTTAATTGCCTTTTTATTCTGCGAAGTAATGCTGCTCAGGGAGAATAATGAAATTTCGGCACAATTACTAGCCCAAAGTTGTAGTTATTGCTCTTATTATCAATATCTATCTATAAAATAATTTTAAATTATTCCAGACGCGAATTGGGTACGTTGTTCGATGCCATGTGATCGTGCATCTCGTTGCCTGTCGTAAAAATATATGTGCAAGTCTCCAAATCATCATTTACACCAGTGGCACCCAAACTTTTTGTAGGCGCGACATCTTTTAAAAAATGAACTAAATTTTGCGGCACCTCAGCCTCGAGACAATAATGTTTTTATATTTTTACATATGGATATTACAAACTTTCAATTTGTTGGTACTACACCACAATCAATTTTTAGGGGAAAAAATATTACCCTAATTACTTATCAAAACATCAGAATCGTTGATTTATTCACTAGACAAAGTTTTTTGCGGCCCTCCTAAAAATCTACCGCGGCATCTAGTTTTGGAACCATTGATTTACGCTCTACCGAGTTGTTAAGTCGCTTAACCCATGAACCTTTCGCAAAATCTCTTTTAATCTTCTAACTAAAACTCCATAGTTATTAGCTAGCTTGTGTCTTCCTCGATCACACAACAGTTTTTTTTCTACCCTCTCAGAACTCGGCGAGCATCACAGTCCCCTTCCATATCCCCCCTCCTTCTTATCCTTTGACGTCATCGCCTCGAAAGAACCTGTTACTCCTTCGTGGCATTGACCATACTTCGGTTCCAGAGAGAGAGAGAGGAGAGAAAAAATCATCCCAACACACGGCCAATTTTTTTATGCGCTGCGAAATAATCGGCCGAAAAAAAATGACAAATAAAAGGGAAGAGGATGGATTTTGTGCACGAGGCACTTACGCCCGCCTCGAAGAGACAGAGAGGGAAAAAAACAAAAAAGATCGCAATCGACCGGTTTTTTCTTTTCGCGAAGGAAGGATATCGGTATTTTGGCTCGCATACAGTTTGTTCGAGCCTTTGGGGATTATCGACTGTATGGGGATTCGACGAGAGAGCAAATAATAAATTCCTTCGCACGCATATAAATACCGCTGACGCGAGGACCGTTTTGGCGGCTTGCTTTATAGGTCGTTAGGGCGCGTATTTTTCTTTATCGGTGTCGTAGTTTCACTCCGGTCTCCGGAATTATTCCGCGACGGTCTTAATGGCGGTTTCGAGTAATGCCGTGATTTATCGCGCGGAAAAAGCTGTGTAACGCGGCGGGATTCGAAGCCGTATTATCGAGATGTGGTCTCGGTTTTTATTGGACATCATTGGCGCGGATGTAAATTCGTAAGTAAAAGTTGCGATGGAATGTTGGAGCCTCTTCGAAATGCAGTTTTTCAGCTGTTGCCGAAGTCTACTCGCATGCCGCGTGTTTATTTTTTGTTGGCTTCTTTCGACCGGAGATGAAACTATACGTTTTTTTCCGCCGTTCGTTCTATTGATAAGAAATATTTAAAGTGCGCGTCACGTTGGGCTGTGCGGAATGTCGGGTGTTTTTTTATCTCAGCCGAATTCGACGCGCAGGAAAGGGGCGTGATGTATTTTCAGAAAAATAGGTGTGACCACTTAGCGTGGCGTACTCCTTCGTTGTTTATCCTTTGATTACTCGGGCAATCATTTACGCGAGAAAAAATTAAAATATCTCACTATTATGATGATACACGGTTATTACCTTTTCGGTTGAATAAGTCAATCCCAGTGAGTGTTAGTACAATTTGCGTTTGAGATTGAACTCACTCCACGAAACCATATGTAACATGTCTATGTTTGGCTAGTTTTACTTCATGTCTAAATTAATAATAAGCTATTCACATTTATCAATATAGAATACTGCAATATAAAAGTCATATTAGTTCTCCTTCCTCAATTTAATCGTTTAATGATTTTAAAAGGAGTAAAATCACATGACATCAGCGCTAATGTAAAAGATACAATTGAATCAACAAAGCCAACATGTGACAATAAGTTATCATCTTTTTAAAAATAATTTTGAATCTCTTTTAAAGCAAATTAACAAATAAATTTAATAACCACATTAGTTGATAATTTAGGTATCTCCAACGGTAATTAAATAAATTTACTTAGAATAAAAATGAAATTAAAAAAAAAACAGCGCACTCGTACATAAGCAGAACATCAGCAGAGCTGTCATTTTTCATGAAAATGCCCGTCGTGAGTAGAAGCCGTTTAGCCGCCAGCACTCGTTTCTCCTCCAGTTGACCAACCCTTCATTTCGCCCTATATTTCTAAGAACGTTATTCTTCAATCCGTCTATGAAACCGCACGGTTTCCCATGACGTGGTGCGGAAATTATTAAAGTCGTTTCGTAATATATACTTAAGCGCGGCAGCCGTGGGCTGCTTTTGGAAAATAAAGATAGGCGTTGAAAAAACGGTAACGTACGGCCCAAAGGAATCCTTCTAGACAGCGGAGGAATGGAACAGTCCACTTAAACTGGGAGGAGAGGGGTGTGGTTTGGGGAATATTAATTCGCTGCGTGGGTTGAATCCAGAGGTTGTCAGTAGGGGTCCTTTCCCGGTCACTTATCTGTATGGGTACAAAAGAACGGGGATACATACATCGCGTGGGAGATATTGGCAGGGAGACATTTCGGGGCATTGAGTATCGAAGCGGTGTCCACTTCGAGGGGCAGACTCCCTGCTGCAAGAGCATAGCGAGTTTCTTTGCGCAAAATATGGAGGGTGGACAGTTTTTTCGGTTTAGAACGGAGTGCGGAGGGATTTTATTTTTAAGAGCCTGAATGGGAATCGAAGTGCTTTATTTGGGAGTGTTGCCAAGCAAACGATTGATAGTACGAGGTGGGGAAGTCTTTTTCCATAATCCGATTAGAAATTCTAGATGACGTGTTAGTTTTAAATGAAAGTTTCTTAAAATAGTGTGGTTCCAGTAAAAAGAGTGTGTAGACATATGCATCGTATTACAGCATTTAACAATTCAGAGTTGGCGGTAATTGTTATTATATATTTTTTGGTTGTAGCGTAAATGTAGAATCATTTCATATAATGAAATTATGGTTTAAAATGTTTAAGAGGGATGCGATGGGTTTAGTAATGAATGTAAAAAATCTCTTTATCAACAAAACTCATTTGTCATTATTCATAGAGTATACTACTGGAAAGGTAATGTGTTGCCTAGCTCACAACATTTTTGAGGTATATATGAACATTTTATTTATATCATGGGTTTGTACAAGAAATACTATGTCGCAACTTGGTGTTACAGGGGAGACATTTCCTGATATTATGCGGACTTGGCAATCTTTATTAAATACTTACCAAAAATCCTCGATCAGATTCTTCCTATTTCCATCGCTACGTTTCCACATTTTCAAGTTAATGAGGAGCAAAGCTTAATAAATAGATTTTTCACGCACACGTGATCTAGGTAACTTTCTATTATTTCCGTACACATTTCTACCTGTCACACGATTTTAATATTTCATACCTGTTAAAAATTTTCAGACATCCCTTTGACTCATCTTCTCAGCCTCAAGCCTAACTGTTTTTCGTTTAGTCAGGCACCAACCCATTCTGTGCTCCTCCCTTCACACTTCGCACATATCTTCTCCACCTCTTATGTCAACTAGTTGCCATGTTAATTTAGCTTCCTCTTTTAAGTTCACATGTGTGCATACAATTAAAAATTTTATGAGCCAGCTTAGACTAAAACATGTCTAACTTATGTTGTAACACATCGACGACACATATGCCCATAAAAACTTGGTAAACAAATTAAAATCATAAAATGAAATAATTTAGACACGCTTCTTGGAAAAATACGTGAAGATGGTTGATGACAATAAAAGTGTCACAAACATCCACTTGCGGGAGTGTAACCTTTGTCTTCGTATGTTAAAATAAGATGGCTTTCTCATCCCCTAATTCGATGCCGTAAGTCGATGGAGAATGTATTTATCCTTACCTCTTCATTCTCTCCAGCGGCGTAAGCGTCCGCGCTGGATTTTCCTCGCTCCCGGCAAAAAAAAACTCGCACCGGTACAAATTCCTCAACTCCCGCTTTCTCTCTCTCTCTCGTAGGATATCACTATCGGATTGGCTTGCGTGAAGATCCAGCCCGTTGGAAAAGCAAACGAGTTGCGAGTCAGGAATTCTCCATCTTCTTTTTTTTTGCGAAAACATCCGAAGGGGCAAAAACCAAATAAACGGCGCGTTATGGACCGTAATCTCTGGAGGCTGCGAAAACGAAACGTCGGTGGCGAATTTAAACCAAATTGGAGTGAATGCCGGACCATTGTGTCTGTTTTCGTCTGCGAGGCCGTGTGTGCATGTGTGGTCTGCCTTTGGTATCCCTTCTGTTGAGTGCAGCGGGTGTCGTTTTCCCGCCATCTGGTCACTGGACCTTTCATTTTTTTTCGTACTTTGAATGCGCACCACGCTGGTGATTAGGGTGCTCTCTCACAGCGAAGATAAGAGAAGGTTTTATTAAAATCTTTCGGGCCAAGGAGTCTCGCTGACGTCATAAATAAAATCGGACGACAAATTCGCGTAATTGCGTACTTCATGAAACGACGCGTTTACGACAGATGACGGACGTGGCGTGAAAATAGACACGTAAGGAAAAACCGTTTTGAGAGCAATAGTATCTTCGATGCTTTTAAAAAGGTCAGTTGCGATTTCTTAGAAAACAACGGGTTGGGATAAATTTACACCAAGAAGTACAAGTGTAAACACTCGCATCGCAAAATATCTCTTTAACGGGAGTAAGATTTTTTCGAGCACACAAACGACAACGATAAATTAAGCTTTAACGGGTGAGTGAAAATGGCCTCCACATCTTTTAGGAGGTATTTAGGGTTTCTGTGCGCGAATTTTTCGTTAAAACATACCAAAATGACATTTCAATTAATTTTACGCGAAAGAAAAACATCAGAGGGGGTAATATTATTCGGGTAATAATAGTAGAAAAATAAATTAATGAGACGTAATATAGTTGCTTTCTCGACAAGTATTTCCGTGAGTCATCCATGGAAGAGAAGTACGCTTCCCGAATCTTGTTTTGAAATTGTGAATGACTGGGCAACCATTTCGAACGAATGACGCTCCTTAAAATTTGCAATTTTTTCACTCGAAACCGAAAAGATCGATGAATATGGGCGTTAAAAATTACGATTTTGACGGTCGTAACTCTACGAGATATTGAGCCTAAAAGTTGGCTGAATAATTTCCCGATCAATTAACATCCATAAAAAGGGAAAGTTGGTAGGCTTGGCTAAAACGGCAGAGAAAGGAAAAAGTCGTAACATGCCTGAGAACGCGAAGGAAAACAAGTATTGACGCAAAATCCTAATGAAGGTTCCCCATTCTTCGCCTAAATTTCTAAAATAATCAATTTTAAGGTGTTTTCCAGTCGTCAATACTTAAAATTTCGGGCCATATTAATAAAATATTTCAGTTTTCAACTAGGAAGATCCTTTCGCCATTACGAAATTTTGAATTTTACGATGTTCATTTTTCAACATGAAATGAATAGAGCCACCTACGGTTTTATTATTATAAAATGAGCAACGGGCGGTAACCCGTTTCCATCCGGGCTGTCTGGCTCCAATTTATGCTTTCTCATTGGAAATTATTGATGATGATAGCTTTACTACTAAAATGGACATTTGGAATTCTATTTCCGTATTTGAGGGAATAAAAATATACTTATGCACTTGATTATACTTGATTGGATGAAACGAAACCTCAAGTTTTAATTATTTGAGACGTCTTCATGTTTGACGACTTATCAACAACTGAGATAGTAGTGTGGCTTAACTCATTACATTAAAAACACAATCCGAATCTTTTCTTCATTCCCGCTATGAAATAATGCACAATTTCGCCCTAAATTGTTAAATAGTGTCATGTCTTTTGACAAAATTCGTTTGATTTTAATAATGTGTAAATAATTTTGTAGATGAATTTCGTTTTATTTAGCGTCATTCTTTAAAAATCGGTACAACAAACATTGTAAAAACTCTCATATATGAATGCGTTGTTTAGTTATCTTTAGAAAAATGTCAACTATGTAGATTTATTATAAAAATCAACTTAAATAACTATAAGAAATTTCATGAAAATCGTATGAGCCTTTTTTTTTAGAAAATCCAGTTGTTGTTAATTTGCCCATGAAAAAACTAGCCTTATAGTCATTTTTTGAGAAATATGAAGTATGTAGTATTATTGCAGACATATACTCAAGTAACGGTACGAAATTTTATCAAAATCGTTTGAGCCGTTTTTGAGAAAATCAAATTGTTATTAAAGTTGCCTAGAATAAACTAGCCTTATATTCATTTTTTGGGAAATATGAACTATTTGGTATTATTGAAGACATAAACTCAAATAACTGTACGAAATTTGATCAAAATCGTTAAAGCCGTTTTTGAGAAAATCAAATTGTTGTTAAAGTTGTCTAGAATAAACTGCCCTTAATTATTGTGCAATGTCAGCCACTTCTTCATAGCTTCTATTTTGGGTGATAAAACGCTTAAGTACGAGATTTAAATAATTTTCGCTCTACCGTTTAGGTAGAGCCAATAACAGACGGACAGACAGACATACGGACGGACAGTCAGACAGACGGCATTGCGAAAACCACTTTTTCGGGCTCAGGTACACCTAAAACGTATATTTCCATCAAAATCTCGAGGTCGAATTTTTTCGCGATAACAATACTTGCTCAATATACTTCGTACATGAGAAAGTAAAAAGCAGCTGATACGATTTTCCATGAAGTAGACATGCATGGATTTGATAATAGGAAGGATGTGTTAGGACCTGTTTCATTTCTATTTGTTTTGAGGAAATTGTAATTAGTATTTTTCTTACTAATTTAAAATACACTGACACCCAAGGCATAATATCTAACGTGAAAAAAATGCATTTTCGATCATTTCTCGACGAAAGTTATTGTGAGCTAGGTTTAAATAATTACGATGGAAATAGAAAGCAGCGTGTAACACTCAAGAGAAAGAGGCGTATAGAAATCGAACTGTATTAGTATTTCGGATTCGAGAGTGAAGATTATTTCTAGGCGGGATATGGAGAAGGGAGCGGGGCGTAGTTAGTATTTTGGGCAAGGGGCGGGGAAGGCTGGACGAGTCTTTGGGTTTGAGGTGTGGGGTATAAGAGGAAGGGTCTGTAGGCGGTGGCACACGAAAGACAAACGGCCTACTGCGGAATAAATAGAGAGTTCAAGGGGAGACGGGTGCGCCTGTAAACAACAAAGCTTTGATGAATGGCACTAGGAGACGGACCTTAATTTACTGCCCGCTTCTTTCACACCTTTCACCAAACCACAGGCCAAATAAAGGGGACCTAGGAGGATATATCCTCTCCTTCATTCCCTCCTCCGTCTCCTGAAACAAACCCTCCTCAAATACGACGATAAAGCGTAGACAAAAGGGGGATTTGTGTCCGTTGAAGGCATGCGATAGTGCTCCAGATTTATCAGAAGAGGGGAAATTATAGGTCAGCAATCTCCCAAGTCGCGACTGTTGAGGATAAAATACAGAGAATATCCAAGTAACTTTTTTCTCGTAGGATGAGTTGGCCGGATAGTGAATTTGAATGTACGAAATTCAAATAGAGATTCCTATGTCAGGCTTTAAAATTACGTTACTTTAGGTCACGAAAAATCGTAATATTTTGGTTTGATTTGATGGAAAAAGCGGACGTTAGCTAAATGTGTTGTTTGTTTGTTGTTAATTTCATACTTCATCGAAAACCACTTGTATAGGGACGTTTTTATCATACCCATTTATTTATCCCAGTGTTGCCATCTGTCTACGCATTCTCCTTCAAAAACAATTTGCTGTCGTTTCTTAAGATTCTTATCAGAAACACGCATAATATAATTGGATTACGTCACTGTTGAGTTTTAGTTTTCATAGAACTTCTTTTCGTGCCAACTTATATTGTCAAAGTACTAAATATGGAAATTGAGAAAGGCATTTGTACTCTTTTAAGCATTCTATAAGACTATAATTTTCCCTTGAAGTTATTTTTAAGCGCAATAAACAAACAGAAGAACCAGTTAAAGACTATTAAAATCATTCTTTCACAAGGATTGAATTATTACCTTCTGCGACTCGGTTTGAGTTGCTATTAATGAAGCCATTCTGTCCACAGAACCAGTTTTGCTACATATAAACACTGTAAAGAATACTGATCGAGATCGTTAATTTCGATGAGGAATAGCAGCATTATTTTAAGAATGAAATGAAGACAGCTATTTAAGTACTTCTACCCTTAAACACAACAAGCGTTAAAGGAAATGTTTAATAGGCTTACATAATTGGACCAAATACCATAGAAATAAGCACAATGTTCCTAGGCGCCTATCTCGTCAATCAAGTTATTAGGTTAAAATTTGTATTAAATGTATATTATCACCGACAGTGGGTTTAAGAGTAAGAATTCTACCAGGCAATACATGTGACCAAATTCTGCATGTACAAACTAATTCTGTTGTGGCCGGGTTAGACTGGTAGGTAGTGTGCCTGCCTTCTAATCCAAAGGTCGCGAGTTCGAATCCCGCTTCGGGCATGGATGTTGTGATTCGTCTTGGGGTTTTCCCCTACCTGCAGACAAGTCTAAAATTGGCTTTGCGGGGAATGCATCATTAAAAAGAATCCAGAACTAATTGGAAAAATAGAAAGGAGAAGCTTATAAACTAAAAAATTCTCACGTACTATTAGACATAATCAATGTAAAGAGGATGAGGGATTTATAAAGGAAAAAATTAAGGTGAGCATCACCTCAGAGACAGCTTACGTTTATATCACTGAGATTAATGAGATATTCGTACAACAAATTCTTAAGCTATATTAATTGATAGTGCTTCGGATATGCACGATGAATTATTATTCACGAAACCCTATGCACTGTAACATAATCATTAACAAATATTTAAATATTAATTTAGCATTTCGCATCAATAATAGCATGAAAGAGTAATATTACTATTATAAAAATTGGATAATGTTAATTAGCTGGAGGCCATCGTGTTTGCGTAAAGGCTCGAGGATTGTAATGCATTCACTGTAAAATTCGCATAGTTTTATCGTAAAAAAACGTTATGCGAAATTTATAATTCAAATTTGTGGTCTTGGTGAGCTTATCTTTGAATCACTTCGCGTAAAATAAAGAACTACTAAAGACAGGATATTTTACCCCGCAAATTGCCAAAGATATCCATGTTTTACGCGAGATTATTGACTGATATTTGCCTTCTCTTATCTACAGACCGTTGGAAACGATTCGCGTATAATGGAGATCTTCCCACACTCTCTTTCGAATGCCGTAACACCGATCTTAGATGGATTCGATAAACTTAAGGAAACAAAAGAAGTTGCGATTTCTTGGTGGAATGATCAAGAGGAGATATGCCGAGGGAGATAAAAACCGGTGTCTTTAATCTTTTACCCGCATAAGCATACGAGAGGGGAGAGGGTGAGAAGTCTGGGTCTCTTGTGACTCATCCATCCCCTAGCCATGGTTTACACGCACATCCCAGCGTCTCGAAAGGGGAATGGATGCAAAGCTAAGAGCGTCATTTTCATCGTCTGAGGAAAGGGTCTCCCGCTTCGCTTCTTGCTCCAATGGGTCGGAGTAATTATTTATTTTAAGGGACGGGCTTCGCATTTAGAATTCTACGGAATGGGGACAGGGAGCTCATGAATTCATGGATATATCTCCCTTAACGAACCTTCTGGTAAAGCCAACTTCTTTGTTTCATCCTAGGAGCCTTGCGCGCTTGTTTTTTCGTCCCGTATTTTTAAGTACGTCCGCCCTTTGATTCTTTTCTGTTCCGGAATTACTCCCGCTTATTTCCTTTCTGTGCTCAATGCCGTCAACTTAAAGTTTCTTACGCTTTTTTTCTGTCCTGATGATCGGTTAACGAAGATTCCATCTAATCGAAATTGGTTCCCATAACTGAAGTAATTTAAACATTTTTCTCTGTTAAATTCTTCTGTGCGGTAATTTACGTCGTTTAACAGAGTAAATGGTCTAACGACAAATTTTAGATATTCAAAATTGCGAAAATCTTAGCTGATTAATCCGGTTTAATTTTATATGTTTCATTCAGAAGAATTTGTATACTTGAACAGCATGATGCTTTAAATATTCCATTTCTGCCTATATGATAATTCACTTTCACTTCCGTTATTCAGTGATACAACAATTTATTGACTATCATCTTAAAGGCTTTCACTTGAGAGCAATTAAATTTCAAATCATCCCAGCTTACTTTATGGAGATGAGATAAAAAATTTCCGCTTATACTAAATCCAATACAGGTTCATTCCATCGAGATCAGTTGAGATTTTATTCAACATCCATGTACGTTCATAATGAATTCTCTTCGATACAAGAATCTAATTTACAACTGTCAGTCGTAACCCAAAGATTCAATTCCGAAGGTAAAAAATCCTCAACAATTACGAAGGTGAAAAAAATCTTTGGATTAACGACAGACGGCTTCACTTAAGTAATCAGGATAGGGTAAGGCTTCAATTCTTTAAGTGTGGATCTCAGGGTGTTGACTCGGCCAACCGCAAACACACACGAATCGCGACTGCCTTTATGAGAGCTGCACGTGACGGCTCTGCCCTCCGTTAATAATGCATTCACAAAGAGAAACTCATTACTCTCGGCGATGAATGGACTTTTCTTGTTATACGGATTTTAACCCGGCTCAATCCACTTGGCTTCATCATCCGATCTCTTCAACGCTGTTGCTCTCTCGGCGGAGACTGCCATCTCGAGAAAGCGCATCGGTCTCATTCACGACACATGCCCCCTTCACCCTTCAAATTATATCCTATTTTCACGCTAAATGCAACTCTAACAATAAGTGAAAATATTTCAAATGTAATTTTTTCAGCAAGGAAAATTTAAAAAAATTAAATATAATGTTTATTAGGTTTTAAATCAACTTCCAGATTTGATTTATTACCCCAGTTTAAATATCTGGATTAAGTAAACTGAATTCCAAAATTCATAGCGAGAATCTTTGCAAACCGATATGTATTTATTACTTGTACGATTGCTTGACAGAGTGATTGTTCCGGAGTTCAATATACGAGTGTTTTATAGCATTCCATTTATTCAATTAAAGTAATATTTCTTTTAGTTTCGAAAAGAAGTCGAATTATTCGAAAATGAATTCTCAAGCTCTGCATTACGGCCGATAAGTTATGTCTGTGTAAATAAAATACGTAATCTATTCAGAACTAGAGGATTCATTTTGATCATCAATCACGAAAAGTTACTTTGTCCATTCGTGGAAAGATTGCGCACGAAAACGTAATGGTGGCAGGAGAAAGCTCCGAAATGTTTCCTAATCAGCTTTGAGATAAAATTCTTATTTATAAGCTCAGAGGACTAATTTATTGGTTCTTTAAATCGCAAATGATTAATGAAAACAACTTTGTCGGCGCCATCACTGGCATGGGGATGTTATTACTTAGAATTTTATAGGCTATAGGCACTCTTAGTCTCTGTTTAAAGACTTCGCCTCCGTAGACAATAAAGACAAAAACGAAAATTTAGGGGAAAAAGAAGGAAAATTTATTTCCCCGGCATAATTCATTCGGTGACTTATTCTGACTGACGTGCACTCAAAAGTGTTTCCTCCAGCGTTGCATAGAAAGAGGGACGCGAAAGATCTCTCCCCTTTTAAGAGTACTGCCTGAGTGTCGGGGAGCGTGGGCGGAAAGGCGGAGAAAGGGACATTATATTACGTAGCGGGGATGAGACGCGTTCCTCGTGAGAGAAAAGAAAGAGGTGACAAGACGTTAGAGTCGGCGGGGCCCTCTGCTAGGACCGAAAACGGAAACACCTTTTCTCTCTCCGTTTTTTCCTACGATTTTTTTTTACGTTCCGTGTGTGTCGTACGACATGTACTCCTCTTTTGGTAGCGTATTAAGGAACATAATGTGTACGTTAGAACCGATGTCGACTCTTGTGTGATTTTGTCTCGGGTGCATTCTTATTCAGGAGGAAGGTCTTAAAGTTCTCTGTAGCATTGGATACAGGAAGTTTGTGCACCTGGCTATAATTTCTCTTTCTATAGCCTTAGTTTTCACTTTTTATAGGCTGGAATTAGGATCTCTTTGCCAGTACTTCTGTTGGAACAGAAGCATTCCCAGGAAATCATTCCTATAAAGAATGAGTTAATGAAAATAATTCAAATTATTTGTAAGTAATACTATGCACACTATAACACTAACATGTAAAGTCTTGAAAATTATTGATTATAGATATTCGCTAAATTGGTGCTCAATCCTATGCCACAAATTAAAATCGGATAATTATATTGTTTGCCATAATTACTACACGCATTATTCTTCGTATTTCTCTACCGATTACAATAAAATTTAAAGAATTGCTCATAAAACGCGTTGTTTCATTTTCTCAAAGAAAACTATATTTCTTATAATACCTTTTAATAATGGCAATTTTCAATATATGAGAATCCAGTTGGAAGAATAATTAGAAAAGACGCCTTAAAAATAGCTAATATAAGACGTAATTACCTAATATTATCTTTTGTGATTAAACTATGTTTTCCTCGTAATTGATAGAGTGCTTGACATCCAGCCACACTTCTCGCGTCATTCCAGTTGATTATAGCAAAATTAATGGTAGTACATAGTTTCATATCGATTGGATTTCACATCTAAAATTGCTATGGAAAGCGATAGATACTGATTGCATTATATCATTAATCAAAGGAAAACCAATTAAAATTGATTGCGCCTCACAATTGCGAAGTTGACAATCATTTCCAATATACACCTCAAATATCCATACATCAACTACTGAAACATTATTGTGCAGATAAATTATCCAGTAATTACAGATCCAACTCAAATTAAACCAAAGAACAATATGTCTCTATACATAGGTATAATTTTAAATAATTTACGTCCAAAATCAAATCTGTGCGTGTATGGGCACATTATCACATTAAAGTAAATTTAGTTTTCTCAATTCAAAATAAAATTTTAGCGTACATGCCTCCCTAAAGTAACAGCTTAATTACAGGCTTTGATATTTTACGAAGACCTGAATCTGTGAAAAGAATTTGAGGAGTCATTTCATTAGTCGGTCTTCGTTTCAAGCTTTAAAAAGGACCCTTCTAGCATTTCCATATACTGTAAGGCGACATTATCAGGTATAGAGAGCGCGGCTAGGTCGGCATTGTAGCAAGAGGATGCCATCGCTGAAAGGATGTGTGCAAGGATGCACCAACTCTCGTAAAAACACAACAAAAGCTCTCTTCAATGGAGCTTCTCGGCAGGCAAAGGAGTGTTCCAAGAATAGGAACGGGAGTCCGCTACGTACTTTTTTTTATAGACCACGGAAGAGTGAATTAATACGAGCGGACGCTCAAGATCTTACACTTCTCAAGCACAAAGAAAATAAATGGAAGGGGGAGAGAGATAGACAATACGGACGGCAGGGAAGGCAATACAAAAAAATAAGTCCTGCGATGGATGTGACGTTAGGTTTGAGAGGCTTTTCGTGTAGCGTGCTTCGAGTTATTTTTTCGAAGAAGCACGCGACCGATGGAACCGAGTGGGATGAAAATTCTCTCTCTCTCTCTCTTTTCACGCTTCCCCCCCTCATTTCCCTTTCTCCCCTCTCCCCTACCTACCTACCCTCATCTCCTTCCCCCTTTTACACACGCCCCTCTTCCTCGCCGTCTCCTTTCACCTTCACCGCCAGGCGGAATTCTTTGGCTGTTGCGCGCCGATCGGTGAAGTGAATCGAGGTAGCGTTCTAGAACCCCTGTTATTTTCTTTTTTTTCTTTTTTTCTGTTTTTCGCGAGACGGATTTTTTTGTGTCTGCGTTTTTTTTTTGTTTCTTTGAGGGCATTTGAGGAGAAGGCGATTTGGGATAACAAGCGTGATTCGAAGAGCTCCCAGTTACCTGTTTTATGTAGTCAGATGATCAATTGCTGAAAGATAGCGCTAAGGTTAAAACTTGCTCATCAGACAGGTTTTTATTATGCTGGAGCGTTTTAAGTTTTGTAATACTAGGATATTGTAATTATAATGATTAAATTCATCTTATGTAATAAGTCATTTTCTTCTTTTTTCTTCTCCCTCTAGACAAGTACTTCGGAAACTCACTATGTAAGAACTTTAATAGCAACATTTTTTCTTCTTGAATATTAAACTGTTCTGTAAAAATATTAAGCAAAACAAGATAGAAATTTATAGGTTTCCCATGTTAATAACCAAATCTGAAAGACTCCTGGGTGATTAACATTTTTTATTTTACTACAATAAAAGTAGGTTATCGTGGAAAAAGAATTAAATAAATTTACGATGAAGTTAGACTATTTTACTTATCTTGAGGCATACGGAGTTCCCCATCCTAAATTAAATTATTCACATCAGTCACGATAAAATAAGCGTAGTTATAAGATCAGATTTTGTAATTCGCTAATTAGATATTACGATCGATAGTTCTCATTCACAAATAGTAAGCGAATTTGATCTCATTCCAAGGCATGGTATTTTATTTCAATTCCATAAGGTCATTGGTTACGTAAACATTCCTCAAGAAAAGTGCTAATTAATCAATAGATAAAGTGGAAACGTAACGAATGGGATCTAGTTTTAGAACTAAGTGGCGTAAGAGGGAACATTAACGTCATGAGTAAAACATGTCCTTTTTTTCCCATTAATTTATTCGGAGCATAAGTGAGATGTATTTTTGTGCGCGTATTTTATATAAAATATTTAAATCTTCTCATTATTCAATCAATTCACATTAATCTTTGTTCTCTATCCCCGTGCGTATATAACATTATCCATACTCAATAAACATATTAAGTTTGATTTAATTTATTTCATATGTTATTAATTTTTGTTAAGGATTGCTGTATACAACGATAGAACGATTAACGCAAAATTATGATGATAAAAACTTTTAATGTCCTGCTAATTATATACAAAACTGAGAATAGTTCTCATCTACTGCGTATTTATAGCCATCGTATATTTTTATTTCAGGCACGAAAACAAAAGAACAAATTACAGAATTGCTGGATGTTATTTTTTGAACATTAACATCTGTTAAAAAAGGATTTAAAACTTTCCCGGCGAATATTATTAGTGAATTGTTCTCGGGTTTCACACCGGGTTCGACGTTTCGGCGTATGTCACATCTGCCATCTTCAGGAGAATCTGAGTTTCTCCTGAAATTAACATCTGTATTTATTTTCTCACCTCATTTACTACCCAAAGTAAAAATATATATATTCATCTTTACTTCATATGTAATTTATTGTAAACGCACTAAAAATCGTACTAATCCAGTAATTCGGTTCATCGCAGCTAAAACGAGGTTTTCTAGGGAAGATCGATTATGGAAAGGAGATATATCAAGTGAGCTTCTGATACCAATTGTTTAGGATTATTTGCCCAAAGAAGGAAAGAATGTAATTATTTATCAAAACATTTCTCTGACTCCTAAATTTTATATATCTCATCAATATTATTGAAACTCAGCGACCGAAAAAAGCTCAAGTTTACGGTAGATTATGAGATTTCAAACTATAAACCTTCCATCTCTTCATTTAAAAAATAGTATTGCAGTGCATTAATTCATTAAAACAAATGGCATTGAACGAAAAAAATAAGAAATTCACCACAACTCACTTGGGTTACAGGGATACAGTTGGCTTGCATATACACCGCTCCCCGGTTGTAACGCGGGATATCGGGAGAGGAGCTGCGACCCGCGTTATAAGACAACCGCGGTATAACCGAGGACATGACTTTTCATTTTTTAAATTTCTATACTTGCTACGGACGGCAAAATTCAAATAAAAACAATACACAGTGAGTAGAAGAAATTTATTTAATTGATTCCTTAAAACGTCGGTATATTTTGTTGTTTTTAATGTAAAACTACAGGACTTTCTTTCCAAGAAATAGGGAGGAAGACCCGCGGTATATCAGATTCCGCGGTATAACCGACGGCGTTATAACCGGGGAGCGGTGTATTCTAATTTTTACATTGTAAATTACAGTTTGATCAGTAAAATATAGGTCAAAATGTAACCAAAACGGTTTTTTTTGTAAAGGTTCATTGATACAGTTGGCTAGGATCAGTATTATTTGTTCTATTGCGATAAAATGCTAAATTCATATTTCAGTCCGTTTAAATAAATTATCCTAAATGCAGAAAATTTTATCTGAAAACAAAGCGATATAATATCTTTTGGAATTTAAATAAGGTCGCAAGTCTCCAACCGAGTAAATAAAAGAATTCAACACGCGTGATTTTCGTCATCCCCAATCCGTTCCGAATGTCAACGAATATTGATGCGGAAGGCAAACATTTCATTGCTTACTCATACCTTTCCACCTCTAAACAAACCCGCTCCCTCCCCCACAAAAATCTCTCCCCGTAACCCGCAAGAATCTTCCCACAGTAATATACTCCGTTTAGCACGGTTAGCCTGTGAGACAGATGAGAGGATACTGGCCGATGCGCCGACACCGTGGTCAATGTTTGTCGAGGCGTGGTGCGGACTAGAGAATTGTTATGACGCGGGAGGGAAGGAAGGGAGGGGGTGTCAGGGTGGAGCCTCCCACTCTTTCCCTCTCCTATTCCGAGAGACCCCCATACCCCTCCGAAGGGTCATGTGACCCCCTCCTTTCCACCCAAAAAAAAAAAACCCCTACGGAGAAGACGTCGCGCGTATTTACCTCCGGTTACCCCTTTCCCGCGGGAAAAGACGGGAGAAGAAAAAAAAAGATACGGACACCCCCGAATAAACTTCTTTAGTGAGTATTTTATTCCGGTTCGGAGGCGCCGGTAAACCTTTTCATGTGTTGCTTGTACAGGACGAGAGCATATATTTTCTGGGTGTTACGACGTCGGGGTGTACACATCGACTATATGGAGCTGTAGGAGGGGAATATGAGAGCAACTCGTATGAGAAACAGTGGGCGTTGGAGTTTTCGACCATCAAGACGTGACGGGAGATTACGATTCCTTTAACCAAACATTTCGGTTCCGGGGTTTTGAAAAAAAAGAATAAGAAAAAATCAAACAAGGGGCATATTTTAGAGGGAGATAACTATCTGAAAAATGGAAAAGGAGGAAAACCTATAAATGCTTCATATTTCAAAAATGCATCCCGCATGTCCTCCTACGTAAAACTAGTTTTTTTAAATTACGGTCGATCGTTTTTTTCTTTGGGGGAGATGAAGTTTTTTATCCCGTTCCTTCTTCGAGGATATTATAAAGTGTTATTTCGGGAAGTTTTTCTCTTTCCTAACGGTTTAAATTCTTTGGATATTTCAACACCTAATTTACCGGGAATGAATTGTGATGCCGGTTATGTCGCGGTCTCTTTTGAGCGCGGTGAATAACTTATCGTTTGTGACACGACCGGATCCAAAATGAAGCTACGCTTTCATTTTATTAGAAAACGATCCTGTGGTTCATATTTCAGTTTAAATCGCTCACGCGGTTTGTTTGGCATGAAATTATGCTGTTTTGATGGTATTCGTTTCAATCCTACATATATAACTCGTATTTTGAATACGTAGGTTAGGTCGCCCCAGACAATGGCTAAGTTTAAGGAAGAAAAAATTTATAATATTCTAAGATCAGCAGGAATAAAAGTAAAAGCAGTCCCCTAACTGACGGTAGTATGCAGGTTTTTTTTAGTTTCAGGACTCGGTCGGCGTAGAATAATCTTTAAATATTCGTAAAACCGAGTACGTAGTACATCGATAGTTGCGAACAAAGGAGGCTTCAGCGATCCAGCTATCTTTCCTTTTCCAGGGAAATAACCAATTATCGAATTCACTACATGATAGAGAGGTGTATGGAATATCGAAAAATACTAAGGAAAAGTAAAATAAAAATTGTTATAATTTCGATTTCGTAACAAGTATAAAGTATAAAAGCCACTGTTAGAATGACAATAAGAGGAAAGAGTTTTTAACAACCTTAGAGGGAAGTTTAGACTTACAATCAGGTATTAAAACTTGAAGTTTTGTGGAAGATTAAGATTGGCTATGGAATGCGATTTTTAGAAACCCGACGGAAGTTTTAGAATCGATGGATTTAGCATATTTATATGTAATTTTTTATATTATTGCTTTAGTTCACTAAATTATTATATTTCGTAAATGATTTATATTGAAGTTCAGCGTAGTTTCTAATAAATGTGCATGACTTCAGACATTTTAATCTAGGACAAAGAATCAGTCAAGTGATGTAAGAAAATGAAGTTTGACAGCACGGTATTAAATGAATTAATTTGCTCTTTTGAAATCGATCTTTTGCCCATCAACAGTTCTCTTTCTACACCGAACATGGCCTTTGTATTATAAGGATATGCTAAATCTACATTATGCAATTCATTTTAAAGCATTGTTCAAGTTAGTTTTATTGCACGCAGGAAAAGTCGGTAACTTTCGTAATAGTTTTTTAAAAGACCCACCTTTTCCGCTTCCAGGAGGAAATGGTGAATTTGATGCCGTAATATCCGATATTTTGCAAGAGAATAGAAGTCGTTCGTAGCTCAAACATTTGCGTCACCAACTTCCGTCGCATTAAAGTCTTTGTCGTCATTTTTCCTAAGTTTTGTATTCACATGTCCTTTCCCGACTCCAGTGTCGTTATGCCGTGTTTGCGACCCACCCCTTTAATGGCAATATTTTTAAAAGCCCCACGCGAAGCACAATCGCCAATAAATCCGCTCAATCATTATACAAGGGAATTGCGCCGTATCCGAGTAAATTGGAATCCATTCCAGCAAAATGGGCGTCACCCTTTCGCAGCACCCTTTCAACTCCCTCTTCATAGGCGTCCCGTTTCCTTTTTTTCCCCAACCCGGTCGATAGCGCCGCTTCCCTCTCCAGCGAAAGCCGCGACCCACCCGCCGTAATTCCTCCCCTATTGGTAAAGAGGTCTGGGAGTTACTGGATGGAAGAAAGAGGTAGGAGGTGTGAGAGGAGACCTCTTTAACCCGATTGCCGCATTACGCCACGCCCCCATCGGGAGCCGACTCGCCGCGAACTGCGCCTGCTCCGCGATGCAATAAGGGCACCGCCTCGCGCCGGGCAGTCCTCAGCTTCACCCCACGCGCGTTCATCTTTCTTTCCGCATGGCGGTGCGCCGCGTGACGCTGCTACCGCTCCCGAGAGCTCGCCTGTTTCCTAACCCACGCCTCGGCTGTAATAAACAATGAACGATTGTCTTTTTTTTCGGGAGGGTTTTGCACGGGCGATTCGAATTGTCTCGCGATCTTTATGAAGGTGGTAAGGGGGAGGGGTGCAATGATTAATAGTCGGTATTGCTCTTTAGGCGACCGCTTGTTACACATAAGAAAACCGGAAGCCGAAATCAAGTCCCGCGGGCGGCATGCGCGATGGAAGAAAATTATTCGTGATGGATCGCGTTAACTCGTCTGATGAATATTCCATTTGAAAAGCGAAGGAAAAACGAAAGAATCAGACAAACTCTAAAATATTCTCTGTCGTCATTGTGTTACGAATTCCAGAAAGAATCCAAAGGTCGCGTTATAAGGTACGCTAAAATCGAAAAGAGCCAATTGAGACGCGGACTCATTTGCATTTCGCATATCCGCCGTAGACGTGAGACACGCACGCGGAGTAGAATGGATTCATTCGTGATAATGAGCGAGGCCTTGGCATTTTATGCCACGAACACAATGCGAAAGCCGAATCAAGCTGTGAGACAGTTTAAGTGTCGTCTGGGAAACGGAAAAAAATCAAAGTGAGGTACATGAATTATCATGTGGAATTTTTGGCGGAGTTGTCGCGTCAAAGAGGGCAAGGGGCGCGGAATTTAAGTGGCGATGTTCGCAACCCACGGGATGCCAGACTTCTATTGTGAGGGGGATAACATTTTCTGGCCCACTTGAAAAACTTAAAAATTAGTAGGAGAGAAAAAAATATTCTACGAAACGAACCATAGTATATTGCGATGAGTTACAAATAATTATGATGTTACTTACGATCGATGACAATGGTAAAATGCGATGGTATCATCGTTCAATATCTTAAAGAAATTATATTCTAAATTGAGCGTTTTTACCTTTCTCCCTGGTATAGGCTTTAATTACTTCTTTGTAAAAATTAATCTGGGTGCATACTCTCATTGCGTATGCTTTATTGCAATATTAAATGAAAACTAAACTCCATCAAATTGCTTTGTGTAAAGAAAGATTATGAACTCCCTTATATTCCCACATTTTTATCGTTGTTAACAATACACGTTGACACGGATTACGAGACAAAGAATATTTGAAAATACGAAGATAGATGCCTCCGCACGAGTGACAATTGAAGCCGCTTACTGCGTGGATAGATTTACGACATCCCTTGGCCAACAATTGAACCACTCCTCCGGAACGAATTTTAGAAAGGCTGCATTGCAGTAAATTACGCGGATGATGTCGTCTAAACCGACTTAACAACGGCGTCCGCTCTCTTTTTCTTTGTTACTCGTTGCGGTGGCGACGCCTTGCGCTTGTCTTCCTTTGTTAATTAATGATTTACGCCGATTTTGCGACGGCCGAGAGCCAATCGTAATATGGAATGGTGCTGGAGATATGGATCATACGATAATCGGAGGTGAGGAACAGCTGAAATACGCTCGGCCTCGACTCTGTGAGGTTTCGTGAAAAGTACGACCTTGCCCTCGAAGCGGCAGCCGCTGTTAACAATTGGAAGCTTCGGACGATATAAATAAGTAGAAGGCTCGAATTTTATTGTTATTTTCCCCCCTCGTGACATGAAAGTCGTTCAAGTCTGATACTAAATTCGTGCTCACTTTAAAAGCAGTTTTATTCCTCGGAGTAATGACACGGCTGCGTCATACTTGTAAATTATCTTGTTTTTGAGAGTGACATCTATGTCCAGGATGTGTCAAATCCGGCGTTCTTTTTTTGGCGGTGTCATTGCACTTTATAATGGAGAATTCACGCATTTTATTAATAGCCGTTCTGATGCATAACAAGTCGTCGAGTCGCGAATTTGAATCCCGTGTCGCTCACGATTTTATCATTAATATGCTTAATCTATGTGTAACTTATTCTGAATATGATCTAGTAAACAAAATTTTTGTTTAAATAAATTATGTATATTGATATGTTTAAACCGATGATAGAAGATTTTGATGAAATCTATGTACACATGTCCATGATTTCTGGGACGTATTTCGCGTAAATTATTTATATGATCCATCGTGATTTTTCTTTGGAACTAACATATCGAGCTTCATCATAGGTTTCACTCAAAACGTAATTTTGTTGTGATCATCATTATCATCAGTACCTAGTCATAAAAATATCGCTTAAAACTTTTTCCACTTTGTAATAGAAAGAAAGTTCAAAATCTCACGCAAGAGCGTTCACATAAATGTTATAAAATGATCTTCAGAGAAACAATAAAAAACCAACATTATAAGAATCGTTATTGCATATTGATTATAGATATTACTTAATAACTTAAATAAACTGGATAAAAAATTACACTCGATTCGAAATTGAATCATAGGACGTCGATGGAACAAGTTCAATGTTGTGTAGTTATCGAAATTTCCTCTTTTATTTATTCTACAAGATTTTATTCCAGCCCAGAATTGTAAATTATATCTATAAAGCTTTTAATGGATCCTAATTCTAGTCCAAAAACTTTACTCCTAATTTTAAACAGCTTCGTTATTCCTTTATGATGTATTTCTCTCTAGAACGGGGGTTTTCAACCGTTGGTAAGCGTACCCCTAGGGTTACGTCAAGATTTTTGAAGGGGTACGCAAAAGTGTTAAAGATAATAATTTTTCTTCTTATTTTGTCTTTCGTGCATGACTTAGAAACCAAAATTTGCAATGTGACGACTAAGAATTACATCATAAAACAGAAAAATACGCCAAAACTGTGAATTTTAACGTTATCTATCTATCTGTCTAACATGTTATCTATCTTACTACAAGTTTCTTCATTTAACTATCACTTTGGATGTACTTGGAGGTACGCGACCATAACTGCTCTAATGGGCACGCGAGAAAACGAAAAGGTTGAAAACCGCTGCTTTAAGTTCTACGCTCGGTAGATCACCACTGAGAACTTGTGCTTTATAAGAGAAACCGCATCTTGTTTATTAACTGGCTATAGAATGAGCTAGATAGTTAAATTTATAAAGAGGCTTTTACTGGTAAATTATTCCATTAAATTAGAATGAAATGGTTACATCATCTATGACAGTGATGGAAAACCTATGGCACGCGTGCCATAAGTGGCACGCAAGACGATTTTAGTTAGCACGCCAGCAAAAGACGAAAACCAATAAAAGCATTTATCGTAGTGATTTAGTTCCGCAAAAACATTTGTGTTATTTAGTTAACTATTGTAAACATTAGTTTTAAGGTTACAAATTTCAATCTCTTATGTCTTGATCACGAATTTAATTTTGTTGGAAGCGAAAGAATTAAGGAATTTTTTGTGGCACGCGAGGCGGAAAAGATTCAACAATTTCAGTAATATTGGCACGCGGGCAAAGAAGGTTCGCCATCACTGATCTCATCACATCTTATGCCTGGCGCATAAGGATCTTCGGATCAATCATTCCCATCAATTTATCCACATTAGTATTTCTGGTCTTACCTTTTATACGTTCGTCTCATTATATTCCACGCTTCCATAACCATCATATTTACGATTCTAGATTCCATTGGTACGCTTCATACGTTATATTACAGCTGATTTCATGAGTCATACTTCGGTATGATCTCCTTTATCTTTTTCATCCATTTCTGGGCACCACTTTATTTTCTCGTTCACGTTATCTTCCAAAAATTCTCAAAATACTTTCCTCCTCCTCGCCCATTTTTGACATTGTCCCTCTATATCTCTTCTAGTTTTTCTTCCAACTTCAGTTTTCCTCCCTGCGTTACTGTCGTCGGCTCTCCCTTTTTTCTAGTTGTACCCTTCAATCTTTTTTAAATTTTATTGTCCGTTACTCATTCACACACAACTCCACTTGGGACCTTCCTCCTTATCCTTCTCCTCTCACACCTCTTTCCTTCGCTATTCTTTATCTCAACAGATTCGTATCTACCACTTAAGTCTGTCAGTTCCGACCGCGAAAAAACTTCACACCTCATAATTACGTCCTTTTTTCGGCTGCCGCAAAAGTCTTCCGACTTCCCTCACACGGCTTAATCAGAGCCGTCTCTTTCTCAATTTTTTTCTTTTCTCGCTCTCTCTCTCTCTTTTTCTCTCTCTATCTTACTCCTCCCTCGATCTCTCACTTTCCACTTTTAATCCTCCCCCCCCTCGCATATTCCTCCGTGACAACAGAGTATACGCCCTCATAGTTATCTGCCATTCATCTCCTTGTGTTTGGCTCCACGAAATTTACGTTCATAAAGCTGCCTTCGCTCTCTCTTTCTCTATCTCTCTCTCTCTTCCTTTTATATTTCAACGCCGCACAGTCGCATTTCGATGATAATCGTTCTCGAAAAAGTGGTTCCGGATAGTGAAAAGGAAGTCGATTCACGAAATCGTCGTGTGTTTTTAAAAAACAATAGAATTGAAAGGGGTTCTATTCGAAGCTTCTCATTATCTGATTATATCAGCTTTCTCGGTCCATCGGCATTAATGACAGAAGAATGTGTATTTTTTATTTCATAGTCCTGATGTGGGGCAATGATGATTCTATATATTAGATTTAAATCTTTATTAATAACTTTTATATTAAATTTAATCTCATACGTAGACTCTATAATGCAGAATCAACAACATAACTTATTGACGGCCAAATTATGCCTTCGAATTTTTAGTCTCAAGAAAATAATAATTATTTAATGAAAAAAATTAAGACTAAGAATGCAAAACTAACAACAAAATATAAAATATAAATATGTTATATAAGTGCGCTAAAATGAGGAAAACAGAAATTTTTCGAGTGTTAGTTGTCGGATTTTGTGGTAATACAGATTTTCTAATAGTGTTTCAAATTTAGAGTTCACTAGCGATAAAAAATAATCAAAAAATTACATGGAAATTCTTCACTTCGTTTCCATGATTTGTTTTTTTTAGTGAATCATCAAACTTTTATGTTTACTTTTGAATACTAGTGAACCCCAAAAAAGAAAAGATGAGAAAATTTGTAGGGACCCAAATTCGAAAGACATCCGTCACTGTAGGTTATTTACAAAATTATTTATTTTATTTTTTAGATAAATTTATGGCTAAAATAGCAACATTTGAGGCGTTCATATAGAAAAAATCGAGTTGTTAATTTAAAATTCGTACACGATGCCATAATGCCTATACGCGGGCTTATTCATCTTTATATATATGTGTATATCATCATCATCAGCCTTTTTCAGTCCACTGACGGATGAAGGCCTCCCCCAGACTCTTCCAGTTTTCCCTGTCAACTGCCTCCCCCCTCCAAGTTTGCCCCAAGAACTTAACAAGCTCTCTGTCCCACCTGTCTTTCGGTCTTCTGTTTGGTCTCTTGATGTTTCTTGGGATCCATTCGATGACACTGGACGTCCAACGCTGGTCATTTCTTCTAGAAATGTGGCCCGCCCACTGCCATTTTAGCACCTTCACTCTTCTAATCACGTCACAGACTCCCGTCTTCTTTCTTACCGTCGTTCCTCTTGCGGTCTCTTCTGGTGATCCCTAACATGCATCTCTCCATGCCTCTCTGTGTTGCTTGCAGGCGCTGTATCCTTCTGGCATTCATGGTCCATGTTTCACAATCATATGTCAGAAAAGGCATTGGTCATGCAGTCTCCATTTTAGGAAGACTGGAATATTTGATTTAAAGATGTTCGCATTCTTGCCAAAAGCACTCCATGCCATCTTCACTCTCCGGTTGATTTCTCCAAGAAGCGAACCATCAGTAGTAATGAGTTGACCTAAGTAAACATAGCTGGTTACTTCTCCGAGTTCTGCTCCATTGATATGTATCTTCTCAGAATTTGTGAAGGAGTTGTACATAACCTTTGTTTTATTAAGATTTGTCTTAAGTCCAGCTTCTCAGCATGCTTGCTCAAGCTCTTCAGTTCTTCTTAGGAGCTCTTCTGGGCTCCCTGCGAACAGTATGATATCATCTGCAAAGCGTAGGTGACTCAGATATTCTCCATTTACCTTTATGCCTTTTTCCTCCCACTTTAGCGTTTTGAATACTTCCTCTAGAGCTGCTGTAAATAACTTAGGGGACGTAGTATCTCCTTGTCTCACTCCCTTTTCGGCCTTAAAGGCACTCGTCTCTTCATGCAGCTGGACAGATATTGTCGCATTTTCGTAGATATTCTTGATCAAGGTTATGTACGTTTCTTCTACTCCTTGTTTCTTTAGTGCACGTAACACCGACGAAGTTCGGACAGAGTCGAATGCTTTCTCGTAGTCGATAAAGCACATACATAGAGGTAATTCATACTCGTTAGTCCGACTGATTACCTCTCTCACGACTTGGATGTGGTCCATCGTGCTATACCCACTGCGAAATCCAGCTTGCTCTCTGGGTTGGGCAGAATCAAGATGGTTTTGAAGGCGCATAGTGAGTATTTTGGTGAATATTTTGTAGACTGTTGGGAGTAGGCTGATCGGTCTGTAGTTATTCAAGTCTTCTTTGGAACCTTTCTTGTGCAGAAGGATAATACATGCGTGGTTCCATGTTTCTGGTACCTTTTTCTTCCTGAGACAGGAATTAAAAATCTTAGCGAGAATTGTTTCCGTGTGATTACCCATTGCTTTGAATACTTCCGCTGTGATACCATCCATTCCAGATGCAGTTGGAAGGGATGTGTTTGTATATGTATTTATATATATATATATATTTGTTATATGTAGTTATTGTTATAATTTTACGTGATAAATTATGAATGCGTGTGTCATGTACATTCATGAAGCTTTAGTGAATTAATTTTTTTATAATTTTGTAGTAGCAATACTAAATAATTTTATCTGCTTAATTTTCTCTTCGTTAAATAACCGTTTCGATGATTCATTATCCTACTATCTTTTTATTCTGTATAAAAATTGCTTCCGCCTACGATATAGTGGTGTTTCATGCCGCAAAAACTCAGAAGAGCATAAGGATGCGATAAAACAGACGTTTCGATTTTTTACTTAGCTCATAAGAGACATGCTACTCTTCTGTTACTCAATCTCCGTTTAGACGTACCCTTTCTTGTCTCTACCGACAAAGAGTGGCTAAACATGATTGAGAAAGGTACTCAGTTACCAGCTATTTTTTCATTCTTATTCTGAATTTCCAAGGACTTTTTTACGTTCCCTTTCCCCTCAGATTCAACATAAGGTCTTGCGACTCTGATTAAAACAATTTTTTACCTTTGTATTCTTTTATATCTTCCCTATACCTTATCCGTTTTTTATGTTCCAGATACATCACCTATGTATTATTTGCTCCCCTCAATTTTTACTCCTTGCCTTTACCCATTTATCTTTCGTCTTTATAATACTTCAACGCATATAAAGTATTCAAATTTAATTTGCTCAAGTGTACTCTAGTGATTTACTATCTCACACTTTAAGGGCAGAATGATTTGTCCGCACATTAAGTAAGATCTTAATTCATTTTTGCATGTGCATAAAAATTCGTTTTATTTTAGACATATACGATATAAATTAATTTATCGTGATCATTATGTATGAAATTCACTTATTATATCTATAATTTGAGGATATTTATTGGAAATACAGTTGTATTTGTATAGGAATGGTGAAAACTGAAACGAATTTTTGTTAAATAAGTGCGTTTTTATTCTATTTCTTAAGCATCCTTATGAATTGACTGTATTTTATCACCTACCCTTTCCATTCTAATTCAATCATTATGCATTTGCATCTTAAGTTCTTTTTAGGCAGCGAACTGAGCATTTGTCACAACTTCACCAGATCATTGACCATACCATTGCATCCATTTTGCTTCTCTTTCCTTCTAACCGCTCTGATTCTCTATCCCTTCAACTCTATCACTTTCTTCATCTTCATTTCCTCCTTACATGTCTGCCTCTCCCTCATATCCTCCACACCCTTTCCACCCTCGTCTTTCTCCTTTAACTCACACCCACACCGTGACACGTGGCCTTCATCTCCACTGCCAACACCTCCCTCAATCTTCCTTCCCTTCGTCTCCACTCCCCGATTACTAAGCCAGCGTCTTCATAACCTTTACCATTTCACAACAATTATTTCTTTTCCGCTTCTTCTCTATCTATCTTCCTCTCTTCTCTCTACAGTCCGTATATCGCCGCTATTTCACCAGCATTTCTTTCCTCGCATCTGTTTTTTTCAACGTTTATAAAGGAGTATTTCATATAGCATCCGTCACCGATATGGTATCTTTTAACATCTACCATTTTTCATCTCGAATTCTTTATTTATGATTCTTTTATTTAGCTGCTATTTATTATTCTTTTCTTAAGATGCTATTTAAGTGCGTCAGGGTCTAAACTCAGAGGGAAATATTGATTATTTCCGGCATAGTGAAGAGTATGACTTTAAGAACGCCGGAGGGAATTGAGCGTTATCGATATTACTTTCCACATATTTTGTTTTCTAACTAAATATCCATAATGCTGAAAATTTATTGAAGTTTATGACATTTTTATCCATAGAAACGTATTTTATTCCTGGTGAGATGTTAAGTATGGTAATTCCAACCTTATTAGTGAATGAAAAATGTTTGCTAATTTTATTTGAACTATTATGTGTACATATTTAAAGGTTCAAAGAAATATCCAGCTGCTATAGAATTTTAGTTGAGTACTGTGATATATCAATAAAATATATAAATAAATTACTATAAATCAATCAGTTATAAATATTTGTTAATGTTCTCTGAATTGAAGACTTACGACTTAGAGTCGGTCCACGATTGTGTTTCGTGTAGAAGTTTCATGATGAAACAAAGATCCGTGTAATTTAGCACAGGCGTATTCCTATTTGTCAGTCAATTTTACGAACATAAGGACTCGGCTTAAAATGTTCGGGTTTGACTTTCAGTTACTCTCTACCGTTGAATATCTTAAGCAAAATTCAGCGCTTGCTTTAAATGATTAAATGTTTTAAATACAATACTTCCTCGTTACAGCGAAAACATAGGATTTTGAGGCTTGAAAAACTTTGGACATCATAAGGACTGAATAAGTTTACTTAATGCGAAATAATACGTTTTTAACAACCCTAGGAAAGCTGAGGATTATCTGGGAGAAAATCAGATAGATTATTGTTAATCTAATAACAAGTTTAATTGTTCTTAGTCTGCTGTAAACTTAAACTGCTTGGTTCTTCAAATTTAAAGTTAATCATCTCATTTTGTCATTAATGAACATTATTTTTAATATACGTGTAATATATGACATTATGATGGCACAATCTCATATACACAGAGTGACGAATGGTCTTCAAAATTTGTGCATCTAAATCATCCTTAACGGAATTAAAGGAATTGTAAAAGGCACTAACCCTGTACGTAATTTTGAAGTGAACATAATATTGATCTATATCTGACAGAAACAACATTTTCATATATTTTCGCCGTATTACGACCAGATATTTTTGGATTAGGACCATTTTACTATATATTTTGCCCAGCGGTCTTACAGTAGGAATTTTCGATATATAATTTTTCTAATGCTAAATGGAATAATGTATGTTAAGGACCATATATTCCATAATATAAATAATACAATAATAATAATAAATGGCCCACGCTATATAAAAATTTAAGTAGCCTTTTCAGTTTATTTTATATAGTGTTCGTATCGGTTAACCAACTTTCCTCTTCTCTATCAAATAATCCCGATTATGCATACGTGTATACGCCCTCTGCTCGACATCACGCTCTCACCCACTTCCTACCTCCTAACACAAGAAAGCGGACGTTGACTCGTTTCTTTGAAAAAAAAAAAAGACCTCACCCAAAATATATATTTCTTTTTTCCGCGGTCACTCTTGCGAGACCGCTCCCTGTAAAATAAAAACTACGAGAAGATACGGAAGAGCTATGAGAAAGAGGTTACGCACGCTTAAAAAGAAGAGCTGGAATTGTGATAAGTGGAAGAGGAGAAGGGCAGGAGAGGAAGAAAAAATGCACGATTACGGGAAGAAGATGGAAAAGAAAGTGTAATTTGGAAAACAAAAGGGTGAAAATTATAAGTGAAAGGTTGGAGAGAGATAGACAGACAATTGGGCAGAAATTATTGGGGAGCGAGGAAAAGCAGCGGGTAGGGAAGGGAGAAGAAAAGGAAGACAGAAATAAAGAAAGAAAAGTAAGAAAAAGATAGAATGTAAGTAGAAGAAAGAGAAAGTGAAGGTAAAAGTCAGAGTAAGCCAATCCGATGTGGAAATAAAGATATCAGAGAAAAGAGATATTAGAGTCATCTTTAACGAGGAGATCCGAACAATCCTAAATCTTCAACGTCTGTAACTCGAACGTTTTTTTTGCTTTAAATCGCAGTTGATTTTCGTATTTATTTTGATAGTATTTGTGAAATAATAACTTATTCATGCTTGTGGGTCAAAATGTAAATTTAGATACTCTGCTAAAAAGTTGTCTCATCCATATTGCTGATCTCTATATTTTCTCCTCAAATTAAAATAAAGCAATTTAGACCTTACTTTCCTGAAAAGCTGGAGTCTATATTATTAAAAGTTATTAACTCTCAGAATCTTTCTGGAAAAAAGTATGACCCATCTATCTCTATAATTGTTATATTCGGTAACTAAAAGTATTCGTGGTTTTGTCACTAATGAAAACAAAATATATGATAATAATTTTTAAAAATTGTGTGGTGCCTAAGATTATATTACGATGGCATCGTTTTTCAAAAAATGTGCCTTGTAGTGGTGAAAAAAATGATTTATTAAAGCCAATTAAAATTAGAAGAGCTGTTGCTGAAAAGTAAAGCGAAAGGAATTTAGCAGCGAAGGATGGGTAAAGAGAAAGTAGAGAAGAAAAAATAAGATAGAGCGTGAGATACGCAGGAAGAGAAGGGAGAAAAGGGGGACATTGAAACGCGTCAGTAGACAAACGAAACAAGGTCTGAGAAAGAGGGGGAGAGAGGGAAAGGGAGGTTAGAGAAAAGTACGGCGGTAGTGGGAGTGCCTCTTGTTGGTGGTGAGGCCGCGTAGGCGTAAATCACGCCGGGAGAGATTTCTGCCTCCCTCCCTTCCCCGCCCTAAATAAAAGGGGCGCTGTCGACCTCCCCCTTCCTCCGCTTTTTTTTCCTCCCCGCGATCCGTATCGTGTCTCGAAAAGTTCGTCTTAATCCTCTTCCTTTCCCCCCTTTTTTTTCTCTCCACCGTAAGCCATTTCTTATAAATGAACCTTTCGGCGTGTTCGTCTCAATTACTAGGCGCCAAAAACAAAGTGGACCTCCAATCGTATATTTTCCTCATTTTTTTTATTTGCCTCAGGTGGAAACTTTTTAATTGGATGGTAGATTATGTTTGGTAAAATAGTAAATTATTCGCTTAAATACGCGACTGTAGTTTAGTATGAAGCGAAGATTTCTTGGATAGCTCGGGCCATTTTGGTTAGAAAGAGTCAATAAAGCCGTGAACACTGAGGAGATTAATAATTGGATATCGATGTTTTAAATGCGGCTGATTATGTCATAGAATGGATTTTTAGGAAATTCAGCTGTATGGTTCGTTAAATTTGATCTAAATACTGAGAAATCAGGATTTTTCAGTAAAAAAATAAACACTTTATGTAAAGTTTGCGTCCGACAAATAAAATATATTTTGAGAAGCTAATTATTAAAAGGTCAAATAATTTAATCATTACTCTGAAATGATTATTAAAATTTATTTCATATATTCTTTATTTGTCACCGAATCATACGTACATGTATGTAGTATGAAATATCCCGTTAACGTCTCCATTGACGAAACAGTAATTTTTATTTACCAAAAACAAGTTCATGTGCACCATCTCCATCTAGGCATATATCAAATGTAACGCAAGCCAAATTACTAATTCCCCTCTTTTAAGCTGAGCTATTCTTATCATACAAAATAAAAGGGAACTCTTCCACACAAAGACCATATCGTATGACTCATCCATCACATTTTAAGCGGTCTATTCATCGATGGAATACGCACCGCGACATTTCCGACGTCTGCGTTCGCGACCCTCCCACCATTTGTCTCCATTTAGACCTCAAGTCGCTTAATTGCACTCCTCGACAGCCTGACTTTGAAACGTCCGCGCCGAAAGTCACGCCTTGCACGGAGACAGCCATTTACCCAAACTCCTCGGGGCAATCCGCAAAAAAAAAACGTCTGCCCTCTTTTGTTTTTCTCTCTCGCTTTCTCCACTCTCTTCCATACTCGCACACGCACTCAGAAGTTTTTTTTAAAAGTTGTTTTACTTCGCCAGAGATCGAGTGAGGAAAGGGGGAGAGAGGTGGAGAGGGTATAAGACATTACATTCGCTGCAACACACACGCTAACTTCTCGGCATCCAAACGAGTGGCGCTTCGGGTGCTCAATACGAGTCGCCTCAAAAGCTACGAGATATTAATTTACATTGGCATGAGTCTCGAAGTCTTCGGACGTGGCGCCGCTTATCTAGTCTTGTCTCTACTTGGAAATCGCCGCTGGATCCGTTGCCAAATAGCCGCGGCTTGCGTTGCTTGACAGAAGTACGCGAGAATGAGCGAAATGTAGCGCTTGTGAGTTCGATGTAAAGAATAGTGGGAGAGGAGATTTATCGGCTGGAAAATCGCGTTATTATCTTAGTTTTTCCCCGTCCCATTTGTGACAGTAATGATAAATTTACTGGAAAAGTTCGAGAGTTGAAAAGCTCGTCACCGTACGTTATAAGATTTACTAACTTACAATAAAATAAGAATTAAAAAAAAACCTTGCTGTGACCATCCGTGAATTCTTTTGTCAGATTCTAAAATAAAATCAGTTGATCCTTAGAGAAAAGTATCTTTTTTTTCGTCGTCAGCGTAGATTTCCACAAAGTTAAAACTTAATAATATATTTACTAACTATTAATATAGAGGTTTTAATTTTGAGAATGAATCTAACGAAAGGGTGCAACGAAAGCTTTGTTTATTTGTTTATTATTAGAATTACGAATTAATTTTAAGGAATAATTCTCTAATGCTCAAACATGTGACCAAGTAATACATAAAATCAGTATATTTTGTTCGCGTTTTGAACAGATCGATTATAGCATACGTATATAGCCAAAACTGAATAAATGAAATATTTTTATTGTTTTAATGATAATTTTAGTTCATCTTTCCGTTTACCTTATATAAATGTAGAACACAAACGACTATGTAATGAATGTTGTTCTGCTATTTATCGCTTTATTCAATCACTTTGTTCGAATAAAAATAATTCAATAGAGCTGTATTTTAGCAAAGGTAATCGTGAATAGGTCTACAAACAAAGAAAGGAGCCAAATAACTTAAACAAACATCGATGTCTTAGCTACAAAATGAAGTTTTAGAAATACGACACCGAGTATTCCCACTTCGCCAGAGAGCATCGCCAAATATTTAACTGTAATAATACACATGTAAATCGTTCAAAAAAAAATTTCGAGTTCACGGACTTATTCGAAAGATCTTTGAAAAGCGGCTCTTTTTGAAATACTAAAGGATTCCTTGGAAATCTTTTCAACGGCTTTGATGGTTGCGACATTCCGTTCAAGTATCAGTTTCATTGACGGAGGAAATATTGCTTCCGCTTGAAAGAATCTGAAAACATTCTAGTTCATTTGTTGGCAATTGGCGTCCTATGCCGCCCGAAGACATTTCTCGTTTATTCAAGGTGCTTATATGCTTCTCAACGATCGAACTCAACGATATATGGCTATCTGGCAAAAACCTGTTTTCTATTATTCAATCCGTCAACTTTATCTCTCTCTCTACGCGAAAGATTGAAATGCGCTCGAGTTGAACATCGATACAGCCGTGGATGGGTGTTCATAAATTTATTTTCAAATTGGCGTATCTTTTGTTTCCTTTATACTAAAACTTCGTATTGTTATATTCGCATAGAAAACAAGTTAGGAAAGTGCTGCGAAGTCATATATTATAAGGCGATATTTTTACAAAATAATAAATTTCTTCCACTGGTCGTTGTTTAATATTAATGACATTATAGCCCTCTGATTCCCATATAAAAGCATTGAGCTCGTTGCCATGGTAGTCGATTACTGAGACCCAGAAAAACCCCATTTTTTCCGATAAAAACTAAAAATGTACGCTAAAGCTACAGGGATTTGAATTCCGTCTTCAAAAATAAGAATCTACAATTTCTAAACTTTGCGACAGTGCAAGTCTTGGGTTCGAATCTTGACGGAAAATAATTTAAAAAAGCAAATATATAAACGTCATTACCGATTTACGTGCTTTTCTTACGGGGCAAAATTATCCCCCAGCAGCTGATCTCGGTCCACCAAATTCTTGCTTTCATATGTAATAAATTATCTTAAAAATTTGATTTCTCTAGGTTGAACCGTTTCAGAGAAATCGTCTGCACAGTAGAACGGACGGACAGGAAAAGTGAATTCATAAGCGATTTGTTAAAAAAATCGCTAAAAGGATTAAAAATGCAATTAACACCAAGCAACATTTTCTTCCACATCAAACTGATAACAAATGAAAGTAGATTACATAGAGAGACAACCTTTCACTCTTTCGATCAAAGAAGTGTTTAAAAAATTAAGACCAGTATAAGAAACTAAAGTGATAAAAATTCTGGATTCATGTTCAAAATATTATGGGATTTTAAAAAATTCAATTTTCGTTTAGTCTAATCGATGTGTTTCGTTAATCTAGATGAATTTAAATTTTAAATATAAATTAATAAAAATCCTACCATCGTAAATTAATACCCGACAGAGAAAAATTTGATGTTGTATCATTCTTTCCCGTTTTGGACAATTATCGCCAATTCACTCTTCGCGGAAAAATTTGTGCTTAAACGGGTAGAGACTTTATTCCTTCCATGGTGCTCGTGTTCCCGCTTTATTTTTATAAGGACGGGGGAATGCTCACAGGATGGCCTACCGTTCTTTTAAAACCTATCTGTCCCTTTGACGGTATAACTCCGAAACGCATCGTTCATTTGGGGGAATATTTCATTGTGTTAAACTCGATAACGACCTGACCCCGAACAATGAGAGACCTAGCCCCATTTTCTTTTTATCTTTGGCGGCCTTTGCGGCTTGAGACTTCAGAGAAAACATCTCGGGACTCGGCCAATGGCGCGCTAGAGAGAGAAAGAGAATGAGGTGGAAAGATTTCCCATGCCTTTAAGACTCGTTCTATTGATGGTTGTAATGGCCCTTCCCGAGTTCTAGTGGGAAGGGGTAATGTGGAGGGGAGCTATCTGCTCTGTGGTCGGGCAGACAGAATTTTGCCCTCCAGGAGAAAAGGGTTGAAAAGGCATTATAGAATGGGGTGTTATAAAGAGAAAGGTGGAAGTGACCGATAGGGAAGCCGGGATAGCAAAAAAACGGAACGAATACGTTGGTCCTTGGAAGAAACCACTCTCGCCTAATAGCATGTCTCAAATACAAAATTTTCTAGTTGGCAGTTCTGAAGTATAACGTGTTTTCGCCCAGCTCAGTTGATGAATTAAATTTTATGCTTAATACATAAATTCTGTAGCACCTCAATATCGCATGTTTTAAACAAAATATTTTCAATCTGCGAATTCGCATTCACATTCTGCCCGATTTGAATTAGAAGGCGTATTTACAAAGGTCATGACGATTAAACTGTTGCCAATAAATGAATATGATTGGTGATATAATTTGTATGTGAATCAATCCTTTGACCTATATGAAAAATGTATATCGGCGGTTGATAAATGTATACAAACATCTAAAATGTTTTGTGCCCTGAGGTGTTGAAATGAAGTTAGGGTTCAGCAACCTCCTTAAGTCTTAAATAAAGGCGCGTGTGCATAGAGCGCAATACATCAACCCGACTCGCTGGAGCACAAAAGGACTCGGATGATATGCAGTTTTTCCGAAGAAGAACTTTCAAAGCAATATAAACTAAAATTTTGAAACGCGGCAGGTTCATTGCACGGAAGTGCCAATGTAACAGTACAACATATTATTGTTAGGACTTTATTTCGAAGAATGCGGATGTTTTCACGCTTCATGACATATTGCCACGACTGATTCTATGACTTTTAATTGCAGTGGTTGAAAGAAAATTTAAGTCTGACGTTTTATATTAGCATTCAACTCGATCAATTTATAAGAGAGAGAATTCAAAAGTCACTGTTAAAAACGTGTACACTTCCGGATTGAAATTAATTTTAAAGACGAGAATTCGTAAAAATTCTTGGTTTTTGTAACGAATTTCATCGACTGGAATATATATATATATATATATTTCTAGCTATCCAACATACACTTTATTACGTAGATAGGTAAAAATGTGATTTTTGATGTATTTTGCCCTTTTATAATATTTAAAGTTTTAAAAGCTTATCTATACTTTCGCCATATGAGACGCAAACAAACTTTCGAAATATTGTACATCAGTCAGGAGACATAATGTAAATAATATATACTATTGATAAAATACGAACGTATTTGTAAACTATATTCGTGATATTCATTTATAAACTATTTTCATTGTTTTTGGCGGTAGAGAACATACTACAACCCATTTATGCTAAATACGTATTGATCCTGGCCCATTCCTAAAATGGCTAGCTTCATCATTATAAACCCCATATTTTTTGACGATTAATCAGATGAAGGCATCGTAAAATGATTTAAGGTGGAGAGGCATGTATCAAAAAGGAAGCTGGTGAGGCAATTTCCAAAAAAAATTTATTAAATTCATCACTAATTAATGCAAACAAAGAACACGCCCTATTTTTCATCCAGAGGAAAGTCGTGAAACCGGAACCATTTAAATCGATTGATTAACCATAAAAATTAAATATTCTTAAGTGATACCAGAAAATTGATTTCCCAAGCCATTTGAAATGGCTGAACTACCGATTTTACATGTCCATCAATAGATAATCGAATAATTACAAATATCCGGTATCTAGTCATATTTATTTGATATCATAATTATATAAGAATATGATAATCCCAAGATTAGGAATATCTTTCTATAGCTTTTGCGTTAGAGTGATAAAAATGTAGCATTTTAAGATGATTTTTTTGAGATGTAAATTCTGCCTTAAACCGACGAGTATATTTAAAGCTCGTGAAAGCGGCATTACGTGGCTACGTTGTAATGAAATAAACCTCTCACACAGAAGGAGTATTTAGTGATAGAGTAACTGTCTCATGATAAAAATTAAACAATAGATTTTTCTTTGGGTGTCCTTTCTTTTCGTTATTTTATAAACATTTTTCTTTATTATTTTGGAATAAATATTTCCTTATCATTTCGCGGTCTGTTTTATTTCAATCCGTATTATTTCTTGACGCTCGACGTAACCACACATAGTCCTTTGGTTTCCTCACCGCAACGCCTTAAACGATTTACTGGATACGGTCGCTAGGTGGACAAGAACTGAGGCGGGAACATTAAAGGGAAAGCATAACGGTAGAGAAGGTGGCGCAGACGAGAGAATAGAATCTCTCTTGGGAGACAGCGAGAGAGAAAGGTCGTAGAGCGTAGTGGAGTGCAACTCCTTCCGAGAGCCCATATGGATACGGGAGGTTTTCCATCTAATAAACATAGATATTTCGAAAGGAGCTTCTTTTTCTTTTTGTCAGGCCAAGAATTAACTACTTGAGGAGTTGATTATAATGGTTTTGAGATTACTACCAGGATAGTGTATAGATGACGTATTTGTATTCGGTTTTGATGAAAACAACCAACTATCCTATGCGAAATTTAAGATAATCGTGATTCGAGGTAACAACATTGACACAATTTTGTGATAATTTTATTCTTTGCCATTGTAATTTTATCTTTAATTATTTTATTTAATAACTTCACGCGCTACTAATTTCTAAATTAATTTCTTCGTTTTATATAAGGTCATTAAATTTTGAGTGTCATATTAGCGTACGTCGTTATAAGTGAAGCTAATTTATGATCTTCTGAGCAAACTATAAGCATAAAATTTATCATATATCTTTAGTTTTAGTTTTTATTTTCAAAATTTGGCCTTTTTCTGGTGGTCAATCACTTCCCCCTGATCAAATCGAAGATAATATTTAAAAACTTTTCGTTAATCCATAGCATAGAGACTTCCATATGCTACATTAACTCGTTTTAAGGGCATTTTAAAGATGCATCCCTTTACCGAAACTCCAAGTTCTAATGAATAAATCAAATACGATTTCTGCAATTTTTCGGGGGCAGATTTCTCTGACCTAATAAATGTCTCATGTCAGCGAGAAACTTCAAGGACATGCCTTAATTATTCAGTTTAAGATGGAATCACCAAAATGAGTGCTCCAATCGATCCATTATCGGGATATCACCCGACTTGTTTCACATGCGGTCATAAATCATATCAAGGACAATGTTAAACATAATGGAATCATTCCTGTTCAAATTATAGTATTAAATTAATAATATTTTAGAAGTGTTTTGATAGAAAAACAACTATTTTTTATGGAAAATATGTTTTAACCATCAGAAAAATTATTCCAACAAATGTATATACATATTTATGCAGAAGAATATGTAACATATGTTGATCAATTACATTTCCAAATTGAATTCAAAACATGATGTATTGATCGCCTAGTAGAAAAGACGAGATAGGAATTTGTGACCAATGCATTGCTTATTATTCATATCTATTTATTTATTCCATACGCTGTCCAAAACCGAATTTGCCATTTTCAGAAACGTTATCGTAAAACAAATGGTTCCAACCATGATAAATCCTTTGGTTAAAATGGACGTTTACTAAAAAGGTGGATAGATTGGTGCACGCCTCTCAAAAACACGACAGCCTCCGTCTACTGTTTTTCAGGAGCAGGTGCGACGAGTTGGGGAAAAACTAGATCCGGTTAACGTAGATCTCCCCCCGGTAGCTTTGAAATAGGCGGTTTTCTTGTTTGTTCTTGACGACGACCCACCAAATCGTTTCGACACGAGAAAGTTCCCTCTGTCCGAAAGGAATCTCATTGGCCAATAAACCATTCGGGACTGACGCCGAATGGGATCGTTTCGAAAGCGTTCTTTTATCATGGCGGTGCCCTGAAAAGTTACGAAGTCGCCATTTCCACTATTTTGCCGAAAACGAAATGTAAATTTGTGAAGCACATAAGCGAAAATTTACACAACCCGAGGAGGATTTTTGGTTCATTAAACTGATGTTCATGTAAACATGTATCCAGTTCATACCAGTATGTTAAAATTTTATGTTGATAACTTATTCTTCAATCTCTTTATGAGGCCGACCGAATTCACTTAGATTGAAACGTAATGGCGATTTTATAATTATTTGCTGCAATCGTAATTAAATGTTTTGAGAGATATAAACCATTGAACATGTATCGATTTAGCGAAGATGTTTATAGAGCAACCATTAATTACGTTGATAGTATTATCATCAGGACTTTCATAACTATTTTAAGAGAAATATTGAGAGTAAACGCATAATAAAAGTTATCGGTTAGTTTCATCGGGATATATAATTTGTCCGTTTTGCCTAAGTGTCGATTATGCTGATGTTTATCTAATAAAAGACTTGATTGGATTCGCAGTATCCTAATACGATCGTTGGCAAACCGCCCGTGATCAAACCGATGGAAAATTTCCGTGTTGAGGTCCAAAAAGGTGTCGGAAAAGATTCTGTTTTTCCGCCCGATTTCCCGAACGGGAAAGGGATGGTTTGAGATGGAGGGGAGAGCGGAAAGGGTTGGCAGTGGTGGGGGAGGCGTGGTAGAGGTGGGAGGGAGGCATCGAGAGGTGGGAGGGAGGCGTGGTGGATGGGTTAGCATCATCGGTGGGGGTTGGAAGGTCGGGTAGAGGGAGTAGGTAGGGAGGAAAATGGAAAGGAGGTGTGGGGACGGTAGATGAATGGAGGGCAGTGGGAGGGCACGGTAAGGTGGCGTCCTACGGGGAAGGGGTAGGCGAAGAAAAGGAGGGGAAGGGAGGGGAAGGAAGAGAGAGAGAGAGGGGGATGTGTATAACGTGGGCATCGGAATGCGACCTCGTCCCAAGATGGTTATTAACGGCGCCTCGCCCCAATAGCACCCCGCCCTCCCACGCCCCTCAGCTTTCTCCCCGTTACGCCCGAAAAGAACTCCCTCCCCCTCTTTCCCCTCCTTTCCTCTTCGCTACACCCTCCGCCTCTCCCTTTAAACTCCTCTGATCGAGAAAGAATCCACTAGAAAACCACACATCTTCAAACAGAAAAACAAAAGCGCAGTGTAATTTTGGAAGCATATCTAATGCGCTGTGGAAAGTCTTACGGAGTCGATCCATTCCTTCGGTTACTCGGACGTAGCCCTGAGGATCCTTAGGATTTTCCCCCCTCCCCCGAGGTGCCATTTACCCTGGCCTCGAGAAGGAGAGGGGGAGGAAAAGGGATGGTTTTTGAGTGGGTGGCAGTGGGTTGGTCGGTAGGGGGTGTGGTCGAGGTGCAAAGAACCATTATCGCCTCGAGCCTTCACGTATTTTTTTATTCCTCTTCACCTTCCTCTCCTCTCTACAGCGCGCCGCGCTTCCATGCGTTAAACGGTTCCCACACATCGTGAAGGAAATGGAGGGCGAAATTTTGATTGATCAAGTCGTAAGGCGTCATGAAACTTCTCCCCGAGGGGCGTCGTTATATTTGCTTTGATGTAATTTTTTGGCCCCGCTTATAGGAGGCGTACGATACAAAAAATGGAATAAGCCATTATTTTAAAGGAGATTCTGTGTTGGTTTTCTGCGAAATAGATAATGATTTGACATTCTTTAAATTTAAGATTTTTATGCTCGTTTCCCTCTTTGTTTTAAGGAGGAGCAAAAGATTGTCGCAAGATTTCATCATCGCGTTAATTTGTCCATCGAATAATAATGTTCTATAAAGTTGCGCAAAAGGTTTGTTAAGAATAGCTTTGTGCTTACGATAGGAAAATTCTTCTAAGATTAGAAAGAGAACATTCAAATAAAGATTTTTGGTGATTAAGTCATATTAGAATTAATTTTGGAATAAATAATAAAAGAAGGCATATGTCTAGACCAGGGGTGACCAAACTTTTTCATATCATGGGCTACTTTCATCCTGGTAATTGTCTTGCGGGCTACTTATTTTTTCAATATATAAAAAGATATTTTAAGAATGAATTAGACTACAGATTTACCCCAATATGTATTTATTATACATTATACAAGTGATTAATTAAATTAAATTGAATCTTGATTTGCGCGATTATGGGCACGTTTACACTGCATATCTTCAGCTAGTGAATGGTAATTGGGCGTGTAACTAGAAACAGGGAGAAGTAAACAGTCTTTGAGATGTTCATTAGCGAGAGCATTTCTGTTTTTTGATTTAATTAAGTTCATATTAGAAAATAGAACTCCTTACTCAGGCATATAAGCTTAATGACTGGATGGATGCGTGGGCGACACAGACCCTCCTAAAGGGCGACCGGTCGCCCATTGGGAGACGTTATGGGCACCCCTGGTCTAGACCATAATTTAAGAAAGAGTAAGAAGGACTGAATTTGGCCAATAAAAACTATTAGCTAGATTGATTTGAGGAAATGTATGATTGGGAAAAAAGTAGCGAGAAGTACTTCGTCGCATGAAAAATCAAATTCTTGTCTTTGTATTTTATGAAACACAACAAAGTTTTGAGATAATAATTTCCTTTGGTTTTATATTTTGTTAAAAATTTAAATTTGATTCATGAAGTAAAAACTTATGAGCTTTTATAGTAGTTGTAGTTAATGACTACACTCAATATTAAATTTAAAAGGAAGAGTCTACTTAATTATTCCGGATGAATTGTAAGTACTATTCTTCGAAGACAGACACTCCGAGAAATAGATGAGCACAGCTGGGAACATGATGTCTCAATTGTACACTGATAGACAATTTTAAATCTAAGGATACGATTTGTCATACTTCACTGAGTGCCGCATTTGAATTAATAGGACGTCTTCCCTGACTGGGTGTTAAATGATCTTCCTCTTTCAAAGTATTCGGTAGTCTGTAAGGCCGGGTTCAAACCAAGAATACTGCCATTTGAACGAATCATCCATCATTAATAGACCGCGTGATTTTCTTCGAAATGAGTCCTAATCTTACTTAATGTAGGATGAAAGTATGAGGTTAATGAATGGAAAACGATGTATAAATATGCATTACGCTGCACCTTTAAAAAAAATTTTGTTTCCTCTTCATGCTATAGCACAGGCTAAGCAAAATGCATGACCAAATTTTTGTGGTTTTCTGTATCCTATCTCATCTCAATGCTATACCGTCATCTATAAAAAAATTAATATAAAAGTTATTTTATTTTTATATATATTTCTTTTATAAATAAATATTTCGCAGTTAAAGTTTAAAATATAAAATTACGTAAAAAAGTGTAGAACTTGAGGAGGCATGAACCCATCTAAGAAAAAAATTATTAAAACTATTTGAACACTTTAGTTAGTAGTCGTAAATTTGTAGATTAGCGCTGTAAATAGATAAAAATAATCATGATTTTGTATCAGATATACACGACTAATGCTTCGTTATTTAGTTTCATTAATTCTGAGAGAAATAACAAACGCCATTCACAGTAAATTTATATCTGAGCTTTTTTACGTATTGCAGAAATGAATTTATAAACTTTCCTTTTAAAATGTCCACAACTTGCGTAAAAACATGAATACCACATTCTAATAAATAACCTTCAACTAAAATAACTTCAAAACAGAGAAACTACTAAAATGCTATATATTTTTCTTTCTTCTTAGCAAACTTGTATCATTCGGTTGGTATTAGAAAAAAATTTATTAGATGATCATACCCTGCTATAGAAAGCACTGGCGGTTCAGTGTTTAACACTCAAAGGATAACGACATGCGTATTATTTCTTACCATCGAAATACGCAATAAGTTACTCGACAGAAAGGCTTCTTTATACAAACAACGGCAGGAAATCGGCAAATCCGTAATTTACGATTTGGATTTTTTTGAGCAACACCTTCGAGGTGACAGCGTTGCCTAATAATTATGGCCTCATAATTTTCAAACATTTCGAAGTGTGATTTCCTGGGTGTTTTTTCTCTCTCTCTCTCTCTCTCTCTCTCCTTTCGTCCCTCCTCACGCATCGCTCAATAAAATTAAGACGAAAAACTCACGAGAGTGTTCATCCCTTCAGCAATTTACGAGTCTTATTTCTACAGAGGAACAACCTCTGACTGGAGCGTTATATACTAAGTTGCCCATCGCTTGGGCGAGACAAGAACCGAAGTTTTTTGTAACTTTTAAAATCGATTCCACTTCTTGGTTATGGAAAACTTATAGTTCTTTTAAAACAAGCGTTTCCTAGGGAGGAGGAGGATCCGGTAGGTTATTCTCCTTCTCATTCTTTCCTCTTCTCTTTCCCCTTCTTTCTCTCTATCCCTCTCCCCACTCCTATCCTTTACTCTATCTCTTTTTCCCCCTCTTTCCCCATTCTCTTTCTCCATCTTTCTCTCCACTTTCCACTTCTTCCCAGCACTCTCCCTCCTATATCTGTTCTCCTCCTCTCTCTCTCCTCGCCCTCCCTCATTTATCTCACTCTCGCTCTCACTTTCTCTCACTCCCTCTCCCTCCCTCTCACTCACTCCCTCTCTCACTCATTCCCTCTCACTCACTCTCTCTCTCACTCCCTCTCACTCACTCACTCCCTTCTCTCACTCCCTCCGTTCTCTCACCCCCTCCTCTCTCTCACTCCCTCCTTTCTCTCTCCTTCCCACTTTCCAATTTTCCCCTATTTCCCCGCTCCCTCTCCCTCCCTCTCATTCCCTCCCTCTCTCCCACTCCCTCTCACTCACTCCCTCTCACTCACTCCCTCTCTCTCACCACCCTCTCTCATTTCCTCCTTTCTCTCTCCTTCCCACTTTCCACTTTTCCCCCTATTTCCCCGCTCTCTCCCTCCTCTCACTTCCTCCTTTCTCTCTCACGCACGCACTCCATCCTCCCTCTCTCCTATCTCTCCCTCCTTTCCCCCTCTTTCCCTTCCCTCTCAATCTCTCTCTCTCTTCGCACCCACCTATCCCCTTCCGTCCCCCGTCCCAATCCTCCTTTCTCGGTGGGCTTAAACGAGGAGAGGGCTTAAAGAGTTGCCGCCGCCGCCGCCTCCTCTTCAGACGGAGGAGGCGAGGAAGGAAATTGTCTTGTGGGGTTCAAGAAAAATACACGACGCGAGACGTAGTCGAGTCACGTCAACTCAATCACTCAACAGAATAGCCTCTCTCTCCTGCGTCCGATTAACCGGGCGGCGTGAGGAGGGTGGGTTGAGGGCACTAGTAGGGCCGGGAGGGGGAGGAGAGGAGATGGGAGGGAAGGGGGCGTGCAGAAGGATGGAAGTGGGAAATCGAGGTGGGGTGGGCCGTGATGGGATAGTGTAGATAGTTAATAGGCTCGATAGGTCGTGGAGATGGGTCTCTTCGGTAGTGTGAGAGATTTGCCACGATGTAGCGCCTCGGATAGACGAAGACTGGGTGTGTTTAGGGCGAGGTTTTTAGACGGTTGATTTCCTAATGCAATGGCGTGGCTACGTAACAATCTCCGCCCTGGTTTTCCTCGTTATCTTTCAGTACGGTAAGGATTTCATTCCCCGTTGGTGAGAATGCGAGTGGGCGATCTCGCATGGGAGACGGAGTTTAATTGCGGCGGTTACGAGGACATTCCCTTCTATGAAATATGACTAGCGGTCTGCGGCGCGTAAAACGTTAAAGAGTGCGGACTATTTCTCAAAGCTGGTCGATTTTTATTGCGCTAGCTTCTACCAGTTTAGACCTCTCGAGTTCACTTATAAGTCGGATTTTATTGTTGGAAAGATCCCCTGGCTTAGGATGTTTTTATGCATCTCTGGAAAAAGAGGTGAGTCCTGGGTTAATGGATTACTAAATGGTTCCCTTAAGAGATGTGGTTACGTCCAATGCAGTTAATTTTGCACTGGTATTATTGAATTCCATTCTCCAGCTAGTGCAGATTATCATGAACAGGAAATATAGCTAAGGATGATTTCCACATTTACGTTTTTCTGTTTTTAAACTTCTGAAAGCTATAAACACTCCATTCATTGGATTATAGACTGCAAAAGAAACAAAACGTCTCGAAATCGAACACTATAATTAAATTCTCGAATAAATATGATTAATAGTTACAACCCAATTATAATACCATTTCACTTTAATTAAACTATTTCTTTTCATTAATTATAATTATAAATTAATTAATACACAACTACAGATGGATTTTTATAAATGAGTAAAGTTTAAGCTCATCTTAATTTTTTTCAACAAGCGAATGAAATATTCAGGACTACCTAAAGGAGTAGAGACAAAAAATCTTTTTGTGGTTCCTAGACAATTCGTTCAAATTTCACGTTAAATGCTAATATTTACCATTTGTTAAATTGCATTAATTGGTATTTAAAATGCCATTCAAACGTAAATGAGCCAGTTGATGAAATCATATTCGCCAAGAATAATGTGGTTTATATTATGTAGTTTCAATCTTCGGGAGAGTAACATCAAAGTAGTGGTTGAAATTTATAAGAGATCTGGCTGCGGAAAGAGAATTGAGTAATCGATAGCCTTAATTTTATGAAAAATTTTTAAGTATATTAACTAGACTGTTTTTTCATTACTTTCAAGGGAAAATCGCAGATGACAACTTCTCCAATTAGTTTGCGAAACGTCAGGAATTAAAATGAGATCGTGTGATAAATGTAGAAAAGAATGAAAAAACACTATTTCATGGCCAAAATTGCTTATATATAAGTTCAAAAACATTAGTTCTAAATATATTGCAAACAATCGACTTTGTCTCAAAACTTGTAAAAGCCATTAAATAATTACTGTGCATTTATCTAGAAACATTTGAACGTAATTCCATTACGTTAATCCATTTGGGTACGAACGATTTTTTATTTAGTTATTCTAATATTTTTCTCTGATATTAAAATATTCAAGTACATTATATCCTTTCATATTCAACGAATTGTAAGCTATTTTTTTCTTTCTGTTATATCATTTATGATACATATATTTCAATCCATCTTTCTATAAAATACGTCTTATTGTGAATTCCCTCGGATTTTCCACACGAGTATATTTGCAAGTCTATAATTCTTGAACGATTTCTCGCCACGGTTTTTTTAACGTGATTATATTTTTCCCCTTCAGCAAAATTTCGGGTCATCAATTGATTATCCTAGAACGGAAAACAAACGCTAAAATTACCGGTGCTCTAGACCGCCGCACACTGTCAGAAGCTGGCCGTTTAGGCATCCCCACCTCCTTCCCCGCCCCCCCTTGCCTGGCGCCTTCCCGGTTATTTCGAGTAGCATATGAGCGGAAGTGTGAAAAAGTCGACTGCTTATATATGCATTCCTCGGACGCACTTCTCGACCTTTGGAAGCCAATTTGCCCTCCACTTATATCCTCTTCTCCCCCCCCTCCCCCCCCTCCCCACCATCCCCTCCTCTCTCATCCTCGGCTCCCTCTCTCCTCCAGTCTTCATTGATTTCCATTTTCCAGTCCCCCTAATTCCACGTCTCTAACCCTTCCCCTCTTATTCTCCTCCGTTTTTTTTTCGACCCAAAGGCCATTCCAAGGCTGACCAGTTACGTATTCTACCAAAGTTGACTTTTCCTCGTTATTAACTGATTTACACTCGCGATAAAATAAAATTCCACCTTCCTTGGATAGGTTTGTTTGCCGAAAACTGCGAGATTTCATGTAGAAGCTCGTCTCTACCACTTTGCATAAAAAAAACGAAATAACCCGCATTAGATCTTATCCACGTATACATATGCCCAGGGTTATAAAAAATAACCTGTTCTATCGCGCCGAATGACGTTTATAAAGAGAGTGTTTCAGGAAAATTTCTTTGACCCCTTTTAAAAGACGCGTTTATGAAGTTTGCACGAAAACGGTTTATCGAATTTCGTTTCTTGCGTCAAAGGAGACAACAAAAATTTTGCCGATATCCTTGCCAACGATTATCCTATCATTCTGGTTGTACTTTATTTCCTTTCGAGTATCGTAAAATTGGTCACAAGTATGATAATGCTCCCAATATTCCTGCAAATTATGGTATATTTTACAAAATCTTTACTTATTCTGCTTCAATGAAATAGTATGTATTTTTCTATGGCAGAGGTGGGCAACCTACGAGAGCTTTTAAGGCAAAGCTATGATGAAATAGAAAATGGTAAAATTGAACACACAAATTAAAATACCTAATTCAATTCAAATTATGATAATAAAACAGAGAATATTGAATTGATTTTCGCTTATATGCTATCTAAGAACCCCAAGGTAACCTCCGACGTAAACTCCTTTCCTGCCCTCCGAAGAATTGGAAAATTCCACTGCGGCCCACTAAAAAAATATAGAAAAAGTTGCGTACCTTTAATATATTGAAGTGAATACACAATATTTTTCACGCATGTGTACTAACATTTTTTTAGAGAAACAAAGCTTTGAGATTCCTCAAGGATTTTTGCGTCATATTTTAAAAAAAATTAAATGTCGGTTTCTTTCTTTTCGGACGAGGATCTCGATTAGCTTGTTGGGAGAAAGTTTGAATTGGTCCATCGACTTATTTCATGTGCCTCATTCGTGAAGCATTAACGACATTCCGCTTAACGCGCAATTTTCCCTAACCTGTCTTTGAACATCTTTTCCACGAGAGCACTCCGGCTAGTTTCTTATCCATACATTTTTCTCCCTTTCATGCCTTTCTGGTGTCCCTTGCCATTTTATCTAATCTCTTACGGTTCCGGTTCTCCTGTGTTCTTTTATTTTTACCCGATTGGTCTATCAATTTTATTTGCCTTTACCCTAAACTTTGGATTCGGAAAACGAGTTGATTTTGATGTTTTTCACTCTCTTATCTTTTTGGAATTCTGATTTTCCCACTAATAGTGTATATCTTCTTACTAAGTTGACGTATTTCCAGGCATATTCCATTTTATGCAAAAGCTTTTAAAAGTTAGCCATAAAATTCAAATATCATTTATCCGTTAAAAGATAAGGTTAGCATGGAAATTTTCTGTAGAAAGGATGTTATTTCTCTGAAATCCTAACGGGTCATACCTAAAGAATGTATTGGTGTAGGGGCAGTATTTGTACTTGACATAGAATTAATCAAAAATTAAAATATTGATACGTTAATTGATTTTACTTTATTAATGCGAGAATTAAATTTAGTTTTATTTATATTATTAGCATATGTTATTTAATTTAAAATTAATTTAAATTTAAACAAGCACCTTCAATTCCATTATCGCATTTCGCTTTCGATAAAATGATTAATTTTGGAATCGTTGCCCAAATTTTGAGTTAATGTGTAAGTTAAAATTACTTATGTGATACTTTTAAGGTAAATTATATGCTAAATGTACAACAAATCGTCCGAATTGGCAAACAGGCTCGTAATTTAACAGGATTATTTCGATCCTCTTACAGTGTGTAGTTTATTAATCGTGATGTATCGATCGTCAATTAAAAGGCCTCTATAATGGTAGATTGTGAATGTAATCTCCCAATTCCTAGGATGAAAAGAGATATAACCAAAGATAATTAGATCTAGAGACACTATATTCATAAACGATATGAATATTCGAAAAATTACATTAAGGAACGAGCAACATGGAGTGACTTTAATTTAATTTTTCCCTTAATTAGTTAAAATTTTTGTTTCCATGTGTGCCTCTGAATTCTACTAACTAAGTTCTAAAAAATTCGCATCTCATTTTAAGCTTTTTTAAATTTTCACTGCTAGAGCTCATTTCCGTGAGGGTCACCGTTAACAAACTGCTTTGCCGTAAATGGGCTTGCTTCTCTCCCATCAAATAAATTATGTCTTCATAGGTTCTCTCTAAAGAACCTGTACACTTATTCCTAAAATGTGGGCACGAAGTTCACATATAAGCGGAATTCAATGCCTTACTCTGATTATTTACGATTCACTCCGAACAAGTTAATGGAGACAAAACATTTTCGATATTTAAGAATACCGCAGCTCATAATTTTATAAAAAGGAAAGGACTTAAAAACGTGCATAGATTGACTCGTTAATATCTATAAAAATCTATTTAACACGAATAAAAAGCTTGCATAAAGTAACGTAGTGAAATGACTTTAAACAATGTTTCATATAATGCACTGCTTATTATGTGAAGGATGTTTATCTTGCAAATTTTTTATAAAAATCATTTTGCAATTTATTAAATATATGTCATTATTTTTATATTTATTTTTAGTATGTTAGTGATAAATCGATAATAAGCCGTAGAAATTAGTAAGCATATTTTTCATCAGTAATAATGGGTACTAGACGCATCATCAAATCCTAAATAAGAAAAAAATCACAGAGATATTAAATCAGGGAATTACGTCGCGACAAAAATTCAATAACAACTGCAGGTAATTTTATCGCAACAAAATAGTGTTTCAAAAGTAAAAAGTTTTTTATATGTCGTATTTGCGTGACTGCACAAAAACAGGACAAACACGAGGTATTCCGCGGGTTAACTCTTTTTCACTCAAATCTCGTTAACCGATATTAATTTGACGATGTTGACGTGACTTGAATTTTAAACACATCGCTTTGGAGATCGAAACCCATGAGAAGAATTCCTTTCACCCTTTCATTCCTAATTCCGGCAAGAAAGCGATGCTTTCCTGGTATTTTCCCCTGTTTCTTTAACCAGTTCAAACTTTTACGACCTTTTCGTTATGCCGTTTAAATGTAAAAATAGGCGGGAAATAGAAGACTATCGCTTAAAAAAGAATTCATCCGGGTGTTTTCCTTATCTGTTTCGTAGCTTATTTTTCTTCCCTTCCCCGCTCTTTTATCTTCGTGAATCTTCTTCCCCGAAGTTGTGATTAGATGAATTAGATGATGTCAGTGCAAGGGCACAAGCGTAGTCCGAGGGTGATTGAAAGTTCACTCATTCTGATTTCGTCTTATACGGCGGTTTTGGGAGCGGAAAATGACAAATTGGTTTACTTACGCCGCATTAATCATAGCAAATGCTGTGAATAATTTTATATCAAAGAAACGGTAAAAAATATAATATTTATTGAAAAAACATTTAATTAAAAATAATTTCTATAACTCGTTTATTTTTACATAAATTGCCATAAGAACTTCTCAAGAATGTTTTCGTAATTTATTAAAATTTTCGTTAATATTAAAATAAATCTGTTGTGAGAATGTTGATTAAATATTCCGCAACGAAATGAGACTGTGAGTAATGATGAAATATCTTTCATATATACGTTATAGCATAAAAATCACCCAAATAGAAAAACTGAAAATTGAGGTTATCTCGATTGTTTCCTCAGCAAGAGATTTTCGGAGGGAATGGAATGCGTATTTACTGCGGCTATTTTGGAGACCGCGCCGCGATCACACCCATAACTCTGCCATTAAAACAGATGTGATTGATGAACTCCTAGTCGAAATGTGGGTTGAACGAGGATATTCTAAATGTGGCGATCGTAAAAAGCAGAAGCGTGCTGGAATTTTAATAAAAAGGATATCGAGTTAGCATTCCTTTCATTTTTAGATTTTATGCTTCTTGTAAGGAGAAATTCACTTTAGCTTAAATTATGATTCACCGTGTATCTTTATAAATCACCGTTTAAAATGATTCGGCCGTGATCACGTTTTATTAAAAAATAAATAAATTATTTACTGTTATTTTATTAGTATGTTTGCGGATACATGTACCGAAAAATATTTGTCGTGTCAAGTATATATTCTTTTAAATTGTAAAGTATGAAACAATTTACGAAAATGGAGTGACGCTCACGTTGAAAATATTTATCTATTCTCCCAATTCATTGGCGTAGATAAATATTCTTAGCTTCGATAGAGAATTTTTTATTCAATCTGATGTATTTGAAAAAACTATCACCGTATTTAGTTTTATTTGGCTTCGGCATTATCATATTTCAGATGAAATATAAAACAGATTTTATTAACAAGCGTCGATGAATGGTATCTGGTAGAGGCATACGCCAACATAGTTCCTTAAACATAATACTGTTCTTTTAAATTGTAGCCATCTTAGTAGGTTAAAAATTGTAACTATGATGTTAAATTACTCTTATTGAGATGCTATTAGCCCATAATCGTTATCGAGGAAAATTAATAAAATGTACAACGAATACAAAGTAACAAGCTCAAATTATGAAATAAACGAGCGGATTTGAAGGTTGTTACTTAGGCATAAAAAATAATACTTATGATTATATACTTATATATAGTACTGTTGCACGAATTAGAAGTAATATCTGAAAAATAGCTTCAGTAAAAATCCACCCTTATTCGTTAAAAAAAAACACAAGTAACATTGCCAAATTTTATGATTTATATTTTGCTTGCTCTTCGAAAACTAAATATGTATCGTATATTTTACCGGCACTTAATCTTAACATCTCATCTACCTCGAAAGACGTTAAACCTATGTCGACATAATCACCTATATAAGACTGGTCTATGTTTTGCAGTCGCCGGATGGCATTCATCTAATACCCTTGTGCTCCCTGAAAAGATCACCGCCGTATTTGGAGTCTAACAAAAAAGATTAACCCTCTGCGCCCACTCGTTGATACTCTGAAAACGCTTGTCGAGAGGAGAAGGATGCTGGCTCGGCTTTCATATCTTTGAGAAGAGGTACTGCCGACGGAATTATGGGTAGGAAAACAAAATGACAGCTGAGATGGAGTTGCTCCGTATTTTCCATTGCGTGAGAAACCAGGTTGTCCCTCGTACAAGACGCGCAGTATGTGTTACTGGATCCGGTTAGTGTTGTAGAGATACATCTAAAGACATATTTTAAGAAATTGATCGATGGTCTCCTCCTATCTTTGATCTACATTCACATGCTAGTTTCTACAATAGATAGGAAAAAGAAACCTTCTCGACAAGGTATAGTCGAGTTCTTAGGAGTTAAAGAAGATTAATGTGATGAGAATGTGTAAAAAATCCTAGAGCCAAGGTGCCACCAAAATGCCAGATGAATGAGATTGCTCGTATTTATCAAATATTATGCCGAATTCATGCAATATTAACACCTCATTAATTTTGCATGGTCAAACTCATCAGTTATTATCATCACATTGGTATTGATATGGTTTCTCGTTGCAGATAAAGTTGGCAGAAATAAAATTAGAAATGTTTCAAAATTGATGTTTGGATGAGTATAATTACAATAAATAGACATGTGGTTCCTTAGCTAAAATATCAATAACAGATATCTTTGAGAAGAATCCAAATTTATTCAAAAATTGGCAAAATTATATTACTCGGAGTGATAGGTATAGATCATTTCTGTTTATCTTAATATTCCGATGGACGCCAATTTCACACGAATGAGGCATTTTGCAAGTCCTCGACTAATGTATTTGCCGTGTAATATGACAAGTTAGTTGCGAAGAGAGCATCAATAACGCCTTGGCAACGAATTAAAATAAACAAAAGAAACGCGTCGCGTCAAGGTCGAAAGGGAAGCAGTCGATTTCACGCTGCGCTCCCTTAAAGAGGGTTAACGAGATGCAAAATGTTGCGCGAGGTTAAGGTTAACGCAAATCTTCATTTTTTTTATCCGCATAGTCGATCAATCAATGGGATTCATCCCTCTCCGTCCTTCTACGCGCCTCTTACTCTCCTGGTCATTCTCTAACCTCCAATATATTATCTTCTCCGTTAAAGATTTTTTCCATTCTCTTCTCTCAACTTTCCCTTCGCTCTCTCTTTGTCTCTCAACGTTTTCTCTTCCTCCGCATTATTCTCATTGCCAATCTTTATAAGCCAGTATATCCTTTTCATCCCTATTATTATCTTTTTAATTCCCTTCCTTTATTCTCCGTATATGGCAAGGGTGCAAGAATAGTGTCTACCCTCCGATAATATTGTACCGGAATGGGTCTTATTCTCATCTCAATCAATGCAACAATCCTAAGTTCCGTTAATAAATTAATATCATCTTCTTTATCACATGATTGTGTATTATAATTACAGCTCATTCATTCTTTAATTTTTTTAATAATTTAAATTCCTCTTTCTCCTCTCACGTATTATAAAAATAAGGAAATTCTTGTGCTGCTTTCTAAGATATAATTTGTTATTATATCTCAAAAATGTATTTGAATGTAGCTTCTGTTACAGATACGGCAATCGAGCCGATCAATCATTTATGCACGTATCGATTACGTTGGCAAAATAAATATCTCATCGCTGGGCGAGGATCGGATGGCACCCTGTGGTTTTATTTCAACTGCAACGAACCGGATTCGATTAATTCCATTCGGACTCGCCGACGAACTGGCAATTTTCCAGGCGACTTCATGTAAAGGCTTTGCTCAATTTTTAAGGTTTTATTTTGAGCTTAGAAAAGTTTTTTTTCTGTCACTGTCTGTTTATCGCGCATCGTCGTATCTCCAATTCCTTCTCTCCACATGCACTTTCATCTCTTGCCTTTCTCTCCCATTTTTTTTACGGTCTCGCTAATCCCAGCCTCTCTTTTCGCACGTCTCATTCCGCCTCTCTCCCTCCATCGCTTCCTCCCCTCTCCTCCATTCCCCGACTTTGATTAAACCTTCTCCGAGTCTTTTTTATTTTCCTTTAGCGGCGGCTTACGTTCTCGTAACCCAAAGGCAATTTCCACGCCAGTTAGAAATAAGGCGCCGATGCCTATAGAATCCTCCACGCCCTCTCATTCCAATGGTACCAGCAGACCTTCCAACCCCATCCTTTCATTCCTCCTCCTTCGTCCTCGATTCCTTCCTTTTTGCTTTCCGGAGGATGGTTATACCAGTCGATTCGAACGGCAATTTCGATACGGATAATATTTTCTATATCAAAGATATTTAGGTTTTCATCGTTACTCTAGATCAGGGGTTCCAAATCTATTCATTGTGAAGAGCATCAAGCCATTTGAAGGAATACTGAGCGAGCCCTACTATGCTTTTGTAAGAAATTGGGAACGGCCATAAATATTAACATAAGTTATTAATTATGTTTTTAATACTTCAAGAAGATAGCGGAATTAATTAATTATATTTCTGAAGTTCGATATCACGATTTTGAGCATCTCAGGAGAGCAATGCGACGCTGCCCAAGAGCACCAGGTTGGAAATACCTGCTCTAAACTATTATGAGATCACTCTCACTCATGTAATACACTAGTTTATTGCATTACATTAAATCTTACGAAATTTACCATCTATTTTAAACATTATTTTCTTGATATTCCGGTCATTTCGATCAATTCGTTACTTTGACACTCTGTGGACCAAAAATGTGGACTTCTTCATGCTACTCCGACATTTTTTTTGTAAATTTGAAAGGAAACACTTAAAAATCTCATCTAAATTATGAACTCTGACCCGTGAAAACCTGAAAATTCTTATAGTGCCGACGACCCAAATACGTACGGAGTTTCCGATCCTGCAGATTCATGTAGTCGCAGCTCTGCAGTTGATTCTTTCGATTATTCTTCCCTATCCTCTAATCCCTCTCCGTCTCCTCCCTATTCCACTACTTCCCCGCTCTCTCTTCTCCTTTCCTTCGGCCAAGTCGATATTATTCTCGCTGGCGCCACTACGTGAGGAGGGATCACGGTGATGGATTGGCAGAGGCGGAAATCGCTTGTCACTTTTTGTTTTTCCCAGCCGCTGTTTCTGGAGAAATCCGCGCTTGCGAGTACGCGCGGGTGTTTGCGCGCGTGATTCCTTCCGAGAGAGGAAAGAGCGGTGAATAACGATGGATGTGTATTGGCAGGGCTTACGTGGTCCTTCCGAGTGCTCGTTTGTTGGCGGGACGGGGCACTTTGTCAACGCAACCATTCGTCTCAGTAAGTAAAGGTTTTTTCGCTCGGGGTTAAAGAACGCGAGTTAGGGGATTTTTCGGTGTTGATTCGGAAGTTCGCTAAAAAAAAAGGCGGTAAAAACTTCGTAGGCATCCGAAAATAAGTGAACCGTTCGATCTGTTTACCTTTAGACTCCCCATACCTTCTGCATTCATGCCGTGTTGTTTGCTTTATTTTTATGGGACTATCACAATGAAGTAAGGGTGTTTGTAATAGTTTCGACGAGATCCGCTCGTGAAATGTCGTTCTTACACTGTTGCTCCATCATGCGATATAATCGATGGATTTTTGATGCATCATTTCTCTCACTTATTGTATCGGAAAGGCAAAGGCAGAATATAATATTCGCTAAAATAAATCAAATAATATATAGGGAATATAACTGTAGTAATATAATTATGTTCCCTTTTCAATGCCAATACATATGATGGAATTTAATTATTTCCAGCGTAACTGAAATTTTTAGCCATACTGTGACAAAAGGAGAAATAAATTAGATAAGAAATCGTTGTACAGGGTGGTCCAATTGATTACGATGAAGCAAAAATGGAAAAAAAAACAAAGTAAAATTTTAAAAATAAGTTTAGAATTGTTACATGATTATTCAAGGTAGAAAATAAAACCACCTCAATAAATATTTCTAAGTTTATTTTAAAACTTTGCTTTGATTTTTTTATTTTGCTTCATCATAGGCAATTAGGACTTGTGGGTCACCCTTTGTTTTATTTCAAATTAAATGAGATATAACATTGTACAACGGAACGGAAAATTGTAAAAATTTATAAAATTCCGTTGGAATTCTTTTAATATTTAATAGATTTTCTATGGAATTTTACAGTTGAATTTTTTTATAAATGATATAAGATATTTAAGATGTAGGTGCAATCAAACGAAGGAAGGGCGGTATTAGAAGCCAAAAAGATAAACCGAAAAATAATCTCGGGGAACATTCACGACTCCATCACAAGCCGAAAACAAAATATAAAATCACATTGCCGGCATCGGCGCAATAAAGCGAAAAGCGAACGGTAAACATGGTTCGTTATATAGGCCTCTGAACGGCGCAATATTACGCCGGCAAAAAAAAAAATCCCGATCGATTATTATTTAAAAATCGCTCATCAATGGAGTGGTTCTTCGGCGCCAGTCTTTCCCTTATAAGGTTACGGAAGATGAGTTTAGCGAGAGGGAGATTTAATGAGGGAAAACCCGTCCTGCGAAAGGGGAGACTCCGGCTCGGTTACGGAAGCACAAGGTTAGCACCGGATGCGGACTGGTAAGGGAATAAAAAAATGAAACAAGGAACGGTCGTCCGTTCTTGAGGGAGGCGATGAAAAAGAGTAAACGCCTTTTCCTCCGGGCGGATAATCAGAGCGAGCAATGTCACGTACCTCTCTGTTTTTAACCCCTTTCCCTCTGAGACGTGTGAACTCGTTAACGGCGCGCCTAGTAGCGAGGGGTAGGCAGCGTATATTATCGACACCTTCACAGCGCATAATCTTGACGATGTAGGAGGGAGATAAAATGAGCGACGGAGAAGATGAATAGTTAGGGAGAATAATCGAGGAAGTGATTTCTTTCTTCATCTTTTAACGCCGAGGAAAAAGAAATTAATAGGTGGATTAACGACGGTGAATGGTAAAATTAACGCTTACCAAGTACTCCCGCGAGCTTATTTTCGCAAGGTTGATCTTCTCGTGGAGGAGATAAATGGTACCAACCCTGTTATTGGTCAAAATCCAGACGGTGATGGGGAAGGGATGTTAATTCTTGAATGTCGAGGTAAAAAGGGGGCGTAATCCTTGTTCCTTCGGGAAAATTCTTTGATGAAAGATAAATAAAATGCGGACCTAAGGACTTGAGTTTTTAAAAAAAACGACTACATGTCAAGAATAAAATAAATTTTTTAAATTTCAAATTTTCCACGTGAGATCGATTTAGTTTTTTTTTTTTTAGAATGACCTAATTTATAAAAATATTTTGTTAAATCCTGCTGTGTGTTTACCAAGATTTATATGAGAAAATTTTATATAGGCTGCAGTTTTATCAAAATAAGGAAATTTCAGCGTGTTTTAAAAATCTGTATATATAAATTGTAAAAATGAGGGCTTTACAGTTATTGTTGCTTATACAGTTTTATTTCCTTTAATAATACAACAAAAGTGCATAAAAGGCGTGCCCTTTTTTATATTATATTTTATATATTATTTAAGCTTGTGAAATGGAAATGACTTACATACTAAATAGTACTAGTCTCATCACAGCCAGCCTATTTCGCTAACATTTTGCGAAAATATGATTTTCATAGCGCTCACTTAGTACTTCACTAATGTAACACCTACTCATGACGTAAGCCATGCAGTCACTTTCCAATAAACTGCGTATTTTTTCTTCTATACAAAATATTTTTTTTATTTTAATTTATATGGATTTCTTCATGAAGCCATTAATGCGATTATAACTCTCGATCATAGAGCTATCTCATAACCATCCATTTATAAACAAAGCGGTAAGATTTAGTGTCCCATTCATCCTAAACTGCATGATCCAGAAATCCAAAATCGATGTTCATCCGACAACTTGATCCACCTACGCCTGAAATCTCCCATCATTAAATTATTTCGTCATTTCTTTCTGGATACAGTTCGATACGAGGTCGACCTTTCTTACGCGTTTCCCGAACGATCAAAACCCGCCGCCCTGAATTTTGTGGGTTTCCATTTCTCCCCGCGGGGACAGAACCATACGTAAATGTCTGGGCAGTTAATCACGTCGGGATATCATTCACACGGTGTGCAGGTAAAGTTCCAACAATGACTGTTATAACGGCAGTGAGTTTCTACGGATTTATGGCTATGGGAGGCGCCACCATCACTGGACTTGTTTCATGCGATAGTTTGATAACGTTTGGAATAGAGAGCCATATATTTCTGGATCGCAAATCATGAGTTTAAGACGCGTAAGTGGACAGTTTAAATGGTCAACTGTCTAGAGAACACCTCTTAAACAACGCGTCTTAACCCTCAAAACCTATAAAACACGACGTTTTGGTTTAGAAACTTGCGGGGTCGTCTTACATGACGGTTGGTAACCGTTTCATATCACGTGGTTTAGGGATCGAGGCTAGTTTTTGGGTGTAGTCATAAAACTTAGTTGCAGCGATGTGAACGTTTCTGAAAGTTCTCCGAAATAAAAAATACTATTGCTGCACATACGAAAGAGCAAATATTTATGTAAGGCATAATTTTTCATGAATTATTGTGACAAGAACTCTTTTTTCAAATTGACCTTGATAAGTGTAAGATTTCATAGAAAAAGTCAAGGCGCCATTAACTTTTGAAATGATTTATCTTTCACTCTAACCTACCAATACGGTAAATGGAAATAAATAAATTCATGCTTACTCCTCACTAGGCTACTTACACAGGAAAACAATGCTGTCATGAGTTTTTTAATTAATGTTAATGTACATACCTTAAATATCCAGCAGTGATAATTTTACGAACTTTAATAATTCCATCCATTGTAATACCAAGAAGGAACTATATAGTCTCAATTTCGCCCTCAATAAAGTCGTTTGTCTCTGTCTGTCTCCCTCCCTCCATCTCTCTCCCTCCCTCTTTCTCCCTCCCTTCTTGCTCTCACTTCTCCTCCCTCTCTCCACCCCTTCCCCCTCATTCCCTCCCTCCCTCTCTCCCCCTCCATTACCATCTCCCTCTCTCCCTCCCTATCTCGTACTTAAAAATGTCTGTAAAAATGTTCGAAGAAGTGGTTAGACAATTTTTACTTTAGTAAAATTTAAGATACGTCTGTTTTAGCGCCATTGCAACTGTTTGACGTTAAATATAAGACAATATGGTCAAGTTGCCAAGTCCAGCCCTAAGAGCGTAGATAATATAGGTGGATTTATGCTGCTGAAAAAATGAAACGTGTTAACACGATCTCAGAAATGATGAAAAAATTAAAACGCTTGCACGCGTCAGTGACCGTGGAAAATTTCCACGCGTAAAACGAGTTCATAGCAGTCAAATGGTTATTTAGGTGAAAATCGGAAAAATTTCTCTGAAATGATTACACAACAGAAAAAATTAATATTTTGCAGCAGATGATTGAAATTAATCACAAGAATATACTTGCCACGTAGATTCTTAGGCTTGCGTCTTGTCATTTTTAGACAATTTCCAGTAATCTTAGACTGGAATAGAAACTTGCATTTACCTGAAAATAAAATTGAAAAAATTGATCAAGGCTTTTTTTCTCGCAACTTTTCGGATATTACTTTTATATTAGTAAAAGTCATTTCAAATATAACGCTCAGACACAGACTTTGGCAAGAAATTTATGCGCAGCAACACATCTGTCACTAGTTGAAGAAATTTATTGATTAGCTAAGCATGCTTAAATATACGTGTAAATCTGTAAACTTCAGCAAAGTTGACATTATAACATGAATAAGACAAGCACGCACGATTTTTAAAATCTGTGGGCACTTATTCAGGAATATTATTTCTCCTATCGATCTAAATATAAATTAATATGATTTTCATTTATTTAGTATAGTAATTGTGATTAATTTGATATATCTGATACATTTAGAAGAATGAGAAACCGGTTTATATGAAAAATGAAAGTAATTATTTATTTTAAAATATATTTGACACTGTTATACTATAGCCTACACAAAATTTCCCAGGTTATTCAAATATAGTTCGATTGTTTAAAAAATATTTAACTATTTATGAAAGCCTCTTCTCCAGATACGAGTTCGCGTTCAATATTCGGTAATCAGCTAATTATAAGACAATCAAGTTTTGTAAATTATTTACATCGCGCCAGTTTATGAAATATTTACGAAAAAATTCGATTAAGCAATAAATTTATCATACCTGCTGAGCAAGAATAGGATAGAAATATATTGCATTTGTTAAAATAACTCAAATTTATATGAAACAACCTAATACTGTCGGAGACATTGAATCATACAGAATTTCTGCTTTTCAAGTGAATTTTTTTGTGTGCAGGAGCTAAACCACATGGTGCATAATTTATGGCCTATCTTAGATCCTTTCCCCATCATTCAATTGCCCTACATTTTTATAGTTTTCTTTAAAAAAATGATAAAACTTCTTCTCCCTTAAAATACGAGATACATGAGATAACTCTCTCGTATAAATACCACTACGACTATTCTCCCATTACAAGAAACACTTAAATGACTCTTAAAAAACTAACAGTCAAAAAATAGTGACGAGCTATTTCATTTCTTTCGCTTGGTGCCTCCCATGGTGAACATATGTCCCCTCTCAAGAAGTTATACTGTGTTTTCATGTCGAAACGTTCGATTGTTTTTTTTCCGTTTCAAATAACTCCTCTGCTATGTAAAAACATCCGAGTATCTTACTTTCAAAAATATTTTTATAACTCGGCCTGCCTCTCTGTTTCAATAGTCCAAGGGTGCGGAATGGAGTTGGGGATGTTCCACAAACCTTTCATAGTTCTATTTCTAAAATTGCATCCATATTACTATGATTTATTCCAGCTTAAGGAGGACATTTAGGCTTGCATTACACCGTGAAGTGGCGCTTCATGAAACGCGCGAATGTTATCATTTTTACGACCCAGATGGCAAATTTGAATGTTTTTATACTCCCCATTTAGTTCTAATGGGATCATAATCCTCATGATTGTCTTGGTTAGTGCAGTTTTAAGTTTATGGCAACTTTTTTTAAAGCAAACTTAACGGCCAACATTAATTTGCTAGTAAAAAGATTACTGCAGACGTTTATTCTGCAATAGTATCAATTATAGTGATTCTGTATGAAATACGAGGCAAAGACCATCGAGCATATAAGCAGACATAACGCTTATAATGATTCCATAAATTTCTTCAACCTCTTGATGTCGAAGTTTTTTATTAAATATTTCAATTAACAATGTTAAAACCATACGTATCTCAGTTATTCAAACACTTCCATTTTAATACGTTGGATAATCCTTACAAATGGTATTTTATACAACTGTTGTTCTGCTACATAAAGAGCAATTTGCAGTTATGAATTTGCTTCGAAAGATATCTAATTTCTTCTTTTATTCAACTGAGAAAATAAATGTGGATCCTCACAAATACCTAAAAACGAAAGAGTAGAAATATTCTTGTCTGTTTCCTCACATAGTAAAAGGTGCTTACTACCCCAACCAGAACATAATAAATGTATTATCTATTTATTTATACCTTTCAACTCCTTGTTTTACTTCAATTGCATTTAATCATTCTCTTTATTGAGTGCACTCATGTATGGATGCAGACAAGTAAGACTTATTGACTGCTTAATGCTAATTCACAGACGAAAGAACAGGAAAAAGTTGTGAGTAATGTATTACAAATTCCCCCAATCTACGACTTTATGGGTGCGTACATGAAAAATATAGACCGTCTAGTCAAAGAGTAAAGATTCAGGCAAGTAACATATTTTATGTCATCACATTTATCATCCCTTCAACAAAGCTTAAGTTAGCTTAAACTGCCTTTCAAGTGCCGCTAAAACACAGGCAATCGGCTTTTTAAAACATTATTCCTCCCTTACATGATATTTCATACAAACCGTAGGAAGTAAAGAAATGTCCCTAACGTTCATGAATGGGACACACTCCCATTCTTTGTAACTTCTTCGCTATTCGTCGGCGGTGGAGTTGGGTTTCTGAGTGACGAACCATGCGCGGCGAGCCTTCATCATATGTGTGTCTGTCCTTTACCGCGCTGACAAATGACTCCTTCCCAGCGCACAGAGCGGTTTGCTGGCTCTTTTGAATCGGTTTGTGGATGAGGGAGGGAGGCTGTTAGGATAGGTTTCGTGAGGGAGTTCTCGGAGAGGTCAGAAAGGGTTGTTTGCGTGGGAGGACGGTAAAAGAAGGTAGTGGGAGGGCCGATGGCGTTCCCAACTTGCAAGAGGATAGTAAACCGTCCGGATTTTGGTGCAGTGACGTGAAATGACATGGGGAATAGGTAATGGAGAAGTGCTACGATACATAATCCTACCTTTTAAAATAATTTTGAGGATTAAATTCGCTTTTAATGAACAAAACGTAAAGTACGCAATGATTTTAGCGTTGTTTATTCTAAATATTAATATTTCAGATTCTATATTTAACTTCCTGCAATTTCTTCGCCTGTAATTTTATATCTATATAGTATTAATCATTACTTTTAATTATACGATATTTTAAAGCAAAGGCGTTATCTTTAGGGTGTTATTTTATCAGATAGTTCAAAATGTAAGAAAGTTGAAAAGTTTTTCATGGAAATAGTTATATCTTACGAAAGTATGTTTTATGAAGCAAAATTGGCTTCATTACGCACCGTAGCAATAATTATAATTAATTCGTGTTCATTATCACATTTCATTAAGCTTTTAAGAGCAAAAGTGTTGATCAAATGATCAAGTCATTCTATAGACGGTTGTTAAATTTTCTATTTCAACAAATGTACTTTTTCTCCGCTAAATTTGAGTATATCCTACTCACATGCTTTTCGCAAAACATTTCTATTAGAAGTTTCCTACTGAATGATTTTGATAAAAAGCAACTCATCCAAAAACAAAATAATCTCATTAATAGTACCTACATCTTGGATCAAATCCGACAGTCCAACAAACTATTCCAGTTATTGCGGATTTAATAAATCTACATAATATATACCAAGAGTCAAAATGGACTTGAAAGGACGAATTTAAAAGAAGTCCTAAATCTGTCCTCTTTCATTCAGCTAAATCTAGTGTGTAGGTGAAAGCTGCGGAAAAGACGCCCACTAAAACCTCCAGCCGCCTAAAAAGGAAATCATACGATTGGTCGGGTCAATAGCGTTACCATAGATACGGGTCGTCTGTTGCCTCTCTTTCTCTCTCACCTACTTAACCGTTCCACTCCATATTCCTTTACCTCTACCTCCTCCCTTCTTCTTCCTCTACCTCAATCGATTTTTTTTTATTTTCCCAATCGTCCAGAAAATGGCGGTGGACATTAGGAAAGTTATCGTCAAAATTCCTTGTTCGGTGAAGGTAGCTACTTGGGCCGTTAATCTTTTCTTAAGAACATAAAAAATAATCTCTGGCTATAAAGAGGTATTCCGTCTTCTAGCTATAAGCTGCTCCCAACACGTTAAGCTTTTAATTATCTTGATCATAAATAGGGCAGGACGACTTCATTCTTGTTAGGTATTTGTTTGGTAACTATAATTCTTCTTGCAAGTTAGAGCACTACTGTTGAACATAAATCAAGGAGATCTTTTTTATATGTGGCTTGAGTTTTAAACTATTTCTCCGTCAGAATGTTGACAGTGTAAACAATCTGGATTTATTTTCTAGTCTTTTCTAGTATTACTTATTCTACGTACATGATGTAGTCACATAGTTAAAAATAACAGAAGTACATAATTACTTTAAGACATATCATTCAATACAAAACTATAAGCGTTAAAATCAGTATATGAGGAACCTAATATTTGCTGCTGGATATTATAATCGGAAAATAGTTCATGTGCAATGGAATATACATAGTCAATACGTCTGTAGCCTTATAGTTTAATACAATTCGTCATATGTGACTACTCGATTACACGGTTTTGCATATAGGAAATGTTATTAGATATTTTTTCATATAGTTTATAATTACTATTTCTAGATTATTCCAGTTAGTGTTGTATATATAATACGCCGTATATATACTTTAATTTGTTCGCGATGATAACGGTATTAGCGAATGGAAATTCTGCGTATAGTTTATATCATATAGTGAATATTACAGACAGTAATTAAAGTTGCATAATGTAGAGATCGACATTGGCAGCAGAATATGCTGCATTCCAGGCGAGTTGTCTGCGACGTTTTACACAATATAACAGTTGATTCAAAGAGCATGATATAACTATTACGCATTTAAAAATATTTCTATTGCTCAATTTTCTTCAAACCCGAGACTGTTCCATTATTCTTTGGAGCAGTATTTATTCTAATAAATTAAAAGAAAATTACGACGAAATTTCCCTTTTTAATGAATAATTTCTACCCAAAGTTATTATTTAAATTCCGTCATCCTTGATGTCTAAATAAACATAAAACGAATTTGTTTCCGGTAATGATCAAAATAATGTATTTTAAGACATTAAAATTATGTAAACTCTTGATCATTCGCGAGCTGATAATAAATCTCAGAAGTTTTTCATAAAATATACCCAAGTCGAAAAAGGGTGGAGTTCCAAAGAGCGCGTTTAGACAAGTTACTCCCAAAAACTCACCCACTCCATAACTGTCTCATACTTATGAATGAGATGCTTTCTGTTCAAGGCTAGACTCTATTAAATTTCAAATGTTTCTAGTTTGCCACGCCTTCCTGAACATACACGTGTTTAAAGAAATATTGTGTGATTCCATGTATATGTGGGCAGCTATGTATATTTAAATTAACTATTTCGCAATGATTTGAAGAAAACGTTGCATATTTTTCCAATCTATAGTATCTTCTATCTTTTTAGTTGTGGAAATTTTCAGTTAATTCCTATACATTGCGAACCTGTTTTAACATTCCAAGTATTTTATTTATAGGTATAAAACATTACTTTATACCGAGAAAATTGAAAAAATGTGCTGTTAGTTGTCTACTCGAAGGTGTGTGTGTGTTTATAATGTTTAAAACTTCACTTAGTGTGTTTTGGATGATCAGTAAAAGGTAGTAAAGAATAATGAAATATAGACTAAAACTTCTTCCGTCACCACCATCCGTAACCGGATGTCTGAATTGTTGCATAAGCCAATAAAATACTAATACAAATTTCGCGTGTGTATATCTTTAATACAAATGGTACATATGTTAATGTTTTAGGGAAACATAATAATAACACACGCTTTCCGCAGTTATGTATAATATAAACACGCAAAATAAACACATTGCCACTTTAATGACAAGCTCTCAAATTGTTGGCTATGAAAGTATAAAATATATTCATTTCGTAAAATAAAGTGGCGCACCTGTTGCACATAAAACACTGTTTGCAGAACTTCCTTCAATTTGTATCAATACAGTGTTATGTAAATGTACACGTTTGGATTCATGGAATTTTAAGTAATAACATGCTAACGGCATAAATTTAAATCTAATTACATTTAAAATTGAACAACAAACATTAACTTCATGGTTTAATAAAATATTTGAAAAGGCTGAAAGTCGACGAATAAAATTTTATATCTGTTTGTATGGCGCAAAACTGTTGGAATATATTTTCAGTGGCCAAATATTTTACGGTATATTTATTTATTTATTTCATTGATTTTTAAAGTGAAAATATTTTATGATCAAGGCGCTACTTTATTGCTTTTCTTTGTTTCTCGTATTCATTTAGAGTGAAAATTAAAAATGTTGAAAAGTCAATATCCTTTTTTACACCATACCTTTTTCTAAGAATTTCTGCGAACTTTTTCGGGATGCTGTTAGGTTCAATGGCAAAGAATGGCGGTTAAAAAACGGCGAGCGCCGCTAAGCGTATAAAGACTGCGCAACATCAGGCGAATTCAAAACAAGGAGAATGAGAGGAGAAGTTAAATAAAAAGGCTGATTGAGAGTAATAAAAACCGAGAACAACACGAAAACCAAGGTACAACTGATTCAAGACAGATTCGCCAGGAAAAAGAGAGAGAGAGAACGATGTAGTGAAAGGGAGGAGGAAAATGAGATAAAGGGAGAAGGAAAGAGAGTTAGAGAGAGAAAAGAAGTGAATTAATTGTAAAGGAAACGTGCGGGAAAAGAGCAAGAAGGAAGTGAGCGAGGCGGAGATACGTATGGAAATTCCCGAAAGAGGTAGCGGAAGGTTAAGGTGATACTAATGGGTTTGGGAGAAAAAAATTAAAAAAGCCGAATGAAAAAAAAAACATCCAAAGGGAGGGGAATAGATGAGTGGAGCGGGAGAAGAAATGGATGAGCGTTGTCTTGGCTGTAGATGGGAGCTAAGAGGGACGTGACAGAGAGGAAGATTAGAGAGAGAGAGAGAAAATAGTAGAGAAATGGGGAGGGGGGGGGGGGGTACTTAGCGACGGATGTAAATGACGACGGGGTGAAATGAAGAGGTGAGCCCCAGCAGAGAGAGAGAGATAGGAAGGCAGTTTGTGAGGTGCGGTGGAGAGGAAAATAAGTGGGGCTTCCGTGTCAGAGGTCAACCTGGGTGGGCGTACGTGTCTCTCTCTATCCCTCTTATCCTCCCCTACGCCGGGGACGGGTGTGAATGGTTGACACTTGGAGGGAGGTGGGATACACGCGAACCCGACCGCTTTATGGGGTTCCGTGCGATGTTGGGGGATGGAGGAGATGGAAGGAGGCGAAGATACGGGGGGAAGGGGCCGGATTGGATATGAGGGTCGGAGTGACTGACTCTCAAGCGTGCGCGTGATCTTTGAAGCACGATAGAAGGCGTCACTGGAACGTCTCGCCTTTCCTATGAATAAAAGAAACGATCCGATGGGTTGAACGCGAGACTAGACGGTTTGTTTTTTTTTTTTGGTCTTATCATCTCATCTTACCCGCTATTATCCCATAAAAGGCTACGGAATTCTGTGTGGCTTTCGAAGTTTTTTTAAAAAAAGAAGTGTTCGGATGATTGTGCGTATAAACTGTTAGAATTGACGATAAGTAAGATTTTGGTCTTTTATCCCGCCCGAGGAACTTCTCTGATGTGAATGCCACATTTTAACTAATTTTGTGGCAATAGCTGCGTATAAATATTAGACGCTTTTGAATTTTTGTGCTTTTCTCCTGGAAACATTTGTAGGAAAAAAGAAATTTCTAGTTCTTAATGCCTATCATACTATAATATCTCTATTTACCAAAGAGGGCAGAAAAATTGTTTTGTTTCGTAATATTTTTCTTTGCTGTCAAAAATTGATTTACTTATTTAGCAGTTATCAAATAATGTGTGACCTAATTTACCTAATGGCATTTTTAATGCTTCCATTTACGAGAGTCAAACATTGCATTTTCATTATCTTTGACTAATATACTATCTTACTTCTTAATGATCACTTAATATTCTAATCCGTGATCTAGTCCTTGGCATAAAACCGTCTTTTATTACTTTCATGTGCGAAAAATTGCTCGTAACATTACTGAGTGAACGTTAATTTGACTTATGTACTTACAGAACAATTATTTACAGAGTGGTAGGTTTACTGTATATAGTCATCTTCCGCTCACAATTTATACCTCTTTAATGTCGACTCTCTTTCAAGGAGGTATTCTACTTCATCCTTAGAAAAAAGAGACATTATTCTCCATTAAGATGTACGTATAAAAACCTTCAACGGGTTCCATACCACCTATTTCACTAGTACATAAATGTCTTCCTGAGAGCTCCTGTTTTATTCTCTCCTTCTGCATTTTAAATTTGCAGAGTTACAGCAGGAAGCAGGATGTCCGATTCAAGATATCATTCGTGTGGGTGAGGTTGCAAAGATTACAGTTGAGCTTCATTTTATGGCTTTCAAATGACTCGGTGTGAAAAGAAAGGCGTGCCTCGCTTAGAGCTGTATATGCGCCCTCATGGGCTATAAGAAATTACACTACGCTCGTTTTTATCGAAATCTGTGTTGTTACTGGAGGATGCTTTCCCAACCTATACATTTTTGGGTCAAAACTTTTAATTTGAAATAAAAATATTTTAAAAATTATAATATACTAAATAGAATAATGGTGTTTGCAAAGTTGATATATTTCCAAAGTATTAGTTGTTTTGCTCTCTAATACGTTATAATGGGAAAATAAAGTGTGCTGAAGGAAGCCTGGTAGTCATCGTCTAGCTACCTAGCAACAAACTCACGCTATGCAGGACGTAGCTTTAGAGTACTGTAACTCTCTTTAATTATTTATTTTGAACTTAAGGAAAAGTCTCACTACGAGTAGTGACTTTTCGTGGTCAGCGGAAATCTCTAGGTAAATGGAGCTTTAAAAACACAAACACAAAACCTCTTCAATTTGCGAAGGGAAAATAGTTGGTCATAAAATGCGACAGGATACCGTTTCAACAAAGGTGTATTTAATACTGAATAGCACTCGCAAATCTATGTTAAGTCGATAGCCTACAAACTAGAGCAGAGTGTCATTCTCAAAAGTATTTATTTAACGTTAACAGTACCAAGTCTTCGGTGCTAAACTTAAATTATAATAACACGTAGTACTAAATGATTTAATTCGTAGAAAGAAGAACGGAATGTTGACTGTCTATAAAGATATCCTATTTAAAACCGTGTCGTCAGACATTTTAGCCTTCTCTATGATCCGGAGTAACCTATCACACTTCGATCCGACTTTCGTTATCCAAACCCTAACATCTTCTCCAACCCTTCGCCTCTCTCCTTATCACACTCTCAAAAAAAAAACTCTCATCGCGAATTATGTACACCTCCAAATTCAATCGCCAAAAAATACGCACTAGCCTAACAAGAAGGATCGTGTCTTTTTTTCTCAACCACCCAACCCCTTTCCGCTTATCTCCCCCTTAATCCTCCCAACCACCCTAAAAAAAAATCCTCTCCCACAAGACAGCCGCCTAGTCTTCCCTCCCACCTCTTTTAAGTTTTTTGGGCGGAGATTCGAGAGCCTCTGAGTGGAGGGAGGAGGTTAGGTAGGATCGTGGTACAGACGCCCACCCGCAACCTAAAACCCCGCCTTCGCGCCTCCCTAATACCACCCCCACTACTTAATGCTTAGCGCCAGAGACTAGTTCGGGTCACACACACACACATATACGAACAAGTTCGCCGTGTCTCTGCCATTGTTTCCGATTTGGGTTTTTGCAAGAGAGAGTCGGCTTAGACTTTCTTGGACCATGATTTTTGAGTCGTTGTTTGAGATAGCGGGACGAGGAGTTTAGCGTGACGTGTGGGAAGTCGGGGGAGGTTGTTTTTTTTACCATTGACGTGGGAGAGAGAGAGAGCGGGAGAGGATGGAGTTGGAAAGATATGGGTAGAAAAACAGTCGAAGCGTCAATTTGGCGCCAATCCACGAAGCTTTCCTCTTTCTTTCCCCACCTCCAAACACCCGTTTATATTTTAAAACCTTTATCTTTTCTAAATAGTTGAGTGAATGGATGCCTGTTATTCGGGGTCGAAACCTTTTTTTTTTTTTAACCGTCTCTTGCGGAATAGATCCATATATTCTGTTTGGCGAAGAATTTTCGGACTTTTCGGTCGATCTGAAAATAACCGACAGGTCGTCCGAAAGGGTGTGGGTCTATTTTATCGTTATTCTCCGGTATATTTTAATTTTTATCGGTATTATTTTTTAAGTCGTTCGACTTATTCATTATTTCCGCGGACGGGAAACTCATTCACGATTGTGATTTAAAAAAGAAAACTGGTTCGTGTTTATAGTGAAGAGCGAGCTTTTACCTTCAAAATTTGATATAAAATAGATCGAAGATTGAATTTGGGATTATTTTCATCTCACCGGAATACCTAGTTTGATGGTGTCATAGATTTATTATATTGCTAAAATATGCTGAATGTAGAATTTTACCTGAAAGAGCAGAGAAGAACCCATAAGTATGTTAATTCTGACAAAAAGTTGGCTGCCCGATTTCACATTTTCTACAGATACCGAAGGAAAGCTCTATCGTTTAGAACACTCTCAGCTGAGGATGTTTTAAAAGCAACAGATAGTAAAGTCTGAGCAGAACTAATATATTTAGGTTTTAGGTATTAACTTCGAAAAAGCTCCTTACAAAAATAGTTAAAACACTAATAGCGCTTGGGGACGATGATATAATAATAAATTGGATTAAATCGTGCCATAGAAATAGAATCCAAATAGTGATTCTTGAAGAAGTTTCAAGAGTTTGCATAATAGCGCAATTTATTCTTGATGTTGATTCGGCGCGGAGAATCACTAACAAATAAAATAATGATTAATCCTCTTAAATAGAAAATCTTTCAATAGCCTAACTGTTCATAAAAATGAAGTCAATGAAATTTTCAATGTGGACGATCTGCTTTAAAGAACGAGTGTTTTTTAGCTTGGAATAAAGTTAAGAGACAAAGACATTGGAATTGCTAGTGGGGATTTTTGGTCACTCTGAAGAACAAGTATAGGAACTTTATATTTTCCAGTATTTACAAGACTTCGATTTGGAGCAATGTACAGTTGTGCATTTAGAGATTTCGTGAAGCCAAATTTAGCCCTCATTTTCCGGAAAAGTGTCTTTAGGAAACTGACTAAAATTCGAAAAAGAAGAAGCACTGTAAAATAGCAATTAGCTAAATATAAATTTATATTGAGTTGTTAGGTAACGCATGCATTTTATGTTAATCATGCATACAAATAATTTCCATTTATGTCATTTACATTCATATATTTATGATTTATAACTAATAGAATAAGGGTGTTTCAAGCTCCAACCTCGTAATTTAAATATATATAGTGAGAATATCGAGTTCGTGGTTTGTAACTTTGTGAAGAGTAAAGGGCCAAGTACATATTTAAAATGACTTATCGATGACATTTTAAAAATCGTTAATATACTGAAGGGATTAAAGAAGGAGAAGAGTAGTGGATCAATCAGATCGTTCGATATTGTTTCGGATTAGGCTAAAAAAAATGCGGGAAAGTTGAAGGACGCAAGATGACCAAATTCACGGTCAGCTGTCACCGAGGGAAATCTATTGATGGCCCTGAGTGAACGAGCCTTCCGCATTGAAATTGACAGTCACTTCGCAGTTGTTGCGCGAGTGAAGACCACTTGTCGTCTTTGCTCCCCGCTGAGAAGCCGTGATAAAATCTCAGCTAAGGCTTTACAGCGAATATCTGTAACCTTTTAGCATAGTAAGACTACCATGGCATCTTTGGAAAAAACAAAGGACACCGGAAGAAAAGCATTATTAAGCATTTACGTAATGACAAAAATAACTTTTTAAAACATTATATTATCATTGTAAATCTAGAAAGTATATTGATTATATAATATTTCACAACATGACTTCCTATGTTAAGCGGAACCATAATTTCTCGCATTGCAGCATCATCGTGGATATTTAAAAAAATAGTGTTTCATTTAAATATTCAAAATGAGCAGTCTCCTCAATATGGCACGAAAAATAACCTAAAATTTCCGTCACTTACTCAAAACGTAAATTTTTCGATGTTAGACTATTATAACCATGTGAAATTCGCACATTATCATAAACAAACAGTCATTTAAAGAGTTATGTATTTTTAATGAACTGATATAATTTTTTATATTTAATCTCATTATAAAGCTTTTGTTCTCTAAATTAGTTTGTTAGAATGCTAAAAAATTTATTTAGTGGGATCAATAGAGTTATGGTTATTAATTTATTTACATGCTATCTCTGTCAAAACATTTGTTCGTTTAGAGACTTTAGGGAATCCCTATGCCTTCTGATAACTAATTTCTGAATCACTTCTCTCCGATGAAATTTATATCGCAATACCGACTTAAACTTCGTCTTAGTTGCCACAACTGATACAATATCTCCAAGAGCCATAAGAAGTTTACGGAGTTTTCCTTGCTAATAAATTCGTCGTAATTAATTATTCAAAAGAGACGATCGTCCCTTTTTCGGGCCCTTTATTTTAACTGAGTCCTTTTTTGTGGGGCCGTATGACCAACAGAGTAGTTTCTGGATCGGCCCCTTTCCTAATGGGCAATAATTTATTTTACTGAAATTTCCCGAGATTTTGAAGTTAAAATTCCGAGGAAGATGTGTTCAGGTGATTTATAATCCAGCGACTTTCCCTTATTCATTTGCGAAACCATCTCACAAAATTTATGGGTCAAGGTTTCGTATCTTGTTCTCATTATTAGCGCTCGGGGCGACGCCGACGTTTCGAATACCGTCATCCACGCTCCGGGTGTGTATGCTGCCCCTCGCTGGCCTACGGCAGCACAGGAAGGCCGTTAAACAGGGGCAGTGAGTTTTTTGCAGTATTTTTTTTGCTGCAAAGCAAAAACTAGAACCAGCAATGAGGCATCAATATCCCATTTGGGTAGTTCAATTACGAATCGACCGTGTTAAAATGGTTTAACCATTACCTTACTGAAATTTGAGCTCAAAAATGCAGTTTATTTCTTCCATATCAGATATAGTAATAATAAGACATTACTCAAACGATTGTGCGAGATATGAACAAGTTCAATAATATTATTTTCGTTTACCATAGTTAGATAACGAAACGAAAGTTTTAAGACCTAAGTTTCCGAAATCGCTAAATGGTAATTAAGCGAAAATCTGCTTTTAAAAGGTCTTCAAATTCGAAAACAAATTTAATATCCGAGTTAAACAACGTGGGTCGTTTGTGTTCACTTCCTTGTCCAAATTTGGGGAATCTATAAAATATTTTTTTTATTTACTTCTTTATTTTTTAGTGAGATAAACATTCGCTTTTACGAATGACCGTTGTCATCACTTTGAACCCTAAAAAATGTCAGGTATTTCCACAATTTCTCGGTAATCCTTATTGGACGCACAACCGAAGCCAGAAGGTGTTAATGGAATATTTTTATGTCAATAAATACCTAAAGAAAATAGTTAGGAACTTCTTGTTCTATTGTTTTTGCCGGTATCTTGCCTAACCATCCTGAATGATTTCTCAAACGCTACAGTGTTGAGATAAAAGCGGTCCCTCCCAACTCGAATATCTGGAGAGGTGGAATATTTCTCCTTCCACCCATGGGAAAACGGGTGTTTTGCTTCTGGGCGGTAACCTTCCCAAATGTGCTCGTCTGCGTCTTGTGTGCATTGGCTGCACTCTCTAAGTGGCCGGCCACTGAGCCCACAACAGTACCTCTGCAGGTGGGTGGAGTTGGGATAGGAACCTAGCCGTGGGAGCCAATGGCAACGAGATAACGACGAGATAGAGATGCGAGTGGGCGATACAATGTTTGCGCTGACTTTCTTTTCTCCTCCGCGTCTCCAGAGACACTTCGGACGATTTCACGGCGCTATTTGAAGCACCTTCTTGGACTGAGAGTCCGAATGCCATATTTAGCCAAAGCTGGGAGGATAGAGGAGACCTACTTTTCCTCGTTTTTGTTTACTTCGCTTTTATGTCACATGATATAAGGAGACTTATTTTGTTTCCTATGTCGGAATTCCTACAAAGTCGATTTGTTTGCCTAGAAATTTCTGGGATTCCTTCCAGGAATTCAGTTTCGGTCAACTCTCTTTTTTTTTGACCTTGGTTCCTTAATCTTTTGGCAGTTAATTTGTTCATAATATTTCTTTAATGGTTAATTATATACGAAATTTTAAGTTGGCAAGCCCTAAAATCTAATACCTATGGAGCTTACACGTAATGTAGTCATTTAAAAAAATTATTTTAATTAGGAATGATTATTAAAGATTTTGAAAATATTGGTTGGTTGGTGATTTAATTTTATTTGAAACAGCTAAAAAATAATACTTGAACTCATTTTTCTTATTCCAACCCATTCAATTTAATCTTAAAATATAAAACCGCATCTAACATTAGCTAAAAGAAAAACTTTATTTTTTTAACTCCGGTCAATTTGATCTTTTCCCAATTATTTTCCATAATTAACTTCAAAATAATCCTTCCATTTATATACGAATCTCTAAAACCTTGCCAACATGACTTTTTTCGAGCACACTAATTCGGAAAATCACAATTTTATCCTTTCTTTTTGCCTTCGTCATGGCTCCACCTATGACAACTTTTCCACACATTTTATGTATTTTTCCCCCCGACAAACCGTTAAAATTTCTTAAATACACGTCCAAAATATCGGCGGAAAATTGAAATGATAATTTTGTTAATGTATTAATCTAGATCAAAAATTTTTTTGGGTAATTGGCTCGTAAAAAAGGCTACTATATAACTTTCAAATACCAGGCATAGTTAAAAAATACCCAGAATAGATATTTTTTAATATGCAAGTATTTCAGGTAGTGCTCAGAATATTCTTAATACCGGGAGCGCGGTATTCATTCAGCATATCCTTAGACAGTGAAATAAAATGCTTTATACATAGCTAAGCAGCATTCCCGTTACTTTGTAATGCGCCACCACGTACATATTCATGCCCGATAGAAGGCAAGAGAAATAGAAAAGAGTAAATCAACGTTACTTATTACGTTTGCTGATGCTCGCTATGGCGCTGACTGAAAGTAATAGGAATTTTATTTTAAAACAATTTTTTCAAGGTTGAGTCGGGTACGCATATATCACTGTCAGAAACTTACTCATTCATCCCAAGGCTGTGACACAACAATGGCCTCACGAGTGTTGCCGACTGTTCAACAATTCCCATCAACACTTTTTTTTTGCTTTCGCGAGTCACCTCTTACCCTCTATTCAGTTTAAGCCGAGGAGCTTGACTAACGCATATGACTCCAAAACCAGATCCCTATGACAACCCAAAATCGAAGACTGCCTTTTTGGCAGGGATCCGTTTTGCAGTTGCCTCGTCTTTATTTTTTATACCAGTCGAAATCCCATTTCTAAATTTGGAACTGACGCCGTTATCCTTGAATTCTTATTTTTCTCTCTTTAAATTCTGTTGGCTCTTTGCCGGATCAGACCATCCATTTCATTAATGCGAGCTTATCTGAACATTACATGTGTGAAATTGTAAGATTTCATTACTTTTGGCAATTAGATAACACAATGTAAAGATTTTTTCGTTTTTATAATCTTTATTTACCTCTTAAATTACAAAATATTAAAGATTAAGCCTAACTTTCTGTTGTAATAACCTTCTAAACCTTTTCACTTCATTTTATTGCCGTTTTATCTTATTTCCTTAGGCTGATACATTTTTATATACTTCCTACAATTTTCCTACTAAAGATTTTTACTTTCTCATATTTTTATAGTATTTGTCGTTGCTGGAAATTTATTTGATCCCTTAGTCTTGATTCAGTTTTGAATATTTTTTAGTATTTTCTCTTTTTTAAGTTCCCATATCACATTAGGACATACCGTCCTCTTTTAATTAGTTCATGATGTTCCGTACGATTATATGAAAGATGCCTAACATCGGTGCCGTAACTAAGGTATGGCGAAGGTGGCATTTGCCATAAGCGCTGCTTGCAAAAGTTAGCAACGTTCCCAAAAAATGCAAAAAGTTCATTATACCATAAATAATTATTAATTTAAAAATCAACTGTAAAAGTTATTGTTAATAAAAACACCCATTCTTCGTGAAAATTCAGCAAAAATGATATTCTACAAAAAAAGATTTTCCGTAAAAACCGTAGTATTCTAATGAAACATATTTTTATGATAAAAAACCAAATTAAATTTGGTAAATAGGTGAGAATTTTACGCACAATAAAACATTATGTTGCATGCGATCGTAAGGGAAATTTGAATGCTTTATTAGTCACGGTTTCTTTATATAATCTTTCACATTGATGGGTGTTTATGATGTCCAGGTCCCTATCGCAGATTCGAGTCCTGCCGAGGATATGGCCCTATATATTTCTTTATATATGTAATGGCCTTAAAGCGCTGTTTAATATAAATTTGTCCGTAACTTTCTGTTCTTTTCTTTTTACTAAAAGTTATGACGATGAAATCAAAAATTGTTTTGAGGTCTACAAACGACGATCCCATTCTACTATTACGTCAAGGGAAAAACCTCCTAATTCCAAATCCGTCTCATAAAAAAATGCATCGCTGCGAGAACACCTGTCGATCTGAGTGGTCGCGTAAGAAGCTGCGGAGGAATGGACTTAGCCTTCGTGTTCCTTGCTCGTCTTCGCTTCCGATACGGGATAGTTGAGGCGAATTGTTATGCCAGACGCACATGTCGTTCTGTTTGGTTACGCCCAAAACTACAGTCTACCGGGTCCCAATTATGGTGCCTGCCTGGTGAAGTTGTTGCCACGACAGGTAACGGTGACATTCCGAGGCAGGACAAATTCCTCAACTTAAGAATTCGTAATAAGATGTGATCTTGCTCGAACCGAAGGAGTTCAAATTTCTCGGAATTAAAAATAGTATATTTACGTTTGGTCAAAAAGAAAGATCAACTGGTTGAATTTCATAGGTCTGGGACTTTTCATTTTCATTGAACAATTTTAAGATGGTTTCTTTCGCATTCAAATTAATAATTTTTCAGTTTTATTTTAAGATGTCAAGTTAAAAATTAGTAAGTTTTTTATAAGCGATTGTCGCAGTTATTTAAATTTTTAGCCCCTATTCAAGATCATAAATACGAGAAGCTCATGTATTCATTCGTCTTGAGGCAACTTGAAAATCTTATAGTATCACTACAGCTATTTTCTTCATTTCATAATTTTTCAGCAACAAGAATTCTTCAAAAGCTATCCGAAGCGTTTTGAAAGAGTTGTCGTTCCTCAGAGCTGGAAGATACATGGCATAAAGTTCGAAGATAGCGGAAACAAGCCGTAATATAGCGAAATCCCTCCCAACATGTGAAACCAAGCACGCATGACAGAGAGAAGCAAACATATTTATTTTTCACTCCGCCCTTAAATCTCCAAGTTCAATTCTCCCGCCCCGTCTCCCATATTTTACGGAATGCTTCCCCTCGGGTCCATAACTAATACAGCGCCGCTGCGATAATTTAAGGTTAAAAGAAGGACCTATTCAGACGATTCTTTGAGCACGCAAAACCCTTCAAAACTATCAGGTTGTAAATTTAACTGTAAACAATACGAGGGTCGTATTAAACCGCATAAAAAAGGATGACGTTTTATGTGGCGTTCGTGCATAAACATTGGAGCAGACCTTTTTTTTTTGAGCGCGGTAAAAGAAACGGAAAACCCTTAACGCGATTTTCTCCGTCGTGTGCGCGATTCCGGATATCTTTTACGGCGGTAGGATGAAAATTGAAGCTTCCATTCGAGGTGCGTTTGAAGAGAAGCCGGGCGTGGTCCCATCCAGCGGGTGGTGAGGTAAATAAAACGCCCGGAGAGTAAAGCGAGGAAGATAGCTCGTGAAAGCCCGGTTTCATTTGTTTCTTTTTTTTCCTCGAAGCATCAACTCGATTCCTTTCATTTATTTAATGGGTAATTTTAAGCACTTCGTTTAACAGCCATTAGTAATACTTAACATCCGCGACATTAGCTAATTTACGTGTTGATATATGGCTATAAAGGATTTAAATCCATCAAAACTAAACCCTACATTCACATTTTTGTATAGTCTACCTTTATGGGTTCATTGTCCGAGGTACAATAAATAAGGGTGGTGCATGTCTTCTTGACAACGTGAAGTAGTTGTAAATATATTAAGAGACAATAAAAACTCACCACATAAATTCACAGTTTGGGTGTTTCTTGTAATTCGAGAATGGTTTTCAGAAACGTAAATTAAGGTGGAAGAAGAGGCCACATATGTTTACCTGAAAATAAAGAAAAAATTAATTTGAGTAAATTAAGATCAAAGAAATGAAAATATCAAACATTTTAAGATCCATAAGTAATTGAAGGAATTGGGATTATGATTTTATAAAATAACTCTCGCCTCCTCTAATTAGATGCTTCCTTTGCAAATGACATCATATAAAGCGTAAAATATGTTTTAATACAACAAACGCCGCGGCAATCTAAAAATAAATTTTCAATGGTTGAAAAAGACGCTCCTAAACATTTAATTTACTGCTATATAGGAAAAGAGGCGGGAGAGTCGTAAAAACCTTACACCTCCAGGTAAAGAGATTCAGACATCCGACCAATTGCAGCGGATGCGGGTATTGAATCGGGCGATCTTCTTTTATTTGCAATAATTTTTTCAACATAAACGTGGAATAGACTCCGTCTAGAGATGCTCGCTCTTTATATTTATGTAAACCGGTGTAGAGAAGATATTTGCTGGCGGTGATGTGGGTAATAAAAATCACGGTTAGAAAAAATGAAAATAGTCTCGGGAAGTAAGAGAAGTCAACGTTATATAGGTCTTCAAGAGTTATGTTTGTCGTTAATAACCACATTTTTTGTGTATCGATTCTTGACAGTAAAATATTTTAAATTATTGTCAAGTGGAGAATAGCGAAAAATATCACTGAGCAATTCACAAATGTAGGATGCTAGGAGTCTCTTAAAAGAAACATAGTTTTTGTTATATTATCTTGTTGGTTTAAGATTCGTAAAATGGTCTGAGAAACTTTTACTTTAATCTTCTTGCCTTTTGGAAAGTACAGGAGTTTGTATCTCATACAGAGCTTAATTCAGAATAGTACTAATTAATAAATGACATACTTGATGTTATATATGTAATTTATGCGCCTAAAAATTTAATCATATAAAAGGTGATAATTGAAAGAATTAAAGCACAAAAAATCTCGAGACAACAATTTTTGCTAGCCCCACCGCATTTCCTTACGTCTGAAATATTCCTCATTGAAAAAAAAACAAATATCGGATACTATTGCATGGGAAAGAAGGGGAAGAAAAACATGCATTTTACATAGCATCACACTCGAGCAGATACCGTAATCATTCTCTTAAAATCTCTCTTTCACTCTGGTGAGGCTAGGTAACGCGAGTTTTTTTTTTTCGACCGATAAAGCTTTGACGACCAACCTATCCCATTGTGAATCTCGTCCACGCTTCTCTTAAACTCTTTCGCAAACAGCGGTCCGAATTTAAATGCGTTTGCATCACGAGAGACTTGCTTTAAGGTCTCGTGGGATTCTTATCATACGCGGTTATTTCTAAGGGTACCATTCTCGCCCTGAAAAGTAGATCGTGGACAACGTGTCTTGAATAATTCATGAAGCGGTATCAAGGGTGATAAGATCAAGGAAAAGGAGAAGTCAAAACGAAGAAGATCAGATGAACGCTTGCGATTTCTCTCTCGAGAGATGCCTTGTCGGAATGCTTAGGGAGAGTTTATACGAGATGCATTTGTGCAGTAGTTTTGGCTTGAATAAACTCATATATTAAACGTTCATTTATAAGATCATGCTTTATTCATTTAAAACGCCTTACCCTTCGAGCAACAGTTATCGGATCAAAGTTTGAACTTATAAAAATACTCATGTTGTTCAAAACGGATTGTTTATCGAAAGAGATGCAAGAGGTACTTTTAATCGAGAATGCAAATTATGTTCTTCTCGAGAAGAAAGTTCATAAGAGTTATTATCTTTGTAAGTACACATGACCTACAAGAACTTTAATATCCCAACACGTATTACAAGAGTGAACACGATTTAGATTTTAGTTTTTGGTTAAGTACTTTACAAAAACTAAGGCCGAAACGATATTTTAGTAGACGCGTTTGCGATGTATTTAAATGTCTGGCGAAACGAGTTCCTACAATTTCGCTCTTTTTTATTTTTAATCCCAAGGATAAAGTTTTGTATACTCGAGTTTTACGGGCTGGGCTCATATTTTTATCTCTCTACTGAAACTAATATAGTAAGAAATTTATACGTTGTAGGAGACAAAATAATGAAGTAATACGAACTTTTTTATTTCTTTAGATCTTCTGCGATGGTTCAAAGAATACCCATCTGCTAAGCCTCTTCCCCGAGCATTTTTTTTCTTCTGATCCTCAGATTTTCATGTCTTCATTCAACGGGTTCCTTCTGGTAAGTTTTCAATTTTTGTCTTTTTGAGAACGTAGTTATTTTGTGCAATTTGTGAGTAATTATCTCATTTATGAATAGCTTATGCGTGAAATGATCGCAGTTAATATGTAAAGTTTCCGTGACAAATATTTTAAAAGATGTCTGTTCCCACTTGTTTGTGATTTTATCTTTTACTAATCGTTTTAAAAATATACTGAGAGCTATATGAAAATCATATTTCTCACTCCTAGAATAATCATTTTTACGTCTTCAAAAATTAAATAAAAAGAAGGCTTTAAATTTAGTTATTCACATAATATCGTTAGAACAACGGAGAATAATCTTAACATATTCGTAGCCTCCATTCACTAAAAATAACCAGTACATAAAATGTGTGCTATTTGACACTTGATTGTACAGTTTATCCCTCCGAATTTCGAATGCATCAACGTGGACGCATCCACCTTTTACAAGCATGTAAAATGCCAAATAGTGTGAATGAAAAAGTTCGACAAATAGATGAATAGATATGTCTTCGGAATCGAAGGAAGGTTTCATTAACTCATGAGAATACTATCCCCTCCTTCCAAACGTCTTTTCAGAGATGTCAAGGACTCGGAAACCTGTCTAGCCTGTGTCTGGAACACTCCTACCCCGACTAAAAGAACGTGAAAGAAAAAAATGGGACCATTGTTCCCACTAAACAGAAAAAAATGAGGAAAAAAGACGGGGAAATCGTTACCGTTTCGTTTTTGTTTGATTTTTTTATCCCGAGATAAGTGGGCAAGCGTAGCAAGATAACCCTTTTATAGAGTTTACCAAAACCCAAATAATGAACCCGAAGTACGAATGGGGCATTGTTGGTGCATGCACGGGAGATTTTTATCTCGTCCGTTTTAGGGGTAAATAGATTGCTCCGTGCGTTAAATGGATGTCTGGGCGTGCAAATAAATGCCTTAGCTTTGACCCATTCGTGCGCTCATTCCTGACCATCCGATAAATTGAATCGTACGGCTGCGCTTTTTTTCCAATCCACCCTCTACCAAGGACTTCTTGACGAAGCACTCCTCTCGCATAATTTGCGAAGTTATAGGCACTGCGACTTTATTTTTTGCTAAGTGAAAATACCCATCCGGGTTAAGTCGAATTATGCAAATAATGCTGTTTTATCAGATGTTTTGGAATAGGTTTTTGCTTTAATTTCGTTTACTACTTCATTTGTCCAAACATCATTTGTCTATAGGAGTTTCCTTTTGTGCACAAGTTTACTGTTCTCATAAAATGTTTTGATAATTATTTTGAATTTTATTCTGGCATGATTTCATATCCCGAGATGTTGATTTATTTCAAACTCATGTCGATTAATAGCAGATCATTTCACGCTCAGAGAAATCTATGATTTTTAAACGGAACTATTTTATTTTTATAGTTTTATTGTATATGAATGCTTATTGTAAATAATCTTTCAAATGCGTACTGAATGAAAAGTTTATATAAGTACGCGGAGTTTTGGTGTTTAAGGAAAAAAATTTGTGAAATTGCAAGCATAAAGCAAAAACTAGTGCCAGAATATAATGAAAATGGAAGCATATACGTTCTTTTCTATTAACTTATGAAAAAATTTTATTTGACGGAAAAATTACAGAATAAAAAATATAAATTCTTCCTCTGAGTGTTTATAGGGATGATTGACTTTTGGAGTTATTAATTGTAACGCTAGTCCGTATTTCGCTAATGATTTTCACGTCTTTTCAGTAGATAAAGCTTACATTTTGGATTGTGACAATAATCCAGAGCCGAGAGGCTAAAACAAAAACTATGAAACTAAAAAAGGAATTAAAAACGTTTTTGATCGGATTGACTCTCCTCGAAGCGTATCCCCCGCTGCCTCAACCCATTCTCGAGTTCATATCGATCGTTGAAATCTCCTCACTGTCACCTTCAACAGCGGCGACGAATTTAATCAGAGTAAACCCGTGTTCCGTCTCCAGACGATTCTCACCCTACCCTAACATCCCGCCGTACAAGCACTGCTCCTCCCCTATGCTTATGCCGATACTTTTTTCCAAAGGTTTGAATTTTTTGGCGTGGAATAATCTCCTACCGCTTAAGGTACACCATTGTTGGTTGGTTGCTAAGGGATGGAATCATCGTTACGAGACGCTGGTATTATGGAAGGGCTAAGTTTAAATTGACAGTCACGATGATTGCGGTAGGTAACAAGAGTTACTTCTCGTAGTGTACAGCAGTAGGTGTCGAGACATCGAGCAAAAATGCATGTAATGCATTCGAGTACTGAAATATGCATGACACTCGGAAATGGGGTCTGTTGTTCGGTTCCCAACGCTAAGGATGGATATGCAGGCCATTACATCCAATAATTCACCGCTGTTTCGTTGAAGATTATTTAAGAATAATATAAGTCACTATTTTTCTAGTTGATATCCTCTCTTATTATATATAATGAAACTTATAATTAAAAAAGTGACAAGGATGAAAAGATTTTGCGCCATTGTACATATTCATTCAAGTCTCATCGTTTCTATTCTACCTAGTTTGTCAGAAAGCACTATTGGCTCGTGTGCATCATTTATTATTTTCGTTGCTTCTCTTTCAAAATATTGCATTTTTAATGAATCTCCATGCATAGATAGTATTGATATAATTTTAACGCATTTAAAGTTTATAAAAACTATGTCTTTGAGGCGTTTAACGAAGCTAAAAGTGTATGAAATTATAATTCGTAATTTATCGTTTACATACGATGAACAAACAGCCTAAAAGTAGAAGTTTTTTTTACTGAAGAACCAAAAGAAAACAATCCATTTCTTTCATGAGGGAACTTGCTAAGTGCATAAATTATTTAAATCATAATTTTTTTAATAAAGTCATTTTCGGAGTATTCTTCTTAAGATCGGAATTTTTAACGCCCGTAACGCCATGGAAATCGTCTTTTCAACGTAATTCGATTAGTTGTGAAGCGTGTGGTCGATAGCATCGGGAAAAAAACAAGTGACCACTACTTCTTAACGTCCTTGTGCTGTCAATGTCTTCAGTATCATCCATGCAGTAAATAATTTACTTGAAGCGATTGCTTTACGGACTGCCCATCCCTTAATCCCCTTCAATTCGATTCGATCACAGATTGCGAGTGTGAGGCGCAATGAAATAAAAATGAAAAGTTAAGGTGTATCTGACAGCAACCACTCCCAACGTAAGAAATTTTTCTCCCACTCACGTGACTTCGGCTGTGATTGAGCATTTATTTCGAGTTGCTTCTTCACTCTTCATTTTTTTCTGACCTCTTCCGACCTTACTCAAAGGCCTCTTAGAAATAAAACAAAAAATAACATTGGACTCGGTAGAATATTTTGACAAGTGTCGTGTCGTGCGGTGTAATTGTTCCCCGTAAATCTTTCCTCCCGAATGACCTCATAAATATTTTTCGAATCGAGTTGACCGATTGACCTATGGTCGTGATCATAGGCTTCGCTGAGGATTTTACCTGCCTAAGATTTATCCTGGTTATGCATTTTGGAGGCGAAGGATTGGTGGTGGAAACTTTTTATCAGATAGTCAGAAATAGAACAAGAAAAACCATTCTAAGAAATGAAGAGCGGGAATTAAAAAGGTTTTCGAGTCGTTGAAAAGGAAAGAATTTGCCCTTCGGTTCCAACGGAATGAACATGAATGAAATAAAAAAACTCTGCCCATTCGCTATCTATTTTTTTATAACGCTGTAAATGCCCGACGCTTTCGTTGACCGTTCCATTTACGCCTGATATATCGATTCTGATCTGCCTTTCTCAAGCACGACAGCTGTTTGTTTTTAAAGGTAGATAAAACTAACAGAAGGATCGAGGTCGCTACATTAATTTACCGGAGATGTGAGTAAAAACATTAGCCAATAAATTATGAATATTATTTCAAACTCATTCGCCATCTTTGGATTGCAGTGTTTCCATTCCAATGATTCTTTTAAATATGAGTTTAATTTTCTGTTAATTTTATCATCATAAATCAACATGAGAAATTACGTCATTGAATGGTAAAAAAATGGCAGTCGTTTAAGTATGAATAGGTTCAAAATAATCATGCTGAGATTTTATTTAAAATGTGCATATGATACGATTGTTTACTTTAAAATTGGTTTTTTTATATATGAAAATTTCCTTATTTGGCATATTCAGTTACTTCTAAACAATATGAAAGGATCGAGTCCAAAATCATCGACAGTTTTAGGAATCATGAATAATCGGGTTTTCTGCTTGCTTGTATTTGAGGCATTCTATATTGATTTGTTTTTCCACTGTTTCCATTTATTTACATTAAAAAGTTGTTCTTATGGAATCTGACCTAGTTAGCTAAATTTTTAGGAAACACTAAAAAATAAAACACTATAGCCGAATGTAGCAGATTTAACTAGATAAGAAGACGTGGGAAGAGGGATGATCGTAATGCAGTAGAGCAGTAGAAATGATTATGCTATAATGCGAATGCAAAATAAAACCTGAATTAGTTCTGCACAGACCGATTTAATCAGAAAGATAACAGATAAAATTTGAGGTAGAAATTCTACTTTCTAATTCATTAATCGTTTGAAATGGAGTTTAGAGATGAGGGAGATAACGCATTTCAACTTTTAAAGAAAATCTTACTTTTTAAAATGTAGATGCATTATTTATTCCATTTTTTTGAGGTACTTAATCTTTCTTTTTAATATTCATCTCTATCTCACCTGTTGTTCTTATTTAAAATTTTAAAATGGTATTCTTTTTAAGATGGAAAAAGTTGTATGTATTTTATTTACTGCCCTTAAATAATTTAATTAGTTACCTAAGTGAAATTCGCTTTTTATTATAATATCTTTCATTCATATGCATATTTTAAACAAAAGGTGTTTTAAGGTAGTTTAAAAATTTATATTCAACTGAAATAGTACATTTACAGTTAATTTAGTGTGTCCTTAAAATTAACTTTTCGTGGCAGTACCGAGAAATGGAGTAAAAGACTAAGAAATAAAACCTTATAATCTTAATTGTAGAAAGTAAACGCTTCTTTTTCGACTGTTATTAGCAAATTTATTTTTTTAACATTTAATGCGATATCGTTTATGATTTACTTTATTAAGAAATAATTCCCTTGGCTTCTTTTGTGAAGCTGGTCGCAATATTTAGAGCGATAAAACCTTATAATAAATAATATTAAATTGAGTAAGGTCAGACACAAATTACTTAGGAATATTCGTTGTCGTAAGAAGGGAATGATGAGTAAAAATCAAAAGCTTTAGTTTGAATATGTTTTTCAGAGATTAAGTTGATTTTGAGATAATTACACTTTCCTTATGACAAAGACGCAAAATATTAAACTCTTGATTTTCAACATAAACTTTTCCGGGTCCAAAAACGCAAGTGAATGTGAATATGATATATCTATATACAATAAACGCATCTTCGAAAAAACCAAGAGATACGGTAAGGGCTTCTGTTTTTTCCCTTTTAAGTTCTTTGGAGTGACTTCTCAAATGATTCCTTTTCGTGTTATATGCAATGATGACTAAGGTTACCTCCGAAACTTGATGGAGCGTCCGAAACTTATTTTTCTTCGCGCACATTTGGGACATCCGCCTACGTTCCATTAATCTTCCCCGCATCTCCTTCCCCATCCAAATAAAAAAAAACCAAATCATTCACAAACTCACATACGCACACATGCTGTCTCGCCATTCCTATATACAATTAGTGACAGCTTCACCATGTTTTATATGCCTTTTCCTCGCCGGAGAATTTTACGGGCACCCTTTCTTCACCTGAGCAGTCTGCTGCTATCCGTTCCTTCGTGACGCGGGCCACCCAAGACGTGAGCAAACGTACTCACTATTCATCCTATCCAGACGGCTTGTCATCTCCCCAGAAGAATCTCTTTCTTTCCTCTTCCCCCTCCCCCCTCTTACCGTCTTCCTCTCTCCCAAAACCATCCACATCCATACCTCTTCTTCCTTATTAGTTTGTCTTTGTTTTTTTTTTTTAAATTTGGACCAGCATCCCAGATTCCCTCACGACATCCTTCCTTCTCCCTTACCGTTTTTCACGTTTCCATTATCTTTTGACCTACGGATGCAAACTCTGCCACCTGTTTCCTTCCCTATGGATTAGCCACGAATGTTAGCGGGTTTCGGAACTGGATTCGAATGGATAATACGATGAGGTGAGATGCCCAAGATGTTAGAGTTTTCGCATTCTCTAAACCGGATGCCTCGAAGACTGCCATATCTGTGTCTGGAAAAATAACGGCGGTGCATAAATGTCGGTGTTTGTAAATTAGGTATACTAGAAGATTGTGGAATTTATTGTTTTTTATTTGCTAAAATATTTGCTTGAGAAAATAGTTTTAATCCATCTCTCTTGGCTTCGATAATTTAAGGAGAACAGTCAATTGATTTGTATCTAGTTTTTGCTACTGGTGATATGTATTATATTTGACATAATTGCGCTAGTTATTTTTTTACTGTGCTAAAACGCAAAATTCTATAGTATTTTTCTTCCGAAATCTTATTAATTTATTTGTTATAAAGTATATTGCTTTAAAGTAAAAGTACATTTACTTTTGCTCCCAAAATTCAATGTTATTAAACAATGAGGTTAGAACATTTTTAAAGGGATAAACTGGTACTCTATATCAAAATTACATGTAAAGATTGTATTCGAATGATGGAAAACGTTATTACTAGACTTGAATAGTATTTTCAAAGTAATAATCAAAACGTTGGCTCTCCTTTGCGAAATCATTTTATTATTTCTCCAATTGGGTTCTTTTTCTGTAGTACATATAAATATAGTGAAAATTCAACTCATTTATATGTTTATTTTTAAATGTTGTATTACGAAATGAATACCAAACCAATGTTTTACAAGTTATTTTACAAATTTCTTTGTATTAGTCAATAGTTCAGATCACTAAAACCGCAAAAACTATGAAAAAATCTTTTACATAGATTCGTTCAAAATAGTTTACCTTTGGATCCCTCAATTACGTTACATAAATTATATAGCGAAGTATACTAATTAATATTGGTATGGGATCAGAAATTTATATAAAATCCGTCTTCCAAATTAAATCATTATCAAGATCATTTTAAATGTCCGGCTATTAGAAAACATCCGATTTTTACTTTAAGCAAAACGAAACGAATGAATTTAAAATATCTCCCGTGGTTGAGTGATTCGATTCTTTTATGCCGTAAAATACCCCGAGGATCTTCATTCCATTTTCAATTATATTACGAATATAACACTCTAAATACCTTTTCCCTGTCGCATTGTATTCTAGACTATTTATATATTCAATGGGACAGGATGCGCTTAAATGGACGTAATTGTGCGCCGTAACTGTTACCCAATAACGAGCGGAAGAATACAACTTCGTAAATTGTTCCGTCGGTGGAGAAGACATAGAGAAATATAACACTGCCGAAGACAAAGCCGAAAGGAGTGATGGGAGGAAGGGAGAGCCAAATGCGGAATGGCCGTCCATTTAAGTCGCACTAACGAGCATTCCATAAGTCCGGCTCATCACGATCCTTCCAATGATAAGTGTTCCACGCTGTTACTTATGTTTGGTAGACTTCTCTTCATGTGTCTTTTCCATCTCGCCTGATTGGACGAATCCCCATTGATGGGACACCAATGACTGCGCGCCATCGTTGATTGTTAATATATCTTCCCGTATGGTCAACTTCTTCCCCCTTTTAAAAGTTTGCCGGTCGCAAGATGTTTCCACCGTGGGGAGCAATCTTTCATGGGTTCGTCAACCCCTTTTAAAGATGTGTTGAGTTGGATCTGTCTTTTTTCTCTGAGGTACCGTTTGAGTGATTAATAGGTAAATAAAACAAGAATATTTTTACTATTGCTTTTTTTTTATAAGGCTCAAACGATGAATAAACGATTGTGATGGGATTTTTTTAAATCGTGCTTGTCACTGGAGGTTAATATTTCGATAACAACACAAACTGTTCTTTGGTTCAGTTAAAACTGAACTGTCAATGTATTGGTTTGTGCGAAGCAATGAACTAAAAGCTGGGAAAACAAAAAAAAACAAAAAATAAGCGGTATACATTACTTGAATCGAAAGTGTTCCGAATGTAGAAAATCGAATGATGCTACATCACAGCTCACCATGAAAATATTGAAATCTTAAAATTATTGTCTTCGAACGATAAACGGCACCTAATTAAGAAAAATTACATAGTAAACGATCCTCAATTTTAATATCCGATAACTTCGAGAAAATTCTCTATAACCTTTAGTTGAGTAATCTCTTCGTTTTTGCGATAGCGGCTTCCTATTATAACTTGGAGATTGATTATTCCTAAAAATTAAACCTGGTAATTTGAAATTCAATGCGATGGATAATCATCTACGTAATGGTAGAAACTAACACGTGTAAAAGTGAAACAAATAAAAATCCGCTCGTGACGAACTATCTCCTCTTGCTCTGTATTTTTTACGGTTTTAAAAGAGGTTTTCGTGGAACTCGTTAGAATGCCGAAAAGACTTGAAGCAAATCTCGAATTCGATCCAGGAATAAAACGAGCTCCTCCTCCGAATGTATTCCGACCAGTTTTAACGTTTTTCTTTTCCTGTTCGAGTTTTATTTCTGTCTCGTGTGAGACAACTATTGTGCGGTCAGTGATCGATTGGAATTGTATGCAAATCGACAGACCTATTCCTATAAAATCGTGTCGCCTTACCTCCTAAACAAATCTCTGAACACGTAACACCTGTCGAAACCTTAATAACGTCGATGGTATATATTTAAGCGTGTTGCCATGTGAAATGTTTCTTTTCGTGGCTACCCTCCGTTTATCCCTAGAAATATCTGATCAAATTTTGTGTATTCGGACATTGACTTCCCTACAACATCGATATGAGAACCGTTGACCGTGTCGTAACAAAGAGTTTAACGACCACCCATTTGGTCGCTCTGTATCAAAGCTAAATCACGTCCAAACTTTGGCGGACCGTGGCGCCTGAAAATTCGTGCACGACGAATTTCTCATTCAAAGCACTGATGTGAGAGAGAAATACATTTTGGCCAAATATCGGTCGGATGTGACGGCGTCCATTTTGAATTGTGGTATACGAGGTTTTTTTTGTTGAAAGTCGACATCCTGGTTTCTCGAGCGCGATCTTTGTAGTAAAACGATTTTTTAACTTAAGCATCATCGGCAATTCTTGAAATTTTTAATCTGGAGTATTTACTGCTCATTTGAAGAAATTATAGCAATGAAATTAGTTTATTATTCTAACTTTAGGATTGTATCACATTAGGTAAAAATCGTTGTGCTGGTAATGTTTAATTGCAGAACTCTTAAGTTACCTATCGTTTTCTATTTTCGTGTATGTGCGTACATATTTAAAAAAGTAATTTAAATCATATGAGAAAAACTCAGGATATATGTTCTTAAACTCGATTTTGACATGAGGTTATCATCTCTATTTATTAAGGAACAGGAGTATTACGTCGATGTTTTCGCAACCATTCATTGCTAAGCACTTATTTTATATCATAATTATCTCGCCTAAAGAGTTTATCTCGAGCAGAAACTGTGACAAACACACGTCCCACAAATCGCCTACATCTGCGACGCTCCGGGTTGCGACAACTCACTAGTTGCTCGCTAACACCCCAAAGAATCTCTCGCAATTTCCGCCGAGAAGATTTATTTTACTATTTTAAGTGCATCGATTTGCATAACGCAGTTATCTTGTTTCGAGTCTGCCTTCTCGCAAAGATGACACGATAATTCCATTCTCCAAGTTTGCTATGTTGCTACTCGATGTATTTATTCACTCTCTTTCCACCAATTTTACAATTTAATTACAAGTGTTAATTTTAAAGAAATATAGAGAAAGTAATTTTCTATACACCTATTTATTTTCCTAAGTAATTCCTTCGTGGATATAAGTGGAATTTCAGCTGGATAAATGTTAAATTTCACATGATAAATTATGCTGTTTTATCGATTGACACAAAAATTTTGTTTTCTCTCTGAGCTTGTTTTAATGGAAATGGAAGTTTATAGTGAAATGGGAGTAAATTTAAATAAAGATGGTAAACTCTTGACAGTCAAATTCTTTTTCTCATTGGACGGTTGACAATATTTCTAATATTTGAACCACTTTCGCAGTAACTATTCATAAAATACGTAGAATAAGAGATTTTTTTATTACGACCAACCATTATGACTATCTACTACAGTGTCCTAGAATTCGTGACAGCTGTAATATCTATCCATAAAAGATACATTTTTACTTTCGTTTCGCTCTCAATAATATACGAACTATTTTAAATATATTTTTCCAGACTACCAATCATCGTAAGAAGCGTCACCAGTCTGGGTAATCTATAGAATACACGATTTTTATCTAGATACTTTTCAGGCATAGTGGCAATGAACACAATTCCGAGTAGCTCTGATTTCATACCCCTCTCTCGCTATGGAAACTACGCCCTTATTACGCCTCAGTAGAAAAAAAGTCTTCGGTTAGAACCATGAGGTCCCGACAAAAGTATATCCCTAGAGACAAGGACAGCAGGCATAAATTCTTCGATGGATAGATTCTTCTCGTGCTGTCAGTTGCGTATCCCAACCCATCCCCCTCTTGGAGACACTATCAGGCGGCCCAGTCTCGAGAACGCACCCCCCCCCCTTTCGATCCTTTCCCCCTCCCATTCCTATAGCCCGCCCCTTCCCCTCTCCTACTCCTCCCTCAGCCCCCCACCGTGACACTCATACAAACGACTCCACATTCCCAAGGCGATCACATCTCTCGGGGAAGTACTATTCAAGTCTTCCAGCCGTGCAATTCACTCGGCGCCACCTAGCGTAAGAGAATGGGTTGTCCAGTTCCACATAACGATTATGAGAGATAGCGAGGCTGAAGGGGCAAGAGTTTGAAGAAAAAAAAACTTTCCGGGAGCCTCTTTTTATATCACGGTCTAGTTTGCAGTGTCATCGAGGCGTTTGTTTTAATTAAAGAGGGAGGGATTCTTTTTAATCGTACGCCCGTCACCTGTGGAATTCTTCTCTTGTGGTTAATATCGACCTTTCTTTTCCATCCTTAGATTCAGAAGTAGGTCCAAAACCGTTCACTTTTTAAGGCATTTTTTCAGTAATTTAACAATTTTTATAACATAAAACGTCGGGGTGATATTCCGTTGATGTATGCGAATGAAGCATCGTCCTAAGTGCATATATTGTGTTTTGTTATTCACTAGTTTCGTAACTGGGGTGTTTTTATTACTATATCAGGTTTCCTGAGTTATTCAACACAAGGGTCATTTGGACGGTTTGAGACCCCATTTTGCGACCCTTTTTGGTCTGCGCCAGGAGCAATTGTCCTGCTCGTCCCGCTATAGTCATGTCACGGTTTTTCGACATTCCTGTTGATATTTACCATTGGTGTAGAAGCGTTTGCAATCATTTACAATTTTTCGTGGAACTGATGACAGTTCAGGAATTTTCTTATAAATCCAAGTCTTTATAGTTTAATTAAATTTGAATTACAAATTTATAAGCATAATTAATATAATATGGGCATTTTAAAACTGTTTCCAATCAAGTGCAAAAGAGGCTGGCAAATGAAATATTTATGCGATTACGGAAGACGTTAATTAAGCGCAACTTCATATAGGAAAACAGAGATATCATTATTCAATACATCGGTCAAAAAATATATTTCTAGTACAATCGTGAGAAATTCAAACTAGTATTTTACATAAATGTTATCTCAATTACTATTTAAGCAAATTAAACTCACTTGACTCGTATAAGAGCATTATGGTTGTTTAAACATCAGAATTCTCAATCGATGTCAATCCTCAAAACCTGTTGTCGCTCCTTTTTTTACTTTACTTTTCCTTCTTGCTCTCATAGAAAAATGTTCATTTTAGAGCAATGTTCTTTGTCTACCACGTTTTAGTTGACTGGTAGGTTCAGAAACTAAAATTCTTTATTTTTTCTTAATCGGAGGACGTACGCGTGGGAAGGATTGCGAAAATCGAATGATGTCGCGAGACTGCACGTACGATCGATCTCTGGCTATCAAGGACGGGGCGTCATTTTACGATCGACCGGTCGATCAAAGCAGTCGATATTAATAAGCTGTTAAATCTCGTTACGCTACGTCTCGAATTGAAATGTGCTAATACGTGTACGTGTCTAAATGAAGATAAATGCCCTTACATTTTCTTTGGCGGAAGAAATTTACGGTAGTGTTTAATTCTGCTTGGTTCTATTACAAGTATCTTAATTGTTTCTCTGACGTTTTTTGCCACGATTAAGCGATCAATTGAGCCATATACCATATGGGGATTATACAATTAAAGATTGTTCTTAGTTTTTCTGTTGAAGTTGATAACTTCTTGAATGCCATGTATGTGTCAGCTGATCACAATCCAATACAGAATTATCGAGCTCATCTTACGGCTAAAACGGAATTTAATAACAAGCAATAAAAAACACGTGATGAGAGAAAGAAGGCTATCTGTATGCTCGCGCAAATAAGGTCAAACGAATGATTTCCATACTGCGGCTTTCCAAGAACGCATATTGTTTCCATCTGAAAAAGTAATATATTATTCATACAATTCTGTCGTTTAATAAGATTGTGGTATAATATTAAATTTAAACATGTCACTCGCTATCTCTCAACTTTCAATGGAATATAAATGTTTAATAATTTTTCTTTCGTTGTGTATATTCTGATTTTCATTGACATATAAAAATCCTGTAGCTGAATGGTGATCTTGACAAGTCAATATTTGAATAAATGTACTGAATCTTCCCTTCCGAGTGCCACAGAATCCATTCCGCAGGGAAGTCATATAGGAAAAAATACACTTTACTACGTATATTTTATTTCTTAAATGAGGTGTCGAACGGCGTTTCAAAATAGTTGCTACAAAACGAAAGGTGATTTGTAATGCCGGCACGCTGGCTCACTGAGAGAGAAAAAACCATTTGGTCAGAGGGAACCAAGACGCGAGCGAGGCAGAAAAAACTCAATCGGAGAAATACGACCCTCTTTTTTTATTTCCAAAAGGGTGTGGGGGCAGCAAGCCTTAAAGGACCTCCCTCCCCTGTCAAGAGCACTGCGTTTCCTCGTTAATTAAGCCATCAAGACTAAGAACTCGCCACCCCCTTGCCTACCCACTATGGTCTTTCCTGCCGAACCTAAATGCCCCAAGGTATCTTTCTAGCGCCGTCCCCCCTTTTTTCTATGCGACTGCCCCGTTGTCGTCGAAAGGTATGTATGGCCCACAAAAGTAACGTATCGGCTGATTAAGTAATCCATCCGGAGGTCAATCGTATAGGCGGCTCTTTTGAAACATAGAAAAGAAGGTAAAAGTTGAATAAAACGAACCTTCCCGGATTATATTTTATGCTGCAGAGAAAAATGGAGGTTTAGAAAACAGAATATGTAGAATAAAAAGACTGGAGGTGTATAAAAGTTTTTTTCTTTGGGAGGAGTGTCTTTATAGGAAATTGGTAGTGTTGTCTTATGAATTCACGGTGCTCCATTGTGGAATACAATCGTTTCCAGGTCACTTGCAAGTAAGGGTCATTTGTCGTACAAGTCCCGCATTTACATAAGAATTCTAGGTGAGAGAAAAGGAGCATGATGTTTTACACTTTTAAGAGCACGGACTGTATGTACCCTTTTAATCCGTTTTATGGTGGAAAGAGAAAGTTTAGATCGATGAAAAACAAGAGCAGTTGCTCGAGACCTGGTAATGGTCATTGGTAATAGATGACCATTGGATTTCCATTGTACAGTGGATACCTAATTTACACCTGCTGCTTGTTTCCGATTTTGAATTCATTGCTACGGCGTTTTACGGAGCTTCAGAATTTTAGAAATTTACTACCATAGAATTGTGCGATACATTTTACATATATAAATTCCAACTTTTGTCATTGGCATAGAAATCTTATCTTATCATTTCTATCAACTGATACATTTTATATTTGCCATTAATTCCAATGCTTTCTATCTAAATTCATTTAATTTAGCTGATCGTTTATGTGTTTCTTGAATTTAGGTTTGTTCTCTATATTGCATTCAAAGCCTAATAACTTTGCAAATATCGGCCGATAACTTTTTTAAATTAACAGTCTTGCATACTGAATGCTAAATATTTCATGCGAATGAAAAATATTCAACGAAGTTTTTATGTTAGCGATGAAACCTGTTTAAGAATTTTTATTAACTTTACATTAAATATGGTAAACATATTGATTCATTAAAATCTTATGTAGAATTGTATGAAAAGTAATTACCCTAACTTTTCGCCTGTGGTGACTGTAAGCTACGTGAGGATTCCTTCATAACACTATTGTGAAACGCAGGATTATATAATTTTGATTTATAGCCATACTGATTTTGAGTAAATTTCGGTTTATTTCATTTCATCGTACCTTTATTGTAAACTAATAACCTAGAAATTTAAACCAAAGGAGGTGGAGGCTCATATATGTACATTAATGTGTGAGGTTATTTTATTGTGCTGACAATTTTTAGCAATTTCCTTAAACACATGCTCATTTAACCTCTTTATAGCTCAACATTTAAACTTCACTGCTTTCATTGGTCTTATATTTAAATATTCTCCAAATATCCCTTCTATGCTGCATTTATAACATGGCGATAATTGGAAATAGAGAAATTGAGACAGCAATTTTGGCAACAGCTCTAGTGCTAAAGGGCTTTAAGTTATCAAAGATGACAAGCTCAAGTATTTCTGGCTGTCTTGGCATTGAGAGAGAATAATCTCATTATTTTCTCCAAAAATGAATAAGCGATGAATAACTATTGAAAAAATTATAATTCACAAAGTAGAATTTTCGGTTTTTTTACCTATATTGATCTACTTCCCGTTGCTTCATCGAGAATAATTCTCGTTTTGTATCTCGAGCAGATAAACTATTGGAGCGCCTTTTTCTATGGAATCAAGTCAATTAACTACTGATTAAAATTGCAAAATATACTTGAATGTTCATAAAGGAAATTGATTTTAATTTGATTCCTGCCTAAGTTTTTATCTTAGGAAAGTATGCTAAATGCCTGATAGATATCACATTATACCGTCATCTCTCAAATAAAAGTTGTGACAAAAAACTGGAAACACGGACCTTTACATTAGTGCCATATTTGTAGGGTTTTATACTGAGACAGGGGCACTCAGCTACTACGTACCTTTAAGCATAAGCACTCGAGTGATATGTTAGAGCGTACTGTAAATCTCCGTAAACCAGGTTTGAATGAATAGCGTGGGTGTCTGGTTTTTGCTTCCACTTTCTGTTATGTTGCTGAGGTGACAATCTTATCTTCAAGTTGAAGTATTCGTCACTCCATACAAAGACACACGCTTTACAGATCGCGAATCAGGCAAAAACGTTTTATTCGACAAACCTGATACGTAAAGGAGACAACCAATTCCCTTTGACAAATAATGGCACGTGATTCGTTGCATAATAAAGATTCGCACAGATTTGTGGTTTAAATGTTTCAACGAGCGGGCTGAGTAATTTTTCTAATATTTATTGTTTCACGCATTGAAAAAATCAGATACAGAAAAATCTAAATCACGGCGCAGTTTGCAGGGAAATATTTTTAACTCATATCAATATAAAAAAAACTAAGATCAGCAAACAAAAAATTTCTATAACAACTAAATGGGAAATCTCAAACCGTTGGAGCGAATGCATAAGCAAGCGGAATATAGTTCTTCCGGTGACAATATAAGCTTGCATCGAGAATTTGTGAACGAGAGTAGCTGTCGAGATAGATATTCCACCGTGTGAAGTTTTGGAACGAATCAGATTACCCCGTCGAAGGCCTTATGCAAAGCGTCCGACTTCCCCTCAACCGGGATCGAAAGCATCTCGGAGCACACGCTCTCATTCGGTTGCAAATCCACGAGAGAGCAGTACCGTAAACTCATCCAATGAAGACGTTTGACTCCCGTAAAAAACGCTTCTTATGATCCGAGCAGATATCACCCTCTCTCTCTCTCAGTCTCTTCATCAAACTTAAAAGGGGCTCATTGCAACACACGGCGTAATGCCTTCAGCCGTTGCTCCAACAAGATTTTCCAACGCGCAACATGACACTTTCGAACAGAAAATAAGACGTGGGCTTCGAAATATTCGCATCTCATCGCGATGTTTTGTTTTTTTTACGCGGCAAAGTAGTCGGATTGGTTACGGGGCACGAGCGACTGCCTTATGCATCCAGTGCTCATGCATTTTTATTTCACTCCTCCACCTTCATCCTATGCCTCTCTTCCTATATCTTTTCCTTCCTCTCTCTCTTCAACAGGGTAAGGGAATGTAATACGCCCGGTTTAAATTTCTCAACACGTGCAAGAGCCATTCATAATCATCTGTGCGTGCGAACCTAGTACTAGAGGTTTTATCAGAATGATTCGTAATGCAACGTAAACGACAAGGTTACATCAAGTGACTGTCTAATTAATCCTACGCTTTGTGTAATTGCCATATTTTTCGTTCATATTCACACCATTTGTTTACCTTTAAAGAAAAAGACCGTTTACGGTCTACCGCAGAAACTGGAAGTTTATTACAATAATATCCCTCAAGAATTTACTGCTCGGCTGCCATTTATTGCAAGCGTACCGAGATACAGGTTTTGCGAAGAGCTCGAGAAAATAAAAATGATATAAAAAGAAAAAGACGAGGTGGTGTGGAATACGGTTGAGAATAAGATGAAGCAACCTGTTTGAAAGGAAATTTGCGGATGAGGCAGGCTATGAGCGGAGAGACATTAAAATGGTAAAAAAACAAGAAACTGGCGAATTTAGTGAGTTAAAAGATGAAAAAAATGCAGAAGGAGGTTTTAAAACGTTCATAACGATATAATATACATTAATATACTGCATGATAATCCCCATTACAATTTGTATGTCATTCTGTATCATTAACGGCAACCGTATTTTTGCTTTCTTCATAGGATTATGAATACTAAATTGAATATAGATATAGATGGACAGGATTACGTTGTTACCTAAATAACGTAACATGCGAAATTTAGCATGATACCAGACCATTTTCAATCGATGAAAAATCCGAAATTCCAAAAATGTTAATTTTTAGAAAAGCTATCTAACCCATTTGCCAGAAGACCTGATAGAAATTTGATTTAATTTTTAAAAAATATAACGAAACTGAAATTCATAGTAATGTTATTATTGTTAAATTTATTTAAAAAAGCTTTTATCAATCACAGTTTTGATGTTGAAAATATTCCGATTTTATTAAGTTTAATCTTATTCTCTCCAAACATAAAAAAGTATTTAAATTCAAATGGTGATATTTACTTAGGTATATTTAACGGATGATGCAATGTTTTGAATTATCAAAACGTTAGATTTTTTAGCTCTTTCACCTGAAGAAACATCACCCAACCTCCTCTAATTTTATTCCAGCTTTGTTGAAAAGATTTTCCACTATATTGTATTATATGGAGCGGGATAATATAAAATATATTTAGTTTACAAATGAGGCAGTTTCATGTTTCCGGAAACAAGTGACACCGAGCGGTTCCTAGTGGAAATAGTTCAGAAACTCTGAATGAATAAAGAAATTGAATAGCAGCGTGATAATGCACTTCCAGTAGGTGTAACTTACGTAGAACTTTCGGTGAATTACTACTAAAGACGGTTGCTTTGTAGCCGAACTGCGCATCTGGTTTTTTATAACATTGTTATGGCTATTGGAGATACCTGAGACAAGTACTTTTTTAAGTGCTGGTTCTTCAATATTTTAAGTCGTAAAACGAGCTCGATAATTCTCAGTTGTATTCCTTGAATGTTCTTCGAAAAAGTTATAATTAAAGAATAATCAAATCATGGGCGTAATTAAGATTTTGGAGCCCATATGAAAGTAATAATTTTTGGTCCCCCGCCTATGTAAAAAAATCTTTATAAAATTATTTTTATATGATTTTAATTTTTAATTTTTTCGGCGTTTCAATTCTGACAATTTCTCTAAATCATCAGTTTTCATTTTGCATGCATCTGATTTCTCTACTAAAAGAATTGATAAATATTTAAATCTACTTTGGGCATACAATTACGTAAGTAACTTTAATTTTAAAATAGATGTCGACACAATTACTGTCAAGGTCAAAAATATCTTCAAAGCTAGCAAATACGTTGCTATAGATTTATGCCTGTCTGTACTTAGTCATTATTAAATTCAAGAGTTCCTTGGAGTTCATACAGTTTTCAGTCTCATCTTTCAAAACAATGTTTGTTGCTAGCGAGAGAAGTTCATCGCAAAGCCTTGGTTAATAAATTTATCATATATTTTTGTGACAATTCGTTGATTTCGTTTTCAATCAATTTAGAGAGTCTTCTAAGCATTTTTTCGGGGCCTGCGTGGGTCTGCACGCCCTCAAGTTACGCCCCTGAATCGAATCCTATTTACCATAAATTCTAATTTTCCAAGGTTCATATATCTCGTAAGATGAATTGCTTGACGAAAAAATTGTGTCTACGTGGATAAATTTTACTTTCGCCATTTAAGCCTTATCATTCACTTCGTTCGGGATTTGAGACATTGTGAATTTATAGAGCGGCAACCAACCATTTCATACTTGATAAATGAGCAAAATAACAGAATACGAATGCAGCGAACACCTAACACGGTCTTGCAATGCTCTTCTGTCGCAGCTGTGAAAAACGTCTCGATTTCGAATGCGAAAGAAACAAATGAGAGGCGATATTCTCATACGTTTTTTTAACCAAGACTTAACTCCCTCCTACAGTCTCCGTTCATTTGAAAAGTCGCTGTGCGCTTCTCGCTTGTTTTTTTTCTATAAACGCCGAGTACTTCGCAGTTCTCTCAGCGGCCCCATCACTAGGCAGTCGAGAAAAAGAGGAAAGAGCGTAGGGAGTAATGAATGGCTCGGAGAGAGAGAGAGACGGGCCCCAAGATGCTTCTGGTTCGTCTCTCCCCATGCACACCCTCTAGAGAAGGGATGAAGGGTGGAGCGCGAGAGGCGTAGGACGAGGGTGGCCCTTTAAAGGGTAAGGAGACGAGAGGGAAAGGCGTGGAGAAGGGAGTGGAGGGGTCGAGTAGGGAGTGGAGGACGTGCGAGAACACATTAAACCAATTAGATAACCGCCGCTTTGCCTGTGCGAGCTTCTTTTTTCCTCCGCGCCTTTCCCTCAACCCCTTTCCCTCCATCCCCCGCAAACATGCGCGCTCATTTATTAGGGGAGGGTCGTGGGACGAGGGAGGGGCTAGAGGAGAGGAGAGGGAGGGATGCTTGGTCCGGAGGGAGAAAGTGAGTGAACAGGAGAAAACGAGGAGGTTGACTGCGGAGGTGCAGCGTTTTATAACGGGGAGACCGGTTGCTCGGAGACTCATTCGCTCAGAATCGAGCGTCGAGGTTGAAAGTCAGCCGCAGAAGAAATGGCCTTTGCTAGGTGAGGGAGAATTTTCGTTTCTTCCGTCACGGAATAAGGTTAGATCTCCTATTGTGTATGGAAGGTACAATTTTCCCTTCGTTCATCTCACGCGGAAAGAAGTGAATTGCAGCTATTAAGGCGGTAACGAGGATGGTAATTTTACCGCGGCAAAATTTAAATAAATATACCTATATATTTATCCCGTAACACTTTAAAAGGTTTGTGGCTGGAGAGTAATCGTAAAGGTGTAATGCTACCCTTACTTGGCGGTCTAATCGCCGTAAGGAATAAAGTAAGTAAATGAAATAAATGCTTGGCCTAAATACGATGCTGACCTACATACATTGTTACAAACTGCTTTTCCCACTCTATTCTTGGAACAATTATCCTACGTACCGAAGAATTATTAATACATCACAATGATTGCAGATTTCAATCACTCGACTGCCTCAACGCATTATTATCATAGTTAAGAATCCTTTGAATTTTATATTGAATAAATCGAAAGAGTTATCACGTTTAACTTCCTTTGAGTTCCAGTAACTGTTTACGAGCGGTTAATCTGTTTGGAATTTCCGACTTGACGGACAAGTTTCGCTAGTAACTTTTCACCTATAAAAGATAAAATGCGTTTATTTGGGATTTAAGAGAAGAAAATTCTGAAGAAATACAGACACATCTGCATGAAAAAGGTAGAGAACACAGTCGCCATTAAAACGAGAAAGGAAAGCAAAGTGGCTGGATTGATGGCCATCTTTAACATTTGAAATGAGTCGTATGAACCGTCCAGCTGATATCGCAAAGCATAATTAACACCGTAACCTGTGCGAAGAGAATTTATTTTTTAATTCATTTTACAATAACGCTAGGTTAAAAACTTTCTTCCCATTGCTGAGAGAATTTTTATTGAAAATATTGGTATCGTTGTGTATCTCAAGACCTATTGTCAACCATAGTCGAACGAAAGGTTTTATTGTATAAAAATTTAAATCGTAAATGTGATGTGTCGCCATTTATTATGTGTTTAACTGATAGGTTGCTAATGACTGGACATATAAAACGTATTCCTCCTTATCCTCATATGTATTTGACAAATAATCTTTTTAGCTGCTATTAAGGTGTAATCTGCGGATACACAGTGAAAATAATAGAAAGCGCGACGAAGAAGTGACCGTAGAAGCTAGAAGATAAATATAAGGATATAAAAGGAATAAGCTAAGAAAAGCTTAAGAGAGGAATAGGCAGAGATAGGTGGAGGAAGATGCGTCAAATGCTTAGAAAAGCGACGAGAGTTAAGAAACGCGAAAAGGGTTAGACACTTGAGCAAAGTGCTTCATCAGTATAGATCACGAGCAAAAAAAAAGTTGCTTTTCTGGCGCCGAAAGTGACGTCATGAAGAATAGGTCATGTTTACAATTGCGAGGAGTTGATATTTATTATGTCGTCAAGAAAACGCGTTCCATTCCCTTCGTTCCCACGAGAGAACCAGTAAAAAATTTAAGATAATTGATACGAAGAATTTCATATAAAACTTAATACCCCAAAGGCTTGGAAAGTTACATTTGAGAAATACATTGACTTGCCTTCTTCTGTTGAACGGAAAGGATAAATTATTTTTTTTTAATCGGATCATTGAGATTAAATTTTGCCATTTCTACCATTGGCGGATCTAATATGTTAAATGAAAAATAAATCTAATTCTAAGCTTATGTGCTTTAATAAACAAATAAACAAGTCATTCTTCATAAGTGCGCATAAAAAATCAATTACCGAACTCACATTATGGCTTGAATCCAAAGGATGACCTCTGTAACTGCTGTGGTCATAAAATGATTGAGTAAATGCCCACTCAACTGTTTTATGACTGCAGGAATTACCTAACTCATTTGTTATTAAAATTTATCAATTTGTTTTGAATGTTTTTATTTTAATATGAGTCACTACTATAAATTAGAGGTGGAGGTACTCAGTTTTAATTTAGCTTCACATAAGAGGTTAAATTATTAATTATTTTAAAAAGAGTGCGTCCAATATGGTCGGATGATCATCCGAGATTTTTTCCGTACGTATAATACTGAAAGTAATGTTGATGAAAATTTACGCCTAGAACATGTTTAGCAATTAAAACGCGTCAGGTGATTAGTTTTAATATTTTAAAATACTGAAATTAAAATTACCTATATTCTTTAAGTTTTATAATTAGGTTCATAATTGCGGAAAAGAAAATTATCTCCGCGTAACGAAATTGAAAGCATCAAATACCTTTATGTTTTCTCTCACAAAAGCTTGTGTGTAATAATTAACAAGAAGAAAGGCTCAAAAATTAAGTTTAGATGCATTTAAATAATTACGAAACAAAAACGATGAAACAAATTAAAAGGGAAATTAGTTTTGCCAAGTTTAAATGCTGAAATAAAATTGTTTACCTTGCACACCTCTTTAAAAGCACACACTAAGCGTGGTTGCAAATAAAAGTAAGTTTTTTTTTGCGGGAAAGATGTTTATTTATAGGTAGGTCGTGCATATTTAATAACACGCAACAAAGACTATAGTTTGTTTATGCTTCAAGGGGAAAAATATTTATTGCTCATTAAAGCAAGTAGCGAAGTAAAATAACATGAAAAAAATTACAAACAAATGTTTTTATAAAGTATCAGGTTACTGTGATCCGCGAGACTTAATTAATGACTCGGAAAACTTTCCTGGGCGCCATATCTGTTTGTATGGCGTCTTGTGGCAGAAATATCATCTGCCACACCCAAAAAATACTTATGATTTATCTTCATCTCTTAAACCCCTTGAAAAACAAACACCGCATTGCGCGTTGTTGAAAATCTTTCAAAAATGTAGAGGAAATATAGTTAGTAATACATTTACGTGCTTCAACAGTTTGTATATATTTTTATACACTTCTTATTTATCTATAAACAATCTGCTCAACCCGTGAAACTAGTTTAAATTTCGACTGAAAATGATTAATCGCTACGAGGACGCCTTAGTCTTGATGGCTAACATTTCGATTGTTACATCGTATCAAAATTCGCCGAAAATTGCGCAGGTATTCCCTGAGACATTCTCAGTTGCGATGCATTTGACGTTCAAAAGATTCACCCTTTCCTATTATACTTTCATTAATTTTTCCAATTTTTCTACTGCTGTCCACACACGATGCATGCAGGTCCTCCAATGTAAATCTTAATTTTACACTACCGAATAAATTTGATTTTCGTTGACTTTTAATTTTATTAATTGATAATTTATGCTGCACCAAAAATTTGTTAGCTTTAAAAATCCGACTACACTAAAATTCATAGAGAACATACGATTTATATTCATTTTTATCTTCAAGAAATTATTACACTTATTTAAATATTTTAATGAAGGTAATTATTCCAAGGAAATGAATCTATCGACCATCATCTCTGTATTTATTTATTTATTTCAAATCGATGGAAGAATCATTCTCTAAGGAATTTGTAAATATTAATATATGATGTAAAATATTTTAAATACAACTTACTTCTTACTCCTAATTTTTAAGTTAAGAGTACGCCATCGATTTCTTTTCAACTTCTCGCGCTTATCCTCTCCACTTCTTCCTCTCTACTTCAAGTTCTCTTTTTAAAAATGTAATTATCGCTTCAGGAGCCCGAGAATACAAGAGCCATAACTCATTTTTTTGAATGGCCGATAGCTTTGCCGTGGTGAGAGAGACTCGCCTCACGCCAAGATAAACACACGACCGTTCGCACGCGTCACCTCCCACTGTTTATAGTAATGAGCAACGCATTCCGTGACATACCATAGCATGTTGCTACGTGCATCACCTGCAGGGGCGTTTTTTTTAACGGCATTTTTGCCCCGTAAGGCCGTAAAGATAAAAGAGAAGTACCGGAGGTTACTTATCGCGCGTGACAGTCCGCTTTGACCAAAGCTAGTTTCCTTCAACCCTCGGAGTTGAAAGAGTTCACACCATTGTGCGAGGCACTGGATTAAGACGGAGTTTGTTTATGACAACGAAATTTGATTTTATAAATAATGAGAACTGGAATAGTCTCCCTTTCCCAGAGACGTACTTCGGCGATATGGTGCCTGTGAAAAATTTTTCGGAAACAACTTGGTTATGTAGGATATAATTTTTTCTGCGTTTTAATGAAGAACAATAGCGTTTTTATTATAAATAAATCAAAGTTTGGGTATTAAAATAGCGCTTATTTATGGAAAAATTAACTTTTCGCGCTTTTTGTGGGAAAATTTGGCGCCTTTTACAAGTTTCGGCTATGGCAAATTCCACCCTCACCATACCGTAGTACTGCCCTTTCCCATAAGAGTAAATGGCTTAGGTATATGATATTGCCAATTTTAACGTCAATATTTTATTATATGAGTAATTTTGATAGGGCTTGGCAACCTTTTCTGCTGGTGGGCCACATTCGCAGTTGTGAATGCTTCAGAGGGCCACGTTGAAAGTCAAGAAAGCCTCAGCGGGCTGGATGAGTGAATAAATCAGAAATCTAGAGTTTCTGTGCCCTCATATAAGCGAAAATCATTTATTCGAGTTAAAACTCCACCAGAAAAGTTTTTGAGACGTATAATGAACATATAACAAAGAAGGAGTTTTTCACATAATGTTTCTTTTTTTCTTTCAGCTTCTCTAATGAATGATGAATAAGCTTTTTCGGTACAAGTGAGATTTTATCGCTTTTTGGCAAGTTTATTGGATAGGGCATTCTCAATTAAACCATGAAAAACAAACGCTGTCACCCACGATAGACGTCATCAATCAATCACTCTCGGTTTTTTTTTATGTAACGAGCTATAAATTTAATTTTCTTTTTTTACATATTCTGATGATTACAGCAAGGAGAATTTTGACAAAAATAATTAAAGATAAAGATCAATTTATTATACTAGCGAAAAGGTAAAAATTAAAGAAAACCCAGAAAAAATATACTTCCTCAGAAAAATAATTCTTACCGAACACTATTTTATCTAAATATTTAGTGAAAAATTGCCGTCGTACGAAAGCAAATTCCTCCTCGGAGAAAAGTTTCAAAGTGATTTCGTGTCTCGGCGAGCATTTTCACGAGAAAAATAATGGATCTTATTCCGGATGTCTGCTCTGCACTCCGTGAAACAAAAGATTAATAAAAGAGCGCGTGTCTGCTTTCCTCCGCCCCCTCATTTTCGACCCTATCTTAAAGGGACTTCCCTCGGCCCCCGTGCTGTCAACGACCGATTTACACTGAAAGCCGAGGGAAGCCCTTCCTCCTACTAGACCCGCCGAGCCGGCGACAATCACAGTTATTACGTTGTTGGGTAAACATCGAAAGGGTGTGGTGTCATTTATTTTTTTCGCCTCGCTTATCCCTTCCACATCGACCTCCATCTCTCGCTCTCCTATTCTCGTCCCGCCGTGCGATCGTTTTTTTTTTGGTCCCGGCCTCATTTGTGGTAACCCCGCAAACGGTAATGCGTCTCCAGAGACCGTCTGACTCGCATTACGCGTTGGCCCACACCTGTTAAAACGTCCAATCCCACGGTTAAGTCGGGTTGATTTAGGGAGCGACTTCGTCTCCTCGTTTCTCGAGTCTTTTTTTTTTCCTTTCCGATTCGTGTATCTGTAGAGAAAATGTTGGATTACTTGAAATATGTCCGTGTAAATGGTTTTTAGAAACGCAAAGGCTTGAAAAGTTCTCGAAAATGCTACTAAACAGTATGTAGAAGGGGTATGTAGTTTCGTTTTACATGCCTCGGACTTGTTCAGCACGAGTTCATGTACTCGTCTGTTTAAGCGCTGAAATACGGTGTTAGAATGATTATAATCTATGATAAATTATGTGTACCAAAGTTAGTTACATTCTTTAATTTCTATCCCCCATGAGATTAAATTAAATATATGTATAAGGAATAAATTAAAATATCTCCCTTTAATATATAAACTTATAAAAGGAAGATATAACCCATAGCAAAATATATAAACTTATATTGCTATGAGAATTCATATTTAGACGTTTCCTGCTTATTCGAGTCTTATATTGCAGCAAAATAACATTTCATTTTATGTGTTACGCCTACTTTTCACGTAATAACAAGGCTCTATTAAAATAACTATAATATATCCTCCATCAGTAATATCCTTAAGTGAAATTATAAATGTTGATCGAAATTGGAGTACATATTTAGAATGTTAACCTAACGGAAATAAGCTAAAATCATTCAGAAAGTTAAATGATGAATATCCAAGAAATCGTTTCAGCCGTATTGTTTTTATCCATAGAACATGGAAGCACCGTTAGGTAAATCTTAAATGTGTTCATTTCGAATCCCACGCCATTCTGTCGGAATTTAAAGTCTAAGCTCAAGATTCATTATCGAATCCAAATTGTGTCCCTTTGCATTAGTCAAGGAGTCACCGTGACTGCGCAATAATCAGAATAATACATCACACTCGCACAACTAAACCACTTGAAAACGTCTCACGCGTTTGTTTATTTCGCATTAAGGTCCACTCAGTCCTGAGCTAATCACGGAGATGAGTGTTTCATGAAAATATACAATCATGGTCGACCCCTTTAACCGTTGAAAGAACAGACAAATAAACGCCATCACGTAGATGCCGTTAATCCTACATAAATATATACTACTTCACATGACAAGAATCGCCTATTTTTTTAAAACAGGGTTTCTACTTTTATAGCCATTCATTTTTTACATAACTTAGCCTCGGGGTTGTATTTAGGAGGGATTAAGTCGCCGCCTTACTAAGAGTTAGGTTTTGGTTCGTACTCTAGTAGCGACCGATTTTCAACGTAGGACTTCCATACTGCCGTGCTTGCGTTGAAAGGATAACGCAAAAGGGCAGCTCTCCGACCATAGGATAGGGCGTTAAAGCCATGTGGTCTCTTCGAAACATGTCATTAACGAGTAGTCTATTGCTGGTGAGAAGAATTCCCTTTTCCCCTCGTGAGAACGCACGTACACGTGTTGTTGGCTCTGGACCGAGCGTGAGCGCATAAAAAACTCACAGAAATTTCTCGTGAATGGACCCCGAAGAAACACCACTGCATGAGGTTGGAGTGGACAAGAAAAGAATACGAAATGCCTGAACGCAAACGGAGTCCTCCAAACGAATGTTGGAGTACGTGGTCGTCTTTTTCAGAGCCTTCACTAGCAATCGTAAAGATGTCTCGTAACACATCGAACTTTTTTTTAGCAAATCTCGTTTACAAGGTGCTAACACGATAATCCTATCAATTCTAAGGTTTAATGATATTTATTTCGTTCGTTTATAGAAAAATATTTGAAGAAAGAAAGACAGAAATTACCCAAGAAATATGGAGTTTAGATACCAGTTTATATTCGGTAGGTAATGTTAAAATTTTGTGTAGAGAGAAGTAGAAATGTGAAATTCTAGTATAGGGTGATATCAAGGTTTTTTTCTCCCGGACAATCGTGAAACACAACATCAACTTACTGGTAGGAATCATTACGATCCTTGCCGCTAAGGGACACACATTATTAGTGATATTTTGGTACAATATAGATAGGCTAATTTTTATTAGTGTAGTGTATGTCGTAATGACACCTCTTTCCATACGCCTTTGGCGGCTTCCTGCGTAAAATGTTAATGTAAATTTATAAACTTAAGAACGATCTTCCAAATGCAGAGCTTTTATAGCAGAACTACTGATTATCACAATTTCTTATTGTTATCATTATTATTCACAGTTGTTTTAAGTGCAAAACGAATAATTAGAAGTGTGACAATGAAGAACGATGAAAGATTATAGATACAGTATAAGTCTACCACGTGACACTTACGAAGTACTGTAACTAATGAAAGTGAAATAGGGCTAAATTTGCATAATACTCTGCTTAGCAAGACGCATTTTTTTCGGTCCACCCAATTGTGTTAAACTATAATATTATGTATCTACTGAAAATACTCTTTTTAAACAGTCTTCAAATATGAGTTATCAAGGTTTTTAGCGTTATGTGCATATGTGAATATAGTGTAAAACTACAATATTCTTAAGAGTATAACAGAATCGCTCTTTCTTAAGCCTAAAGATTGCGCAATCGAATGCCATTCCATCGACCTCAGTGAAGAAAGCCGGAAAGTAAAGGTAATTAACAAATTTCGGTTGGGAACTCATTAGGGCGACCAAATATTTCGTTTTCCAACTCCTAATATAATAATAATGTCGATGTTAAGGTGGTGCGCGAGCCAATAATCTCAGCACCGAATTGCGATACCGTAGCAATCCAAGGACAAGGTCGGCAGCAATCTGAAAATGGAGCCGTAATGATTATTCTCCCCATCGCTTATTCCAGGGGTTCCCAACCTGGTGCTCGCGAGTACCGCTGTGCACTTTGGAAGCCTGACGGTGCTCTTTGACAGCCTGATTTAGCTCTTCTCCGGCGCTTAATATCCCATCTCTTAGAACCAATAATTTAATATGCTCGGTTGTTTTATTTCTAAACGTATTCAAAAGCATTAAGAATAACTTTGATGTTGGTATGATTTTATTCATTCGCTTGCTATTCTAGGATACAGCTTGGTGATCGTCACATCGAAAAGGTTGGGAACCCCTGGCTTACTCCGTAAACGAATGACGTGGCATCTTAGCGAGGCGAAGCTTGTAACGTAAGGAAGGACTCTTTCGGAACGATCCCATTTCCAAGGAATTGAGTACGTTATTCCGGAGATGTCAGCGTAACATTTGGCGAGCGATATGTCAGAGGAGGTAGAGAGATTCCTTTCGTTCTCCCCTTGGGGATTTTTTTCTACGGGTTTTCCCCACTACGATATGGGAGACACGTGGTACGCGGTGGAAGGGAGAAGGAATCTGAGGACGGAATGTTTTGAAAATGTTTTCTGGGTCGAAGTGAGATGTCGTGGGGAGGGATGCGTTCCAAGGGGATGGAGGGAAGGGGGTTGAGAAAGATTTATACGGCATTTTAAGGGATGGGGGTAGTTGATGAATCAACGTGGCGGGGTTAGAGACAGAAGGAAATTTAGGCGTCGGTATTCGAATAAGGATTCTTCTCGGGGCTTAAAATGCACCACAAATAGAGAAAGTCCCGCAAAGCAACATGTTGGTTTTTAAAGGACCATAGAAAGCCGCTTCGGTGAGAATGAGTGAATAATTTGGATGTCTTGAAGTACTTTCCTTATTATAACGGTTGGTAATGAATACCAGTTGCGAGGGACGGTTTTTCTCGGGGGGAAAAAGATGTAAATCCAGTAGTTAATTGTCGGATACCGACCATCGCAAAGTAAAATGCCATAGCCGAGGCAATACCTTCAATCGTGTGAAAGTAATCGCGTAGATCTCTCGCACCATCCTTAAAAACAAATGAAGATCTCAGGGACCGAGGCCGCCATCAAATTGGTGAGAAATTACGGCCGAAAGGGGGTTGGTGAGAAGATGAGGAGGAGGGGGAGGGACTGACGCATGAGAATTGAGGAACGGATGGGTAGGAGTGAAACGATTTTCAAAAAAGAAGCCCCTTCTTAATAAGGGATCGGAATTATTGTTGTAAGGCAGTAATAGGAGTAGGAGGACACAAAACGTATATTTTACCGCCTCTTCTGCCGTCTGTGCAAGGGGGCAAAAGCCAATGGCTGGCTTAGACTCGACATGGAACCTATTTAGGAGGTAGTTTGTGGGGGAAAGGAAAAAAATATATTTTTCGAGATAGGATGGAAGGGGAGCTTTACTAGTTGGGACTTTTCGAAATATTTTCCTTTTTTTTGAAAATGTAAGAGGAATATTGAGTGAATCGGAAGGGAGAGATGAAAGGGAATGTGGAAATAAAAATGAATGAGAGATATTTTGAGATCAAATCTTCTTCGCCGACGTGAATATGTTTTCCTATATTGTATGCTATTTGGATAAAATATTCTCAACCTATTTCTAAAGGTCCTTTCATGCATATTTTATTGCCCCACCAAATTTGTATCTTATCTGCCTTGGCCCTATCCTCTTTCCTCTTAATATTCAAAATATTTTTCATATCATGCCTGGAATTCACTTGAAAAATAATGAACTTTCATGCGTACATGTAATCCGGGATTTCTAAATATCACTGATGAATTTTAGAAGTCGATCAATTATTTTATACCTTAAAAATTTAAAAATGATTTTAGATCCAAACTACCCAAGAAAGCGAATCCACAACAATTTTATATTCTTTTATTTGTCTCTACCAATTTATTTATTGCGCTAAGTAACATGTGTCATGAATTGATGCGGTTATTAACTCTATGGAGTACTAATGATTTGAATACTGAAAGAGTAACTATATTTTATTTTGTGATTATAAAATAATCCTATCATCACAGGTTAGTTTTTTAAATATATCTTTCTTAATGAATTTAAGTAGTGGGTAATTAAGTTAAAACGCACCTAAAGAAACACAGGCAACGTTACATGAAAAGTAACTGAGTAGTGCAAAATGGCCATATTTAAGTTCATTTTCTTAAAATAAAAATTCAGAAACATAGAGGTAAAAGAATAGTATTTGTACATCACAATATTATAAGTATAATTTCTATCGCGTCGATCAATTTTGAGGAATTACCTACAATAACGCAATGACAATTAATCGAGGAAAAATCTGACATTCTTCCAGAGTGCTTATTCAGTAGCATCGAGCCGTAAAACTTGCATCAGTTTTCTCGAATATAATACCTTTTCGCCGCTGTTAACACCTAATCTTTTTTCAATCTCTTCTCATACATTTTTCCAACCCCGTCATGCTCAACGAAATAAAAAAAAACAGCGTAGTAAAAAAGAAGGCGGGGATGGAATCCAAGACACTCCGCCCTGTTTACGTCACACCAGCCCATCCCTCACGGGACCCACCCCCGGAAACTCGTCCTTATCTCCATCCCTTTCTGCCCCTTTACCAAAACTACCCCTCCTCCTCGGCAACCCTTTCCTCTGTTTTTTAATACTCCTCCAGTGCCGCTTCGCCGTTCCCCATTTTGCCCTTCCCAACGGGTTAGGTAAACCGACCCTCATTTAGCCCCGACCGCAATCCCTTTCTCGAGATCTTTTTTTCTTACTCAACGCGAGACACTCTGTCCGTTTCTTTCTCACTTTCGACCTGAGAAATTTTCGTCCTTTTTTTTCGCTTCGTATTTTTAACACGCCTCCACGGTCATCGATACATCATCTCAATTTCACCCTCGGTAGAGGGCGGAAAATTTTTCTTTAAAAGGGCACCGAAAAGGGTAAACGGAGCGGAAAAAAGGGTCATCTACTGGGGGGGTTGACTGCATAAAAGGAACCGCCGGCAAGCTCCCGTAGGACTTAACATTATTTTAAGCTCATTCGAGCGAGTCTAAAGAGATTTATATATTTGCTCTAACAAAAATGGTCCATTTTTATTTGAAAATGAATTGCAAAATAAAATGTATTTACAATTATAAATACCGCTCCGTTGGCTTTCTTTATTTAAATAACAAATAATGGTAATAAAATTTCTGCCTTGGGTTATGTATATAATTCGCTCTATCATTTGCATTATCATAGATTATTAAAGGCTCATGGGTGTATATCATTGGCTAAAGAGAGACAAGTAGACATTGAGGGTAAGGAGATAAAATAAAGATACGGCATTAGCATAAGTAAGGAGTAACATTTATAAATAATTATTCATATATGCTACGAGAGTGATGTTAGTAGAGTTTGAGATAATATTACTGGCGAATATTAAGGGTAATTCTACCGCGAACCTGCACTATTTCATTATTATTATTAAATAAACACTTTACAATTAGTCCTAATTGACCAGATAGTAACGATATGGTTGTAAATTTTTTAAGTAAAACAGTTGTCGCTAAGATTTTCGAATTTACTCAGGATATGATGCAATCTAGATGAGTTTTTAAAATGATTATAAAGACTAAACCAAAAGAAAGCAAAGCTAGAGGCTTTGATTAGGAGAATGAGGCAGAAGAAGAAATAAATAAACTTGTAGAAAAGTTGGAGATCGTATATTGGAAGAGGGCGAATGAAAACATTCTCAGAACGATGTATTAAATGAGAGTGGAAGAAAACTTGGAAGGCCAAAAAAATGGTCGGGGATAAAGCCGAATAGATAGAAACGGGGGAGAAAGAGAGAGGAGATAAATGTAAAAAGTTGGATATAAAGAGAAATAGATGAGGGAGAAGAAAAAATACAGGAGACACTGGAAGAGAGAGAGAGAGATGGGGGGGGGGGGGAGAAGTGGGCGGTTGTGATGAAGGGTAAGAGTTTTAAGCGGAGGTAGGATCAGATGGTCTACTGTATCGAAGGATAGAGATGTTAGATGGAGAGAGAGAGAGAGGGGCGAGCGGATTTCTACCTGCCGATGCTTATTAGAGAAAGAGAGAGGTCTACACGATGAAAAGAGGGTTAATGAACGGGACGACGCGGTTGCCACGGAAATTATCTAGTTCGGTCTATTTAAGGATGCTGGGTGAATGAAACGCGGCCCAGATTTCGTTTTTTGTTCGGTATAATAATGGTTAATTGGCAAAAAAAAACAATCGCATATATTAAAGTAAATGCAGAAGATTTATGAGATGTGGTACAAAATTTCGAAGAAATATTAAGTAAACGGCTTTGGAAACGTTCATCACCGCAGAAACTTGGACTTAAATTTAACAACCGTCTACCATTAAGATTAAGGGTAGAAGTGAAATAGTTGTTAATGTAACTTTATTTCGTAGACTAATTGCTGTAAGAACCATGCAAATTATCTGGCGGCACGAAAACCTTCGAATTTACCTTAAAATTATTTTAATTGTCGAGCTTCCTCTCTAGCTTAAAAATACATTTTGAATTTAGTCGCTTTATAATTTTAGTTACTTAAATTATGATACCGTTAAACAAGATTTTAGAATAAAAATGTCTTTTAATTAACTGAATTTTGAATTCGTTGATGATTTATCATTTGTCACAGGCATCTATCAGCTTATACTTTTACTTCCACGCCTTTAATTCGTATTATATGATATTTAATACCATCTTGAAACTGGTAACAGTAATAATAGAGTCTCTAATGATAGAAGGAGGTTCCTTAATAAAGAGGAATACGAGCAGGAAAGGAAAACATAGGCCAAACGAGTCTTTACTTATGCTAAGGATAGCGGGAATGGAGGATCTTGGAAATGGAAACGGTAAAAAAACTTTTCAAAGTTCCCTTGCGTTAAAACTCCTCCTATTGTATTTCGTTTCTATCCTCACCCCGGGACAGTCTCATGGGTGTGTCGAGGAAGTAATAAATATTGCGATATCTCTCATCGGATAAGAGCTTACCCATGGCGCCCAGAGGCGTGGTGGCTCGATTGAATTCCACCTCTGTCCATTCAGCACATTCGTTTGTTTTACTTATTATTCTCTCCGACAGAAAAAAAAATGCGGCAGCGAATGTTGCGAAGGTGTGTTAATGGCTCTCTCGATTCTTGCGCTATTCACGGATCCTCCACCGAACCCACTTCGGGCGTTTTCATCTCAGCAAATAAATAAAAAACACGTGTCGGGGAATATGGGTGTTCAAATTAAAGCGCGTGGTTGATAATGAATATGAATATGCTCACTAATAAATGCTCGATTATCTTAAAAACCGGTAGAAGCGCTTCCCGCTATTTATGGTAAACAAGGCAATTTGCTAGAGTAATTTAAATGTTTGCTGAACTGATAAAAAAAATCTTCCTTATGTAGGACTGCTAGTATGCAGCCGGATATTTAAAGTATTTTAGGTTTTTTAAAGTTTATCGAACGGAAACTTAAATGTTACATACTTTATACTTTTGGTCCTATAAAGTAAAATTGCTTATTTTTCATTTGGCGCAAAACTAATTTAACACAGTAATATGTTTTATATATCACTATTAACCGTATAAGTAATCGCTTCAATAAAAATTTTAACTTTAATATACCTATTTATTATTTTCGTATAATTTGTTTGTCGCAATCCAATACTCATCTTAAAAAGCAAGATATAACTGATATAGAAATGGAACAGCAAATTCCTCTGACTCTAATACCTTTCGTGTGTGTATATAGGTCTCTTTTTATCAAACGTAAACAAAAGGTTTTATTTTACCGAAACATATATCATATTCGCGATAAAGCACAATATTGATCTTTTGGTGTTTTTTAAAGTTCATCTTATTTTGAAACCCATAGCAATCCTCAATAGGCCTTCCTACCTCCTCCATTGCTGTTTTTGATGACTAATATTGGCAAAAATTCAGAAACGTTAAGCTATTGAGTATTTTTTTAAATCTTGCTTTTGACAAACGTACTTTAATTTCAGAGTATATATACAACTATGCTTTGCATTTATTAAATCTATATTTGAAACATGCACTGCATGGTACTGGATTTCATATAAATTGTGTAAACGAATTCTATATAACTACCTGTTGTGCCTTGAATTGTTTAGGAAATGGCACGAAAAGACAAAAGAATATGCTATTTTTAAGAGCAATTTCACCGGAAATTATTGTTGACTTAACTCAAAAAATAGTAGAAGTCATACGCTCTGCTTATCTAGAGGAGGCTAACCCGTACAAAAAATTGCAAATAAAAATAAAAGCCATCTTTCTTAAGGCGGGATATAATATTTAGGAAAAACTTTGATATTTTCGGTTATAGGGGCTGTGTTTTTATGTTAAGCTAGGTTCGGATGGTGATAAATTGAGAATCCTCCTAAGAACCATAAAAATATTTTAAAAAGGAAAGGACTCACATTCAGACTGGTTCGGGGGAATTTACTCCACGCCAGGGAGCAAACACACACGCAGTCTCACGAAAACGAATTTGTCCTGTAAACTGAATTCATTTCGAGTTATGGGTGCTCGACTTATAGAAGTTCGACTGTATCTCGAAATGTTTAGAATGAACACGTACACGTTCAAATTCACCCAATCCGCTATCTTTGGTCAATGACCACATAATTTTCGATAAGATGATCGTAAATTCTCAGGATTTACCATCTTTTTATGACTGTCATAAAAACTACTAACGGAGGAAGAGAGTTATCATCATATCATACGTAAATATATAGCTGCGTTATTTTTCGCATGCAATTGTTCATAATTATTTTCAAATATATTATTTGAATGGTGCATAATAGGTGAATTTCTTTTGCATGTACCTATAGGCATAGTATGTGAATGTCTGCTGCAAAAAATGTTATAATAATTAATTCATGCTTTCACTATACTCTTCGATTTGCGTTTCCTGTATACAGCCAATCACACTTGCCAATTTATTAAGAAAGAATCAAACTTGTCCATAAAATTTTAAATACTAGTTAAACTGAAACATTAATTTTTTTCGCGCAAAAGTAGATCTTTTCATGGGCTGTTGTTAATTATCGGAAGAAATATAAGGACTAGCTAATATTTATTGCACTTCTGTCGAAGAGAAAATCGATAGATTCTTGTCATTTACTCTTTCCAAAACTTGTTAAGGATATAATTTGGTGAAAGTAGTTTGGCAGCACTACTTTAAATAGTTAAAATATCTATTATCTTTTCCCTCCTAGAGTAAAATATTTCCCTATTTGCTTCGTATTCTAAGAGGTTGCACACCCCCATTCTACGGCGACCATAAAAAAGAGAAATTACTTTATATCTTTCAGTTTATGTACGTTTTAGGAATATGTTGAATTCTCAGAAAAGCCTAACGGGGATACCGCATACTTTATTAATTGAGATACAATCTGTTTAATGTCACAGTTTCCTCTTTTCCGGAGAGAAAACGGAGAATCGTGGTTCTGATATTCCTCGGAATGGCTTGTAGCGATTTTCCGATTTGATGCCTCTGAGTGTTTAAGAAAAAACCTAAAAGAATTCAGCCGGAGAAATGTCTAGCAATGCAAAGGTAATTGGCATCAATCGGGTAAAATAAATGTGAGTTGAAGAAATATTAATGCTTTTTAAAAGTAAACCTCACTAATGTCATTCGTGAAAGATTGAGTCAGCTGGTCTTACTTTTTTATACAGACAAAAAATACAGCTTTTGTAATTTTATTCTATTATGGTAACGATTGCGATGCTTCCCGATAATCTTACTTACATAACAGTTTATTTTTAGTAAGAATACAACATGTCCTTCCGTTTTATTACAGAAAACTTAACTGGAATTCTATAAAATAAATCATTAACATAAACTTTTAACTTTGTAGTGCTTACCGTTGATAATGAAAAGAATGGCATTGCTTAAGTTTATAAGGAGTGGCTACTACCAAACAACATAGTAATTAGATTTATGTACAGATCAAGGATAATGACCAATTTGAGACGACTCATCATCGTTATTCACTAGGTTGAAAATAATAAGACTTACTTTCTCTTTTACCCGCATGAAATAAATGCGAGAAATATAACAGAAATGCACATATTTCTGGGCAAATTTTAGCAACATCAACTTCACCTATATCTGTTTCTACGATACCTTTAAGTACACTTTCATGATCGCTGCTCGAAGTACACTTACAGTTAGACAATTCTTTGGCTTATAAGGGCGATCCCAATTAACTTAACCCACGATTTTACCGATATTTATTCCTGACGGTTTCAATCTATCGGCATACTCGTGTCATGTATTTCGTAGGCACTTTGCAGTTTTTGATTGGCCAAAGATCCGGTCTCGAGGAGTTTACAAGCAATATTACACACAAAAAATTTATAGCCATCCAAAGATGGTTATCTAGAACCGGTTTTAGCTATCCAAACACGGTTCACAACAATTTGAGCCATACTTTCGATTCGATTTTATCTTTAATATTTATGACTATTCCTGCTAGCGAAAACAACATAAGCTGCTACTTACATTATTCAGGCAACATTATACTAGTTCTCCGTTCACTATCTGGAGTTAACAGATTATAGAGATATCTCCGGCTCATCATGCGCGAATTTGATAAAAACTGAAAATGTGCGGGCGTTAATTTTATTTAAATTAGATTCAAGTAAACGCTAAAATTGGATCATATTTTCTTGGAGTTTGAAACCTTTATTAATGTTCCCAAAGGATATGTTGCTTTATTCATAAATGCTACAAATTTCTGCATTTCGCACTTATGTATGCTTGTTGCATTCAAAATTTGATTCACAAAAATGACAAAACACATTCGCAAATAAAATAGCTTATTCATTTATCCATTTAAATCTGTGAACAATCAATAAATTGCTATAGCCAGGGGAGCTCAGGGATATTAAGTAATCGAAGCTCAAACATAAATGGCAGAGGATAAAAGCTTCCCATTCTCATGCCATACTCAAGATGTTTAACAGTAATGTAGATTTCCCCAAATAAAATTCAGAAAATGATCGTCGTTTTTATTAATATAAAAAGAACCTTTTTCTTGAGTTTAATTTTGACACGTCAATTTAATATTTTGCGGAAACACCTACGCATTAAAGTAAAAACAATTTCATTCGTTTGAATAAAAATTTTTAAAACACCACTCTTTTTATGCTATAGTTAGCCTCTGAAACTTGATCCTCTATCCTGTATATCTGACGCTACAGTTTTGAATACAAAGCAGAATATAATCATCCAGAAGGACATTTTGCCACATTTCGCGAGAGTTCTAATAAAAATGACCCGTCTTTGCTCACATATCGCGTCCGCTTTCCAAACGGGAGAAATGAAAGAGATTCCGAGAGAAAGAAGAGAGAGCGAGGGACGTGAATCCGGAAGCGTGGAGGAGACAGCATAGGTTTGGATGGAACCGGTATGGCAGTAACGGAGTGTCGAGCGCGGACTATAATTCATACTGCGTGATGGCGGTCCTCCCGTGTGGACTAAAGAGCGCAGTACGCAGTTTTGTGGGGCTCCCGCGGCGGCGCCCCTATTTAATAACAATCGGAGACGGATCGGAATGTCGATCCAGTCATAAAAGCTCACTCCTCGGAATGGATTAATTGCTTCGCTCGTTTATTTGTTTTAATTGTGCTGCCATTTTTGGTCGGACTGGATTTTTTAAATATTTATGATATTGCGGAGAGTTTCATATCCAAAGCTAAAAACTGTTCGAATAGGAAAGTTGCCATTTTTCAGGCATCTCCGTACGTGAAACGTTTTTACAGCTCTTATAAACTCAGTAGTTAAAGGAGTTGTAGGTAAAGCATTCTGAATATGCGAAGCATAATCTGCAGCAGTTATTTTTCAATAGTTGTTCATTCCATTCCATTCATATTTCGTTAATTTATCACCATGTATTAAGAACTAGGGAAACATTTCTTGTCACCTGAAAAGCGCTAGTAAACATGACAAAGTGTGGCTGTATAAAAAATGATTTCGATTGGACTCAGTAATCTGCATTTATAACGAATATAACCAAATTAGATCATACATATATTAATGTATTGAAAAGGATGTTATGATTCCGAATAAGTTCATGAAATGAGCCATTTCTCTTGTGAGATTTCTCAAATCAGAATTATTCTTACTTATGCCGCTGGTACTTACCACATTTCCAGTTGAACAAAAAAATAGCAACTTTTTATTTTATTTGTTCATCGTGGAGCAGTTTCACAAGGTTAGGACCAGACCGTGAAATTTATTATTATTATTTATTTACCAATTGTCACATGATGAACAAGAACCTTTCTGCATTACAAGATTTTGTGGAAATTCTAGAGAAGTGCAAGAAAATTTCGTGATTTTAATGATTTTAGAGGATACATTTTAAAATTTTCCTTCGTCGATATGAATGATATAACCCTTAAACCCGTTAAGAGTACCTTGGAGTTCAAATTCCCCTAATTTGCGTTGAAGTCCTCTATTCTTATATTATGAAGCGAAAAAGATAGAACATTTGTTAATGGAAGATAAAACCCGTTTATGTATTACATGAGATTTAACATAATCTTGATCTAACACGTTATTTCATTTCGTCTGATATTGGAGCGAGCTTATACGACGTATTTTTGGAGAAACGTCTCCTGACCTGCAGAATGTAGATTCTACATCTACATCTACATGATACCCTGCAAATCACCAGACTGGTGGGTGGCAGGGGGTGCAGCACACCAAAACCTACCTAATAACGTCCCTCGTGGGAATCACTCTCCTGTTAGATTACTGTCTGATTAAATAATAACCCCTGTCATTTGGAGGGCAAACGTATAGTTTCAAATTAAAAAGAAAATTAAACAAATTTTATTTAAAAAAAATAAAAGGTGTCCTCCAATCCAGCTCTTTTTCCTTGAAAAACATAATAGAAACAGATAAACAAAGGGATGCTTTTTTAGAAGGTCATGAAAATTATTTGTAGATATAAACTTTAATTAGTGTAGTGCGTCTAACGGTTAAAGAACTCTTACGAACCAATTCGAACTTATTGCGACAAGGTATCCTCGTCGAATCTTCTATAAACAGAAAAAGAAGTCGGAAGGAAATCATTCGTTAAAGACCCCGAAACAACAAAAGTAAGATTTAAAAAATAACCACTATTCGAAGCGGCACCTCCAATGAAAACACATGCATCATACATTTCCCGAATCGAAAGCAAGAACAGAGGCACGGATTCATAAATTAGTCCGTAAAGAGAAGCTCACCATCTTACCCCCGCGAGATCATACCCGGACGAAAGATTTATCGACAATGAACTCTTGGATTTATTGCACCGTCGAAGAGCTACAAGCAAACGTACCCGGTTTTTCGGAAGAAAACTTTCGAGGCACGAGATACCGAGCGAAGGGTGAGGACAGAGTGAAAAAAATTGAGAGTCGAAACGGTTTGACAAATGAGCGTGTGAAGTTAACAAAAAGATGACAGACGCAGTAGGCGAAGACAGGTAGCCATGTGGAGGAAGGGTTGAAAACGGTAGAGGTGGAAGAGTAGGAAGGGTAAGGTGGAATAGGGAGGGGGGTGGGGGGGAACTGTTATAGGTTCGAATAAGGGAGGGAGGAGTAGAGCTTAAAGGAATGAGAGAGTAAAAAAGGAGAACCAAAAGACGACTGCCGACGAGGAAGGAAGATTTTTGTTTGCATTCAGCAGTCTACGCTGCGGAGGAAAGAAAATTGCATCGGGCAGAGGAATTCTTACGTAACGCCTTTGATGACACGACATTTCAACATCCGCTTTATGGAAGTCAAAACAACATCTCTATTCTTCTACGTATTTCATAAAAGTTAATATTTTAAAGATTTCCTATATTCGTCAGGGATGGATTCCCAGGTGTACGCCTTCTTCATAGAAGTCGTACTTGGTTTTTTGGACAGACTACCAGTAATGATTTTATGAATTTACTAGGGGGCAAGCCCCCTGCTCACTGACGCTCGCCAACCCCCCCTCCCCCCTTTTCTCTCTGTTTCTTCGTTCCTACCATGTACCTTTTGGATTTAGATTAGTTTAACGGGAATATGTTTTGAATATGAGTTTAATGAATATAATTTATAAAGGATGTATGTTTGGTTTGTAATAACAAATTAAGAAAATTAGTTGAATAACTCGATAAAAAATAAACTTAGAGGGCTGAACTTCCCGGAAATTAAAAATGGCTGAGGTGAGCGTTAAAGAGAGAGAGAGACAACCAGAAATAGGATTTTAGTAATATAGATAAAAATATAAATAACATGAATACCGCGTTCGATTTATTTGCATTAAATTCATATCTTCGGTCATTTCGAGCAAGTTTTAATCTTATTTTTGATCTTTAAGCCTTCATTTAAGTGCGTATGCACGGAAATTACCGAGGACAACAATACTGGTAACCATGGAATCTTATTATTGAAATGTTAAAAAATTTACCAAAACTCGAGTATGAATTCAAAATATGAGCGAATTTGAATGAAATTAAGTATTCGACGGTAAGAATGAAAATCCTCATTCATTTTGGCGTGTTTCAACGCAAATTTTGTGTCGATAACTTAATTTTAAGACATTTTAAAGAGTAAAAGAATGAAAGCCTTCAAACCAAACAGGTGATTTTTACGTGTTATCTCATGGTAAACGACATTCATCCTCTGGATTCGAACCCGTGACCTTTTTCGAAATTTTTTAGTCGTAACGTAAAGACTCATCAACACTGAAATCCTGAGATATTTCAGGCTTCTAAGTTTATGTTTAATCGAGTTATTCACAAAATTAGAGCGTTACGCATCGTGATGACCATTACGATTTTATAATATAGAGAGATTACGTTGATTCTTGTTTATTGTTACAATGATATGTGTATTTAAAAAGTTCGACCAATATGTCAACATGTATTTTTTTTAAATACATCTTTTTGATTCTTCCATGGCTTGAAAAAAATTTATTGAATATCTTCATTTTCATTTATTAAATAAATATCTCGTACTTTATTTATTTTTCTGAATTAAATCTTCTGAAATCGCAATTATATGATACATTACAATCAAATAATTCCATTTTGGAATATTTTTCTAGCTTCAAAATATTTCATGCTTTTACGGCGAAAGTAATTTACTCAATTAACGTTCTATATACACAGGTTTCTATTTTTTAGGTCTACCGCTAATTCAACTAGACAAGCGCTACCTTGAGTTGTTTAATAACTGGAGGAGGGGAGTTATAAATAGATATCAACTGAAGGGGAAGCCGCTTTCTATTCACAATTTGTCGAAGAAGAAAAAAATTCTACGTGTGCAAGATCTCTCGGCTCCATCCTGAATGACTCCAAATTTCTCTTAGCTTGCCTCCGGTCGATGTCACATTTAACACCTTTCGCCGTTTCCTCTCCATCCGCCTCCCTCATCCCTCCCTCTCTCTATCTCTCTTTCTCTACCTCCATCACTAAACACCCACCTCCAACTCTTCGCAGTCTTCGTAGGCCGCCAATAAACATTTCCGTTTAGCTGTCGTCTCGTGCACCCCAAGGCTGTAAATGAAAAGTTTCCTGCGAGTTTTTTGTCTGTCTCTTGTTTGTTTCACTCTCTTGTGTGTACATTAGAATGCGTCGATGGTTGTTTTTGGAGTTGAGCGGTCCGAGACTGGCGCCTTGGGGTATTATGTCCGAAATATTGTTATTCTTGACGAAGGGAGAAACAGAACTACTTATTTAGAAATATATTTACCTAGAGTAAGTGAGGTTATGACCGTATATGCAACTTAGAAATATCGATTCTACAGTGGTACATGAGATTTATTTCTCAAAAGTCACGGTATTAGCGGTCTGTTTATCGAAAATTTTTTACTTACGTTCAAATTAAACTATATCAGGGTATAGAGCATATTATTATTTATAATTATAATAAATTTTGTAATTTGCTGCGCCATTTAAAAAATCGTTATTTTTTATTAATATAATTTTTATAGAGTTTTTTAACGAGAAGTTTTCCGATTTTTTAAAATAACAGAAAAGCCTCTACGCTCTTTTTTTGTTAAAACTGCATAACTATAGGTTCCAGAAGCATCTACTTTTCAGTTTATTTACGAAGTTATTCTAACGGGAAACGAATTTCAATTAAAAAGTTAATGTAAATGTCCGTAGAATAAGTTTTTAACATTCACCATCAAAGAGTACCTTTATAATATTTCTTTTTAAATTCATATTTTTAATTATTAAAATTTGAAATGCCATATTTGATCTTTTTGATGCTACCGTAATAAGTTTGCCTCTGAGATCTTTGGGTATTTTTGTAAGATCAATGTGATGTACGTATTTGTATTAAAAATAGGATTGTGAATGACAAGATTTTATATCATGTTTCTAATCATTAAAAAATGGAAATAGAAGATAAGGTATGATCTCACTGCGCCTTTCAATTGTTTTCAGTGGGTTCTTTACGATACGATAATAAATTGGAAATGATAATTTCGTAAAAATCGTCAAAATTTTATTAAATGAATAAGCTCTATAACGAATGACTTTTTGGACAATGATATCGGAATGAAGTTAGTGCCACAAGAGCACAGCAATTAAATTTCAAGTTGCCTTTTAGGTAAAATAACCAACAGGAAAAGACCGGATCAAAACGTTCTGTTAACAACATGCACTTAGCGTATCTTAAACACAGTCAATTACTATCTTAGCCTTTCAGGCTCACCAAAAGAGAAACACGCCATCGACATCGCGTGGATCGACCCTGCAAAACCCCTCGGAATTAAAAGCATTTTTTCCTGCGCGAACTTCGTGGACCGATAAGGCTTCGCTCACTGGAGAAAGCAAGGGAATAAATAAAGGAAAATTCGTATAAACTGGCGGCCTTTGGGTAAAAATGTCATTAATGTTCTAACATTCAATATACCCTTCCCGACTCTTTCCCCTATCTTTACCTCAATATTTACACAACGTGAGATTTATGGCTTTCTTCTTACCTGTAACTTATCGAAAGTCTAAAGAGAGAGATAAAAAAAATACCTTTAGAGCCGACACCAAAACCTCAAGGCCCGGCACTCGTGTCCAAAATGAGACGAAAAAAAAGAAAAACCAGTCTGGCTTTGCACCGGCGTTAAGGAATACCTTTTCCTCCTTTACTTGCGGCAAAGACTTACAACAACGATGTGGGCGGTCAAAACCTCGAAACCCATCGCATTACAATGTAATCAATGGCATCGTTAGTATGTCCTCTCTCTCTCTCTCTCTCTTTCAATCTCAGACTCGATACGCCTATCCACCCTTCTTGTTTAAACATACGGGATGAGAGGAATTTTCTAAGGGAACGAACAAATCCACTTAGCATGCAAATCTCGTCTTATTTCGGCACTAATTAATGGGCGGTCTATTCTTCTCGGGGCCTTTCTTATTTGCTGCTTTGTCCTCTCCCTACGACTTTTTTGCCCTTCCGCCGATAGAGTAGCGAAGGGGAATAAGGGCGTTCCTATGAAAAATGCCGTCATGTAAGTCTCCGGCCGGAAATACTCCGTGGTATAAAACGGGAGGTTGCCATTTCTGACTTTAACCGTTCAAGTTTTTCGGTTTCCTTCAAACCCCAAACAGGTGAAATAGTTGGTTTATCTGTAAATCATTCACATTTAAAAATAATATAAAAAATGATTTGAAAAAAATAAAAGCAAAATTAATTTTAATCAAAGTACCGAAGTGCCGTCATATTTGTGAAGTTTGAGTAGAGGAAAATTTTTTCTAGATTTAGGTCTTACTCTCGCTTCATTAGAGTGTACTTATCCTGTCAGAAACGTTACGAATTTTAGAGTTCCCTTATGTACTGTCGTGCGACGGACTAAAATTTTTATTTACCTAACATTGTTTTCGTTTTAAGGCGATCTGATGTGCTGATGACGGAGAATATAAAATCAAAGAAATATCTGGGAAAATAATGCGAAATAGTGTTTATAATCTTGATTTTTCAAAATCTATGCGGAAAATTACTACTTTTGTATAATGCAACTCAATTAAGGCAATTTATGTACTGTTAATTTAAAGATTTTCCGATTGGGTTGATTATTTCAATTTTCTCTGCATATAAGGGCTCGAGAGAGCTCTATAATTTAAGTAATTCTCTTCTATCCTTTACGTGAAGTACATTTTTTTGTTGGTCAAGCACCCAATCCCCTTCCTATAGCCATTTTCAGGAACATAATTTAACATCCTTCACGCATAGTAGCCGGTGGAAAAAATTCTCTTTCCCGTCCGAAGGAGTTGATGCTCTTTTTTTCTGGGTTTTCGGGTGATTAGGTCGAGACGGAAACCTTAAGCAAAGACGTCTCTCCACGGTCCATTGTTGTCTCACTGAGACCTAGACTGACTTTTACGACCCAGTCGCCACAGGGTGGAGACCTCGGGAAAAAAATAATAATAATAAAAGTTTTCGACCTTCTCCTCTCCCTATTTCTCTTCGCCAAATGTTTACGTCTAAAGAGTTCCCATGCCACGCACAAACTGCGTCCACTATTCCACCCCGCCTCCCTGCCTCTCGTTCATCACTCTGCCTCCTCCACTCTGCAGACACGGTCCGAGGACTCTGGCAAAAGTGGTTGGCGACACTCCCCGAGTCGATCTTCGCGAAATGGTCTTTTCGGCGCCGGGGCGACGCGAACCCAGTCATCTAGATCGCGAGAAATAGGACCGGAGGAAAGCGAAAGGGTCAGCAGATGACTCGGAAGCTTTCCCTCTGCATCTAATGCTCAGCCTCGTTATGGTCCAAACTCGAATTCCTTCCGCACATACACACACACACACACACACCAGTGGCGGATCCAAGGGGGGGGGGGGGGGGGGGCGATCGCCTCCTCCTTGGATAACCCCATTGCACTCCACTATTCGCTTTCTTAAATTCATTCCGCGCAAAAATCCTCAATTATACGCCGCAGATTAGGTCTGTATAGCAAGGGAAAGAAGGATTCTGATAGGGGTAGGGATTTTCAAAATGTAGGGCAGTTGGCAGGGGCGGATTCGATAGGTGGAGGGTCGATCGCCCCCCCCCCCCCCCCTCCCACCCTTGAGAAGTTTCTGGATCCGCCCCTGACACACACACACACACATACATACATAATATATAAACACACACATATATGTATGTGTGTGTGTATATATATATATATATATATATATATATATATAGGCCTGTGCCGTGGTCGGACACTAAAAAGATGTTGGCGTCAGGGAAAGAATGGTGCCGTAAATTCACTCCTAGACTTTTTCGATAGTTTTTTTCGTCGAGCTAGGGATAATCGCGAGTTTTCGTAAACATCGTTAATGAATGGCTAATCATAACGAGTTTGAGGAATTTATATAGTTTTCCCTGAATTTTTCTGGATAATAAGATGGAATTGACCTCGGGAGAGCTTGTTTATTTGAAAATTAAGGGCTTATACGTCGTATATTTCGTTCGTTGAATGGGTTTCCTTAACGAGCAAACCAGAATCATGAATAGTTGATTTTTTTAAAAGAAGAAACCGTGAATCTTCACTCTAAGGTTGATTTGAATTTAGTTTAAATTTGCTTTGTCTTGTCAGGGGCTATTTTATAATCGGAAACATTTTAGAAGATTCAAAGATGTTAAAATGCAAAACCGGATAATTTCTGTCCCATTATTCAAAAGAGGCTACCGTACACTATTTTCAGCGAAGATTTATCAAATAAAATATCTTTTGGAATTTTAATAAAATCTTTGCACTTTCTGAAAGAACTCAAGTGTAAGGCAATTTCAAGCAAAAATAATTAGCCTTAATAATCTGATTTTAATACTCTGGAATGGCAGTTAAGAAATTTTACACATTTTTTGATAGGTAAATTTATTTTTAGTCTATATAATTTTACTAAGTGCTTAACCATTTTTGTTGGAATAAGACAAAAATGTAATTTCGAACCATTTATAGCTGATATATTAGATATTTTTCGTCGCAACTTTCTCGCCATCGCTTCGAATTGTACATTGACATTCTATCTGTATTAAGTAATGTTTCCTAGAACACATTGAGTAGCTTATTTTTAAACTTGATTAAAATCAAGTGATGTCGTTCGAGTAGTTTTATTTAGTCTTAACCTTTCATTGCAGGATTTTTAAATTTTCATCGGAGAAAATTTTGAATCGAATTTTACGTGGATTAGTAAACTCGCCGATGACCTTACATGCACAGAAATTTGATTTATTCTTATGCAAATTTTTCATATTCGACTACTTACTTCTAAGATATCTCTTGTAAAATGGTGAATAAATGACCGAAAAAATTCTCCGAAAAATTATGATTCACTATCGGTATGATCACGTTTAAGTTTGACGTTTATGAGATGGAGGCTTTTTAGGATTTATTAATATCTCTCTTCTTTTCATCCTGCCAAAACGTTCCAGAAAATTTCGTCTATTACTTTTCCCTTAATGCGACGCTTTTATGGTGTTTCCTCACGTGTCCTTGAATCAATCAATCAGCTTCTCTCAGATCAAATTCTCTCGTGGAAATGCTTCCCCGAAAAACCCATTAACCGAAACCGATATCTGTTTTCGAGTGAAAAGCCCTCTTTCCTCCCCACACTCCTCCTTATCTATTTCCCATCTCGCAAAGAACTCGTTTCCAAATGCGGAACGAATGTAAAAATATCCCATCAAACGTTCCGCAAAGACGGAAAGAGTACAAACCGTCTCAAATCCTTCCTGCCATCACTCCCGCTAACTGCCTTGGCCGCCTCCCAAAATGCATGCACCATCCGGAAATCGAGAGGTTTGTGGGAAGAGAGGAGGAGCCGTAGGACGATTTAACTCGCCCATTTGCATTCATCGGTCAGGGCGTCGTCCCGAATTGGTCGGGAATGGAGGTCGCATTCGCGCGTGCGACATGAAAATGACGTGAGCCTCTGTGCGATGAAAATCGATTCCGGAGAAAATTAGCCGCGGAGGTGGATGCAGGTACTCGGATTACGTTGACATTTATAACCGGAAACATCTTACGACAAGCATTTTATCTCGTGTCCATTTTCCTTTGTGCCTTAAATTGGTGTCTACTCCACACTGCCGAAATCGAGACTCGGGAATTCAGTAGAAAATAGAACTTCCTATTTTTAGTGTTTCTGTGGGAAAATCAACTTATCACGCTATTGATGGCGAACTTTTCAAATTTTCTGTTGTTGATTTTGCTCAAAACGAGTGGCTAAAGTGGTAAATGGAGAGGTGTTAGATAGGACGTAAATGAGAACTAAGTTTCGGTATATATTTACCGAGAAGATCCACTATTAATTTTGCCCCAACATAACCTGGTTATCATTTTCTTGGCCTTTCATCTTCTTTGAAAAACGTTCTCTGAAGTCCTCTAATACAGTGGTCCTCAACCTTTTGCCTCTTGCGTCCCACCTACCACCTTTTCAAGAAACACCGGTCCCACCATGATATAAAGAAAACCCTAACTTTTTTCTAATAAACGTATTTCTACGTTTAGAAGCATATAAGTAGTACATTAATAATTGGTAGACACAAATAAGAAGGTCGAAAAAAAAGGATTTACTTGGTATTCCGCAAAAAATTATTTATTTTTTAAAATTAATTTTTGTGGAATTACCAAGTAAATCATTTATAATTCGACAATATGAATAAATTCCATCAAGTTACGCCTGAGACTGTTAACTATATAAAGGAGAAGGTGTCAGAAAGTGTAGCCGATTGGGGTGTCAAAATATCTTCAGCTGGCTCTGGTCCCAACTAGACGGCTTTCAAGTCCCATCAGTGGGACGCGGCCCACCGGTTGAGAAACACTGCTCTAATAGACAGATTAAATGAATTTTCTTGTAATTTTGTTGTGGTTAATATTTTAATAGATCTAGTCGTGTTAATATTCTGCCGCTAGTTGTTTGTGATCTAACCATTAATCCATTGAAAAGTTAGAGGACATTTCTTATGGACTTAATCGATCTCCTTAGCCTTCTCATTTCCTGCGCTATAACGCAGGCATTTGACAAATCTCGCTCTTAGTGTGGTATCTTTCATTGTCACATCCCCCCGATGAACTATACAACATTATTTCCTTTTTACCCCATAGAACATGACATCATCATAATATTTCTCTATCTCATTATGCCTGGAAATTTTATTTCATTTAAATAGCATTACCTTTCTCTACATCTTTTGCATTTCTATATTCATCCGCATTTCGTCATTTCTGGTATAATTTCCGATTGTTGTGCCTTGGAAACTTTATTTTCCAAGCATGGAAGATTAATGACAAAGGGAGTTGCCAGCTCATTTATCCAACTGAAAAGTACCTAATCGTGATTGGTTCGGCTCTCTAAGACAGCAAATTGCAACTCGAATGACGTATCCGCTTGCATTGTGCAAGGGTGGCGCCGAGAACGCTCGAGTGGAGATATAATTTATTTCCCCTTTTTCCATTGAGCCAACAGACGTGCGCTAAGGTACACACACACAGACATACTAGACCACTTTGAGTGTGACGTAGTCATAGGAGGAGTTGTTGGGAGCGATGATTTATGTCTTTCCGATTGTTGCTTTCCTACTGGCCGTGAAACGCACGCTCTTCCTTTGCCCTTGTCCACCCAGCAACCAATCGCAGCAAACGGTTGCATTGTATAGGGGAGTGACTGTTGGTACATGCAAGGGTGTGTCCTATACTGTGAATGTTCGCAGTCAGTGGGACGGAGGTGAGGATTTCATCAGAGCAAGCGCGTGTGTCCCTCCATATTCCCTCTCTCTGGAGTCTCTCTCTCTCTCTAAAAGGAGTTGCGGTTGATGTAAACTTATTGTCCGTGAGAATCTAGATCTGATGTATCCACCCATATCGTGCGCAAGCGCGTAATTGCGTCGTATAAACGCCCGTGTACGTTAAGTGTGGCTTCAAAGGGTGCCGACGTGACGAATGGCGGCAATTAAAGAGGAGCTCGCGGGTTTTAACACTCGAGTCGCCGTTTGAGTGATTGATGGATGCATTATTTCGATTTTGTCTTATTCGCTGAACATAAATTTATCCTTAACGTCGTAGTAAAGTTTTACGGTGGCGTCATTCAATGGGAAAATTTTTTTGAATTGGTGATAATAAATTTTTCAATTAGTATAGAAACGATTTTGTGTGAAATATAGGACAATAAATTTTGATTTTGTGATTACATTCATAACACTAGTAATGTTAACCGTATTCCATCTTCAGCAAATGCGAAATATTATATATCGGCGAGTAAACACGGCTGATTTGGATATTATCTTTAATACGCAGATTTGACCATTGGCTATAATTTTTAATTGCTCAAAAAAAATTTTTTAAGCGTCTTTTTCAGTTTTTTACTTGAAAATAGCATTTAATAATAACTTTGTGATATCCTCTTTTGTTCAGTTTAATTCCTGGGTAGGATTAGGAAGGTAACATCTATAGTTGAGTAGTCATGTACAGTTTTGATAACTAAGACCATAGGTGCTCATTAATTGCATTAGCGAAATGAAAAAGGTCAACTGTTAAAAAAAAATTGCTTAAAGTACAGGTAGATAGATACTCGTCTTTATATGGGCGAGATTGAGACAAGACAGTGTTCTTCCATTAAACATAGTCGCTAAATACTAGCAAAAATGATAGGTGAATGATTAAAAGTGAGCTTCGAAATGTTATATAAATATCAAACTCAATGAAAATCAAATCATAAGTTTTGTCATGACTTATAATCCAAAATTTTCCATTTCAACCATTATTGAATCATTCTTAATGAAATGTCGCTTAGATAAAGAAAACTAAATGATTAAAAATTTAAAAAATAGAATTGTTTGATGTTATAGAGACAGCTTCAATTACTTGTATCTGAAAATGCAGGGGAAACATTGATTGTACTAAAAATCTCACTGTTACCGAGTAATTGCGCTCGTTGCAATAGGACACCAGTACTGTCGTTAATATTAGCAAAGTGATAACAATAAAAGTTAGAGAAGTTTCATTTTCATCGCAATGAAAACAATGAAATATGATTACAATGCACATAAGAAAAAGGTCCGGTCCATCCTTTGATCTCCACGAAGAAAACAATCATGCATCGTCCAATTGCGAAAGCCGTAACACTTGACTCTTCCATACGCCATCGTTCGGATGACGTATGGAGAGAGGGAAGGAAGGTTAGAAAAAAGATATTTCTGTTTGAGTGCTCAATAAATCACTCGTGTGAAAAAAAAACTACTCACTTCGCCATTCTTAACCTTCCCTTTTCCGACATCTCGAGATTGATACTCCAATGCGCAGGCGCCAAAACGACTACGGCCATCCTAAGGCTAGGATATACTCCATCGAAAGGCTCCATGCGAGCGAGAGGGGAACATGTTCGCACTGTTCTAGGAGTGGCAATCTTTTTTAGTGTTGTGGGTAAGGATTAATAGGTAGCGGTTTCCACCTCGAGTCGAAGCCGGCTCTCATTCTTGCAGACTATTGAACACTTTATTTCTGGGTCTAAGACAATGGAATTAGCTGGAGCCTTTGTTGGTTAGAAAATATTACCGCCCTCCAGCGCAGGGCGAAGAAAGGCATTTACAACTGTATTCCGCGGTCGCCAATAGCCATCTGTAATCATTACTTTGGTGGAACGTTTTTTCTATTGCCTCTTCGCGTCGCACCAGAAGAGATGTCGTAAGATATAAATGTTTCTGTTCTGGTCTCAATGGATTATCAGACATTTATACAAAATTATGATGAACACTACGAAACCGCAATAATTAATAACTGTTGCACAAAGGTTTCCTTCCTATTATATTTTCTTATCTTCTATTTCATGTATTCTAACAGAGTTATAATCAGTGATATTTTTCTGGAAAAAAAGGTGGGGTACTCTGTTGTAGATTGGCGGAGGGGGGGGGGGGATGCTGACAGCCAAATTTACACTCCATATGTAAACAAACTGAGACAATGAAGCACAGTGGTGGCGGGAGAACGATTCAGCACAAATAAATCCTTTGAAACGATTGTTCGACAAAAAGAAATATCGTTCATTTAATCGACTGAACTTGCAATTTCAACGGGGGACGCCTAGTGTCCTAATGCATAAGCAGCTAAATCGATTCACCTTTGATTTGAATCGTTGGATCCTTTAGTTCAGTGAGAAATTGAATCATAAATCTAAAGCGAACGATATAAAGTTGTTCGACTTGAACGTTCGCATATGTCCTACCTCTGAGGAGTAACGGGATTGTGACTTAATAATGATTAACAAACTCCCTTCCTTTTCAGAAGATTGCTCTTAGCACTTAGGCATCACCATAGCAATAGTACTACAATTTCTATCTTTAAGAAAATGGGGGTACGGCGTGCCCTCGCGTTCCCCCAGAAAAAAAAAGCACTGGTTATAATACAATATAGTGAAATAGCATTGTTCTTTCTTTGTTTCTTCTACATATCTTAATTGAAATATCGAGCTCAGTTTATGACCAGAACACAATTTATAATGAAACCATCATAACTCCCATGAAACGGTAGGGAAAATCTAATGAGGTCTTTTACAAAAGAGTCGTCCTCAGTGGCGACTCTAAAAAGGAATCAATGATGCTTAGTGACCGAAATGCGTGTCTGATTTTCTCAACCGTTTCTTGGCATTTAAATTGAAATTTACCGGATTTGTAGTGGGTTACATTCTTCAAATTATCACTCACTGATTTAATTCTCTTAGTGTGATCGTAAACATTTCTATAGAAGAATGAATCTCTATCAATTATTAAAAACAATATCTGATTTTTCTCGTCATGGAGAATAAGTTCTGAGCTAGAATTTCTTCCCAAATTATTTTATTCCGAAGAGCCTATAATGAACCAAGAATCAGTAGTATTCACAACGGCATTTATTCAGAATTTCTCGCAATATTTCTTCTGTAATGATGAATTATCATGAATGTATTATACGAATATCCCATTTGAAATGGTATTAAAACATTTTAATGGTGTTTTACACCTTTTGAAGGTGTAAGAAATTAAGTTTCTTTGTATGAAGAATTCGTTTCTATACTCACGTTTTTTATGTATAATTTAATTCATTATTGGAGGCATAAATCTTCGAATTGATCCATGACAACTTTTTAAGATAAAATTTATGTCGTTTTCTGCTAAATAAACCGTGGATTTCAACATTATTATGTTTATATGTTTTATCACGAATAATTTAGTTATTTATGGCTTATTACAGTGTTTAAAGTAATAAAAGCTGTTGAATTTTTGCTGTAATTCTTTTCATACCATTTCATCCCGTTGTTTTGAGCTATTATTATGAAAATTCCTACAGAATGGCGTTTTATGATAAATAAAAGTGAAGAATATTACGCAAATGTTGTCCTTTGCCTCATTAACAGATCCTCGCTCAAATACAAGGTCCACCCATTTTATTAACAGAATTTTCATGATATTCAGCATTGTAAAAATACAATAAACAGCCTCAAGTACGAATAATTCAACTTTCTGCGCAAAACTTATTCCCGTAACACTCCCAATGGCTCGCCATGCCGAAAATTAACGCCGAAAGACCCTTCAAATGGACTATATGCGTTTAAGTTACGACTCCCGAGTAACTACACTTGGTTCCCACTCGACTTTGATGGAAGAATAACGCCCAGAAAGGCCATTTCACGTTCACAATAAGCGATGATACACGAGGAATTTTTTTCTTAAGTATATGGCGAAGGGCCTCCTTAAGCTTGCCGTGCATACGTTTAAAAAAAATCTTCAACTCACTGAATACTATTCCTCTGTCTCATCTTGCCCACAGCCATCGAGATGGCGACGATAAACAAACACGCCAGTAATTTCGTTACCCTCTGCTCGAGAGTTGATCACGGACGGTTCCCGGACACGGAGGCCTCCATCATGGGATGGGAGGTCCAAAACTGGTGGGAGTGAGAAGGCGCGTCTCGTCCAATTGTTATTAAGGTCTTGTCGGACATTCTCTCATGATTTCCTTAAACAAAGATACGTACCGAAACATCCACCGTATAACCGTTTTATTTGCATCGCGGGATATTCGACTCTCTCTCTCCCTCTCGAGAGCATACTGTTCTGCCTTTTTATACGGCATTTCGTGTCTCGTTACTTTGACTTAGAAAGAGGAGTAGTTTTATGCTTCCTGTTGAAGGAAGAAGCCGTGTCTATTGGCGCATGACGTCAACCATTGTTTGGTAATCGTTTGCATACATGAAGGCGTCATAGAATTGTCAACGGACTCGTAGAAAGAGTTGTTATTGCATTTTCCCGCTTAATTATTAGGTTAACTTTATAATGAGCGTTTAGCCGTGTCAAGCATAAATACTTCTAAATCATTCAATCATGAATGCTATTCGAATACTTCCTTCTCCGGTGTAGTCTATTACTGTCGACATATGTCGAACAGAATAAGTGTACCTCTTGCACTTTTCTTTATTTTGATAAGTTAACATTTTTGGATGATATGCCCTTGTTATTACATATATGTAATGTAATTTCCTTTCTCTTTCGAAGTGATATTTTGAAAGAAAATTATATGAAGTGCATTTTATATGGGCATCTGTACGTATTTATTTGTTTTTAATTACCTTATATACAGCACTTTACAGTCTGTTACAATGAGTGCAACAATTTTATCAAAGACGACCATGCCCTCGGCGGTTTCGAACCCGGGAATTGGGCACTCGATATTATGACTTGTGAAATGATCTATCTCTTTATAAAAACTGATTAATACAAAAAATGGCAATATGATCGCGACAGAAGGTAATACTGACCATTGATCAACTAATTTTCCCAATTCTATTGAGATATCTGGTAGGGCTAGGTTGTCCCATAATTAGGATACGCAGTTTGAATGCATCAATTGGACTAAACATGTGGATTAAAAAACACCGATATGATTGTTTCCCGAAAATTTCTTATACTTGATTTTTTTGTGATAACGTTGTCTTTTATTCTTCTTAAATTAGCTGTTACAAAAATATCCAATCCTTATTTACGGGTTTGAGAATAAAAATAAGTATCAACCAATTTTGCTTGTTTTTAGTCACCCAAACGATTTTAGATAGGCCTTTTAAGTTAGTTTATGTAATTTTATGAAATTATTAGAGATGTAATTTCAATTTTGCAGATGCACATCCGGATTTTCAGGTGTTTCCCCGATGCGTTCTGATTATTTTAGGTTTAATAAGCGACAAACTATTTTCCATAAGCACCATTTCATTCCAGTAACAATATTCCTAATCAATTTAATAAAGATAAGATTTAAGATTTGAGCAAGGTAAAACACTTAACTCGGAGAACCTGAAATTTACTCACTCTGATACGCAGATAGAAAAGTAAAAAAAATTACAGGCGATAAAAATCAGGGACCCATCTCGTCGTCAGTGCCTTCACAAGCGATATTTATAAACTCTTTGGGTCCTTATAAGAGACTTACCCTTCCATTGTTATTCGGCCGTGCATTGTTTCACTCTTTTCATATACCTTCCTCCTCCTGCTTTCCGTCTCTCCTCCCCCCTCCTCCCGACCTCCGTCCCCACTCCATTTTTCCTTTTCCTTTCGGTAAGAATCCATAATTCTCCTTGTTCGAAAGCCGCCAAAGGGGTCTACATAGCGGTGGCGGCGTCTGGTGTAATTGGTGGCTCCCCGCCATGGTGCCCGAGAGAGATCTCCGAGATTTATCATGACGTAGCAGGGGCGTATCGGAGGCGAGGGAACCGGCCTCTAAGGCATTCGACCAAAACTCCCAACGTTTTGTTTTTCTTTTTTTTTATATCTCCTCTCTCTCTCTCTCCCTCGAGAGATAGAGGGATCCCTCCTGACCGGAAAGAATTGAATATCTTCTCCAGTGAGATTGAAAAAAAATTGACCGTCGGACAGCGGTCACGGATTCTTTTCTTAAGATAGTTGGACATGGCGTGTGTGTATATATATATATGTATATACTCGTATATGCAGGTCGACGTATTTTTTCAAGCGTGGACGAGTGTGAGACCGTGGGGTGCTACGAACCTGTCGACGTTTTTTTACCCTCGATGCACTGGCATCTCAATGGATTTACAGCTTTCTTTTGTTGTCCGCCATTGACGATGCTATTCATCTTATATGACTCTTTCGCATTGGTAAGTTGTTCTCTTTATTTGGTTATTTTGCACTTTTAAAACATTTTGTACTGTTTGAACTCATAGAATAATTGGCGATGAGTGTTTATTATATAACTAATAAATTAATTCGCCGACACCAAGATGGAAGAGGTGTAAAAATCATGTTCATATTTGCGACATATAGTTGTTCCTAAGCACTAGAGGTGCAAAGGAATACCATATTTTTAAAATGTGAGATTATAATGAAACCCTTAGCAATCGTATCCTTATGGATTCAAAGTCTGAATTCGGGGTGGTAAATCAAAAACCGACGTTACTCGATTTAACCAGCTTTTTTATGAGACAATCGGCACTTTCTGCTAGTTTTGTTCTATATATGGGTGGTACATAAACTGAAAAATACATTTTCATCGTTTGTCGTAGTAAGGAATGTTAGAAAAAGGAGTCGCTAAGAAAAATGCATAAGGCTGCACTTATGCTCTATTTCAGGATGGCTGAAAGTAAGGCATGCTCCGAGCGGGGTTGAAAAAGCAGAGCACGTACCGATTTTTTTTATGCAGCACGTATGAGAGACCTTGCCTTCGTCACGCTCAATGAATTACCCTCGGAGACACTCGGCAAAGGGTGGGGGGGGGGGAGATTGGGCTCGGAAGGGGGAAGGGGGAGGAGTGAAGGTAGGAAGGGAGAGGCGGAATGAGGAAGGGAGAGGGAGGAAGGGGGAGAGATAGAAGGAGGAAGACAGAGGCGACAGTCGGAGGAGTGTGTGCGAGACGAAAGTCAAAAGACACGCCCCAGTGGCGTGCGTATGAGTGGCACAAATTTAAGGAGCGGTGGAGTGAGTGAGTGAGTGAGTGTGCGCGCCGGATTGAGCGGTGATGTGGCGAGGGGTGAGAGGAGGAGTCCGGACGCGTGATTCTGCCACGCCGCACGCCCTGCGGATCTCGAAATAAAAAAAAAAGTAAAATGCGAAACCTCCACGGGTAACGGCTGACGTCGGTGCTTGGGCAGGGGATCTCGAACGACCGCACCTCTCGGTACATTACGGTGCAATAAAAGGGAAGACTCGCAGACTAAACTGACCGCAAGAAAGGGCGCGAGGAGGCGGCCGTGCTCGTTTCGTAATATTCCTCGTCATTGTTTTTCAAGATGGAGACGAACGGAGCATGGCGTTAAAGGTCGCGAAACGATATATGTCCTAGGGAAGGGGGCACGTCGTTCCACGGTGCGGCACCGAGTTTGAGGTCATCGATTTAATTTTAGCTGGCTACATAAATTACCGAGCCTAGATTTTTTTATTCCCCTTTCGCTGAGTTATGCTGCACAGCTAGAGACCCATTTCGTGTCAGCTAATCATTTTCTATCCAATAAACTCGCCTCCTATAACTACCTAAAAATAAGTACAACATTTTTTAAACTACAGCAAAAGTTTACCTTTCGAAGAATAACGTACATTCAGAAGCGAATTTAGCTGCATAGCATAGGGGGTAATAAGAAAACAAATATATTCACTGATACTTATTTATATAAAATAACGCTTGTTATAATAAATATACAGTGGATATTATACATTGTTTAGATATTTACAAAATATTTCTAGAAAGCCATTAATATAAAAACATGAATTGAGATAATATTTTAATAAAGATTGGTCATCTTCTATAAGGGGGTAATTACCCCAATACCCTTTGTTTTCGCCATTGCGTAAATTAAAAGTATCATTCGAAAATTATTCTCGAATAGTACTCCTGAAAAATAATTTCTCGAGAGTGTTAAATACTAATATTTCTTTGTGCCATGACAATATCCAAGCCAATAATTTCTTCGGGGCTAGGAAAAATATTTGTTTAGATTATAAAAGGAAGGATTGGATATAAATTTTAAAGGTGGCAACTAAATTCAGGATATTTTGATATGGTGTGAACTATCTTACGTAAATATCCATGAAATTATTTTAATCAGGTGTAATGCATGAATTTACGTAATTTTCGTACTTCTTGTTTTTTTTTCTAAGACCGTTGCTAGATATAATTCTAGTATGCAAAACCTCGCAATTCTGCAAGATATTTTCTTAATTACTTGGAAATAACATATGTGATGTGGTATTTCATTGCTTGCATTTTTAAAGATTAGATCGATATCCAAAATTCCATTCTTCTATATCTTAGTTGAGTCATACACGTTTTCCATGTGCATCAAAGAAAGAATGATATTAGAAATCTTCTATAATAAAATGCGTGCGAAAGCTCAAAATCTTCATCACGATAATAAATAATCAGTATTTCTCCGTCCTTCCAAAAACACGAATTCGTTACAGGTACTGACAAAAAGATTCCATCAAGGCCTAATGTACCCAGTTTATCCTACATTTTTGTAGATAATGGAGCGATAACGTGTCGAGTGGGATAAGAAAGGAAATGAGCCGACTAACAGAGCATTTAGTACCTTTTAGAACAGTAAAAATAGTCACGGGAGAAAAAAGGGATCATCATATTCCGGATTTGGAGGAATGGTGATTTCTTAAAGGCCTGAATCAGTGGCAAAGAGGATCTTATACTTACAAACCCATACGCCGCTCAGGAACCTCACCATCCTTTTTATGCCAACGAGTATATAATACCTCTCAGGAAAGATTTTGGAGTTGTAACTCACGGGAGAGTTACAGCCGAATAATACCCCGCTGTGTTTTCCCTCAAAGCCAAAAAAACATTGGAAATATCCGGTTACATTTAAGCGCCCTCTTGCTTTTTGGAAGGGCAAACTCTGCCCTCCGTCCAACCCATTCGGTTTACTTATTTGGCCGCCATATTGGAGGATTTCTGGAAGGAAATTTACGGCAACACAAGCGTATAAAAATCTCTTTTGTTTTTACTCTTTTGTTCGATCGGCTAACAGCATCGGTGTGTGGTTGTCAAGCCCTCCTCTGTTTCTCCTTCGACGATCAGAAATCCGAGGTTTACCCTTTATCGTAATGACCTTTTGGGCAGAGGTGGAGGTGAAATGGGGTGTATGTTTCGCATCGATACAAGCTGTGAATAGCGATGCCCTTTCCTCCGTAAGGCAGAGGTTTCTTTCCCGCGTTGTTATTCAGAGAATCACTTCGTGGAATTCTATCTATTAGTAGCATTTCGCATAGAACTACATTAAGATATCCTCACCTCACGGAGTTTTGAAAATCCACGTGCGTGGTTTTTTTAGAAGTGAAAAGATTGCTCCGCCTTCGGTTTTGCAATGCATGATTTTGAATTGCACCGAAAATAAGGTAGGCAAATTCTTTATCCGTGTTGAGCTCCATTATCTTCCAACCATATTCAATCTTTTCGAAATCGCAACTAAAAACGTGAGAGGTTATGGGAGAGAAATCGAACCGCAGTCCAAATTAAAAAAAGAACAATCGCATTGCGGTCCCTGCGTTCGCAAAGAGCAGGTAAGTACGCCGGCAGCGTGAGTGAATTACGTGTTTCTTTTTTTCTATCGTCACATTCTCCATTTTCTTTGATGAGGAGATAGAGAAGGTTGATGCAAAGGAAAAGGTTCGCGGAGGGCCTTTGCGGTTGCCGATCTAAAAAAAATCGACATGTTTCAGGCAAGTACAGACACCTTATACGGCCACCGTAATACTTCCACGCTCTTTTATTTTCACTGCATGAAACAACCACTGCGTAAAACGTTCACTGCATAAAACAGCCGCCGTGTAAGCCTTAGTATCATGAGAGGAATCTTTTTTTTTACAACGTATCCGAGGGAATTACTTCTTTTTTATTTCGTAGCGGGCCGTTGAAATCAAACACGAAAACAGCGCCAGGTGACGCTTTTTTTCTGCCGAATTGCTGCACCCAACATCTACGTCACTACGGGTCGAGATTAGTTTATTTCCCTTACAAAGCCGAAAATTCCGCCTCCGCGCGTGAATTGATTTGTAAATCCATGGAAAACAGTCATTGTGTCACTCGTGTTGTCCAACGTCCTGCACATAATTTCGTTTTTTCAACCACAGTTCCTGTTCAATGGCGATAAAAATTAGCATTCAACCGCCATGAAATCCACGGGACAAAGCGCAATAGAAACCTTTTGAGGTTTAGGGTATTATTCTTTGACACATTTATGGCATACCGGGTGTTTGATTCATGTTCGGAAAGCGTTGCATGCTATCCTGCGTCAACTCGCCATATTTGGAAATGTTTGCGTTGACATGGTGCCGTGAAAGATTCGGTTTTTTCTGTCCCTGTAAAGATGCTAACCTTTATATGCGTGCCACCGGATACTGTGTAAACAGATTTTCGACGAAATAAAACATTCCCCTGAAGTGCTTAAGTGCCGTATGCCGTAAGGCCAACGCACTAAAAGGCTATTCACTTCGTGTTTCTTTCGTTCTAAACGTTATTTACGCGCTGTCACTATGATCAAGGAATGATGGCGAACAAATAATTCCAAGAAATGAACAAATCAACTCGATAATTATTGAAGTCGATTCTTTTGAATTTACGTTTTAAATGATCTGGAGTTAGATAATTTAAAATCACCCGATGATGTTATTTTAAAAATAATTGTTTGCCAGTAATGAAAGAGACGATGATTTTCTGTTGTTTGAACGAGGCAAGATCATACAAACATTGAAATGGTAACCTTCCATTTTCTGTCAATTGTGGAAAGATGCGGTAAATTTGATCAATAAAAATATGTATAGAGCAGATGAACTTTTAAAGTTCGTATATATTTAGAAGACTTGCAGATAACGGATTTTTTCCAAAGTATTATTATCCTCATTCTTTCGCGTAATAATAATTCGTTATCATCTTCACCGGACAACATGTTATAGGTATCACATATTTTTAGGAAACTTTAAATTCTAACTTTTGCAGCTTGTCGCGTATTTGCGCTGAATATTTTTATGGGTTTGGGTAGATGGATTCAGGCACGGAGGAAAATAAAGATATTTTTTAAATACAGTAAAACTCGTTTATAACGATCACGCCTAAAACGAAATCTCGGCTATAGCGAAGAAATGTCTCGGTCCCTTAAACTTCTCCATAAGGGCATTGGTTAAATGTAACGAACACGCATTTTACGAATTCTCGGCTGTAACGAACAAATTTTTGGTCCCGTGGCAAAAAATGCCCCATATATAACGAATTTTGGCTAGCAGAGCGATAAGTAATGAATAGTTTCCGCCCGTTTACCGCGTACTTGTTCGTAGAGGTCCCCTTCCTCCATCTACCCCTTCCATACGAATTTCCACGCTCCCTTAGTTTTGAAATTGATATTAAAAATGTGAAATGTTTATGTAAATTAATGACCATAATAATAATATTAATTGACCATTTAAAAAATCGTATGTAATAGCAGTCGAACATTTTACATGCCGCGAAGTTGATAAGCATCTCTTTGCATATGTAAGTACGGCATTGAAGTCGACTCACTGCAAATACAGTAAAAGCTGTGTTATCCGGCTATCTTGGGGATTGTGGAAAGCCGATTAGGAGAACTATCCGGTTAGGGGAGCGATTTTCGATTTTGACTTGGCAAATTTAGCAATAACCAAACAAAATTGGGCTTAGGTTCACTACCGTACTCCCCAAACATAACTATGCATGGGGTTTGCATTTTCCATTTTAATTCTTCCACACGTAGTCAGATATAGACACTATTTACCCATTCTTATTTAATACGTTGCTATGCTTACATGCAAAACAAAAAGACTATTGAAAAGTTTCGGGCGTCCGGGAAGTTTGGCGAGTACGGCAGTGAATCTCTTCCCAAAATTGAATTTATTGGATTATATCTTTCTTACTTATCTTTATTTACTCTATAAGAAAAGGACGAAATTATTTAATTCTTCAGAACATTTCTGTGAAAACCAGTCATATAATATTTTACGCAGTTCCTCCATTTTCGGCTTATGAAGCGTATGATGTTTATTAATTGATTTACTCGTCTCAGAAGGTGACACAAATTTCATTAATTTAGTCTTATGAGCCTTGATATCGTAGAGCGTGGAAGATCCGATGTTGAATTCTTTTGCTATGGCTGCTCTATTTTTTCCTTTTTCAATTCGTTTGATCAGCTCCAGCTTTTGTGTTAGCGTTAAACCAACCTTTTCTCTCCTGTTCCTTGCTTTTAGGTATTTATTTTGATGCCATATTCAATGGATGGGTAATTTTTTAAATAATAAAAAGCGATAAAACTGGAAATTGTAGAAGTACACCAAAACATCTAGACAATGCAAATGGCTTACGTAACCAAAAACGCCATGCTGACTCGGCAGCCACAGAAGTATACGGAGTATATATATATATATATACATCTTATATTTTAAGAAATTTTAAAGTGGAAGTTGTGGTATTACACATACTATTCACACAAAAATTCATAAAAAAGAAAAAGAAATACAAAATGAACTGTATTTGTGTAATTGCCGGTATCTAAGGCTGGCCGGTTCTAAATAGCCGGATAGCACAGCTTTTACTGTATGTGTATACGTGTTATGTGGGATTTATAGGCCAAAAACCATGTTTCTCATATATAACGTAGTCACGCTTATAACGAAGTAATGAGTCGGTCCCCTCAAATACGTATTAAACGAGTTTTACTGTATATCCTATTGTACTTCTGAGTAGGATGGCAAGGATTGCAACGTCCATTCATAAACCAACTCACAAAGTGTTGAAAAATTGTATTAGTCGTGCATACCGGAAACTCCTTTCATCATCGCATTTGCGTCAAGATGCTTCACTCTACGCCCCACTCCCCACGTCTTTCTTGTACAAATCTCTCTCACCTACCTGTTACTATCCACTGCGCCAAATTCGGGAATGGGAGATATTATTTCAAGCCGTATCGCCCTATTATTAGGCCTTTGTATACTATTTTCGGGAAAAAGTCGGTTATATTCTGCCCGCGAAATAGTTTTGGGAATCACACCCTCGGGGTGTCAAATTTAGGGCGAGAGAGAAAATAAATAGGGATTTTTCATTTATGTTATAGGTGTTTTTCATACGTTGCCCAGGTCTTCTTCGTTGGTGCTGAAACCAGGACGGAAATTCCTTCCGACATTGCTTGCTTATTTTTCCTATATTTTTTTCCGAAGTATTTAATATTTTTGGAATGGGAGGGAATTGCGTCGTTATCCGTAGGAGGAAATAATTTTCAAAACATCATGATAGCATGTAGAATTTTGTTTTTTAACTGAATTTTAAATGCAAACACGGGGTTTCAAAAATGTTTCTTTATGTTTTTGGGAATCTAAACTCCTTTTTATCAATTATGCTTAGTTTATTTTAATAATTGTATAGAAACTTTTTATTATATCAACAAAGTCAAGATCAGTTATGTTTATGTGAAAATATTATGAATGTTAAACATTGTAAAGATTATGAATGAAATATGGAGCTCGTGCCATGGCCTGAATCTAATAAATGATCTAGACAGCCATGCCTCGAGTGAACCAGATGCGCAGTTGAGGTATAAATTAATTATTGACACAAAATGTTTAATGTAATAAAGTTTAATTTACTCAACCGTGTTATGCCTACAGGAGTTTCTACTTTTATGTCTTCAATTATGAAATCACTTATAACAAATACTATCAAAAGGATTAGTAATTTAATATATGGGTTATATTTTAATATACTAGACAAGATAACCACATCGAATCATTAAGTATGAAGTTCTATCTTAGATAAAATGTAAATTTTCTTAATTTCACTTCGAAATTTACGTCCTTCATCTCGTAGGAATAATGAATGCTATCACGATTCAATTAAAGCAACTGGTCAAGCATGCTTTTACGATGTAATGTAGATTTATTGGATCTGGGAATATTATTCTGGTTGGCCTTTTCTAATTTGGCATGATCCAAATTTCATCATCCGCGGAATTTACACCCACGAATTAAGTAAAGCAACTTGAAGGTTAACTTGAAAAAAAAGATTCGAAGATATACGGCCGAGATTATTTTTCCAGGCATTTATCTAATTAGCGTAAAAGCGTTCCGTTTCCCGGTCGTGTAAACCAATCAACTTCATAACTCACCGTCGTGCTCCCGATATTTTCCACCCAATCCAGACCCCATTCCCTTTCTCCGGGCCTTCCCACGACCTCAGGGGATGACCCGTTATTAAAATCATCCGAGGGTGAGCATTGGTTCGAATTCTGTGAAAGCGTCTATCATCTCCCGTTAGGCCCAGTCACGACCATATTTGGCGCACTCCTTTACGAAATAGAGGAGCATTCTTCGTAATATTTATAGACGCCTCCGAGGTTCGTCCATTCGTGTTGTCTCGCTCCTCAACGCTTGTCCTCTCTTAAGACTCAGCCTTTCCCTCTGAAGTGTGGCGATTTACCTACTCACACGACCGCAACTGAAGATGATACATCGATAAACAATTATTGACAAACTAAGCATTATTACAGGATACGAACCCAAGACCCTTGTTGGACGAAGAACGGTCGCTTTATGACTAAAATAAAATTTTTCACATTATGGAAGCTTCTCCAAAAGATCTAAATGGCATAGTTTAGTGTTTAAAACGGACGTGTTTCCTAAATCATCAATCAAAATTCGTACCATTGGAAACAAATTTTTAATATATTAATCTGGTTTATTCAAACGTTTTCCGGTCTCAAGAGTGGCCATGATCGTTTATTGGATTCCAGCCGTGAGGTAGGATCGTTTTTTAAATCTTTGAACAATTATCGCACCAGAAAATACATACTATATAATTTTATATAATTTCAGCAATGAAAATCCATTTTCAAGGCAGACATTAAAATATTTTGCTATCGAGTTAAAATATAGATTATAGTTGATGGAGCTTACGCCTCTTTCGGTATTTACGCCGTTCACAGTCATTTTAAAATGAGGAATTTTGTCTCATTTCGGTAGTTTACTTTTACTGCCATACACCTAAGTGCTTGAGATGTTAGCGTCTTTCTAAAATTTCAAAGATTAGAATGAGATTATAAAGAGGAACGTTAAACTTTAATAATCTATTTATCTAACGCTGTCATAAAAGTTAAGTAGGAAATGTCTAGCTTGAGTGATCACTAGTGATCGAAGTTTTAATGCAGGCAATTCCTCATTAACTGAGTACATCTTGTTAGTTTTATCGTTAATAACATTCTTTTTAATTACACATATTTGGGATTTTCAATTAATTTTAGTAATATTCAACTTCCGCGCCTAAGATAATATTCACACAAACAAAGCAGTTTAAGTTTCAATTAAAATCGTTTACTGAGTAAACCTATGCAATAAATACTACACGCCAATGCCTCGTTGTTGGCTCAAATCTGCAATTGCATGGGAAGATACGCTTTTTAAACTCCCCATTTTCCAAGTCGTCTCTACCAGCTGATCACAGCGATATCTCCGGGCGCAACACCAAAAAGGTATTTCCTGCAGGAACTCCCTCGGAAGGCACCTGCTTGGACCATTACTTTTTTCGACCATCCCGTCTATACTCCTCGAGCAGCCAGACCGATCAGGTCTGAATCATTTAATAAAATTACAGCGTTTCTGTTCGGGAAGCCGGGAAGGAGGTAGGGAAAGGAGGAGGGGCGAGGGAGAGAGACGGTCGGATGTCGGAGAGGGAGAAGGTTTTTGTGTGTTTTAGGCCGAGTTAGGTCTTGGTGGGATGGGAGATGAGACACACACACCGATCCGACCTCTCCCCGCCTCCCTCCTCGAAGTAATGGATGCAGTCGCTTCAAAGAAGGCCACTTAACGAAGTTGGGAGGTTGGGAGGGAAGCAGCACAATCTCTCCCAAACCTCTTGTATCTCCTCCTCTACTTCCCGTGTACTCCGTGGTCCCGGCATTCGGTAGACCCATTGGGTCGAGAGATGGAAGCTTCGCGTGAAACGGTCGTTTTTACTATAATATAAGCCTCCCTCGCCTTGCAAGTGTGAGGGAAATTAGAAGATAGACTTCGGAAGACGTCGAACTTGGCTTATGAGGAGAGCACTCGATGGTTTCCGTCAAAATTATTTTTTGAAGGGTCAATTTCCTCTCCAAGATTTAGATAAAACAACTTTAACGAAATCATTAAACTAAAGTCAGTTGGCTTTTTGTTTGAAAATATCCTTCAGTGCAGCTACAGTTTTGCTTATTGGAATCCATTCTCGACGACGACGCCAATCTTGCATTTTAAATGCGCATATAGTTTACTCGACCGTTTAATGACGAAATAAATTTCTCGTTGCATTTTTTTGAATTACAACTCACAAGTTTAATTCACCAATTCTAGCAACTCCTGGCATAGTGTATCGGGACTGACTGCCTTCACACGTTTATCGGATTTTTTTTTCTTCGTGACGATACCGCGATAGGAATTTGTCCTTGGAGTTTCCGTTTGCGAGAAAAGGTACATACAAAAAAACTGGAAGTTTATTATTCATTAAATAAATAATTCATGAAAAAGATTCATATCTAATAGCCTGATCACCAGATATTTTGATAATTTGGAGGCAAATTTCAAACCTTGTGTATATAATATTAGCGTCGATGATACAGATCTTTTGCTCACATTATTAACTGTTTTTACTTCATGGCGTGTCCAATTTCGTGTAATGATAGTGACTTTAAATTTAGGACAGGTAAATAAAAAATTCAAAGAAATGCTAAAAAGGTCGTGGAAGGTATTGCCCATCATATCTTCGGTGGACGTTCTAAACTTATTTTTAGAAAATCCGGTGAATATATCGCTTTATAGGCAATATATTCGAACTTTCTCCAAACAAAAACACTAGCTAAAGTCAAAAACGGTAAGTCAGAATGATGGTTGATATCCAATCTGCTGTAAAATATTTGTATTTTGTGCAGATTGGCGAGGGTGATACAGGTGGGGAGTTGTTTCTTTGTGGTAGAGGAATGAAGCTAAGGAAGAGTCGGGAAGGTTAAGACACAGAGACAGGGAGGTCTTGATGGGAGAAGATTGAGTGGGGTTCGACACTGTCCGAGGAGAGAAACATCAGATCCAAAGGCGAGGGCCGATTGTTCCATACCCGCGACATTTATCTACTTTTCTCTCCATTGTTACGTGGGAGTTGAACAAATTCGTCAGCCAAAAGAGAAGGCCACCTCTCGTCCTTATAAAAAATTGCCTCTTCGAACGCAGGTGATGGCTTGTTAGATAAACGAGTTGTCTTCTCCTGAAAGATAAGAATCCATGAAAAAGACCAAACAAGGAAAGAGGGAAATAAGCAAATTTGCTTGTGTAAAGAGGTACACCGTTTATTCGTGGAAAAAGCATGGAGATGTTTTCGTCCGTCTGTGGAATAAGTTGATAAAATATTCGTACACAGGCATGGAGATGTTTTCGTCCGTCTGTAGAATAAGTTGATAAAATATTCGTGCACAACACATAGGTCAGTATATGCGTATATGTGTATGTATACGCACATGCATACACATACACAATTTGTAAGCTTGGGAAACATAAGTAATCTAAAATAGTTAGGAATATATCGAAATATGCGTTGAAAATACGTCATAAATAGTTTCAAAATGCATTTTATGGGATTAGTTAAGCAAATGATGTATGTAGGCTTGCGTGATCTAGCAAAGCACTACTTTGTTAGATAATGTGCAGGAAATAGTTTATAAAATATCCTACAGAAGGTGAAAGAAATACTTTCTCAATTTTATTATCTGTAGTAAAGTCCAAATATAGTGATTGATATTTGTTCCAAACTAACTATACCGTAAGCATGCCTTTGATCGATAAATAATTTTAATGTACCATCGACATTTTATTTATATTTGTTCTTAAATTTATTATTTTCACATTTCTCGTTATAATTAATTGTTATACTTTCTCAACATGAACTGTACGCATAAATGAGTGTCATTCGTGTCTAAAAGATACTCTGCTCTCTTTAACAGACATTCGTAAACTAATGTTGAAGTAATGGTGTTATTTTTCTCTAATGGAATAATTTCTAGGTTGTAACAATCAAAATCCTTACCGCGGTTTCTTATTCTAAATCGACTATTAACTACCGAAAGGAAAAAACACTTATCTAATTCAAGTATTGCAGGTGAAGCTAGAATGGGCGAAAATTAATACATTTATTTTCACAATTTGTACACATTTGCTTTTGAAATCTTTCATATTTTTTGCAGTTTTAAACTTTGACGTTTTCTGGGCCGGATGGGTGGCTTTCTTTCGACATTGTTTACTTTGTCCGATAAAGTCAACCATAACTCGTCAAGTTGTTTTTAACCTTTCGGATGAGCAGAGATTCACTGAAATGATTAACATATGCAGTTCTCTTTTACTCGTGCAACTTTTTCTCGAGACAGCGCTCGCATAACTCATTCGTGGTGCTACTCGTTTATGCCGCTATACAAGTTTATCGCCGGTATTAAATTTCTAACATATTTCCACTTAGTAAGTAAAGAGTTAATCTCGTTAGTAAAATATTATTACATATAAGCACAAAAATAATTAAATTTATCCAAAAGAGGTTAAGGATTTATTCATTACCAAGCTGTGCTATGACTCATATACAAGTAATTTGTATTCAAGGATAAATTTTTAGTATCATCATAATTTTTAGATAAGAGGTTAATTATAATTCATAATCTAGGCCTATTAAAGTGGCCTTGGCTCTAAAGCTACGTGCTTTTTATAATGGTTGTCAATTGTTTGTATCATCTATTTTCAGTAAAATTATTAAATAACATTCAGTCAAAGTATAAAACTTAAATTTTCCACATGAAAAATAAAAATGATTTATAATGTCATGCTAGAGACAGTTAAAGGATAAAATTGAATTACAATGACATATTATATGGCGATTAAATGTATTTTATTTTGTTGCTATTACTCTAAAGCTTGAAAAAGCCTTGCGAAAATTTCCTTGGTGAAACATGAAATTAAATCATAAATATTAAGTAAAATTAACTTATTCAATGGCCTACTACTGCAATTAATTCGTTTGTGAAGCATCTAACCGATCAATCTAAAGCCGTTTCCCATAGATCTCTTGGTAATAACGAATGGAAAGGGAAAGACTCCAAACAAAACTAGCAAGTATAAGAGCTTAAAAGATCGCTGTGATGCACTGAATTGAAGTATACTTTTTTCTCTGACGCAAAATAACCCGCTCGGGGTATACATTCAACTATGTCGGACCAGCTGAAAACGGAGTTGTCATGACAGCCTCGAACGGGCAACACGATATACTGGCTCCTCGCCATTCCCTTGAAGTAACGCCTCTGGGAGTCAGTAGTATCCACTTCCCCACAGAAAAGTTGTTTTTCTCTCCCAATTCAGCTCCCCGACAGTTTTATGGCTGCTGTTAAGCAGCCACTCTGTAGAATTCATTATATAAATCCTTTGGGTTAGCTGTAGAAAATCATAAAAGGGAATATTTTCAGACGAGTCATCTTAAAGGTTAGCAAAACGTCACACGAACTAACGAAAACCTTGTTGTTGTTGATTGTCGGCGCTGCTTTATGTCGGTGACGTTTCTGCGAAGTTGGATAATTTTCATAAAAGCACCACAAAGTTGGAAAAAGAAGCAATTAATTATTGTAGTGCAGAATTAATTATAAAAATGCAAAATTTTATGATTATCACGCTAAAAACCAAATTTGTATTCAAGTCTATATTCCTACCAAAAACATTGACGTGGCATTGATTACCAAATAAAAACTATAGGCATAGATAATATGACGGTTTTTATCTCCAAATCCCGTTAGTATCCGAATAAATAATGTTAAATTCACTTTAGCATGACTAAAAATAATGTTCGTCATTAATTATAACCACTACATGCCCTGAGAATAAAAAAATGTACACAAAACTCGATGAAAACATTCGCACGAATAAAAATATTTTTATTTACCAAATCCACCGATATAAGACAAATTTAATAAATTTTAGGGCAAAAATTGTTAATAAATAAAAAGTGTTTAAAACCATCAACGAAAAGGTCGGTCGTTGAAGTCACCATCAAACGGTAAACTTTTTATTGAGAATAAATAATGAACGAGTCGGTACTCTAAATAAATAAAATGAAATTTTCTGCACCTAAAAGTAACTTTTTATGGAAGGCGTACCTACTTTTAAAAAAAAGAAACGCCTAAAAAAGCAACTTCACAAATATGCAAGCTCGCTGACTTTCAAAAATTTGTCGTGAAAGGGTAATATTGCCAATTCCATTAAACATTTTTAGAATTTTCTCTCTCATAAAATAAGCATTAAGAAATTGTAATTGGTCCTTAAGGAAGTCGGAGACTGCAAGAAATTCTCTACTTTTCGCGATTCTTATCGGTTTTAAACCCCTTTCACTCTGCGCCCGACATCAAGAGTCTTCCTCGTCCACGTTTTTTAGCGTTTTTTTCCTCTTTTTCGTTTCATTTTTTTCCCTCACAGCGGCGTTATTTCGTATTTTTCATTTAGCTCATCGCGTCTCCTTTGAGCTCCCCCTTCCCTCAATACCCTTTTCCTCTTTTTTTGATCTCATTTGATGTGCCAACCGGTTCAAAATGCCGGTCTGGCGAGGCACGGTGCCTTAAGTGACAAAGCTGAGCGAATGTAACCGAATCGAAAAGGAGAAAAAAAAAGAGGAACGCGAGTGCGAATCTTTCCAACAGTCGTTCAAAACTCCTCTCTTTTTTGCCCTTTTCCTCCATTTGTAATATTGAAAGTTTTACACTCCGACACTTTTTGTGAACGTACAGTGATTGGGATAGAAAGGAAGAAGGAGTGAATTAAAGTCTTTTCGGGTAAAACAAATAAAAAGGTGAGACCATGCCGATTGGGTTTTGTTTTTTTTTTTCGCTCATGCTTTTCTGCGGCGATGATATTTTTCCCCGGTCCGTAGCTTTTTCGGTTTTACTGTTACCGCCTTTGTTAATCAATTACGACTTTTATTTATAGTTTTTCGGATAACCCGCCTTATTGTAACGTCTTTTTATATAGTCTCGAATATTTCAGCATTTATATTTTTAAATGTATATTATCGTAATTTTGAAACTATGTAGTTATGGAACCGAGACTGAGTAATTTATATTACGACTTTGGTTTTTATTTTTTCAATGTCTTTAATTTTTTTCAACTAGACCTTGAATTATGACTCCTCGAGGAAATAACTGGTTCCTTTTTATTTTTTATTATTCATTTAATATTTCCAAGTAAACGCTTAAGCAATTAATTGTTTTTCTTTCAAATATCTTATGTTTATATTGGGAAAACGCTAGCTGGTGCCAAAAGTAACCCTTAGTTTTCGAATTATATCATAAAACTATTGCTCATCATAATATCTTGTTTCTCAACGAAATAAATATATGTGATCGTATGCACGGTCGGCATAACATTCCGTAAGCTACCTGCTTCCACGTGAAATGTTTCGGAACTTATGTTAAAACAAACTTATGAAAATTTTTCCGATCCCATCATAAATTATGCTTTCAAGAGTAGGTGGAGTTGAATTTTTAATCTAACTTTCTAAAATCTATGAAATATTTAAAATCTTAAAAGCTAAATTATATTGTATCTGAATAAATACCCTGCAACCACCGAAATGGGTGTGTGGCAGGGGAAGATTGTCTCCGACTACTATTGTCCTATTGTGGTCTCTTATCGTCTTAGGGAAGAAGGATCTCTTGTATATCTATCAGTCCTACAATCAACTTCCCGAATCTTGTCAGTGTAGTCGTGACGTCTACGTAAGTTGGGGTCTTAATTACTCCTGATAATTCATCATTAAAGTCTTCTGATATAAATCCCTGCAATCGCCGATGCCTAGACTTTTCTCGCCGTTCCTCCAGATACTCCCATCCAAACTATTCTATTAGGCTCGCGACAGTTAGGGTTGCAAATGTTGGGCCAATATTTTTTAGGCTTTTTAAAGATTTGTTAAATATTTCTATGAAAGATTTTAAATTTATAAAAATATTATTGCAATATCATAATAATACGTAGTCCTCAACCTGAAAATAAAGGATTCGTTATTATGTAAAATTTTAGAAACAAGTATTGTCGAGTTAATTTTATGATTTCAATCTATAGAAAGATCTAGGTTAATCCTATAATCATTTCACGTCGGAATTTAATAGATTTGCATTTAATTTACAGTGCTGCCTTCCTAAACGGCTATTTATCGCACACTGTATTGAAAAGGAAAGAACGATCCGTAACTTCCTCGAGCGCATCTTCTTAGTAAATGATTTACTCAACTGTTTTATGACTACAAGAGTTAACTATATCATCAATTACATATTTCACATATTTGCTAAAGTGCACGAGCATAAAAATCAAATAGTTCTTATGTCCTTCAAACTGACGAGTTTGCATCAAAAACACCTTTTAAATGAATGAAAATCATGAAAAATAGTCATAAATTTTTCTTACTCTTATGTCCATTCGAATCACTTTCCACTTTCTTTTTAGAGTCAGATTTAGAATTTTAAAAATTAATTGATCGATAATATCATTTTTTAAGCCAGACCATTTACGTCTGGATGAATTGGAGAGCCGTTATCTCATATTGATCAGGCATTTGATTTTAAAAAAAGTTGGAATCAAGGAACTCTCAAAAAATAAATAAAATATAAATAATCTATTTCTTATAAAAGTCAACATTAAAAATAATAATAATATAACATTAGTTATAACAAAAAGTGTTATAAAATTATTATGATTATATACTGATATACTTGCCAACAATATTAAACAACAAATCCAAAATCTAAGTTTTAACTGGACTTGTATCTCCGTCTTATTTGTGGATCAGTTTCCTCGCAGACACGCTCGCGAATAGAAAGAGAATTGCAATTTTTGTTCTATTCTAAAAGATTTTCCCATTACTGCCTTAGGGTCTTGGATATTATTATTAGCAACATAATAATTCAAGGTAAATCTAAGGAATTAAACAAATTTATTTTAATTTCAAGGACATAGTATATATAAATAACGTTAAAATTGCCATTTAAATTAATTTAACCTCATCATTTCAAATGATGTTAACTATAAACAAGCTAGAATTTATCCGTGGAATTGATTCGCCTACTATACCAGGCCACGTCTCGCTCTTAGACCTGGGAAGACTAAACTACGCAGCCATTTCTTGAAACTCTTCTGAAGAGCTTAACTGAAAGATAGATGGCTGCGAATCCCCTTCCTGGAACGAGGAGGGCTAGGTGGGATGGAGACTCAGTGAAGCGGGTTGTTTAAGACGACTGAAGGGAGGAGAAGTAGGAATGGGAGAAGTACAGTGCTGACAAGAACATGAGAGAGAGAGCCTGGCCAGGTGCGTCCATTCGAGAGAGTTGATCGAGAGATGGACGAGCAAAATGTTCAATCACGAAGTCAGGCAAGAAGGATCGATAAAACCAAGAACCTCTCGGATTAACTGCCGTCAACTTCTGCGAGACGTTACGTAAGAGTTCTGCGGATCAAGACCACGCTTTTTTCTTCATAAGTGGATTGATTAAAAGCCAGAAAACGTCAAGTTACACGCTACAGCAATTCCGTGGGCTGATAGCACCAACGTCATTAATTCTTTATTTGAAAAAGATTGGTTCTCTGAAATGTCTCCTGCGTAAAAAGAGTATCGCGCAAATATTACTAAAGCATATCTCAATGTATTTATTTTTACAACTGTCAGTATACATTCTAATCTTTATTTTAATTGCCTTCTTGAATAAAATTGAATGCATTGTGCAGCATCATATGATTCAAGAATCATAGTTGGATGAGGCATAAAATTATCAAATAAATCGTCATAAAAACGAATTAGAATAGTGTATATGAATTCATTCGTAGTAAAAATGTCATCCACACAGACGACCTAAGGAATGATGAAACGTATTTCTTCTAGTAGTAAGGACGCGGATTCTAATTCTGCCGTTACTTGGAGCTATGTTAGGTATTGGTAATTTTTATTTTAAGGAGTTGTAGTCTTGAGCAGGGATGTCCGATACGTTCGCCACTAGCCACTTTTGGCGAATCTATCACGTTTTTGACGGATTGATGTTATTCATCAGTTGTATATTTTTCTAATTTCGAACCAATATTCGAAATTTACGTATTTTTGTATGCGCGGAAAATGTTTTCCATATTAAGCAATTTAATGTTTAATATTAATCCTACTTTGAACCAACCCCCACTGCTGGAGATATGAGGGGTGTGAGGCAAAAACATGGAAACCCACAAAGTTATCTATTTGGAGCTAGGTTGCGTACAGAAAAGAAAAAACTTCAATTATGAATTTGAAAATTAGTTTGTCATTTGTTCATATTTTGTAATTTGCGTTTGTTAGTGATGAAAATATAATTTTGAACCAATAAAATGTCAATTTTCTCAAAACAGCATAAGTGTGGGTTACCACATTTTTGCATCACAACCCTCATATGTGAGTTGAAAAATAGTAACTTTACGTATATCGGCATTTCAGAACTCGTATGTTACTGCGGTTTACTGTGTATGTTGCCAATCTTGATTTATGTCAGTTTAAACCTCGAAACCACTTTCAAAAAAATTTCCTCTTATTTATTGCATACTATGTTTTGCTACCCTGTTTGCCACACTAGTGACAATCGTCAAAATACTATTCGACGCGCATCTTAGAGTAGTTATGAAGCTGAAAATATATCACTAAACTGTGAATTCATTTCCGTAAAAGTAACGTTTCCAAATTTTCTTGAAAACAATAGCGATTTTTGGTTTTCAATGGTGACAAACAATAATAAACGTGCCTTCGTTTAATATCATATACTGACTTCATAGCGATATGAGATGGTTTGCGTTCGGAAATTTCCTCCATAGAGTAAAGCGTTTAGTGTTAATCACCCGGTATTTTTAGGAACCAAGAAATTTTCCGTGACCACATTCGCTTTTTTTTCGTTCCCGCTCTTCATAACTTTTTTTTGTGAAAGGAGCGAGACCGTGTTCTCTATAATGGTGTGGGTTCACTTGAACAGAACACGACAGCTTCGCCCTCGAAAACTTCTTTTAAGTTATGTGGCGTAGTTTTTCCCAGCAGACCTACATGACCTCCAATGGTCGTTTCAATGGCCGGACGGAATGTCCGAAAAACATTCCATTCCGAAACTACCTGATGTGTCCACTCCCCTGTATAAATGGACGAGACACCCCGAGGGGACCGTTCAAATCACGCCACCCCAGTGTGGTCCTCGCATTGGTGGAGACAGAAGGGGGAGGGTGTCAGGTGAGGAAGAAAGACGGTTTGGGCGGGAAGAGGAAGCGGGAGGAGGGGGGAGGGGGGAAGATGAGGAAGGAAAGGAGAAAGTGCCCTGCGGGTAGGTGAAACGAAGGAGGGGGGGGTTGGTCGATTAGTGGAGTGGGTGAGGAGGACATATTTTCCCTCTCAAGGGGTTGTCACCCTCTTTGGGATGAACGCCGAGTTTTGCAAGTGGGTCTGACCTTAGCGGGTTTCGACCCTCTTCCCGTCGACCCCGAGGGACAGTTATGTTTGTTTGTTTCCGACCTGTGCGTAGTATACAAGAGGTATGTTATCCCTCGTGGAAGAGGTTTGTGTACGTGTCGGTTGACCATGCTTCCTTAAAATCTTGCAATGAGGCGTTTTTCGCGGGAATTATTCGCCATTAGATTCACTTAAGATGAAGTGTCGTTGACGCTCACATCGTTTATTAATGGTCAGTATCGCCTCAGGAAAAATCAGATCGAGCAGTGCAAAAGAATGTAGTTGGTCAAGCTTGGTAGGGTAACGCCTATTGTCAAGCATTTTCGGTGGTTAAATGAGTAAGTGCGCATTCCGAAGGAATTCCTAAGGAATTCTCTTAATTATTCGAAAGGTATAAATAGGAATCTTTATGTAAATTGTAAGTAAGGAGGGTGAGGTTTACGTCACACACGACTTCCAACATTCTTATTCGCTTGCAAATGTCAGGTTTGTTTCTGGATTTAACCTGATATAGCCACTTTTGTGGCATCCCGAAGGCAGTTCAAAATTTAAAAAGAATAGAATTAAAATGGAAATAGCGTTGAAAAGAATTTTTGAGCAAGTTTAAAACGTTTCTGTATCGATTTCCAGCATTATTTCAATCGATAAAATTAGGCAACGCATATAAAATTATAAATACATATGTAAAAATGATAATTAACGGCATAAGAAAAATTCACCTGAAGGATCCATACTACAACTAACTTTGTGCGAATGGGAACTAACGCATCTCTTTGTTCTCTTATTTCTTCAGTTTTTTTAGTGTCTCTAACAAAGTATTGAATCTTATGGTTGTCATTTTTCACTTGCAAACAGAGCCGGGATAAGGCAAGGTTTGAAAATTACTCCCCCTCCTTATAAAAAATTACAGTACACGATTTTATCTCTCAAAACTAGTTTATTTACCATGTAGATGCAAAATAAAATATATTTTATAATGTAAAACAGAACACTTAAAAGCGAAATTAGTCGTTTTCGCGTCAATAATTGTACTTCGCCCTATACGAACGCCTCGCTCGCATAGCCCTTGATTCGGCTTTGCTTGCAATACACCTAAGTTAAAATATATTACAAGTAGTCGTATATGGTAGTAAATTGATCTTAAACTTGGCAAGATGCTGTACAGTAGAATTTAATGAAATAGTAGTTTTATTTTGCGAATACTGGGTAAAAGCAAGAAATGAAAGAGGCTAAAAGATGAAAAATAGAGGGCGCTTATTACCGAGTGTTTCGATACACTAATCAAGCACTCAACAGAGCACAAAACTCGGAAGCGAGTCAGAAGAAAGTTATCCGAAAGATTTCCCCAAGAAATGCTTGCAGAATATTAAAGAAACTTCTCCGCGGTTTAAAGTTTCCCTCTTTCCCTTTAAAAGTTCCTTATTTATGTTTCATAAAAGAGGAAAGTCTCCACTCGTCGGATGGATGGTCCTTGAATATTGTGATGTCTTCATGGTACGGATTTGTTGAACAGAGGATACATTCGTGTCTTCTGTTGGCCATCACCTCCAACACACGGCGACGTTGGCCACCTATGTGTCGTAACGCCCGCTGGGACAAGCGCCACGCACTCAATCCCTCTGATCTCTTCCTTTCCTCCCTCCCTTTCCCTCCTTCCCCCTCCCTCCACCTCTATCCTATTTCCCTTCTATCTTTTCTTCTCTTTATCTAACTCACTCTCCACATATTTCCCCACTCTCGCACTTCTATTCTCATCCTCCACCTCCTTCGAAATGTCCTCTCTCTCTCTCTCCTAATCCCTCCCACCTCTCTCCCCTCCTCTCCATCCTCGCATTATTTCACACTGTCGATTAGGAGGAAACCTCCCAGACGCAAGTCGTCGAGTTCCCCGCTTTCGGTATGGTGTACATTCCACCATTAGTCCGCTCTCTTCGGTCGCTTTCCCGTGGGTCCTTTTTTTCTTCCTCGTTTTATTTCCTCCTCGGGAAACTCTCATTGTTTATGTTTACGTCGGGGTCGTTTTTCTTTCGCGTATATTGCCATTTTTTTGGGTCCTTCGCACGAGGTTGATCGTGACAGCATAACGGTAGATTTTTTTGTCGGAATCTTCTGAGATGAAGTTCGCGAAGCGTCACGAACTACGCAACCAGCGAAAGGACCTCAATAGATTGGTAACGTTTTAATTGCCAGTAGGAAGTGATTATTTAAAAAGTGAGAGGCCGACATCTGCTGATTCTGGTGCTGTGAAATTCTATTTGAACGCGTCATGTGTTAGCGCGGATAATGAATGAAAAAATATTCCGTTGGAAAAGAGATTGCCAACTACACATATAAATATTTTTTTAAACTTTCAAATAGATTATACCATTATATTTTATTTTAACTAACTAAGAGAGCAAAAACCTTACGAAGCCATGAAATTTATCATCTCCATGATTTTTATTGTATAGTAAAAAAATTAACATGCAAATTTGATTTCAAACGCATAGTTATTCTTTTAAATGCCTTAATAAAACTTCGAATCATATTTTATTTCTGTGACTTTACATGCATCTTAACGGAATAGTAGATTTCAGAATAAATTTCTCTATTAATATGAGTTTTGTAGCAATGGATAAAATTTAGCCTAGGTGTAGAGGGTTTATTACCGAAGCCGAGGAAAGCGCACTTGGTAATGGCGCTAGCTTCGTAGCAGAAGATTAATAATCGCTGCAATGGTCACTTTTTCTTTCATATGCCATCGCGCGCGTCAATCACTGGTGATTTGGTGCCCAAAGTGGACTCTAAAGAAACATCAGGGGGTGAGTTTTCAGGGGAGATATTTTGAGGAGTGGTAAATGGTTCGTAAAGTGCGAGGAAAAGCGAGTGCTCTGACTTTCTTGGAAGAAGAGAGTTTGGGGGGGAGAGGGAGGGGATGGAGAGGGGGAGGTGGAAAGCGGGGGGAGATACAATCTGTATGTGGAGCTCTCTGAAAACCGTGGCGCTAGTTGTTAAGGGCAGTGTCCAGAACATCGTTCAGCCGTAACGAATTCTTCGTTCACATAAATTCTGTAAAAGCGACTCCCCCCCCTCCCCTCGCCAGGAGACCTCTTTCGGATAACCCCCGAAAATGCTTCTCCGCTGGCAGTAACGCAAGAAGAGAAAGAGGGGATTTCTTCCACCCTTCGCTTTTCTGTTTTATAAATAAAACTTCTGCGGCAGTTTTTGTGTTGTTTAGGACGAGTCTGAAAGAATGTTTATGGTTTCTAATGGCGCGGTGGAAGTAAATTAGAGTGTCGCGATAGTCGAAGAGATTTAAGTGCATATAATGTATCTGGAAAACTTATCAGAAAAGCTGTCCAATAAGCCTACGTTGTCCAAATTTACTCAACCACATTTCGTGAATTTTTCTTCTGATTGTTGAACGTGATTGGAATAATATTAAATGTTTTCGGTTATTGGCTGTTACCTTTATACTATGGTACACAAATTATGCTAGAAGTTGTAGCCGCCAGCTACCATTTTCCTAGACTCAGATTATTAGATAGGCTTGGGTGCGCTGCACCCCCTGCCACCCACCAATCTGTTGATTTTCGGGATATCAAGTAGATCCACGATACTCGCAGATTCACTCAAAAATGACTCGAAAGAACTTTGGTCGTACCTGCGAGAAGTTCGAGGTCAGTCCACAATATCTCATCTACTTAAAGACAGTATGTTAAATCGGCCAGTATGTTAAATCGGTTCTTAGAAAATTGCTTCACTATCGACAGCGGCCATTTCATTGATTTCTCTACTCGTATAGATTCGAATATGAGCGACATAGAATATCCGAAAGCGGTATCGTTGAATTGCTAAATCAGGTCCATAATAGAAAATCGCCAGGGCCGGAAACCATACCTGCGTTCATTATAAACTCGCTATCAAACGAATTAGCTCCGTACCTCAAGATCGTATTCACAAAATCTTTAGATGAGGGAGTAGTCCTTTTGATATGGAAAATAGCCCACGTTACACCCATACACAAAACGGGAAGTAAATTAAAAGTGGAGAACTACCGCCCTATATCGTTGACATCAATCTTATATAAGGTTTTTGAGCCCATTATCGGCAGCTCAATAATGCGATTCCTCTAAAGTAAAGGTGCTCTGAATAGAAACCAGCATGGTTTCCGGAGAGGCAGGTCATGCGAGACACAGTTAGTTCTACTCACACATGATATTTTGAAGGCAGCGGACAAATGAATAGGAGTAGATGCAGTATCTATAGACTTTAGGAAAACCTTCGACACCGTTTCCCATGCGAAAATAATGCAAAAATTAAAGGCTTATTCAGTTAACGAGAAAATTGTAAATTGGATCGCTTCGTTCCTTTCGGATAGAACCCAGAGAGTAGTTCTCGATGGAGTTGCATCAGACTTCGTCAAAGTGACTTTCGGAGTGTCTCAGGGAAGTGTAATTGGACCGCTGTTATTCTTGATATATATAAATGATTTAGCGGATAATATAAAGTGTAAAGTCAGACTCTTCGCGGACGACGCATTTGTGTATGGTGAAATCAACACAATATACGACCAGGAGACTTTTCAAAGGGACCTTCAGGCTATTACGAAGGGGTGTAAAGATTGGCTACTCGACCTGAATATAGAGAAATGTGCCGCAATGAATTTCACGCGTTCCATGAATTTCATCCGTTACCCGTACGAAACATCTGGATTAAAGCTAAAATACGTCAATAGCTAAATATACCTAGGAGTCACACTCAATAGCAATTTGTCTAGTAGGGAACATGTAAAAACCGTCATAGCATCGGCAAACAGGGTTCAAGAGCTTTCCTCTAGAGTCCTGCGGGGATGCCCATCGAGAATGAAGGAAATCGCATACTTTTCCCTAATACGGCCCGTCGTGAAATACTGCAGCGCCGTCTGGAACCCTTTCGCTAGATTTGTAAAGGGAGAATATAGGTAAGATGCGAGTGTATCAGAGATCTTGAGGGACCTGAAATGGCAGACATTGAAGAGTAGAAGAATTGAGTACAAAAGGAAACTACTTGAAAAGTTTAAAAGCTCTGAATTCGTTGAAGACGTACGCGGCATAGTTGTACCCATCGATGTTAGTGAACGTAATGTTAGATCAGAGCGTACCAGAAAATATGTCGAAACAATAGCTTGAACCGAGAAATACTACAGATCCTTTTTCCAAGACGCGATAAGACAGTCCAACAGAAGCATTAGTTAGAGTTCATTTGGTGCTGTGACACCCCCTGCCAAACGCTTCTGGCAGCATGCAGGGTATTAATGTAAATGTAAAATGTAGATGATGAGACTCTGAACTTAAAAACTAAATCCGAAACTACGTGTTTCCTTCGAAGTACTATATACTAAATTATACAATAATTATTGTAATTCAACATTTAATTAAATTCAGCTGATGTATCCGGTTTGCTAGACTTTTTGGAATATAATTTTCATTCAAAATATTCTTAGGTATTTTAAAACTCAGGAGCGGATCCAGAAACTTCTCAAGGGGGGAGGTGGTATCGCCCTTCCACCTATTGAATCCGCCCCTGCCAACGACACTATATTTTTAAAATCCCTACCCATGTCAGAATCTTTCTTTCCCTTGCCATACAGACCTACTCTATGGAGTATAACGGAGGAATTTTGCGCGGAATGAATTTAAGAAAGCACCCAGTGGAGGGCAATGGGGTTATCCAAGGAGGAGGCGATCGCCCCTCCCCCTTCCTGGATCCGCCACTGCTAAAATTTGTTCTTTCAGATAACGAACATCTAGCAGCAGCTCCCAAGATATATATATATTGGGCAACTAGGTGTTGAAGGAAACCCAGTGAACACTTACCGGAAGTAGAGCCGCCTTACTTACCTTTCCTCTTCCTTAGTATTTATATATGTATATAAAACTATTTTTTATAATATTTAATATTGTATACCTTCTGATGGGTAATTATATAAACACTCTTTAAAACGGATAAAACTGGTATCGGAATATTTTGGAAGCTAGGATAAAAAGCATGATTTCCTCTGACAACCGTAACTTGCGGGAATTGAACTTTGTCAGACAATCGCATAAAAATCTATAGCCTAACAGAAAGAAATGCTGGAAATGTTGCAGCTTTGATAACATTTTTTGTAGATTTTATATCTTATAGTACAAACGAACGTTTTCTCTTGCCCTTCCGCAATTTTATGTAGACCTTGGTACTATCTAGTAAATTATGAAACTAAAGAAAACAAAACTTTTAGCTATCCAAGTGTAAGGCATTTTATTTAGCATGTATCATTCATTATAATTTCTTCTCGCCTGTTTAATTTTCATTTTCTCAAGCATTGCACATAGGAGCAATAAGTCGAATATGAATTCTAAAAGACAATAGGAGACTTAAGTCCGCTACTATTGTGCATTACTCCCACTGCCGCATATCAATTTGGAGAATATCAGAATGCGAAATAGATCTAGTTATTGTGACAGAATAAGATGCATTTAATTTACAATTCGTTTATTTTCATGAGTTTATTTTTTTGCATATATATAGTTTTTATCATGTATTCACGAAATAATATTTGTTGATTTTGCACGATAAAAAGTTGGATGTTTAGAGAATCTGGAGATAATTCAACAAATGTGTAAAATATAAAATTTAAAGAAAAAACATAAATGTAAACAAAATATTTTAATTTCAAGTATATGAGTCATCGTTTTGTATACATATATTACTCATTCTATTACATTTCGAGTATTTTTAGATGATAACATCTACCTTTACAGGGCACATTTAGAACGTTGCTAGAACTTGGACGAAAATTTTACACCAGCAATTAGATTTTTATTACCATCTCGACTCTAAAAATAGCTCTTTGGTAAAAGTGCATTCTCACTGTTTGAATATCTAAGAAAGGATTTATCTACAAATAATTTTTAAAGAGCTGGTTTTATTAGCATGTTTTTTCTATTTACCTTAATCTGAGATGAATGACCCCATGTTTCTTAAAAGCGCGGAAAGAACAATGAGTGACATTTCTCTCTCTTATGTTAATTATTGGAGCCACTGTGATGCGCCTCTATAACAATTCTCCTGTGTACATGTATACGTACTTAACGGTTTCGTATCCCAGCATCCATTACGTAACGCCCCCGTCTTCTAGTCGGGCCGACACCCACGCTGAGTTCTTTGAATTCACCTTCGTTAGAATAACGGCCTTTCTGATTAGTCACAGAATGTGCACAGCGTGGCAGGCGTGACTGAGCCCATAAAGAATCCAATGCGCACTCTGTCATACAGTACTTGGTTTGTGTGTGGGCCTGGAGATTTCTGTTGAGACAGAAAGGGATTATAGGTGAGATAACGTCTTGGAAGATTGAATCGCATTAGGCGATCAATCTGGAGGATTACATTTTGGTCTTTTATATTTTAAATCGACTTGGGATCCAAATATGATTGCACTCCCGAATCTACGAAATCGTAGGCTAGTGTAACTCTACTACTATCAAAGTCTGTTTTTTACAGAAATATAAAATTTGTTGATTGTATGTACACGGAAGACTTAATCGCGAAATATCTTAGTCTATCCGCTTTCTACGGTGAAAATGTTTTTTTTTATGAGATAAATCCGCGAGTAAGATACGAAACGTCCATTTTCAGCGTTTATTTTGCGTTTTAACCGCCAGAAACTCATTCTTGAAAAATAACGACTCGGTTTTTAAAAAAAATATTATAAGACGTACCGACCCGAGAGAAGGGAAAAATCCACGGTGAATGGGTAATAAATATTGCCTTTTTAGCGTGGGCATGCTAAGTAACATCACTTCTGAAAGACGCTTTGTTTTTCGAAATCATTAATTATCGCTCAAGCTATTTGGCTTCGAGTATTTTTCTTCTAAATGGAAACATGAGATATCCAAACACTAATAAAATGTTGAGGATCAATTTTCGGTTTTCCACTAAATAAAGTAGCAGGTTCACTTCGAAAAATCCCAATAGATACTCGATTTCTTCTTACAGTACAAACGCTGCATCAATTAACTTATATTTTAGTTGTAATTTTATCTGAAAATACTTCAAAATGATTCATAGCAATTTAAAATATTAAAATATTACTATTATAGCGTCGTTATACGTGATTTCTACTGTTTTACAAATACACGAATTAAATGATATTATTTCATTTAGAGATATCTATAAATTAGTCAAAAATCTTTGATAATATTTTAGGATTTCGTAAATAAAAGGCTAAATAATTTATGGTTCCATAATAAATTCTCTTGAATATCTACAATTATAATTACTTTTATATACTACAAGGCATAACTTTTTAAATTGCTTATTCATTCGTGATATATGGAACCAAAATTATCAATTAAAATCCTTTATTGAAAACGAATACACAAATTTTCTTTTCATATAATTCAACATTGTCGTTTATTAAAAAAATAATTTCCGTGTCTTTTCATTAATTATACTCTACTAAATTAACGAGCCAAGAATTTACTTTTGCTGAAGAACCTACTTAAAATTTTTTCTTGGACCACAGCAATAATTTTCGTGAAAGAAGAAACGTTTAATTTTCCTAACGTACGACGCAGGTCAAGGCGCCACCCTATCCCAAACATATTAAACATTCGCGATTTCAGGCGCCTCAAAACCCCTTGAACAAGTTGGATCGAAAATTCAAATAAGATTTAAAATTTGGAGGAGAGTCGAAAATAAGCTTAGCCCAGAAAAAAATCCCTCAAAACGCGCGAAAAGCGTTAAATATCCACGATTTTTCTTCGGAGAGAGGACCGTGACAGAAAAAAAAACACCAGCGAAAAACAAAAGAGCCGACAAACGCCACCCTTCTCCTTCCTTTTTCGCGGAAAAACAACGCCGGAGATCTTTTCCTTGAACCGCGGGTCAGCGTCGAATTAATATTTTTCCATTTACGACTTTTAGACTTTCGGATATTTCTTTTTTTTCCGTGGGCCAACGAAAATAAGAGGGGCGGAAAGGGAGCGGGGAGGAGAGCGATGAGAATACGGCTTTTTTTAGTGAATGGAAAGTCGAGAGAGAGAGAGAGGGAAGTTGTGTTGGATGTGACAGGGCGAGATCCAGTCGGCAGGAGGGTATAGAGGGCAAGAGGGTAGTGAGCAGGAGGGGGAAGGGGTTGAACCAGAGGTCGTAAAGGAGGGGATGGTTTGGACAGAATGAAGAGTAGTATTATTTGACCGGCTGAGGTAAGGCTTTTGAAAGAGGGGACTTGTATGGGTGGGAATAGTAGGGTTTGGTCGGATGAGACATAAGAAGGGGGTCGTGGACCTCAAGCGTGCTTTTACGACCCGGAGGGACGGATGGAAGAAGTGGGCGAGTCTTGTGTGTTCTCCTCTATCCTCCCTAACATCCCTCCTTTTTTTTTACAATCCGGACACTTTGACAAAGCGACGTCTCCTAAAAACCTATTCGTACCTCGTTCTCTCACCATTCCGTCGCTGTAAAATCGTCCTAGAAGAAGATGTTTCGCCTTTTAATTTTAACCTATCAACCTATCCTCTTGTTGGGGTTTCCCATGGTAAGAAATCGGAATATCTTACTCGTGAAAGGTCTATCGGTTAAAACACCGCGTTTTGTTTAAAGCAGCCAAAAATAAATTATTGGCTGGGTAATTAATTGAGAAGGACTTTTTCTAAGTCTCTTTCATAAATTTGGATCAACTACGTCGTTATAATTAGGAATAAACCTCTTATAGTTGTGGTATTTGAATGATCATGTGCTTTTCTTAACGATTAAAGATATGTACTTATTTTGGCCTTCAGAGTAGCTTTCTGAAATTGTTTATTTTTCATGCAAACAAAGAACAAATTATAAAAAGCTATTATTTGGACTGATCCGTAGAGAGGTGTTGAAATAGCATCTTCAGTCAGATATACGTTCAACATATAGAAACTGAGTTGGACGCAAACGTCCGCAAAATCTCCATTTTTAAACTTATTATGACAATGCAAACTATCAAATTTAAAGGAAACCACTATTACTGTAAATCATGCCAAAATATTTCACTACGAACGTTTTGAGTAAGGCATCAACCATTTTTTACGTAGGACATATCGTATCGTATTATTCCTTTTTTCTATTTAATGAACTTCTGATATATTACAGCAGTATCGTAATGCCGTCATTTCAAGACAAGCGAAACAAGTCAATTTTATTATCACCTGGCTTAAATCGAAAGTAATCATCAACCGTCAAGTTTCAAAATGACACGTTAGAATCTTAACCGTAGCAGTCTGCCGTGGTGATATCTCAAATGGAAAGGCGTGAAATTACATGAGATATGGACGGTAAAACCAGTATCGAAGGGCATACACTGTATTCGAGACCGCCATACGTTCATAAAATGCACGCTGTAACACGTTATGCTAAACTGCAAGTTGAATAACTTATGTTCCATTCAGTAAAAATATTTTTCTACAGGAGCGTGATTAAAACCATTCACGCCTCAATTGAACTTTTATTTTCTCTTTTCGTCCTTCGCGAAGGCCACGTTTCCGCCCCGTTTTTAAAAAAGAACGAATAGACCATTACATGCTTCGCATCGTGATTCAGTCTCATTCATTCTCATGCCCGCCCCGCATTCCGCCATTCAATTCTTTTTTCCCCTTTATTTTTATAACTCGCCCCATTCGGCTTTCTTTGCATACGAACTCGTCGTTTTTGTTTGGCACTTGTATTCACGAGGGTCGAACGACTGAGGTTCTGCACGCAGCACTTGAGCCGTGGCTTTCAATTTTTATGGCGGCGCGTGTTTCGCGTTTTAGTTTTTGTGTTTATCCCATTGTTGAGTGGGACCGACGTTAAGTTTTTATCAACAGTATTCCCTTGAATAGAACGAAATTGATGATAAAAAGCATCGAAGTGTGAGATGAAGTCTATAGGAACTCAGTTTCGAGAGTATCTGTTCGTCCATTAGTTTTACTACAAGGAGAAATTCTAGGGTTCGTAATCAGTTAAGTGGCACGTGTGCATTTATACCACTGAGATATGGTCTAACTGGTCCACACTGAAAATAATTTAGACGGTCGTGAAAGGAGGGAAATTTTTTTATTATAAAATATAGCTTACATTTTTGTCATCAATTATTTTATGATTTATTTGATTATCTTATAGTTTTATGAGGGTATGATGAATATCTGCGTTTTTAAATTAATTTGTTGGAATAGTTGCAATAACTTAAGTTTCCTGACAGTAAATTCAGAATTCCTTTATGTAAGTAACTAATTCATATTTAGGTTCTGTTTCTAATAAAAAATATACAAAATAAGAGAAAATCACAGTTTTCTTAATTACGTAAATAGGATTTATTTGAATAGTTATCTTCATTAGTATGGCTGACTTTTAATGGCATTTCAAAGCATACCTGTTATGAGGTGACGAAATTGAAGACAACAGAGATTATTCCATATGCGAATGGAAGGACATGAATAAAACATTTTCCGTATCTCTACGATATAGAGAGTAAATATTGTGCTTTCAGTTACCCTATGCTTGCCATTAAATTGATGAAGGTAAAAACTAGCAGGCTTTTAACTAGCAAATTCTTATTTTGTAGGACACAAGGCGGAAAATACCACCACTCCGAAGTTTTGGAATTCACCGGAAGGAGAATCGAACCCGGCGTCTGCGTCGCGTAAACAGAAGACCGAATCCGGTGTGCCTGCCATTCGTCAATTTCGGTACGTTAAAAATTCTGAACGTGGGTTGTGACCGGAAGTTGGAATGTTAAGGGAGCGCTTTGGTATCTCTTCAGAAAAACCCCGCCTCTTATCTGGCGAGCGTCTGTCATCGGGGTAGTCAATGCTCGCGAAGGGTGGTCTTCTAAAGCGTAAGCAAGGGAGAGAAGGGGGATGAATGGGAGGGAAGGAGATTGAGGCAAAACCCGCTCGAGCCTAAACGTCGTCTTACACCTAATACAACCCAGACGCAGGCGTTAAAAGGTTTTCGGATGGATGGAATCGTTCCATTGAAATCCCCCTTGTGTTAATACTGACAGCCGACGATCGACGTAACCTTGCGATAACAGGATTCCGAGCATTCTGATGATTTTTTGTCGTACCTCAGGACTTCCGGGAAAATACTCTTTCGGTTTGTTTTCGTTGCGGCAATGAAAGATTTTTTTGCGCGAGAAATTCAGAGTAAATCCGGGCTTTCGTAAAGGATAAGTTATTTTATCCAGCGGGTAGTCTATATATCACCTGAAAATTGCTGGTATTTTTTGGAATTATCATTTTTGGATCATGCGGGCGTTGTATGTGTGTATATTACTCGAAAGGAGTGATGAAGTAGCCACATGTTATATGTTTAATTTATTTATTCTGAAATAGGGAAAAGTAGAATATTGCAATGTAATGAGATGTGTATACCATACACAAATAATATTTTCAAATTTAAGGCAGGTTTCATTAAACTCAGCCATATTAATTTCTTAAAACAAATATCACTTACTCATTCCAACACACTTAAAGCACAGTAAGTCCCCAACTTACACTGTTATTTCGTTCCGAAGGTCGCCGTGTAAGTTGAAAACCGTGAAAGTCCAACAATGCTTAACTACGATATATTTTTTGACATATACGTTCGTTTCAATGGATAGTTAAAGCTAAAATAGTAGTGCTTATTAAAACAAAATGTTAAGAAAATGAAAATATATTCAGTACAGTACAGATATAAAAATGTAATTGTAAGAAAACTTACACCCACGGGATAACAAATCTAAATGGCGAAAGCGACGCTGTCAGCTGTGCGTCAACGTAAAGTAATCCCTCGGTTTACGAGCTTAATTTTTTCCTCAAAAACTGCTCATAAGGCGAAAACTCGTAAAACGAAAATTAATTTCCCAATACAGCCCATGTTATAAATTTTACAAACAATAGTTACGTCATTAAAGTTGGGATGCCGTGACGTTCTGCGCATTCGAGAAGACTCGGGAACCGAGGAAAACCGAGAATAGGTGCCGGGAAAACGATCGGTTTGCGAGAGGAAAGAGATCATATTATAAGCGAAAATTGGCTCGTAAATTGAAAAACAGGTATTAATTTGTGCATCTAGTATAATCGAAAACCCGTAAACCGGTTGCTCGTATACAGAGGGATTACTGTACTATTGAGCGGCAGTTTAACTAACGATCGAGCGCACTGATAAGTTACGTCATGTATCCGTGTATCTACGGATCCGTGTAACTCGGGCCCGTGTAAGTTGGGGACTTACTGTATAGGAAATATTCTTGTTATAGTCAATCCTAAGTACTTCGTATTCTCTACATAACAAATTCCATAATTTTCCATTATCAGTATTATTTCATTTTCAAAATAGTTTTATTATGCTCCCTTTGAATTTTTTGTTCAAGATCATTTACACTACTTACACAAGATAAACAGAAAATTAAGTCATTGGATGCGCTTATTTATCTCATATTCTTCGTTTTATTTTGAAAATCGTAATACTCACTATAATTCTACAACAAAAAGGATTTATGTAATTTAAAAATAAAATACCTAAAAATCTGTTTTATTTTTAAGAGCGTTCGATACGTATACGTACAATCAAAAAAGAGGGTAGTGAAAAGGTATAGTGACAACTTTTAGGGAAGAGAGAATTAAATTTTTGATTCGTATAAGTTACAGCTATGATTTACTATTGTTTCCATCTCCTAATGACAAAACCTTTTATTTTGGGATATCTAATGTAGCGTTTCTTTCGTTAAATCTATATGACTGCGGTCGTAGTTAGACAGGTGAACGTGAGACCACAATTTTGCTTCGATTTTATCTAAAAAAGCTTCACAAGAATAAATGTTTCTCGGGGAAAAATATATATCTAAAAAATTATTTATAATTTTTGTGATCGTAGTAATTGAGTGACTGCAGTTCTTTGTGTTATGTACATAATCAATACAAAAATTGAAGCTGAACCTTTTGCATTTATTTTACGCCCTTTAGTAACTCTGATATTCTGTTAAATCCATTTCGCCCGTTATATTCCTAACAATCTTAGAATAGAAGAAATATCTTCCATATATTGATTTTATTTTAAAGAATCGCTTATTTTTTAATATTAATAGCAATAGCGATGGATCTCCCACGTGATCACCCATGCATCCGCAAGATTTATGATCAAAATAACATAAGTATATCCAGATGGATCGGCTTATTTGTTTTTTATTGACTTGGGGAATACACCCTATTAAGCTATCCACCCGCAACTCAATTTTAGCTGAGAGTGCTGCATACCCTGCAGGCGTCTTTATAGGCGCATTCCTAAACATGCGGATGGCAGTCTATTTATAGCAACGCTTTGGGGTCAAGTATTACGCAATTTGATACGTACGGCAATTAATTTCTCTTACGTTTTCTGGTAAAAAAAAACTGCATTTGTGCTTTAATTTGGCCATCGTTTTGCGTAAGCATATTAATACATATACTTGACTTATTATTATTAAATGTTAAATATTCCTGACTGGCTATTCTCAATAAAATTTGAATTGATTATCAATGATGCTATTGTAGTTAAGTAAAGCGAGTTCTCCTTATTTATCCTCGAATGATTATCAAATTATAAAACTATTTTCCTGGAGAAATTAATTTTGTAAAGTAAAAAATTAACTCGAAATATACAATAAATGTTTTGTATCAATCGACTACCTAGCTTTAAATAGATACCAGCGCAATGTGCAACACGGAAAAATAATTTATTTACACAAATATTTTGAAATATTACCATGTAATTGGCAAATTATATCAATATGGACAAAAATTCTTCTCCCTCGGATGAAAAACGAAAAGAATTACACACATTTGATTAATCCCACTTTTATCTCATTTAAACGAAAAGATATCATATTAGAACTTCAGAAAAGAAGTGCATTCGTAATCTGGGCGCCATTTTATACTTTTATCAAAACATGACAAGAGATAAGAGGTATATGTTGAGAATTTTAGATCAAGTGCTGCAGAAACACGTGGAGTTGTTAAGAGTTGTTGGTAATAGTTACTGAGCGACCTATAATGCTACTTTGTGATGCATGTAAGAACTTTAACATAAAAATACCATACTATTAAAAGGTCTATAACTTTTTCTAAAATAGAATTAGAGGATTGAAAGAGGATTTGGATAACATATTAAAACTGCAGGTTGTTCCATTGAAGTCCTTTAAGAATTATGCACACTTATAAATGCAGAATTTTGATCATTTTTAAACGTAATAATTTTTCTTTTGTAGCGCCCAGTTAATGTTTGCTAAAACAGGATACAAACCCAATCTTATTGATAAAAAGAGATTTTTTGAAGAAAATGGAAATTTCTGTCCACCTTCCTTAAGTTTTGTTCACCTCGTTTGCTTATTTAATATTATTAATAACTTTATATCGTAAATTTAACTTAGGTGAACTGGAAAACGACGAAAGTTTGATTCTTTTCAATGAGATCTTTAATGGCATAAAAATTCTCAAATTTCCGTTAAATATTTATATCCTATATCCGCAGATCAGGTTTAAAATCGAATTCTTTGAATAGAAGGGGAAATTCCTCGCACTTAACTGACCAGTTTACGCTTATGTCTCGCGTAGGTGGGAAAGGCGTCTCCCGCTCTAGACAAGCTTTATTGAAAGACCGTTATCCGTGCGGAAATAACTCAATCTGCAAATTCCATGGGTGTAACAGAGCTGTAACCTTACCAACGCATTCTCGAGGCTATTTCCGTTATGGTGATCTTCTACGTCTTGTAACTGACGGCCCCTTACAGGAGTATAGGCGCCTTAGGCGATCGATGGGAAGTAAACGGATTCTCCAACAGCAGCATTGTTGTGCTTGACAGTAGACAGAACGGTTCCGGTTTCGATTAAACGAACTTGTGTTGACGTCTGAGAATAGATATTGTTCCGAAGTAACCCGGGACATTTGTTTACGGTTTTTTTTTTGTTGCTGCAGTAGTTAGCATGGGACGTTCTCGTGTTTGAGTCGGATCGTATCACTGACGTAGATTTACTCTGTTATACTTTCAGTGAAACAAATATTTAGCAATATTTAAGTAAACAAAATTTAATAGACAAATGCCCTACCGAAACCTATATATTATGGTTTCATAACGATAGTATTCTTATTTATATTATAGAATTGAGTAAATTCCTTTACGCAAAATAACTCAGAAGTAGATTTATCAATCCGCATTTGCTTAATATATACGAGCGCATTGAATGCCTTAATACAAGGAAATTATAATAAATTATCAATACGGACATACAGTCATGCCCTCAGCGAGATTCGAACCCGCGAACATTACATTGGGAGCCAAAGACAGTAAAATCCTATACCGGGGAAATGTATTGTTAGAATTAAATGTGAATTATTGATATCAACGACAGTTATCACAAGCATAACGACCTACTTCACACACTTCTTAATTATTTTTATAAATTAATTGAAAAATATCCGCGCAGTCATTACGCGGGTACAGCTAGTATATATTAAATTAATCTTCAAATCTTTCGCTAAATCTATTCAAAATATTTTACAAGCTGGATTTGAAATATTATAATCTTCTTTTCATATGAGTTCTACATCTCTAACTACATCTTACCCTCCAATTTACCAAATTGGTAACTGACACCAATGCATATCTAAAAGTTATCTCTCGTAGGTTTTTCTTTTCTGTTGCCATTGCTCTTGGATCAAAACGAGCCTACAATCAATCTCACGTATTTTATCGTCACAGTCTTTTCTACCTGTGTACGTTGATGCTTTAATTAACTTTAAAAACCCCTTCTGCTACATTTATCCAGAAGCCTTTACCTTGAGTTCAGTTCTTGGTCCTCCAGTGATAACCAGTTCAAATCCCTCAATAACTATGTGACACTTTCCTTTTGTTTCTAATTTTTTTACGAATCTGGCTGCTCTGCTCTCTAGTTACATGAGCGAGTTTCGCAATCTTGCAAAACTGCGATTATCTTTGTCACTGATAAAGAATAGCACGATGTTCATGGAATAATTTTACGAGATAAGACATTCAAAGAGTTCGAGTTCGAAAATACTACGTATTTAGAAATCATGAGCGTATTTTATTTTTAAAACAACACGAGTATTTTAAAATTTATTTCCCACGTTATCATTTATAGCGAAAACTTATCAGTTACAAGAATTTTTTAAAGCACTTTATGTATCTCACAGAAACTTATCTGTGAATACGTAATTTGAAACTTCAAGAAATTCTAAGTTCTTGACTTTTGAAAGCGATAAGTCTTGAAATATGTTTTCCGCCGCAGTCTAAGGTATGTTTGGAGCATTCTTGTCGTTGGACAAAATTTTATTGTTTCTTGTGTCTCTTGTTTTCCTAGCTTTCATTTGTGAGGAACGTTGTTGTGGTCCTTTGTGGAGAAAAGACACTATCATAATAGGTTGTTCAGTTAAAACTATCCTGTCCCATGCGGTTTCACTTTTGGAAAACATCTTTTGGATTGGTTTATGATTATTGGCTTTATTTTAGCATTAGCTTTTAAATATAATTTTTATATGGGTAATCAATTCCAACAGCACCATCAAAAATGAAGCCTAATATTGACGACATATGTCGGAATACAGAGAGTCAAATGTACCCACGGTCATTTCATTAGTGAGAGATTGTGATGTTTGTGTTTTACAGTAGCCTATACGTATTAAATTATGGCAGAATTGTATTATCATTAAATTAATTCGACGATTTTGTGCAGAGCGCATCCACAAAAGTTGAGGAAAATTCAAATCTAGAAAAATTTAATTTATTGATTATAATCAAATTCATTCATTTAACCACTAAGTGACTAAGTGATGGATGTAATTAGGAATGTGAGAGGAAACTCTTGAAGAACTACACTGGCCATTATGATCCCATGATAATTATTGGTTTAAATTAGAGAAATTGAAAAATAAATTTTAATCTTAGTAAAAAGTTCTTGACTAACACAAGTTTTTTTAAATCATTAATACGTTGAAATTTTAAATTACATCTTTAACAGCTTTTTCGCCGTTTATATTACAGTCTGAAAAAACAATCATTTTTATGACTTTATGAGTGAGAAATTATTACTCGCATTAATCTCGACTATCCTAGTTTTAAAATGGATAAAAGTTGTTTTCCTGAAAAAAAATGAAAAGTATGAAAAATGAATCGGTTTACTTCGACCATAAGAAAGTCTTTGTGGAAGATCTTTTGCATGACTCTTAAGTCCCGAACGCATCTGTAAGAATCGTAAAAAAAAACTTCGCTCTTCCAACTTTCTCCGAGCGGGCATTTTCTCCCCGTCTCCAACGCTTTGTAACATCCGATGATGGATTTATTCTTCCGATGCTCTCAGGAGCTTAGCTGATGGGACATACAAATCGCGAGTAATTCGTTGGAATATTTTCCTCTTTTTTTGTAAGTGACACCCGCTTCCATACCTGCCTTTTCCCTGTTTGTTGAGTTCTTTCCACTCTTTATCTCTTCCTTCTCGTTCTCCCCATCCTCTCCCTCTCTCCTCTTTGCCCTTATCCGCGTCTCGGAACGGCTCGACCTTGGACCGCCTGTCCCGGCTTCGAGGCCGTTAGCATCAGGGCAACGGCCAGTTAGTCCGCCCCTTACTTAGTCCCAAATGCATTCCTACTCCTAATGCGGAACTCGAAGCAGAATCTTTTACCTCCCCTTCATTTGATACTCTCGCGCGCTACCATTCCATCTCTTTCTTCCAAACGAATCCATCCGAAGAATCTCCCCCTCTCTCCACGCGAACCAAGCCCGCTCCTACCACGACACCTTGGTCTACCTCTCCCACGAACGGTATCGTGCTACGTACAGTGTGAGCAAATAAAAAATAAAAAGGAACATACCGAGATACGCTCTCTCCGATAAGAAATTGAATGATATTTTTATTCATCATTCATAGCAAATTTCACAATAGTTTCGTCATGAAGGAAAGCAGCGAAGCAAAAAAATATGTCATAAGTATATTTCCGTTTTACTCTATAAACGTGCTGATAAAAGAACTTCTGCGTTGCTAATTTTAATTGTTCGCCCTTTTCAAATTGCGTTAGTTTCTATTCCATTACAAAGACACAGCAAATTAAAGCCACAGAAAAAAACTGGCACATTTATCCCGCTGTGGCTATTTTTTTTCTAGATAAATATCAATAAATCACTAGATACACACAAAAAATGAAACAGAATTCCTCTATAAACTTAGATAAATATCACTTACCTTATTTAAGTTTCTGTTTGGAACAGGCAGAAAACGTTCCTAAAGTATTTCGGAAAAATAAGTATAAGCAATTATATCTTCAATGACTTTAAGTAATGAACTCTGGGAAAACTATCATAGTTGATTGAAAGGGCAATTCTACTTATCATAAATCTAATGAACTCTCTCAAAGGCTTAAAAGGATGAAAAATGTCGTTATGACTACTTTCCTTTAAAGGATTAAAGCTATCTCGTAATACTCTTTGAGCAGTCATTAATCATATTATCTTGAATTCGTTTAATTACACCATATATCTTACCGAGAATTGTTTCAAATACCGAGGCCCCATAACCTAGACATGTGATCAGTATTGAGAATGACTTCGCGAAAACTATTATGCGATTCTACATCCGATGTTCACACTGAATTCCTTTCCTGGATTTGCGATCGTACGATTCCTCTACTCTGAGATATTTTGTAATACAGATAAACCGTGACTAATATTAAAAGGAATTTATAATTTTGTACTTCTATTAATAAGAATAGATAAGTTTTATCAATCTGTATTCTTTATAAAAAGTTTCTTATGGTTTAGTGTTCATGATGTTAGCGATTTCTCAACGTTATAGACGAGTTGACTCCAATTACTTCTTTTTTTACTTTATTACCTAGTCCCAAATAGCAAAGTTTAATGAATCTTAAGGAAAAGCAACTATTATTAAAATAAAATGATAATGAGATTATTTCGCCATTTCAAGCTTAATTTCATTATTTATTCTAACTTAATTTGCTCCTGTCTTATTATCTGTTTGAAATCTATTAAGTAAACATAGCAGACCGCATCGATTTCCCTCCATTATGAATGTGTGTAAATATCTTAATGAGAGATGGGTGAATATATGTGTATGCTATATGAGTTCATCAATTCTTCTTATCAGTGACACTAATAGACTTCTGCTCTTAACAAAAAAAAATACGGAATCATTCGCTGTAGCGCACGCCTTGCCTTTCGCGCCAATGCGATTCGCGTTAAAAAAACGAATACCCGTTTCCCGGATTCTTTCCAGTTCCGTTTTGTTCTTACCTCCACCTTCCTCTCTTTCCCGTTCAAACTGTCTCTCCATCAATCCGAATTCGCCTCTTTTCGAAAGCCCGTCAAGCCTCCAACCTTCGCTTCTCGACGCACGCGCACTGGAGTCCGACTTCAGGTTTCAACACGCGCCCCCAAAGTGCGTATAAATGACCGTGCATCATCACGTTCGGACCAAGTAGCACCGATGAACGAGGAGGGTGAGGAAAGAGAGAAAAGAAATCCCGCTGGGGGGGGATTGAGGAATGGTTTTAGAGGGCTGGGGTGGAGGTAGTTGATGGCTGGAGGGAGGTAAAAAAAAGGGGGGGGGGAGGATGCGGGCGGAGGGAAGCTCACAGAACCAGTTGCCCCTCGACTCCATGGAGGAGGAGGTTGTTACTTGGCCAACAGGTGCAATTTTACGAACAACCGTAAAGGAACGATCCTCCTCTCCTTATCCAACCCTACCGCCCTTTACCTCTTATCCGGCATACCTTCTCGGACATACTTAAGTTTTTCTTTTATTTATATTTATGCTATATAGTAAAAATACCCCCCTGCGTTTACCCCGACTCAGTTACGAACACGAAATACTGTCGAATCGCTTACAAGGGCGGCATTATAAATATCTTACGCCCCCCCCCTTTTTCTGTCAGCCTAAAAAATATATTATTCCGCGATTTAAGGTACATGCGCTTATATAATTTTTTTTATACGGTAGCTCAAGCAGGATGATCCAGTGTCTGGCTCGATCGTATGATATCCGGGCTACGTAATTGTAGTAATGCCTCCATCAATCTTGAAATTCACGCGAAATGAATGCGGCCTATAGATAATTTTAGATGCGTCGATAAGTATATCACGACAGACCGTCAGATAATGGATTAAATGCCTCCACATGTTATTCCATATCAAAGGAAAGTCTCAGAGTAGCACATGGATGTTTATTTATCGTAGCGCCAGCGTCATTTTTAAAATTCAAATACATGACATGACCGATAAATTTCATATTTGACACAGTTCGATTAAATAGTAAATGATAGTTTTAATGGCTGAAAAAAATCTTACCTTATGCTTAAAATCTTACAATACCGTTGAAAGTAAGACTGCGTTAGCAAGTTTTACACACACGTATATAAAATAAGGGTGGATCTAGAAACTTCCCAACGGAGGGGGAGGGGAAATTACTGACTATTTTTCCATGAGGGCGGGGGATATTTTTAATTTATACACTAAATCTTTCTCAATTTTTTATTAATAAACCATGGAACACGATAGAATAATGGAATGATAATTATCACAGTGAAGCTTATTGGAGAAAACCTTCTGCAGCATGACAACTTTCTCGGCTTCCCCTTTTGCTATCCCTAAAGAATATCCAAGGGGCGATCGCCCCCCCTCCCCCTCCCTCCTTGGATCCGCCACTGATATGAAGCTTACAATAGCATGCGACCTTGAGTAAGTCAGATTAACATAGTATCAATCAGTTAGCTGCCACCTAAATGTTCATTTTAATAAACTTAACTCAGTCGTTTTATGGCTGCGGAAGTTACCGTTATTTTTATAAGTAATAAACTGAGTAATTTACAGGTGAGTTTAACAATTTATAACAATCGCAGAAAATAAGACCTCTAGGTGGTTTCGTCGTATTTTGAAAACGGATTTATCAACGAATGCTGTGGAAACTTTCCGTAATTCAACTGTTTATCAGATATCAACAAACTGGTTATGTCCAATCCTTCTAGATCGTAGTGGAATCTTACGCGACTCAGCGTCTACGCTTTATCTAATCCTTGGACCGACGAAAGAGATATCGGAGACAGCCCATAAACTTAAATAGATTGTTCCATCGTTGTCAAGAAAATCTGTCGCACCTAGATAAGGAGAACAGTTGATACGTCTCTTCCGTGATGCATTGACCTTCTTTAACTGAACTCATCATAGTCTAAGATAAGTTAAGCAACTTAATTCTCCAAATGCAAAAAATATCTAACTCTGTTACCACTCGGAAATTCGATCCTACTTGACCTCTGCGGTGACTCTTCCATGCCATCTTCCAATGTGTATAAATTGTTTAAATTTCATGAAATGTAGTTCTGGAATATTCACCTAATTTTACGCGAACAACGCCATCTTTTTTATCCCCTATTATACTAACTTGATGTGGTTGATGCAATAAAATTCAAACGACTTTTTTTACCAGACACTTTTTGAATAAATGTATGTTTATATGTACACCAAACTACACGGTGTGAGGTAAGAAGAGGGTTTTATGTGCGAGAGGCCATCTTCTACATTAAAACACAGTTTAAAATTTAAAAAAATATTTTCAATTTTTTCGTAGTTAGGAGATTTCCACGAAACCAAAATTTTTAATAGTTGTAAAACTTTATTATTTTATCATTCTTCGAGAGTTGGCGTTTTAATGGTTATCCTTGTGGTTTCAACGTTCATAATTGCATATCGACTGAAATTTTCAAATACATAGATTACTAAATCGCATGCCGTGAAATTTTTATCGGCATTAATTAAACTTGGTGTTTCGCCACACACGTTTGGAGTATTCCTACACTTGGCTTGAAAACCGATTGACCGGTATTCAACAAGACGAAAGATTTTTATGACTAACCTACTAGAAATTCAATATCAATTATTCCTTGTAGATCCCATTAAAATAATGCGGACATAAGTTGACATTATAAATCGACGACTTGTGTGTCTGAAGATAACGGCATTTTCTTGCACCAATAACCTACATTATAATTCAATTTGTTTCTTTGCAACGGAACTCACATAATAAACACGGTTCCAATGAAAGCATACAGGATATACCAATGCCCCCTGCCTGCTCATGTAAGCGATGACCTATAACCGCGAATGTAAGTTCCTACGCCATCTTTCCATATGGAACCGTATAACGGTCTCCAGAAGTTGAAATTTCATTAACATCGTCCCGAATATGAGTTTAAGGTGATGTAATAAACAAAATGTACGTATTCTCCTTTGTGTTTAATTCGTTACCATTTTTTAGATTTATGTTGAAATAATTTTCAAGGGAAGAATGCTTCCACTTTTGAGATATGCTCAATCGTATGACCCACTTACCGGTTGATATTTAGGTTACCGAGTTCATACATTTCTGAGAAAAAATTCCGGACGAATTGATGTAATTAAAATTATGTGGTCGATTAAATTCCGGAAAGTTTGCTTTCGAAGGGAAAGGTGAATAGTTTCGCGTTTCTTTTGGAATAAATGATTTGACCGTTGGATATCGGAGAGCGGAACAAGGCATTGACGAAAATTGATTAGCGTTAGCTTAGTTGTTTACGCAAATTATAAAACTCAAATTTTATCTCACCTTCACTTAGTTCTTTCTGATTGCGAGGGATAATATCTTCCCAAACCCTGCAACTATTGTTATGACTATGTTGCTTTGGTACAAATTTATAATAATTTTAGTTGTGGTGAATCTACCGGTTTTTAAACAAAGTCACATCTATTAAGGACAACTTATCGAAAAAACGTTTCTACTAAAAGGTTTTTCATTCAAACCTCGCAATCTTCGAGAAGAATTTTAGAATAAAGATAAAAGGATTCTAATTTTAGAATTATCTTTATCGATCATAGCAATGTAAATTTCTGTAAGATTTTAATGTTGACGAAAGTGGAAAAGTTTCCGATTATCTTTGTGAATTCAACTGTGCAATGCATTTGAAGTTTCTCGGCCACTTTTCGTTTGTACTGCGAAATTTGTATAGTGATGTATACGTATAAGTATAATTTCTTCAGCCAATTTTGCGAATTTTACGAGGATAATTTTCAAATTTAAATTACAGTAATTCCAAATTCTCGATATTTTTCAAACGGCAATCAGAGAGAAAGTGCACTTATTTCTGCTGTCTTTTAAGTAGGTCATATGACTGAGTTTTCTTACTGATCCTTTGAAAAATATGGTTAAAATTATTTAAACAACTAATGATCACAAAACGGCGTTTTTTTAATTATACGTAATTTAGCCAGAGACTGTCCCACACACGCTTCACCGAATTTGGTTTACGCAATTACGTTCATTCTTATCAATTTCTAATCATTTTTTTTGCAATCACCTCCGAATATATCTTTAAAAATACAAACGAGAGAAAAGACGCGATGAAAGGTATCGGGAAACTCGATCTATACGTAGATAGTAAAACATAACAACCGAAGATTCTTCCCGAAAGTTGTTTTTTGTGTTAGAATTCATAATTCCAATAAACTGTTTGCACCTATTAAGTGTCACTTAGAAAGAATCGAATTCTTCGTCGCGAAATATTTAACACGCAGCACTCGAAGAACAAATCTTAATCCTAAGCGTATAGAAACTAGGACCTTGAAGCCAAATATACATGGAGATTCGATTTCTAAATATCTCCGTGTAAGTGCAAGTTTCTCTCGCCTGAATCTTAAATCCTTCTCACCTTTCTTTTCCTCACTAAGGTCGACAAAATCTTAATCACGTAGACCGGGTTCAAAAAAGTTGGTTGCCAAATCCTTTGCTTGAAGGACTGGTGAGTGAATACCTAATGTAAATCCGACTTTGCTTTACCTGAATTCTAATCAACTCGATGATGACTCAAATGCGTGATTATTCGATTGTTCTAGCTCAACGGCTATATATTTTAGTACGGAAAAATTGAAGGTGGCGGGCGGGTGACTTGTGAAGATAAAAAAGCGTTCCTCAAACATTGGCGTAGCGGGTGTGATCCGATACCGTGACACAATGATCTACATTTCTGTTGGCAATCTATTATCTAATATCACCGCCATTTAAAGCCCGTCAATTCTTATTTTCCGAATAGGTTGCGCTAAATTTTGCTTTTTATGTCGACCAGACTTAAAAATCCATATTTCCTAAAACATTTTCAAACGCGCCGAGACTAAAGCGAATGAATCGAAAACTTTGACCGTATCGTCCTTAATTTAACGATGATTAGGTTTTTCGATGTTCTCTCTACACTTTCGGATTGGGAAAAAATGAATTTCCCCGGAAACAGTACATTTTAGAAAGACTGCATCGAAACGGTTCCACTCACCTGATGAGTCGGCTCTCCGGTCAGATTCTTTCCCCGGCGATTGTGGGCGCCTCTTCCCGGCGCCTAACGCGTCCGTTACTCGCAGAGGGAAAACACCAGACCACACGCAAGAAAGATCGTCGCCGTAGTCAAAAAATTTCACACCATCAAACCCTCCGTAGGGTGAATCGGGAGAGGGATTCCGTCTGCAGGTAGACCGCCGTCAGAAGATTCCGTCCTCGGCCCACGCGCAAAGTGCTCCCCGCACGGCAAAATCATCGAACTCCGAGAGGGAGCGCAATGCGGACTATTTCCTCAATTCCTGCATAGCGTTCGGTGTCGGAAATTATCGTATTGTCGTCCCGCAAAACGGTTCCACACGAACAGGCTATTCCTCAAAGCAGTTTTCGGTGTTCCTCATTGTCCGGCAAAACTCCTAGGGCACCCTTAAGATTTGTTTCCGGGAAACAGATGAATGGGAGCTTCCTCCGGCAATAGGAGCACAGGAGGTTAGTTTTAAGGAGGGATGTACGGGATTTATGATGCCGGGACGTTTTTTTGAACAGGAGTTTCACGAATATTGGACTCGGCGGTAGGTCACCGAAGAAAAGTCCCAAAAGAGGATTTCCTGTGTTCGGTTCGTGTTGAACGAATCGATTCACTCTTATTTCGTAGATGTCGATTCTTTTAAAGGTTTTAAATTTCTCGAATTGCAGCAGAATTCAGTATGACGCTTCAAATGCAATAACTGGTTGCTGACACAATTCTGGCGTAATTACGGTTCATTGTTACATAATCTTCTCCCACTTCCAAAAAAGAATCTCTACTCGATTTTCAGAATCTCTTTAAAATTTACTGTATTGCATAATTTATTCAAGAATTCTCTATAATATTGGTTAAATTAGGTTTAATTAATAAAGAGGTCACGAGGTCACATATAAGAACCATGTGCTATTTGCGGTTTTCTTATTCACGGTGTATAATCAACTTTGATGAGATTTTCGAAAAATTTTTATTTAAATCCTAATATTCTTTTGATTTTCACTCAAGGATATAAGTCGTACGAACTCTAGCGAAGTCCCAATTTCTAAGCCGGTTACTACCTAAATTTCCGCCAACCTAAAGTTTCTCTAACTCTATTCTGTCCTTGAATTACGTTCACACATACTGGAAACTGTTTTCTTCGCGAACATCGGTAGATTTCTCTTCTTAAACGTCTGATTCTTGTTAACTCTCCTGAAGCGCTCTTTCGTAAAAATCCACGTCAAACTGGGACGTTAGAAGACACGTCTATAACGCATTCCACACTGAGGAGTGACGGGCAGAGTAAGTCAATTATTCGTGGGGAGACGATAAGGTGGGTCTTTCGGGGTGCAGGGAAATTTGTCGTGGTTTCCCACTTCCCTCACTGAATCGTTACACCCTCCCCCCTGAAGGGCGGTTATTAAATTCAACACCCCTTCAAGAAAATAAAGATAACTTCATCACAGAAAAGGGGAAAAAACCACATTCGTCCACTCAGGTTCCTCGGCATCTCACACAAGTTAGCAAGAGGTCGTGCATGTATGATAGAAAATATCGTCCACTGAAAGGGTTTTTCACAAAACACGTTACACGGGGGAAAAACCCTTTCTAGAAAGGTGTCTCCGGGGAGTTGGGAAAGTACGAAGGGGTGAAAATACCTTCACACCGCGAAGGCAGAGAACGGACTGACAGAACAGAAGGACCCAGAGCTGGCGGGAGGTCCGGCGTACGTTGGAGGGGGTGGAGGGAGGGTTGATGGTGGAGGGAGAGAAGGGGGTGGAGGCTGCGGTGGTCGGGGAAGAGAGAGAGAGGCTTCGGGTGCGTCTAAGAGGACGCATCGTCTCAACCACGCCTTCTGCCTTCATGCTATCCTCGGCACCTTTCGCGTCGACGGACCCACGTGACTCTCCCGCACGCGTCCTATTGGTCGAAAAGTCGGACGGAGGTTCCCGCACCCCGGCAGATGCCGCACCTTTTTACGCACCTTCGAAAGTGAACGCAGGGGTTCGCTTTTGTTTACCGATGAAGAGTGGGAGATACATATTACGCGCGTGGCTATCGTTTTGGGTGCGTTGCCACCGATATGATAGTGACATGTGAGGGTCGAAATTAGCTGTTACATTTCTCTGCATCCGTATGCAAAATGTTAAAATGCAATTGAATTAGTTGACTACAAGGGCAAAAGAGATTGGTCCTATTTGTGCTGACAAAAACCCTTCATATTTTTCATTATCGTGAAACAGAAGTTGTTATACTTTTAAATTATCCTAAAATAATAGTAATAAAATGTCTTTATACTAGGTCAGATTGCGACTTTTGAGTCACTTGCGTCGCCTCACCTAGAATGACTTATACAAGCATCCTTCCCCACGTTAGGATACGAACCGGTGACCTGGGCAGTCACCCTATATAACCATTCACCAAATAAATGATAGAGCCATAATTAACGAACGTCATTCTCAAATATAAATTGGTTTACTCCACTGTTTAACTTTGTACAAAATTTTGATATTATGATACATTTTTATTACATCGATTTAAAAGTAAAATGTCTTAAATGATCTATCAGAATTATTTCTAATGAAACAATAAAATCGAATTGTTCTCAATAACGTAGGAATCAATAGATTTATTTTGTCACTCGTGTTCTTAGAGGAGTCACCAAGCTCAGACATAGCTAGAATTGCAAAAACTAGTTTATCGAAAACAGGTAATATGCGACTGCGAATATTTAATCATTGTCTTTAATTTATCCTGCCAGCAGACTTTTATTGTTGACACACGAATTAGGTATTTGGAATTACAAATATGATTATAATTAGATTTGATTTAAATAGTAGTATACTGATCCTACTAGTCGCGAAAACTTATTTCGTTTCATAAAAATAAATGAAAATGCGTCGCACGAGCTGCTTCGAAAATACCAGGTGTGTGCAACATGTTATTATATGTGTATACGCAATCTGTTTGAGTACTTGAAAAATGGTTTATGTCTCATAAATTATACAAAATCAACGCCGTACTTAAAGAAAGTTGAATTTTTTTTATATAAAAGCTGATTGTAGGTTGGGGCTGTAATATTGATCGCACTAATTAACTTGTAATAACGTACACTAATGCTTTTTAAGTATTTCAGTTATATTTTTCACTGCGCATTTTATTTTATCTAGCGTACACTTTCAGAATTCTTGTAATCATTCTACTTCGCATTAACACTAATTCTCGATGTAACTTCCAAAGTGGCAGTATTTACTTTGATAAAAAACAACTACGATCCTAGTATTCAATTATTTCAGATCTGCTCATTTTAGATGTATTCTACTTGAAATTTCACTTCCTTAATCAGCTTCAGTGATATGTTATTAGATTAATTATCTCTTCATACTATTTAAAAGTCCTATCCTATGGATTTGAGTCTCCTCAGATTCTATTTTACCAAGAAATTGATTTAGAACCCTAATCTTCAAGCGAGAAATTGTAAAACCGAAGCGTAGTTATAGTACACCTTAAAGTTTTTTGTGTTTAATTTTCCATTGGGAACTTGAGATTTCATTTTGGTATCAACGATAATGATGAGTACTGACATTCTTTTACCAGTGAAGCCTTTCTATGATGACGATGGAACTAGATATTGGCCAATATATTTTTTTATAATTTTCCTTATTTAAAAATAATTATTCAGCGTGACATGAATAATTAAAGTTAGCCTTGAGTCACTAATAACCTACTTAAATTAAATATCCATTAGTATTATCGATTAATTGGCTATGCCACTAATTCAGTGCTGTATTGAGTCGAGCATAAAAATTCGAAGGCATTTGGTAAATTACTTCCATATACACGTACATATATATATATATATATATATACACACACGAAAAAATCGATATTTCATGCCAAAAAACAACTCCCAAAGTAACGACATATTGCACTGATATTATTTATTTATTACTGAAATTTATATTAACGAAAAGCGCCTATTTAACGGATTAGTCTGCTTGAATTTCACTATGGATAGAGAGAATACTTTGTTCTTATTTTATTGAAACATTATGTTTGAGAATATTTTTAAAATGCAGTTACATCTCATAATCAAGGTTGTCACTTTATAAAATATTAAAAATCATTCTTTCGATCGAAAAAAACAAGTTTTAAAACATATCTTCAAAGCAAGCTGAAGATCAAAACAAAATAATTATCTTTGGATATTGAAATAAATATAGGATGACTTTTTTATAGATTAGAGATATTAAGTCTTAAACGATCATTACACGCTCGTAATTCATGCTACACGGAAAGCGTACGCTTTATTAGTTTCTTGTTATATTGTTTTTTATTAAATATTCTTTTAAGGTCAATATTCAAAACTGTGATTCATAAATATGTTAAATGATAATGATTATAATCTTGAGAGAGCCGTCATAAATCAAATTTTACTTTACGAAAATCCTACTAACTATATTAACCAGATATAAAAATGTATTTCATTCCTAGCATGTCAGGAAATTTTTTAAGTATATTTTGTTTCTTTAAATTCATATTTATTTAAATTACTAAACAGATGACAGATGACAGATGAACTTTATAATGGAACAATTTTAAATAAATTTGATGAAATTATGCTATTTTTATAAAAGCATAAATTTTAACTTAAGTTGATTATTTCTAGGTTAAGTGAGCGACGGCAAAAGTAAGACAGCGAATTAAATTCAAGTGGAATTTGTTTTAAGCGTCGATATCTAAAATTAAAACCACCAAATTTTAATATAATGCGCTCGCTGTAACAATGTCATAATTGCTTATTAAAAGTACCGAAGAGACATATCAGTTAGGGCAAAAACATGCTTTGATTAAGAATTTTTTAAAACGCTTACACTAAACATATTTGAACGGAGGTATTCCGGGCGGAATAACGGAGACAATTATTGCGAAGGAAACGCGGGAAGCAGACCGAACGAGTTCCACCTGTATCCTGTAGGTAGAGCCATCATCCTCGTGCTAGTTTCCGAAATTTTGATGTTAACGGCGCGTTGTTTAGAAATTTCGCTTTTCGATGCCAGTCCACTGTTGTTATGTAATTCGTATACGCAAAAGATTTATATTTCGTAACTTAAGCGTGCGTATTTACCACAAAGGTTCGAATCGATAACGAATATTGGTTTTGAGTAGGCGTTATTGAGTGTGAAGTGTATGAGAGAGATAAGAACTGCTGAAAGACCGCAGATAATTGAAGTAATATATTATTTATATATATATATATATGCCTTAATTGGTAAATTCTTGTCGATTCAGGACGTAATTATGTGCAATAAATCATTTAATGCCCTTAATGTTACTAAAGAAACTTCAAATGAAGGTAATGTTGACTGAAAGAATATCTTTGCCCTTTTATGCCACTTCTAAAAAATGGCAACGAAATACACTTAAAGTGAATAGTTTCTCATAAGTGGGATAAGCATCGAATGGCAATCGCGGAGTTTTTAATTTTCCTTTCTAAACCTACTTTCGCTACCTGTTATTGCCGCCTCAAGGCGTTTAAAACGATTCGAATCATTATAATAATTTATGCTCGAATTGATTGGGATCATTTCATTTTGTATTCTTTTCTACCGTGAAAAACATTTGGTTTCGTGATGCATTTTATTTATTTGCTGCATAATAATATTTCTGATATAATTTCAGTTGTTCATCTCATACGATCATCTTTTAATTTGGAAGAGAAAATCATGCATTTTCTCTTTTGTACCGCGCGCTCTTCGATTTTTTTTAGTTATATAACCTCGTATTTAATTCTCATCCCAGGCATTCTCGGTACCTTTCCTCGAGTTCGCTATCTATTGACTTATAGGCTACGGGATTCTTTGGGTCAGCATTTGTTGCTTTTATAGAGCATTTCCCTACTCTCCATTGCTTTCTGTCCACTTGTCGCGCAATTTATATAAGACCGAATACTTTTGTTTAACCTTCGTCATGACGTCAGCTAAAAAATTCGTGGAAAATTGTTTACTTGCCACATCCTCACTAAATCTGTAACATCTCACAAAGACACCACCGACTGTGTTTTTGCCTGTGTGACAGAGTGAGAAAATATCTTTGCTACAACGCTGTCCTTTTCAAGTGTGGTCGTTCAATTAGACGATTCGCACAAATTTCTGAGGAAGGACGACCAGCACAGAGGAATGATGGACCAGGAATGTGCTTTTTGTTCCCGAAAATAAATGGATGGCCGGAACCTGTTGAGCATTGTGCTCAAAATATATTTGAGGAGAGCATACAGTTAATACATGCGTAGGCTATTTCGAAATCAAAGATGAGAAAGAGGAATATGATGAAGGCTATGTCCACTCAAATTTAAGTTATTTATTTTTACTTCTCAATTTGTATAGTTGATGATCAATTTTTATTTACGGCTTACTTCAGTTTAACGTACAACAGCAGCATTCTGTTCCTTTTAAGGCTTTTTTTCCATTTATCCACAGATTAAAGGCAGCTATTAACAACAAATGACGGTATTGAAGAAATTTGTTTAAAATTAAAGAAAAAATAAAAAACCATTGGTAATTTGGATATTTTGTCTGATTTACAACGTGGTCAGAATGGCGGCGCGCGACCTCTTACGTTAAAAAATGCCGTGCGACCTATTAAGCGTTAATTTATTCTCTTTAAAATATGATAGGCGTTAAGTGTTTTAGCAGCCAAGGACAAAAGAAACTCAAAACCGTCGTAATATTCTTATAAACATAATTCACTTACATAGTACGATCTTTATGGTGATCCCTTCAAGTTAAATGTTACGGAATGTCCATAAATGTATTTTTTTAAAGAATTTTCGATTCACTATTTATTTTATGAAGTTTTAAAGGAATGTTATTCCCTGCAATATTTTCTCGCTTTGCCTTATAGTGATTGGAATGAGTCATCAATCGGAAGTATTAATGGAATCTTAGTGACTTTGTTGAAGTCCATTCGTAAAGACAGATACTTAATAAAAAGGAACACCACCTACTTCCCCTCGAAAGATAAGCTTTTCTGATGCCGTTGACCTTCTTCTGTTGTTTAAGGACTTTTTAAGCGCCAAAAATCTCGGATCATTTCGCGTGCATGTGCGAACACTCTCGTATAATGTAGCCGTTGTTAATTGATTAACTGTCGCCTTGTTTTACAATAATTTGCGCGTACGTGCAAATTTCTCGACTTCTTTGTCTATATCCTCCTTAGACGTCAAGAACAACCGCTTTAATCATGCTTTCATCTCTGCCGCTCTAATTTTAGCTCAACCTTCATTTGTTACGTCGTATTCACAAGCTATATAAACATTTTAACTCATGGCTGAAAAAATTAAAAATTCCACGACACTTTTGCGTCGATTGCTATTTTCAAATGAACACGTTTCTTATCTTGGCGTTAGAGATTATATCGCTGTTCTCCGGTATCGGCATCTACAACAGTGGAATGCAACGCCCCTACAAATTTACTACGTAATCGCTGTCATATTGGACGTTTTTGTCGTAGTTCACGCAGCATGCATATTTATGATTAATTTATCCGTAATCAATCCGTCGAAAGACGATTCTGCGGTGATACAATAACTTAGTAGTTTGCTTTAATGAATTATGTAAAATGTGAGCAACTTTTTAGTTTGTTTGTGTTTGATAGACTAATTTTCTGTGACGCAATGAGGAAAAAGTAAAGACATACGAAACTAAAGGCCGTTAAAAGGCCATATTCATTTTTTGTTTCTTAACCGTTTTAGATATTATCATCCTAGGAAATCGATGGCTGATGTGCGAATGTTCTTGATACAAATATTCTAAGGATTCGAAAATAACATTGAATGTGGGATTCATCTCGTATATAGTCAATTTTTTGTGGGTAGTAGCACAAATGTTATAACTCTACCATAATAGCTGAAATTTATTTTAAATGTTATTGAGATTCTTTTATAATGTGTTGTTATTAAAAGGTGTATCCTTCAACTGAAGGATCAAAGGAAGGAAAGTCTGTTACCTGGAGAGATTTTTATTTAAATTTAATTGCACTCAAATAAAGGGCGAATAAATTTTATTCAATGATTAACATTCATCATTCGCATTTCTGCGGAATCTCTCGAAATTATTTTATTTAGTGGAAATTTAAAGCGCTTCTCAAAATCGTTCATTTTAAATATTATCTGAATATAAAGTTATCAGTATATTTTAAAAGAATTTTCATTGTAAAGTTTTGTCTCTCACCTATAATTGTTATTCAATTTCACTAATTTCACCCTAGGTACGCACGTGTTTGTTCTGGCCGCATTATCAGACTTTATACAAGCCCAGTTACATCAGACGAAATGTATTTCATCTTAGTCTTGAGTTTTAAAAAGTTTTTCAGGTGTAGGTGCCTTTCCTTATCAAACTCATCAAACGAAAATACAAAAAATTTGATGGGATGATTAAAATTAGCATTTAAAGGAAAACTTTAATATCTATGACTACAAATACTATCTTACTGATGCTTCTTTCAGATCAGGTTTAGCTAATTCTCAGCTTAAAAAAAACTAAAAATGTCCCTTTAAAAACATCATATTCTCAAATAATACGTAATAATATGACTTGCTGTGGGCTCAAAACCGGATTTCCCTCAAGCCGTGGAAATTTCTTTGGCAGTGACTTAGTAAGACCGTCATAAATTGTCTAGTTCGTTTTAGCTCCTCCATGTCGCGTTACGATATATGTTGGCAGTTTTACACCTTGAATATCACTTCAAAGAGGCACCGCAAAATGCTTTCTATCGAATCGTCGACATCAGAATCCATCTAAGGTGCTGAAAGCAAGCTAGACCAGCCATTACTATTTTGTTACATTTAATAAAATCATTATAAAAGCACAGTTGATATTTTATTGTCTTTATCTGCTTAGGAATTGGCGAAACACTTTGCTAAGGTGATAAGCGCAGAGCATACTTTTGAAAAATGTGTCCGACTCGATAAAACCGAAAGGCTTTGAAAAATTTTCAAAACTTACATTTATCTTCACCGTACTAAGCTGGCGTGTTTATGTCAGCGTAATCAATCTTTGGCGTAAACAAACTCAGCAATGCTATCTCGCTTACGTTGAATATACACAGGTACTTCACAAGTTGTCATCAAGATTTATGTATCGTTCATATGATAAACTTCACATTTTCACACGTATCATTTGCCATATTCCTTTGCGTTGAAAAAAACGATAACAAGCGTAGCAGCAATTAGACAAGTTCGTGATTACTAGTGCGGGAGGAGACGCGTAAATCAAGTCTTAATCACCATGCCCGGTTAGTTTTGCAAAAAGAACAGCTATTATATCACAAAATTATTGCACAACTTGATTTTATCCCATAAGTATTAAATCTATTTTAAATGAATTTCTCCTATAAAGTATGTACTTGGGATTGAATTTTAAAAATTCTGATATGGGTGTGCTTCAAATTTTTATTAAATTTGCCCTATCTTTTACTATGGCAATATATTTTCTTAAGTTTTAGAAATAAATAATAAATATTATTTCTTTCGTTAAAAAAACATTATGCACGAACATTTCCTTACGAAGAGTTTAAGGAATAAGTTCTTGTGCTGATTGATATTTATTACATAAATATTTATAAAAAATTTCAAAGCATGAATGAGAGAATGGAAAAAGTAAGAAAACCATGTATTTGGGGCCAAAAATAAAACGAGGACGCGAGATGTAACAGGAAGCACTAAATTCTCCTTTTCCAGGAAGACATATGTACCCAACCAAGAAAGATCCTGAAATGACCACTACTCCATAAAATTCCTACCAATGGTAAAGGTGGAGGTAAACCTTAATAAATCACTGACTCTTAGCCATTTCCTTCGTACATCTTTTCTTAACGGAAAGGTGGTAAACTAATTGGATTTCCACTATTTTGGAATCTCACCCTTGAATTCCTCACCGCTAATGAGGTACACCGCTAAGGTCACTTGATTCGTGTCAGTGACATCTACCCACCCCATTTCCCCGTTTTAACTGGCTTGATTAACCGCCTCGAGAAAAAGCCAGTTTAAAAAAATCCTTTTCGATTTTCGAAATCCCGTCCACCGTTTGATCGGTACGAAGTGGCCAGTCCTACCGGAGATGAGATTTTGATAAGCATTGGGTCGCCTTTTCGGCGTTGAAATTAACACGTAGCGACCTCGCATCCGTCTTCTCGTCTCTTGATTGTCCTTAATTGATTTTAGGATACGTGAGAATAATGCCAATAAAAATTTCTCTCTCGGACTAATGTTTTAATTAGTTCGTATTTTTTTATGGCTTATTAGCACTCACGAGTCAATCCAGACACTATAAGTTACAGGTCTTTGCCCATCGCCGCCCGTAAAATTAAGAAATTATTCCTAACTAACTAACGAATGAAGCTGACACCTCGTGAAAGTTAATTTTAGAGATAATATTTTTGCCGGTTTTTAGAATTATTTATTAAAAATTGTATGGATCATTCTTCGACATCAAACATAAAATAGCCGTGTTTTGGCGTTTTATGTAAAAGTATTGTTGCACTACATAAAGTTGTTTTATCACTATCAAAATTTCCGAATAAATTTTATCTATTAATTTTTACCGAGCTGAGTATTTTATTTTTACAGAGTCGAATTGCCATATAAAATCAACATATCAGATCTATGTGAGCTTGACAATTTTATTAATATTTAATTTAATCTCAAATTGCATTACCCGGACTAAAATAAAAATATTTATAATTTTTCATGAAAAATCAAAAGAAATTTTAAATTGTTTAATTCCTAACGTACGTATATTCAACAATAAAATGTTGTAACCCATATACTAAATTACTTAGATTGAAAGATAGGAGATTTTCCTCACCTTCCTGGATAACTTTCCATAGTGAAATGAATTACATATTCCGAAAAATTACCGATTTCAAAGATGATTTTTTAATTAAACAGGAAATGTGTTGGCCAGTATGACCCGAATTGCCGATTTAACAGAAAATTGAATTAATTATCGTTTTATTTTAAATTCACCTATATTTGATTCCTCTCCATTGAATCCCATAAGTTTAGAAAATGATAATTTGACTTGTAATTTCTTGCCAAACATCATATTTTGCTTGACTGTCGTGCAATACTGATTTCGTACGGTTTGAAGCAGTTTTATTTTGTTTTTCAAATATTTTATCTCGCGACCCAGTGGAAGGGAAAGAAACGCCAAAAAAATGTTCCTGGTGGAATTTCATTAACTCGCGATAAAAATAATACATGCAAAGGATTATTGTAGGAGCGTTTCCTTTCCTGCCATTTTCGATTTAGTTCAACTGGTTATGCTTTGAATGCTCACGTTTTCCTTACGAGTCTTTCGACTCAGCACTGGGTCGCGACCCGTACTTTGAAAAGCACTGATTTAAAGAACTCTCTTCAAAGGAGCGTAATCTGTCGTCCAACTGTGTTGCTAGCGCTAGTCAGTACTCAATCAACGATGTATGAAACTGTCTTTCATTTAACTGTCACATTACCCAGTCAAGCCCGAATGAAGCGATACCAATAAACAAACTCCTAAAAAAATTCTAGCAGTTATCGACACATTAAAAAGAATTTATTTCTACAGAGTTTTCTATAAGAGGTCTATGAGTGATGTTTTTAAAACCTTTGCGAAGTGAAAGATATTTTTCTTTAAAAATTGGATTGGATTGCTTTTGCGATTGTTTAGACTTGCTGACAAATGCCTGGCAATATTCACGTCTGTTCGTTCGCAGGAAAAGAACAGTTAGTGTGGCGGGATGCAAAGTGGCGCTCGCATCGATAATGACTGTATTTCTGCGGGTGGAAAGGGAGTGATTTCAGGGGTAATTGCTTCGAATGAAAGCTTTTGTGCATCTCGAACATGAGAAAGTGTTCCTTTCTTTTGTAAAATACGGTGATGAAATGAGGCAATCGAGGCGCTGGACAGGTGAAGCCATTATGAGGCAGTAATGAGCGTATGCCGTGTTGCTTGAGATTGTACGTACGGAGTGAGACCTCTCATATAGTTGAGTAATGAGTTTTTCGAGGCGCTGTAGCTCAAATGCATTCTTATTCGTATCACTGGGACCAGTTACTTTGTGGGAGTTATAGACTACTTCTACGCTGCAATTACTCTTAGTTCTTGAGAGTGTGCGTGTCATACTTCATCATTGGGCTGGGTAAAATAAATAACAACGTAGTCAATAGAAAAGTGAGAATGAAGAACGAATGATTAAGTATTTGAAATGAAACGGAACGGGGTCTAACCCTTCGAAAAGGAAATTGAACTGAAATGTCCAAAATACTGGTTTCACGCGCCATTGTAAAAGAGAATATAGAATACGGCCGCGTTTACAAAAATGAATCAAAGACTTTATAGATAGTGTATAAGCTAATATAAATTCATACGGCTATTGTTGTGGTCGACTTCGTTTGACCGAGTGCAGTTAAAATAAATGTCTCTAGTGCAGTGGTTCCCAAACTCTTTGTAGGCGCGGCACACTCAATGATAAACAGAATTTCGCGGCACCCCATCCTTGAAACAAAGTTCTTATATTTTTACATACATTTTACATACAAATGTAAATTTTTAAAAATATAGCATGCAGTGTATTATTCGTCAAAGTCTTCTCGTTAATTTTTCATAATGAACAAAATTCATTATCGATGAAAACTAGAGTTGTGCGAACACGAAGCTTTCAACTCGAGTCGAGTTCGAGCTGAACATTGCTGAAAAATTCGAATTTCGAGTCGAGTTCGAGTTAAGTCTGCGTTTAACCCTTTATAATGCCGTAGCCACCTGAGAGAGGAGAATTTACTTATAAGGTAAAGGCATATCTATTTTCACCTGAAAAATGTAAGTAAACTTCTGCACTACATAAAAGTTGCGAAAACAGCACAGTAATCGAAAATTTGTTCTATTAGGATTTATTAATGCTTAAAAGGTTTCAAACCGAACTTTCTCCGGTGGCAATGGAGATGCCTTTTAAAGGGTTCAAAATATATTTAATGATGGCGGAAAAAATGTTTTAAAGGCCTTTATTTTCGAACTTTTTAAATGAGATCGAACAGCTGGTAATTTATAAACAGATTTTTCTGATCGAAGGAGAAGGATTAATATAGGTAAGGATTGTGATAGTCATAATGTCAAATGGTGATGGCATCAGAAAATGAATAAACAAACTAAATATTCAATGATATTGGGATTACAAAACATATGCTTCCATTTAAAGCAGGGGCGTGTAACCTACGGCCCGCGGGCCGCATCCGACCCGGGAGAGCATTTTATGCGGCCCGCGAAGCTTTGGTGTAGATATGGCCTTCGATATTCGTTAACGCTAATTTTGTACATTTTAAGAACTATGTACTGTTGCCATAACACATATCCTGGAGAAGTTTTCACGGTAAAAATGGTACTTTATTTTCATATTTAAAAGCACGTATAATCTCTTGAGTAAGTTCCGATATAAACTCTCAAGGTACTTGCGACTTCTAACACCAAAGCACTCACATGTATGAATGCGGCCCACCACGTAAAAAGGTTGATGTGAAGCAACCTGCGGGCAGCATACAGCTCGCCCGCGGCCGTAATTTAAATAAAGAAAATATCGAGAGATTAAAAAAAAGATTTTGGTTAAGTACGGTTCTGTTGTTGTGGTTGGAATTTTTTTCCCATTAAAATTCATTCTTAATAAAAATTCTTTTTTCCGTAATTTACGTACATTATGTACACTTAGTGCGTCAGGCGAACACGGTGATTATTGACGAAGCGGCTCGGAGATTCAGAAAAATTAATACTGCGGATCCTTGATAGAAAAAGGTTTCACAACACTGATCTAAAGCGTCCAATGACAAAGGATTAACTACGAAAGGAACTTCGGCAGATGTAACTTTAATAAATCTTGTGAAATAATTATTTAAAGTTCATGTTGCCCTTATATCTTTAAATACCTCATTTTTTACTTCGAATATTTTCGAACTTTTATTTCAGGCCGAACCGAAATTTCGAGCAGTTCTCACATCTTTAGTAAAAACGATCAATATTTTCAATCGGATCAGCCTTAATCTGTGTTACCATAAATAGTAAAGTTTAAATTTAGTTACAGTTAATGCCTTCAAGTTAAACAGCAAGTGCTCTGCCTAATTCTGCTAAATTATAAAGTCCTTTGTCTATATGGCTGTATTAGTGGGAACATATCCATGTCCCTATACAACTACATTACAACTATAAAAATTTAAAATTCCGTTAACAACGCAGTCTTTGATCGATCGGATTGGATATTTCTTTGACTATACAAGATGACCGCCACACCTTCGCCCGTTTGATAATAGCCAGAAGCCATATTTTTTTCGAACCCCTTCTTATTTCCGATACGTGCGCAAGGGTTTTTCCCTGTTCGCATGCGTGTGTGGTCCTTGTAACCAGTGGCAGGAGAAGAGGGGGAGAAGGCGGGGGCGTGGCGTCGACGCTTCGCAAGGTGGCGTGCGGGGAGAGGTGAAAGAGGGGGAAGAGAGAGAGAGAGGTAAAGGGCGGGGCGTGGGAGAAAAGAGAGCCTTCGAGGGTGGGAGAGTAGTGGAGGAGAGAGAGAGAGAGGGTGCAAGTAGAGGGTTGAAGAGGGAGGGTTTTTAGTGAATGGAGTCTGGAATGCGTAAGGTAAACAGCCAAGAGGTGAGAGAGAGAGAATGAGGAAGTGGGGTAGGAAGTGGGAGTGAAGATTGTGGAAGGACGTGTAGGCGGCTTTTAAGCGGGGGTGCGTGAACTGCCCTCCACCCCCCCTCCCCCTCCCCTGCCAAACATCAAGATGCGTAGTTTATATCTCGAAAACGGATTTCTGGTGGGTGGCCAAGTTCACGCACCCTTTGGGCGACCTTCGTCTGAAAGATTGTTGCGTCGCAGCGGGGAAATTCGTGTGTGCCTGGTTTCTGAGTAATATCCTCGTCGTTCGTTCGATAAGTGTCGGACTTGCGTGTGTAAGCGAAGTGAGGTGAGTTCCCCTATCGGGCTCCGAACTTGGGTGTCGACGACGAGAAATGACGGTAGAAGGCAGAAGAGGAATAATGTGGAAGGACATCGAAGAGAAATTTAATCAGTTCCTCGTTTCCGTTTGTATTGATAAATAAAATCTGAGTGAAAGAGATTGGTAAGGAAAAAGGATGAATACGGAAACCGAGCATTCGAAAATAATTTATTTCTTCTTCGCAGGTAGACGGAAGTTCTGCAAATTTTTAAGAAAAACGAGACGATTTCCGTTGTGAAATTTTGCGTCTTTCACGATCCTTCTTTCCATAATTAAAGAGAAAGTTATGTTTTGTCGTGTTAAGTTAGAATTTGCGTTTATAATTTCATGTAATATTTAGTTTTTAATCTGGATAATATTTTGCAGGTTTTCTTTTGCTTTTTTAATTTTTATGGAATAATTTTCAAAATTTATCTTAATCTATATTCGCTTAAAAAAAACATCTCTACTCATAGAAAATATAACTCATAATTATAATTATTATGCAAATACTGAAGAATATCACAGAATTTTGTTTTATCTTTAAGGTTGAAACGGTAATTTTAACGTTTTCAAATAAAACATCGGCTTTTACTCTACACCACACCGTATGCCTTCACGGAGTTACTAACTTCTAAGGACAGGAAATACGGCCACGCTCATATGACACAGACGTATCGTATTAATTCCCTCAAAAGATGCGACATTTTTTTATATCTTACTATTTATATTCTTCACATTCTTTATGCGGCTCCGTCGGACCTTTCTTTCACTTCCGTTGCCGTACTGGTGATAACGTCGTACCCTTGTTCTCGGGGCGCCATCTTGCCCCACTCTTTGTTGAAGTCGTCCATTGTTCATAGGCGTCACCAGTGGCTTCCTAGGTGTTCGCGAGACATCTTTATAGCTCTCTGCGCCGCGAGACGTCAGCGGCAATAACAATGGACCTCTAACCTCCATCCATCCTTTTCTTTTTCCTCGCGATGATCCTTGGCCAGGACGTCGTCTGGTTCTCGTGAATTATTTCGTTTTCCACTTTCTCCCCTAATCCTTACCCTCTAAAAACAGCAAAAAAAACCTCTTCAGCGCCTTTTACTTTGTTTTTCAACGTGTCGATTCATATGTGTCTTCGGGGATAGAGGCGCAAGCATAGTCCAAACCGTGTTCATTACAAGTATTAAGCTCAAGGAACTTATTCCTGTCGCCGTTTATTAACTTTCAATGGATCGAAGAGATTTTTTCGTACTTTTTTATATCTACTCGGTTTTTATCTCTGGTTTGAAAGACTTAAGACAAACATGCTCAGGGCTACACCCAAGGTGTAGCTGGAAAACTTGGATATTGAAAGGATATTCGTTGAGAAAATTGAATTTGTGCCAGAACAAATATGTACTCAGTATCAATTTAGACTTCTAAATAAAATGGAGTTTTTTCGGAGACGGTCAAAATAAACAAATTTCCCGAACTCTATTTTACTAACTCCGTGAAATTCAAGATTTTTATTAATGCGCGATGATGTTCAAACAACGTGACTAAGAGCGTGGAAACAATGCCCTTTTTTGGAAAAATAACTCTTGTCGCAATTTGGTCATCGCATATTTACATATTTGGAAAAGTAGAATTCAAAGACGGTAATAACAAAGCGCCATTGAAAACGCAATTATGAAAGTAAAATTTAAAAAATACTTACTTATCCTGCGGATTATGCAACCCGAATCTTACATTTATTGTGACAATTGCAGCATTTGCTTCTCCTATGACGACCGTTTGCCAGGTCAAAGCTTGTTAGTATTAAAACGTAACAGTCAGACGAAAACCCACTGTTTTTATATTAAGGGATAGATTCAACTATTCGCATAAAGTGCGAAATGAAGGACGTTTGGTTTCTGCTTGCGTGGAAATCTTTAATTCGTCTGTGATGACGAAATCTTCTCATTTAAACGAGGTATTTTAAAATTTTAAATGAACTCAGTGGTTCTTATTAAATATATTTTACAGTATTTATTTGCGTTGTCATATTTAAATGAAAAAAACTCCGTTTAAAGAGAAAACTATGTATAATGTCAGTAAGCCTAGGCTCAACTTTGTGGAATAGGCAATTCACAATCACAGAATGAAAAACTTCATAAACTCCCTTACAAAATATATTTATTACGGCCAGTTTTGCTAAAATACTAGCGTCATCAGGTAGGCATATGATCTTTAAGAGGGATAAATAATTTGTTAAGCACAGTCATCTACTTCAGAACAATTAGCGATGTTAGTATTTTAGAGTAGGCGTTTATAATATATTTTGTGTGGAAGTTTTTCATTATGTGATCGTGAGCTATGTATTTAAACATCCTAATAATCTATTCGTGTTTCGAACTATTTCGTGTAATATAGCCTCTCCAGTCAATAATTTAGCGACGTTGTCTTTTATGGAGAGAGAAATAGTTTATTTATGGACATAAACAGCCAACTACTTTAGACGTTTTCTATGACTAAATTCATATTCGATCGTACGAACTTTTTAGCAAAGCAAATCTCTTTGTCGCCGTATATCGTTCCATAGCGACCTATTTTTGCAAAGTTTTAAAAACGAAGGGACAAGCTCGTCCCTGGGATTAAAAAGAATTTCGGCTGGATTTCACGTCACTAAAAAGGATTATGCAAAATGTCCTCGTAATTTTCAACCAAGCGCTTTCTCTGGGATTGTTAGGTTAGATATTAAACATATCAAACATACGGGTTGAAAATTACTCGACAATGGATTCCTCAAAATTTTCCCTTACTCCCTGCCATCATTCATGGAAGTGTTCAAGAATCCGGAGCAGAGGAGAAATAATTCAGGCTCTCTGGAGAAAGGTGGGGGCGGGAGAGGCGCCGGGCGGAGGCGTTTTGATATCAAAAGGCTAGCCGGCAGTTGTAGCGGGGCATAAAGTGTTCGCCTCTCAGTGCTAATTTCCAGGGTTCAAGTCATGTCACTGTAACGGAACAGTTGCTGTTAATCCGCGCAATTGCTCTTATTGAGACGCGACTAAATGGAGTTCTTAATGAGAGCTGAGGGTGAGTAAATCCTTGCTTTATTTATGTATAATATCATCTTAGTCGGATGAAATAAATTGTAATGCTACATACGTATCCACGCAGTGACGTAACTATGGCGTGGCGAATGTCGCTCGCAAAAGGAGCCGAACTACTCCCCCCAAAATGCCAGCTATTTTTTCTTTTAAATATCTATTCACGTGGTACTGAAATATTAAACTTATGTTAAATAGAATGAGACCATTGTTTATTATAACGCAGAAAATTAATATTCTAAATGAATTTGTTTAAAGTTGCTTCCTAAAACTTTTCCGTAGTTGCCGTGTCTTCCGGATCACCCTCTGCATTTTATTGTATTGAAATAATTTGCAAAATTTTTAAATATTTTAAACTAGCAGAATTTCCCGTTATATTTCAACGGATTTAGGGAAGCTACTACAGCACAACATACAAACTCTTTAAAATACCTATATAGTAGATACTTTTTAAATTACAATTAGCTTTTCTTAGCAATTAATCATATTTGCTTGTAACAGTCGTTTCCGAACGTATTGCATTCAGATATAACGATAATTTTATTTCCTATCATATCACTTTCGCCAAATCCAGCTTCATTTCATGTGTAATTATGCCTATGAAATGTTTACATTTATGTCTTGTAAGCAAGAAACCCGTGAAAAAGCAACGTACAGTTGTCCATGATTGAACACTGACTCCGGTAAATGTACACCAGATACGTGAGCTTATTTACGTTAATGAACATCATAATGTAAAATATAATGATTTTACTTACAAAATATGTAAGATTCCAGTTTTCAATAGACGAAAGAAGGTTCAATTACTTTCATCAATAAACGCTTCCTGAATAATAATCAGTACCTATCTACGTTGCTATCCATGAACATCGATCGTTTCGTTGCTTAAACAAAAGTGCGAATTGAATAACGCTAAACTTTCGTCTATTTGTAAGCTTCACTGAAGCTAACTGAATCGGAGGTAGCAATGACGGCCGCCTTGGCAACGCCCGGAAAGAGTACGAAAAATCCACAAAATTTCGAAACAAATAAGGTATTTCTGAAATCTTCGACCGTGTAACATGTAAACTTCGCAGGAATAAGATAGTATAGAGTTTTATTCGTCGAATAAAGCAAAAACGAAAAAAATCGGTCCATATTTACATATTTTAATGCTTGAAGGAAGAATACCTTGCAAGTCAAGAAATGGATTCATACGTGTTGTTATGGAAAAATGTTAATCCCCTATATTGGCAGCACTGATTAATCCCGGTTGACCAAACATTGACAATTCACTAAGTTAGGATGTAAGGAAGAATCGTACCAAATTTGGTTATTCTAGCTTTTATCATTTAGGAGTTCCATGAACAAACAAACAAACCAACAAACACACCCTTCAAAATATATTATAGTAGATTAAACTTATGCAGAAATTAAATTAAATAACTACGATTAAAAGAAGCATGAATAGAATATTTTATAATGTAGTTTTTACTAACCGTGTATCTGCAGTGCTTCTGTTATTTTGTTAAGTGTAGCTTAAAAATATTCCACATATCAGGAGGTCAGCAAAATGCGGCTCGCGTAGAAAATTTATCCTATACGTCGCGACACATTATCACTTTTAAAAACGTAAATTAAATATAATTAGTGTTTGGCAAGTAGCATTGAAGTATTTGCAGTTTCATTTTGAATGATATAGTAAATGGAGTTAGCAGAATATACGTGAAATACATTTAATATTGTTGATAAACGAATAATTATTTTTCGTAAATATAAAACCCAAATTTCTTGGAAAAACCCAACATAAAGAGAGAAACCTGCCAAATTTGCGCGTTTCTAATACGTATAGAGCAGTGGTCTTCAACCTTTTTTGAGTCACCGCCCACTTTTACCATATTTTGTCCTTTGAAATAAGTTCACCGCCCACCCAGTGGCGTAGTGAGGGTTTCTGGCGCCCGAGGCAAAGAATAATTTTGCGCCCCCAGTAGCAAAGCGATTTACGGAGGTATGGTAACCCTTATACTAGTGGGATTGTCGTTAGATGAGATTACCGAATACGGTAATAACAGTGTTTAAAATTTTATGATTTTATATATTTTATGAAATTAAACTTAAACGCTTCGCTGCTTCTGCGAGAGACTCCGACCACCCTCATGGGCCTTTCGATTTTACCGCAGCATGGATACATTGTCGCTAGTATAGTATGATATGATACTATAGTTAACGACAAACGAACTGTAATAGTTGTGTGTGCGTATCATTAAGCTTTTTTATAGAATTTTATTTTTCAGTGTAAAAATTAGAATAGCATTTGGTGAGTCCTTTAGCGCCCACCAAAAATCCAAAAACGCCCACTGGTGGGCGCTATCGCCCACCTTGAAGACCACTGGTATAGAGGAATGTATTTCACTGTAGAATGGCCTTTATATGCTCTATGTCAAATTACTTGGATAAATAAGTAAATTGGGTAAATACATATTTTTCACTTTCGCCCTTACCCGATCAAAGAAATACATGCAGCAAAGAGTCTTTGCTCATATTTAAAATGTGATTGGTGACCTCAGATTGCTGCTTGTTTAATATATGTACTTTAAATATGTAACTTCTATTTAACCTTAAGCTATTAAAAGGGGTCGACTGGCAATTTTAATGCAAAATAGCCATGGCCATTGGTAATTTACCGATCGTTAACTCTTGAGTATACTCTTTGGCGATGGTAATCTAGTAGTTATAAAGGACATATACGTACTTTACTAATAACAGCGATAGAAGTTACGTATTTGACTTGTACGTTTAAGTATTTCTCCTATTAAATACGTAATACCCTTCTTCTGTAACCGTGTCACGCTATGCGGAGTTAGATGGGAGAATGAGGAAAACCGTCCATAACTAAAGAGCTTTTCAATCTTTTTCGATCAAACTTTCAGGAATCACTTGACTTTTCAACTTTTCAATTTGAAACTGCTCGATGTGTACATAGTAGTCCTGGGTTTGACTCCAGGAGCATATCGTTTCTCCATTTGAATAACATGGGTAGAGCCGAAACGAAACGAGCAAGCCTTTTTTCTTTAGTATTTTAAAATATCTTAAAAATGAGATATTGACGCTAGATTTTCACAGTTATGCCGAGTAAACTAAAGAAATTAATTTCCATATCGTATAAATTCAAATCTCATTCGAAAAAGGCAAAAAATTACATTTTACGGCTATTTTTACGCGTTTATTCAATTCATCGCCATGAAAACTGCAATTGTTAAAGTCTACTGTTGGCTTGATCCTAATGCGCAAGAAATGTATAAAAGTTGTGAAAAAATCGTATTAAAACAATTTTTGGAGATTTTTGGTTGACATTTGAATTGGTACGATATGGAAATTAATCTTTATAATTGATGACTGCGCAAGTTTCTCGTCAAAATCGTATTTTTGAGATATTTTAATTTAATTTGCTCATATTTTCATCCAAGTGAAAGATTTCAAGTTTCTTCAGCTATATGTATTGAAGAATGCAAACCAGAGGAAGCGTTGCAGATAATCTCGTGGTATTTCTGTATCAATTCCCAACTATGTTGAGAACAAGATTTAATCAATAATAATCCTGAACACGTCCACGAAAATATGTGATGTCATGATAAAGTTACGTATTTTTCAATTTTCATCTTGGGATTTCGATATCAAGCCGATCTCACATTTTTCATGCGTCCTCATATAAAATTTCCATTTGATAATTCATTACTTTTAATTGTGTAATTTTATTAATAATTAAACCATAGGTATAAAAGTATTGAAATCAATTAATGTTGTTTTTTGAAGAATATGTTTTTTGAATCCTAATGCAATTGATAAATTTTATTCGGGGAACAAGTGATTAAAATCAGAAGAAACAGCTTTCGTTGTTGACTGTATTCCTTAGGAAATTTATTGTCTCTGTATCCATTACTATCTTCAACCCACGACCTTTGCTCACGCTTGCTGAATTTGTAAGTTTCTTATGTGCGCTGCCAGCATGTAAATACATTTACTTACGCGGAAATTTCCGATAAGCTAACGTTCTAACAGAACCGGTTCCCTAGATAATACTCCAACTTAATACCTTTTAATATCAACTCTCACAATCAGTTCCCCGTCCATTACGAATTTTTCTCTCTTAGAGTGATTGAAACAAGATATTCTGCTTTTCCGCGCGTTTAAAACGATCGCTTTATCTCTGCAGTTGGGTGTTAGGGTAGAAGCGTGTCATACATCTCACAATAGTCCGGAAAGCACGTCATCTTATCCACCCTTCAACCTTTGACTCATTCCTTGAGATATAAGATCTTCGTAGAGCAATAACTCTTTCGTTCCCGTGCCAGACGTCCCCTCTTTTTGCACTTTCAATCTTTCCTGTTCACTCCAACAAATTTATCAGAGTTCTGTCAGTTATTTATTTTTTTAAATGTTGCGGTTTTGGCAGCATTTGATGTCCTGGAATTAGATTTCACACTTTTATTGTTTAGGTGCATTTGAAAAAAATCCTCTTTATTGTTAAATGCATTAAATAAGATCAAAATAATTAGTCCTTAACACTGTAGGGATATATACACAGGCACATTTATATATACTACTATAACGATCAATGTTTCATGGTAAAGAAAGTCAAAAAAGTTTTGTTACATTTTGGGCATATATCGAATGACTGTTAAAATACTTTATTTTTATGTACTTTTATTTTAAATAAGATTTTACTTGAAGAAAACAGCAATCCCTTTTAAGTACTTTTTACCGGACAGATTGTTATAATTAAAAATAATAATTGTGCCACAAATACGCTTAGCGCTCAATGATGATAGTTTTCATTATTTATTATTCGAAACAAAATGTTAAGCTTAGAATTCTATGAAATCAACTTTTGTATGGAATATAATTTACTAACTTTGTTAAATTCTTCATTTATATGATATTCAAATTTCACAATAGCTTTGATTTTATACTTATTTCTTTATTCCTTCTACTATCAGTCAAAGTATCCTAGAATATTGGGTATATGACCGGATTCTTTATTTTTAAAGGGTCGTAAAATTTCAACGATAGCGTAAATTAAAATAGTAAAGTGGAATAACTGAACAAGGAAATTAGAATTTTTTGTGATGCTAAATATAGCTATTAAAAATTATTTTCGCTTTTTACATATGTAAGCTTCGAACTTTCTAGCTACTTGGCGGAATTTGCTTGACTAATCGTGTGCAGGGTATCCGCATTTTGGAATACTGAAAATTAGTTAATTTCATTTTAAAGTTTCCAATTTTCAGAAAAAGCCTTTTGGGAGTCGACTATTGGAAGAACACGTCAAGTCGTCGGTATTTCGTAAAATTTAAGAGGATCCCCTGAAAGGGATCGCATTATGATTTAGATAAAAGTCTGTCGAAAATAATAAGATTGTGTGTGAAGCTATTGGAAATTGTGAATTATATCGTTTATGAGTAAATTATGCGAGATTAAAACGCTTTCACGATTTAAACGTTTGGTAGAATATTTTGCAATTTTAGGTAATATATAATGAAAATACCGGTATTACTTATATTTATACCGGTATTACTTATATTTAAGTAATTTCTTTATCTGAATGGCTTCGCCGTTCAGATTAAATAATGTCCCATACCAGACCTGGTTTGCTAAAAAACGGGTTATTTTTTCTCAAAAATAAATAATATGATGAATATAGTTTATTTCATAATGTCATATTTTTGGATTTTCGGTATTAATTTGATTCCCCATGCGTTCACCACTGTTAGCACTGCTTAGCACATTGGCGGATTGTTATCAAGGGATATGGTATAATTCCCTATTATTGGCCATCCATATTTTGTTCATCATTCGATATATTACAGCATTCGAATCCAGCTCTCTTGAGCTGGCCCATCCCATTCCCAGATTTGCTACTAATGCGGATCTATGTTATTCCTGCCAACTCTCACTATTTTATATCATCGGCGGAAAATAAACAAAAATATATTATGGTAAATTAATCTGACTGCAGTTTTTGGTCCAAGTGTTTTGATACGACGTCTCTTGACGAGATGCCAACGAAGAATAATTGTATTGGAATCGAAAAAAAAATGCGAAGAGGTGAAGGTGAAAATCTTTAGTAAAGAGGGTTATCTGTTTCAATTTATAAGTAAGCGCCAAAAAGAAACCCTGACGGTCGAAACACTTTTCGTTTTCACTTTTTTATTTCTCCTACTATTCTGGATATTATAGGCAAATTGTTTACGTAGTATTTAGCCAAACATTTCACAAGTAACATATCGGATGATGTTCGTTTATGCAAAGAGCACGCGCTGTTTACCAAAGCGCCCTTGGAAACATCAGTGAAGTTTGGATACGAATTCGTTTGAAGAAATTTGCTCATAGATTATTATTGAAAGACTTGAAACTTTAAGGGGATACTTTGTTATTATTTTCGATAAGGTGAGACTGTTAAATAGACCAGTTAAACTGAGTAAACGATATGGTCGGGAAAAAAATGCCCCGCCTTGCTTCCTGCTTTTAAAAAGAGATCGCGTAACTTCAAGTAAAGGTCAAAAGGAGGCAGGTGGATAAGTTTCCATTTACCATATGTAGCAAGTAACATATGCAGTCATATCCACTCAAAAACCTAAAGGAGATGGGAGTGGAACAAAGAGAGTGAAGAGGATATCTCCCCTCCGTCACAACCTTCCGTCTTCTAACTTGAGCTTTCAGGCATGATTTCGGAATCAAATGTTGTGGTGTTAAGACTATGAATTACGTCGTAGGCACATTTTAACGAAAGGTTTTATTTTAATTAAAAAACCGGTGAAGTTAAAATAAAACCCTATTTACCAGCTCTTCTTTTTCATCTTTACACCCACATGTATCAGGAGAACTCCATAAAATAATATTTACTGCTTTTAAATAAACGTTACCAATAAATAGGGCATGTCGACTATTAGCAATCTTTTTAATTAAAATTGTTGCACATCTTAGTGTCTACCTGGCGAATATGTTTTCCATTTATTAAAAGCCGTATGAACTGAAGAAGCGTTGGTTTTAGGATTCGATTTGTGGGGAGCATTCGGTAAAAGAGGCATAGTGGGAAATTTGGAAACGAAAAATAATTGCATATGAACCCGGGTCTTCAACTTTCCGCTGAACTACCGTGGCATGTATAAACAATAGCTTTTCAGAACAGGGATGTTTTTATTGTTTATCGATTAGAATTTTTGTCGTATTTTAAAGATATATAACGTAAACAAAAAAATTTTTACCTAAAATAATTTTAAGTTTTATTAAAAATAAGACATTGAGAAAAGACTTGGTTTCGGTAGGTTAGAATGAAATTGCAAACAGGTTATGAATGAACTATCATCGAGTAAAACTACCTTTAAAATAAAAAAGTTACCGTCGCGCAGTAATTTCAACCATAGATAAGGACTTTCGGTAGTTGAGCGGAATTGTAATCGCGCGAAATTTGACTATCATTATTATAGGATAAATATAAGCGGCCCTCATAACCGAATCTTCGCGAGTATTCTTTAATTTTAAATGATGGTTTCTGCATCGATCATAATTCTTTTATGCAATCATATATAGAGGCAAACATCTCCAATGCATCCTCAGCAGACACCTCCGCCAAAGCGAGATCGTTCTTGCTGAAAAGACGGAAACTGTATTAACCGATCCGACATTCTTTGCATTCCGGGGATTTTTTCCAACAATAACAAACAACCCCTGACGTCAGAGAGAGCATCTTGCTGCCAAAACAACCTGGATTTGCCCTTTCGAGACGACTGAATGGCCTTTAAAACACAAGCATCTTTGAGGGAGTTAATCTTTTACAGAGTTCCAATTCCACACTTAAACGTCTGACATCACATCCACCTTCGTCCGACCTAAAATCCAACGTTCGGTCCATATATAAAACCACAGACCTCTGGCGACGAAAGATTCACAGCTTGCTACGAGCCAATCAAAATATACTCTCGCTTCCTTCCCAATCATTTGTTTTTCTCTCTTTACGTCGAAAGCAGTACCGGGAATTCCCACGCAATCGTTTCCATGGCAACTTCATTTGAAATAGTCTCTAAGCCCCTGTGAATGAACCGAGATCGTGGGATGGTTTCCTCAGACTTTGAAAACAGATGGCTCCAGCGTATTCTCCCCGCGGAGAAGGAAAAGGTACGTCGATGATAAAGATTTCCGTTTGGAATTTCAGGCTATATTATATTCTAATAATAATTATAATTACCAAAAGATACGCATTTAATACGGCTTCATCGGGAGCGGATATATTAATGAGTCAAATAAATTAGAGCTCAAAATGCCAAGACTTAAACGGCTCCCCAATTAGCCTAGTTCGAGCCATCGATGTCTATGGACTTCCACAAGAAGGTGCTCTTCTCTCCCTACGGCGAGATCTGAAGACTAGGAGACATCCAGGTCCGATGGTGGAACAAGCATAAACGTCCCATCTCCAGTCTGGGCACTCCTGCATCTCTCCCATCAAAGAAGCGTCCCAGGATTTAGTCCTGAGTCATCTATACCTATCATTTCTCCACCATCAAAGTAACAGCTACGAGGCGCAATTATAGCAATGCTGACATTGCGAATTGGATCGGTTCACAGGCCGACCGCTAACTGAACGAGTGACTAGTCGGATACACGAAGATGGAAACCTTGAAACCCTTGACATCCTTCTACCGAAGATGGCGAGGGATTTCTACTGCAAAGCGGCAGCTTCAGTGCATCAGGAGATGCAAAGATTAGCAGACATCAATGTTCGATAGTGGGATCGCTACTAGCGTCCCATCGCCAGCATTGATACACTAGAAGCTCTTCCTAGGAACAAGCGGCCTAGGTTGGAGAAGTTCGACGCCCAATAGGGCAAAATAGTGTACAGAGCTAGCAAGAATAACATAGATCCGCATTAGCAGCAAAACTGGGAATAATATATCGAATGATGAAGAAATATGGATGGCCTATGATAGGGAATTATACCATATCCCTTGATAACAATCCGCCAATGTGCTAAGCAGTGCTAACAGTGGTGATCCAAAAATATGACATTATGAGATGAACTATATTCATCATATTATTAATTTTTGAGAAAAAATAACCCGTTCATTTAGCTAACCAGGCCTGGTATGGGACATTATTTAATCTGAACCGCGAAGCCATTCAGATAAAGAAATTACTTAAATATAAGTAATACCGGCATTTCCGTTATATATTACCTAAAATTTCAAAATATTTTATCAAACTTTTAAATCATGAAAGCGTTTTAATCTCGCATCTTTTACTCATAAACGATATAATTATGTATGTATAATTATTTACTACAATATGTAACATGATAAAGAATTTTTCGAAAATTTAGGGAAATTTTCATGATATAGCAAACAAAATTCATTACGCTGGAAATCCGGAAAATTCAATAGTTCTGTATTGTGTAGGATAAGTAAAAACATTCTGCTTTTTACCGGATGAAGCCCTTTAATCTATCGTTTGGCAACAAAGCTCTTTTTATAAACGCTACAAGTTATATTTTTTGTTTAGCCAAAATATGTGCTAGTGGGTAGCTACTATATTTATTTGAAAAATGGTCATATCTTTTGTTTTGGTGTGATTATGATATCTCCACCTAAATGACGTAGTTTTGTCCTCATTTTACCCCCAAGTTCGAGTTTTTGTCGTAACACGAACGAAATCCACATCCTCACTTTTGATAATCTTATAAATCTTAATTTCCCCATCCGTTTGCGTCAAATTGACTTTCAATCAATCCATTTTTTTTTCGGTCGCCTTCTGTGTCTCAGAAAATATTTCGTTCTCAAAGTCGAGAGTGACGCCGTCTCCGTTCTCCTGGACAGTCTCATATCGCATTCCTCGGCCTTAAAAGGGACGCAACGCTCTTTCCTTTTATCAAAATGAAGGGAAAGAGAGAGAGAGATACAAAGAGACAAGTAAAAAGATTGAAACAAGCAAAGTCTCGGTGGGCGCACTTCCCTTTCCTCTCCGTTTTTTCCGTGAGAGTGGTTTTTATCTAAAGCCATACTTCAACCAAGGAACACACCTCTTTTCCAGATCTTGTTTTCTTCTCTTCTCAAATAGGGAGTCTCGGAAACACTTGGCATGTCTTCCATATTCAATATGCCACAAAACGAATTATTTTTATAAATATATCTCTAGATCTAGAATAAGCATTCGTGAATGACTCTACTAATGTGATTTTTTAAATTTCATTACTCAGTTTGTTAAACGAATTTTTTAAAGGTAACTTTCCAATTTAAAGTTGTCGAAGTTGCTCCAAAGATACACGCGATTTACGAATGCCGCATCTAAAAATAATACAGGTTACGATATATGCTTTTGAAATGATATATGATGCGATGTATTTTTCAAATACCTTTAGAAGTATGTTCTTAAATTAGACATGAATGTGCTTTTCGATTATGCAAAAAATAGAGGAAAAATAGCAGGCATCTCAATCTCTCGGCAATCATGTATGAAGTTCACGAAGTTTGTTATGCTATGATGCAGCCTAAATTCAGACATGTTTCTCGTAAAATATGAGGTTAAAATAAGAAAGCAGCATTTTAAATTTAGGAAATATATCATATAAACACTTCCAAAATATCCGCTATTTATTGTTTATTCCTATTTTTATCTGATACAATATGGTAATCAGCGCACTAGTCATCGTCGCGTCGTGAGGACCTAACCTGCGACGCCAAATCTTGTATTTTCGTACTGAATGGGTTTAAGAACGTCCCAGAGGTAAGAGGAAATGAAGGCATCCAATGGAGTATCTTTGCTATTGGTGGAATTGGTAGAGTGAATGAGTGAACGGTGCGAGGAAAAAGAATTTCAGTAACCTGGAATGCGGCCCGCGGATTTGGTGTGATGTCTCCATGCGGCCCACAGACCGATTTGAATATGAGACACGTGCTATGTAGAACTCGTATATACATTTTAAGATGTTTACAATGTCTTATTTACATTATAGAGATTTCCTATTTTTAATTTTGTCACATATTATCTTTATGAAATGGCAATGCATGAGTTCTCTTCTATAACAAATTTTAACGAATAGGAAAGTTCATGCTTTAAATTCCACGTTTATTTATTTTTAGCGGAATCTATCACTCAGATAACATTAAGTTTTTTTTAAATGCATCAACAGAAAGAAAAACGTAAATACAATTTAATTGCATTCTGTTTAACTATTCATACTTTGCATGGCAACTACATTTCCGTAACAAATAATATTTGGAAATGACCACGTTAAATAATCGGTCAATAATCGTATGATTTTTTTATTTGTAAACATACGCAAAAACCTTATTGAATTTCATTATTCTTAAGCTTCCATGAATATTCAGAAATTTATATTACGTCTCACAGTTACATTTTTAAGAAAAATCTTAAGGAATAAGTGAAATACAGAGAAATTCCACCGCAAGGAATCTTCCTCTCAGATACCTCTCTTATCGAAAAGATCATGGGAAACGGTTGGTTGTGGCCATACAGATACATTTGAATGAGGCATGAGGGTAGGTTAGTTGGTGAATTATGGCCCGTAAGGGGGGCGATGTGACTCCTTGCGGGGCGAGGTAGAGTTTGGATATCGTTATTATTATTCGTGAGGTTAGCGGAAGTAAGAGTATGGAGATGATGAGTAGCGTTGGAAAAAAAAACTTCCTTTTTTAAAACTGAAGCTTTCTGACCACTCCCACTCTCTAGAAGAAGGGAGCGACCCGTCTGAAAAGATCTTTTATTTCTCTAGGAAGGTGTCTGGGAGAAGTTTATCATTGTATGAGAATGCGTCTGGAGGACGGTGCGTGCCTGAGTACCGACTCTTTGGATGGTTGCCTTTTTAGTTATTTTTTTTTGAGCCTTCAGTAGATATAATTAGATAAGTTTTAGGAGTTTATTTTAGAAAATAGAATAAATATGCCTGTGATAGACAAGAGCCGTGACCGGAATGCGTACTTTGTTGTCCTTAGTAGTCTTTATTCTCCTATTCTGCTTGTCCTGTCGTTAATATGCAAAAGCAGTGCGTGTTCTTCAGCAATCGAAGTAAAATTGCAAATGTTTCATACTCTAAAATTTGGAAATGCAAAAGCGAGTTATCTAGCTCATATCTATTATGAAATAAAATATTTTTTAAGGACCACTCACTTAGAACTCCTTATGTGCGGAGAGCAAATTTTGTGCTTTTCAACCCATTATGTGTAGCTCTTAGGACACTGAGTGCTTGGTATTTTCATTGTCATTCTAGTGTAAACTAAAATGAATAAATCAGGTATTCAACATTAAACATACACAGAAAAACCTCGATAGTAAAAAACTCTTTAATACAAAATGCTCGCTAGGAAGAAGTATACTTCAGTCCTTTGTAAAAAAAAAAGTAAAAACAAGGCATAGATTATTTATTGTAACGATCTTAATGTTACAAAACATGAAATTTCGATTCCCTCGAAGCTTGTATTAATGAAGCTTATAGTAATTCCCTGAAGACATATTGGTAAATTTTTATAGCGGACATTATTATAAAAAAATTGTCCGACAACAATGCGGTTTTTAATTCTCCAAAATACATTACCTACGGTTATTTTCCGCCTGCAGTTTTTAAGGTTCCACAATTAGAGCTAACGCATGTCGTATAGCCAAATTACAATACAATGTTTGTACATATTAAGCGGAAAAATGTTTTGAACAGGAACTCATCACGCGAGTTTTGCTTTGTTGTGAATTTCATACGTATCTTAGAAATTTATTTCTTTCTCCGTCACGTAACCTTTTTCCTCTGATCTTTTAAAAATATATAATGAAAAACTATAAATCAACGTATAAATAAAATTTATTTATGGAGGCACTAAAATGTTTAAATAGTGAGTGATGAATATTTAAGTTCCTACGTGTTATAGAATGATTAACATCGCGACAGGAGTGTCAGGATTCCGAATGGTACAGTTAAATTAATCTGTTATCCTAATTCCTAATTTTTCTGTACGCAGTTATAATTGTTTGGAGGGACTTATTTTAAATATATCTCTATAGGAAGCATAATTATTTTTCTTAGAGATACAGTGGCGGATTAAGGTATCTGAAGGCCCCAGGCGCAAAAAATTCGGGAAGCCCCCAACTGACCGGGAGGGAGGTACTCAATCTACAAAAATGTTTACAACTTACGAATGGAAAAAATGTATGCAGCAGGTTAAATAAATTGAATTACAGAAATGCATAAATATCAAATTTAATATTTATTATATAAACTTGCACATATTGAAAAATAAACATAAATTAAATATAACTGTGAGATTGTTTACGAATGACGCAAGGGATGTTACATTGTGACAAACCTAAGTAAAAACACGAGATGTGTACGTAAGTAGTAGATTATACTGATTGTGAAATATTTTACTAAATAAAATATTGAGTTTTGACTGTTTTGAGGCCCTCATTAGTGTCGAGGTCCCAGGCGAGCGCCTCATACGCCTGGGCGGTAATCCGCCACTGTAAATATATGAGAATCGGTACACTTATACATATTAAGGATGGTTTTGAGTTGTACCTTTGAAATGTGTTTAAGAGAAATTTCGGCTAAAAAACTGAATTAAATACGTTTTCAATAATGTAATGCTCGTTTATGAAAGTTATTAAATCTAGACACTGGTCGTTGCTGATTGACAAACATTTGAATGACAGTATGAGAATGGCTTTGGCGAAATATATTTCTATATACGCCAAGCTAGCTGGTAAAATTCAATATCATATTTCATATTATGTTTAGAAAAAATAAAGTGACATTTGTTTACCTATAAGAATAATCTTGTTTAGATAAATTTAACTTTTTAACAATGTTAACACATTGACGTAAATAAAAACAATGTATTTTGCCCGTACCTTGAAGTTGTTTAAAGTTGTCCGCTGACCTTAAAAGGTTGTACAGCTCTATTTTAAAGTATATTCTCCATTGACCCAATCCGTCTTTTCTTACGCTGAATTTTTATATATTTTCTATGTAAAGCTTCTCTGATGAATGCTCCGGCCTTGTTTATAATGGAGACACGTAAGCTGACATACTTTACATATATGCATTACCACCTGCACTTCACCTCTTTTACTCCCGCCATCACTTATGGCATCTCCGATGAAACTCACAGCTCGCGTATCTTTTGATACGAGCCGCCGTGGCATTCTACGGCATTCCCTGCGTGATGGAATGCAATGCATTTTCGAGATGTTTACGAAAGCTGAAGGCAATCGAGAGGGTAGGCAAACAAACCCTGAGAACACTTCACGATGGCTATTATTCCGAATAAAAGGGAAACTCTTGAGCCGTCATCTTCGTCGACCACCCAGATCCTTACCTCGCCTCCCAAGGACCGCAGCGCATTCCGGTCATCTATAGAATAATACCAAGTTTTGAAACGCAGTGGTCAGATAAACAACATTTACTCGGTCGGAAGAATTTATTTTTTCGCCTAGTCATCGATCCGAACAAGTTCAGTGTTTTGTTTGGGATTTCAGCGCGAACCATACATTAGATTTCAGCATAACGAAATAGATTCGACGCTGAAATGAGTGTAAATATTGCAAATAACGAATAGTTATGTAATATAAAAACTATATTTTTATTTTTGTCATAAATTCAAGAAATAGCGTAACAAAGTAAAACATGAAATCTGAATTTACCACGTAGAATGATATTTCCCAATAAATGTTAATATATAGGGAAACTCGGGGTAATATGGGCATGTGGGGAATATGAGCACGTTTTCTTTTCTGTCTTGATATTGCCAACACAGAATTTTTTTTTACCTTTTAAGTGTTGTTACGAGTAGTTCAGTGTGTCATGGCGTCCGAAGGAGCTCCGCTGTAATGTGCTGTTGTGTATTGTATTCCCAGTCGCTTTTAAAGGAAAGAGTTTCTTATATTCGTTGAGATAATTGTGTCATTAGTTGTTTAAGTTCATATTTTAAATAGATACCAGTATGTTTTCGTGAAGAAATAGAAACTGACAAGGCGTGTATTTGAAACATGGTTTGATAGCTAATGAAACAATGCTGAAAGGACGAGGTCATTAAAACGTCTACAGTGTAGCAATTCTTTCTTTCAAGACATAACACTAGGGGTAATATGAGCACCTTTATTCGGAGTAATATGATTACAAGCATTTTACGTTACATTTACATATTTTTATAACTTTAAAATTCTTAAAGTTCATTTATGCTTTTAGAGCTCATTAATATAAAGTATTTTTATTTTTCAATTTATCATTGCAGATATAAACCAGTTAGGCCAATGTCATAACTTACACAGAAAGTATCGTTATAATGTTTAAATTTTGTACCTTTTAATGTGATTATTTGAATAAATGTACGCTAACAAAAAATGCATGGTTTTATAACTTAATAATTAATTAGATATGAACTGCTCATATTCCCAACATGCGTGCCCATATTACCCAGAGACGTGGGGAATATGAGCACGTGGTTTCCTGCACATTTTTTATTTGCACATTTACATGCATTGGTAAAACTGAGTACAAATGTAAGAAAAGGTACAAAACATAGTAGTGAATATTTTTACGTGGAAGCAATAAATTTATATAAGCCATAAGGTTTGTTTCACATAAAATACATTAACTATGCTCATATTACCCCAACAAAGATCCAATGATAAATTATGCAGAGAGTAAGAAATACCGTATATGCCCAAATATAAGGCGACCCCCCATTTTCCTAATGAGAAAATCAAAAAAAAATTTTGGCCAGTTTGAACATATAAACTTTTTATTATATGTAAAAGTTTTTTATTTATTTATTTATCAATAACATACTTTATTTAAAAAACCAAAACTCATTAAGTGACAATTTTATTCAAATTATTCACACGCATCATCGACATCAGTGTCTTCGTCATCACTAGAGAATTTAAAAAAGTATAACATCGATATTACCTACTTACCGTAAAAAAGGATTTCAAGAAGAGAAATATTCAGATGTTGGGCTTATCGTAGGTGGAAATGCAGACTACTCTTTGGACTTGGGAAGTTTGTGTAACACTGATGGATTACCGACTAAACTTTCTATTAAATAGTGCGAAAAGGAATGGACATCTCTTGGATTTGTACGATGGTCAAAACACAATAATGTTATGGACAAAGTATCTAAAAAGTTTGATTACGCTACTTTGTTGTTCAAAATAAAGTGATTGAGAGAGCGCCCCATAATATGAGAGACTTTGTCGAGAGAGCTCCCCGTGAGACTTTGGAAAGACTCGAATATAAGGTGACCCCCTCTTTCCTGAGGGACAATTTTGGGAAAAAACCTCGCCTTATATTCGGGCATATACAGTACTTTTCTTCGTTCATTATAGGTGAATAAAGCTGATTGATGAAAAAAATATACATGAATCCCTTTCTAATGAAAGTGCAAAGTGAGCATTCCACATAACAAATGATGGGCATTCGATGAGACTTGAAACGTGTTAATTTTAATTATGACGTGTAAGATTCTTAAAAAATCATGGTTGGCAAATTTTGAAGAGCATCTTTTTAGGCGCGTTTCGCTTCCAGCGTGAGCACCTATTATCATTGGTCTGTCCGTCCGCATGTTCGTTCTCGGCTTCTACTGAACGGATTTTCGTGAAATTTGATATTAAGGACTTACAATCAAATATAAGACGAAAATCGCACAAATGAATCACGCACTCCAATCAGGGATACCACTTTACTGGTGATAAAAAAATCAACTTTCCATCGTATCTTGTCAAGTATAGCTCATATCAAAATATTTTTCAAATAAAACTTGTAGAACTAATAAATTAGAGTATTTCTTTTTTTATACATTTTTATCGTAGGACTAGCTGTTATCCATAAAATCGAACAAGAAAGTCTTAAATCGAATTGAACTTAGAAAATTTTTTGCATGGTTACTTCTTCATTGTTGCTAACATAAACAATCTCACAAACAAACGTTTAATTTACTTACGTGTGCATGCACTGTTTTTAAATAGGAAGAAAATGGATTATTTATGATGAAGAAAAGAACTTTTAAACGCAATTTCCCTCATGTACAGGTATATAATTTCTTTCTAATACTCCATTGCACGAAACACACCCATTTGTGATACGTTGTACACTTTCCTAACTTGTTTATTTTTCTTGTCAGTCTCTGTCGAGTATAGGCATAGGCAACTTTTGAATAGAAATAAAAATTTTAATGTCTTATCATTCAAATGAAAACTATTGTGACGGCGATTTGTAGCACCTGATGCAGAATAATTAGCAATATGACGCTGCTTGATTTGAACTAAAATTTCGAAATAAATGTCAATTAGTCGTAACTAAATATCTTATATGCATGGGATGGCAAAGTAAAGGAAGTATTCGACTGTTTTAGTCATCACATTGAGGAATTCCTTATTGAGATTTTAAAAACAACAATTGCTTTTACAAATTTAATTACTAAAATTTCAAAGGAAATGAATTATTCTGGAAAATGCCATTTTTTTGGCAAAAGAAATTTTCCTTGGTCTAGCACTAGCGTGTTGTGCTCCTGTACAATTAACATCGCAAATTTCTCTCTTCTGTAAGTTGGACGATTAATGTTCAGGGTGTAAATTTAATCTGGAATGCATATATCTAGCAAGTGTGCATTCTGTATTTTCAACCATGGTAGCATTTATGAAATAAGTTCGACCAAATATTCTTCGTTAATTCCAATTGCATTGGTCTCTACAAAAGAAGCTTTTGAATGTTTTCATAACTGAAGCGTGTATGACCTTTGACTACTTCCAGTTCACTTATTCTTTCGCTAAGTTATACCTTATAAAAATTAATGCAAAGTCATTGGTTTTCTAACAAAATAGGAGATGTTCAACATGGATGCAACAGATCTGGAAAATGAAATATTAATTATGTTGAAAAGTGATATAGAGTTAAAAGCAAGATTCAACAATTCAAATTTTTGGAAACTTGTTTCTTCGGAAAAATTTTCAAATATAAAAAACTTGCATTTATTTTGAAAGAGTATTTTCCTTCCACTTATTTGTGTGAATAGATATTTCTTAGTATGAACCTAATTAAATCTAAAACCAGAAATGCACTCACCAATGAACATCTTAAAGATTGTTTACGCCTCTCAGTTTTGAGTTACAAGCCCAATTACCAATCACAGTGTAATCATGCCCATAATCGTTTAAGTAAAGAATAAATTTAAATAAATTTAGCAATTATTTATTTTGTCGATTTTCATAAATGGTGTATAATAAATACTTTCTTTAGTTATTTTTGCATTTAACTTCAAGTTACAATACCCTGAAGTACATGTTAAAAAAGTTTAGTAGCCTGCAAGTCAATTTACAGAATGAAAGTAGCCTTTGACATGAAAAAGTTTGGGTCCCACTGATCTATGTTATACTTTCCTCGAGTTCACTTGTACAGTGATAGTTAGCACGTGGATGAAGGAGTTGGCTCTATCCAATCACTGCACCACTTAATCGCTGCCAGTGGTTCCTAAGCACAGCTGAAATACTGTTTTGTCTATGTAATACTGTTTCCTTCCCTCTAGATCACCACTAAAGCTACGTAGCCAGCTCATCTCTATAATGGCAGCAGTTTTTATGACTGAATTAAGAGAACGCTACCTTGTGCAGTATAAGACAGTGTTTTTATTAATTTATTCATCATATTACAATGATATTGATAATATAATGCATAATTTTCACCATTAAATGATGTGGCCAAGACTAAATGCTAGAAACCTTTACGTGTTATGCCTGGGTAAATTGAAAAATCACAGAATGAGGCTGAAAATCCTGCTGCATCTTACATGCAGGTATCTATTGTAGCCTGGAAGAATTCTCTGAGGTTAATCCCCTAAAAGAGCAGTATCAAAATTTCCAGGCAAATGCAGAATTCCTATCCTTATTACTTGCAAGTTTACCTCAGGGGCGTAACTATGGTTTTGGAGCCCCCACACAAGTCAAGTTTTTCGGGCCTCTAATTATATTAAAATATGTACTATATGAAATTATTATACCATTTTGATTTTTATGATATTTTTTACTTCTATAATTCTAACATTATAAGGATAGGAAAAAAACAACTCCAAACACTTGAGATGGGCATTTTCGTCTTCATTTCGAGCGATGAAATCTTTCATTCCCATAAGGATATTGCTACTTTGAATATCTTGTAGCATATTATGGGAAAATTCGAAGTATTTTTGTAGAGCCCCAAATATCTTGGGGCCCCCACACACTGCGTGGGCCTGCGCCCCCCAAGTTACGCACCTGGTTTACCTATAAAGAGATGAAAAAAATGTCTCAACTGTGCTTAGCTAGCTTCTTCAAAAAAAGCTACTACAATTGTCAAGGAAAAAAATATTGTAAAACTCAACCCAACCATAGTTATTAATTTTGAGGAAGAAACTTAAGATGATCCTCCCTCTTCTCATTCTGCCCACTAATTAGGCATTCCCCTCACCTCACTTTGTCATCTGCTCCACCATATTTGGTAAGTACATATTTTAGTAACTTTGGCTTTTATATTAAATTTATATTTTTATTATTATTTAATTGCTATTTGTGCAAACTACAAGCAATTATATCAATATTTAGATAACCAATTGGTTGAATTTTTTAAGCTGAGAGCGCATAAATCATTAAAACCTTATGTCCCCTGAAAAATGCTTTTTTGAGAGGCGCTGTTTCCTAGGAACATATTCCTGATGTATCTCGAGGGAAAACTGCTCTATGTCTAGGAAATAAGTATTCATACCAATTTTGATTGTCTTATTACTATCACCAGAATTAACATAAGATGTTTGGGATCTACATAAATGAAAATAACCATTTTTATTCTCCATTGAGTATTCAAGAGGTTTTCAGTTTTTGTTAAAGATAGACACTTATTTTCCAAAAAAGAACTTTATTTTTTATCTCTCTTCACTTTTTCTACAGTTGGTTTATAGTTTGGAGTCCATGGGCCAAGACTTGCATTGGCATAAAAATCCATAGGGTATGCTGGAGTTTTAAGGCACTGCTCACTACCACCTTTTGTTTTGCACTCACAAGCATCCTTTTCCTTTGTCCAAGATGCATTCTCTCGACCAAATGCCACAACTGCTTCATAAGGTGTCAATAGTGGCTGCTTAAATTCATGACCCCAATCTATCGATAACCTGGGACATGCAATTTGAACCCAAGCTTCCACATAATCACTAAATAGGTTAAGTTTGCTGGGGAATATTTCCGATAGAAGAACTGTGATAAATTCTTTATTTCCAGATGCTTCTATGAGATTCTGCAATGATTTAAGTGGAGAACACCTTATTAAGACAATATTTAAATAACCACCTTGACAATAAATAATCCGTACAATTACAGTCAAAAGATTAACAGGCAATACAATGGCAAAAAGAAAAACATTTTAAGGATGAATTCCAAGCACCTTTAAACCACTAATATAGCAAATAATTACTGAAAATAGGACAAATTCATTACATGGAAATTTTTTCTTAAAAATGAATTCCTCAAGTTGAGGTTTCCCTTTGCTCATTTTTAATTTATTAAACTTTTGGTAGATAAATCACTTTTTACAAAAGGTTGTTTTTATATTAATAATTATCTTTTTTAAAACCTTGTGAAACTTGCATTGGCCCAAAGTAAATGAGAGAGAGAAAGAAATGCTTCAAAATTTGCTGTACTTCTGAGTGAGTTTCTTTAATCATCAACATACACTTTAAAATTCAAGAATTTTTTTAAAATATACAACACAGGTTTGGCTATACTTTCCTATGGAATAATTTATGCATGTTCATAAGGAAGAATAACAATTTTTAAAGTAAATGTTATTTTATTACCTTCAACTGGTCAAGGACTTTAGGACTTCCTTGACGACCTAGTGTTCCTAAAATCAGCCCAAATCTTTTAGCTGAACTTGCTTTCACAATAGCATCATTCCTGGTGTTTAACATTTTGTGCTGATCATAAAACTCTTCTGTTAGCTTTTTTTCATAAGGATCATACCTTTATAGAATAGACGTGTTTATGAAAGATGAATAAAAATTGTGACACACAACAAGAGTAATTTTTTAGAATAATCTGTTTTCCTATAAATCACCACAACATTTTAAATACATAAATAAGGCTAATACAGTAAAACCTGTAAAAGGCATAACCTGAAAAATCCAGAAATATACAATAAAATCACACTAGTTGATACTGTTTTTCATCTGAATGTTTGTCTGTATGGCAGAACCTGTGTGATGCGGGCGGAAAGGATTTTTCTTGTAATTTTTGTATTAATACTGTATATACTCATGTAAACGTGCAGTTTGAAGACCAGATTTTCATGTCATAAAGTAGGGGTGTACGTTATACACGAGTAACATTTTTGTGCACTTAAAATTGGAAATTAAAGTAAACCTACCTCGCACCACATTCTTGCTTTTTGGGTGAATTAAGGGGAAAACCACAATAATTATCAATAATCCAGGTTATACATATATTAATTATACTTATAGAACATCTAATTACTTCTATACAGTTATAATTCCATCCTCTCCAAATATTCCGCATTTCACTAGCTCATCAACTGATTGTGGCAATTTTTGCAAAATCGCAAGAGAGACTTCCCACAAAACACGCATCAAAAACAAAAAAAACAGAATAAGCAAATTGAAATAATTTATTTTAGGTAATGATTCCAGTATGTACAATTAACAATGTAAGCAATTTAAAACCCATAGAATGACGTGTGTGAACTTAATCTTACCTGTCACATTTCCTGTTTCCAGATTTGTTTAATTTTCACATTATTCCTTCTATTAAACAGTTTTAGAATGAGATAGGAAAGAGAGAACCAAAATCCACTATAAATCAAAACTTGAATCTATTTTATAGAACCCTTTTTGTCTGATTTAAAAGGATTAGTAACAGTGAGGCTACGGTTTTCTATGCAACATCAGTTTGGCCAACTTACTGTATGAAGTTGCTGCCATCTCAATCGCTTTCATTATTGATGATGTCTTTCTAAAATGTAATGTGAAGCTTATTGAACGTAATACTTATGGGTAAGTCCCAAGTGTTTTAAAATTTAAAAAATCCAAGGAATTTGGCTGTACTTATGGTAATTGATACTCATATTTCTAAAGAAAATAATAACTATGTTAAATTCCACTATAAAAATTGCGGAATTTAAGAAAGTTATTATTTTCTTGGGAAATACATTTTAAAATTGTTAACTGGCAATAATTCAATGCTTTAACGTATTTATTACGGTACTCTATACTTAACATGACGATATAATTTTGTCCTTATAGCCCACAAAAATAAAGGGAGAGCATTATGAGAGGTATGAGAAAAAGGCGGTATTTTTTGGCAAAAAGTACGGGTGCGCATTATACACGAGGACACGCTATAAACGAGTATATACGGTAAGTACATTTTGAATCTGCGAAAGACAGAAAGAAAAATCGTTCTCTTTAAAATATGTCTTGATGGCCTTCAATATATCAATGTAAGAGAGCATCGGACTTGACAGATAAAATTGATGTTTTAAATGTAATTACATTTCTCAGACATTCTAGTGTGTACAAGAAGTCTGTATCAAAAATTGTATTAAGAACTGTGGCTTTGTTTTTGATGATAATAATAAATGTGATGAAGCAGGTAGTGATAGTGATTCTTGTGATATTCAAAATTTGATTGATGAGCTGTATGAAATTGAGGGTACCAACGTAAGTGCAAAAACTTTTGTAAAAATAGTGATGAAAGTATTTTCACAGAGATCAATGAAATTGACTTTAAAACTGTGGTAAAAAGCAATAAAATTATTCCCAAATCAGAAGATGAACAGAGTGAGGAGGAAGATTGTGAAGAGCAGGAAATGCTAACAATGTTGGAAGTTTTACATTAGCTTTTAAATATTACACCAAAATGAAGGGTAAAAATAGTTAATGCTTTCATTTACTGATTTAAGGAAATCACAGAAAAAACAAATAAAATTGGATAGTATTTTCAAATAAATTTTTAAACTTTGTTTAATATTTTTTATTGGATTTGACATCTTTCACATCTGTATGGCATTTAATTGTTCTGCTTCTGAAAATCAGTAGCATTTTAAACAGATTATTAATTTCTAATAAATTCTGGATTGTGCAAGCATGCAATTTCAATTTGATGTTCTCACTTATTATAGATTGATTTTTGTTGTAATTTTAAAGCTTTAATTTCCATTGAGACTTAGAAAAACTTATATTTTCTAATTAAAATCTACCAAAAGGAAAAAGTTGCCTACATTACTTTAACCTGTATAAGGCAGAAAACCTGCAAAAGATGGAAAAATAGGCTGGTCCCTTGATGTTCTGCCTCTTGCAGTTTTTACCATTTATGTAATGGAAATATTATGTGTATGAGGTCAAGAGTTATTCCAGTGTTACCTTTGATTTCAATGAAAGATTCATTAACAATTTTCAGATGATTTTTTTCTCCTCGTTTATGAAAAGTATTGTTGGAATTATTGAATGCAATATAGATGAATTTAAGATATTCCTGTCCATTAATCATGATTGTGCTCCATCTGTTTCAGAAACTTCAAGTTCTTACTAACTGAAATTAACCATTGTTTGTTTCTATTTATGATGTTTTTTCTTAGATATTATCCAAAAAACAATAATATCTTTCTTGCACCATTTACCTAGAATTGCTTCCATGTTGAGTATCATGACTAAAGCTTAATACAATTACCGTATATTCCGGCGTATAAGTCGACTTTTGAAGCCTAAAATATTTTTCCTAATACTTAGAGTCAACTTATATGCCGAACATAAAATGTGAACCTTATATTACAGATGAATAGCATGGATATTTACGAATACCGTTGATCAGGTGTTCCAGTGTTTACATTTTATTACATTTATTTCAGAAGATTTGTAATAATTAATTTTAATACTGTATTTACTCATGTAATCCGCATCCTCATATACCATGTGCACCCCTATTATTGGACCAGTTCGAGGAGAAAAAAATAAATTCGTGCTTTAATAAGTTGACGTCTACAGCAGTGGAAAATTAGGAAAAATCAAAAAATTTTGGGGATTCCACATAGGTGAGTTCTCTCCATGGCTCCCTCTAAGCTGTGCGACTGTGTGGCCGTGCAGCAGTTTTTGAAGTGCTGTGCACTAAATTTTTCAAGCTCGCACGATTGTGTGTATCTTAGAATATATCGGATTAGGGCCGCATCAACCCCGGTGCACATCCATGCATTAGCATCATGTAGGTGCACATAGCGATATTCATTCCGCCCTTGGATTAAAAAGATTTGATGGAATTATGGTTCTCTCCCGAGTTAAAGGAGCGTCAGCAGCTCACAATGAATTCAGCGGATACAGATACCAACTTATTCTAGCAAAAAGTGTAGGTAGAAACTGTTGGTAAATTTTTAATGACAAACTGTTTTTTGAGTAACAATAATAAACTTAAAACTCAATTAGGTATTATAAAAATATTATGTCATCTCAATGTTGAAGATGCACCAACAGCAGTATAAACTGCACATTTAAACCCTAAACATTTCTTGGTCATGTAGAAAGGAATAAACATAGAATTCTTTATCTTTTGCGAGTATAAGCATAGACGCAAGTGCGTTGAAGTAAATTTACTCTTGAAACTCGCAATTTTTAAAACTTGGTCAGAAGTCTTCATGTATGGCTGTCTTTTTTACAGACATTTTGTACACATTTGTGATATTTTATTGAATTTTGCCACCATAGAGATCAATCACAATCACTAGGTATAGTTCATTTAGATAGTATCATTAGCAGCTGACATCAATCGAATTATAGTAAACTTTATTTAGTGGTTCAAGCTCTCCAAGAATAAGTTTCATATTGGTTGAAATTAAAACATATGTCACATGGAACGCTCACGAAGAATAGCACGGACTCTAAACAGTATTTATATATATTTTTAATGTTGTTTATTTCTTGGATTGTACATGACATTGATTTTGTTTGAAAACGATTTCATGAGAAGTATTTTAAAGTGAAAAAGTGGGGGTCGACTTATACGGTGAACATATGCCTAATCATATATTTTCAGTAAAAAAAGCAGGGGTCGACTTATACACCAGAATATACAGTACTTAATATACTGTGTGTGAACCCATTTTTAAAGCTGGATTGTAATTTTATAAATAGATTTAAAGAAAACTACTTATTTAATAAAATTACATAACTTTCTGAGAATTTTACCTAAAAGCACGAAGTTGAGGATTGGCGATCATGGCTGCTTCTAAATGAAATCGACCATCTCCCAGATACAATATCTTGTCGACATCTGGAACCACTGGGGCTGTACATCCAAGAACTTCACCAGGAGACAAAGGTCTACTCTGTGGCAATACCACTGAATGACCTTTTTCCTTTAAAATTTTCACTGCAGCATGCAAAGATTTCACGAACTGTATTGTGCTGACAAGGGCAAGGCGATTTGATGCTTCACCAGGGGGGAAGTTGAAATGTAATGTTTCTATAAAATGATCCAAATCTATTTGTATGTCCACGAATACATAAAGTAGAGGAATCTCTGTAGTGCTCACTGGTACCAGACAAGAATGTCCATAATGTACCAATAAATCAACACCCAGAGCCCTGCAAGTACAGATAATCATATTCAAGTTTCACTTAACCCTTTAATTGCTGCGATCACAATCATACATAATTGCCTTAGGTAGGCTTTTAACTTTAATGAAATAATAATGTTAAAGTTATTTATTCACTTGCCATCACTGCATTACATACTTAGCTGTAAAATCATCCACACAGCATGCGCCGTAAGTTACATCTCCCATTATCACCGTATCAGCGTCAGTGAACTTCTCAACTATGTCTGCAATAGTAGTCGCAAACATCAAAAGACCTTCTGGCATCTGAAACAATTTATTTCGTGGTAGAGTAAATTTTCGATTCATAATTTAGATTACTTCAAACTTTACCTGTAAACCAACTCGTTTTGCATTAGAGCTTCTAATTCGCCAAATAGTTTTCATGATTTCGAAATCATAATTTTTAGGGAGAGCATTGCATGCATCATGCAATTCGCTATTTGTAAGAATATCTTCCGGTATTTTATTTACCACTTTCGTGTATACTTTTCTATTTGGATTGGCGCGTACGATTACACCAGCCCCCTCATCCATATTTTATATTAATATCCAATATGAAAATTAATTAAAAATTTTCTGACAGAAACCACCTTTACTTACTTCTAAATCTACTCTTAAAAAACCGACAATAACATAGCTGAAAAGTTACGCCTGGTAAATTTTCGGAGTTTTAGTTATGTTTACTCATTTGGAAACTAAAATCTAGACTACTAAATCTCACAATATAAACAATTATGCATAAATATCACTACGTACTGAACGTGTCTAAGGTTAGAAAATGTTCATATACAATCTGGTTCGAATTTCGTTACTCATTTGTCGCCTAATGTTGCTACAAGTATGAACTGCTCCATGGCGGATGTTATCTTAGTGAATTTCATGTTGGCGGGAATAGAATTTGTAAATGGTTTTCTTTGATCAACTTTGAACTATCTTGACTCTAATTTTCCCTCAGATGTAGTCTGTTTATTTACCTGTAAAGGTTACTTGTAAGCATATTACGGCTGTGTAAATCAAAGGTAGGTTATTCGTAGATTAAGGTGTTGCCCCTGTCTGTTGTGTCGATCAAGATGCCTAAAAGCAAAAAAAGAAGAAAAGCATCCCCAAAAAAGAAAAAGGGTAATAATGTTGGGATAACGGAAGAGGAAATTGTGGCAGAGAGTAACTTAAAAGAGAGAGAAGGGATAAATGATAAGAAAGAAAGCTTAACCACAGAGAGCCATGAGAACCTACATGAAGAGCCAATTGAATCTGTCGATGAAGAAGCATTCGCCGGCACAATTAGGAGAATATATCCCAAAATTTTCAAATATAAGGATGAGGAACTCGATATGCTGTGTGAATGGGAAGAATGTAACTTTAAGAGTACTTCTATAGAAGAGTTTGTTAGACATGTTGAGAATCACATCCCGCAGTTGGGGGTTAAGATCCATGAAGATGGCCAAGGTACATTAACGTTTTATTAATTGTGTATGTTGAATAGCATCAATTTTTTTACATTCTCTTTTACTTATGCAGTAGCGTACGCCTGTTTATGGTCAGCATGCGATTTCGAATCGCAGGACTCCAAAGAAATAACTAGGCACGTGAATTATCATGCGTTTCACACCAAAATAAAATGTATTGGAAGCAACATCTGCAACCGGACTGGTGTAACTGTAAGACTTTTGACCCATTTTGCAAAGTCTACCAAGCTTACAAATAATACTCTAGTAAATGTAACTTTTTCAACTTTCCAGGCCTGCAATTACCATGAGTTGGGTAGAAATATTGTACCGGACATCCCCAATTCTTACAAGTGCAACTGGGAAGATTGCAATACCGTTTTTCAAAATGCCCAAAAGTTTTATTTTCATGTGGAAGCCCATGTGAGAGGATATCCAAGCGGAAATAATATCAAAGGCGGTTTACCGTGTTGTTGGGGATGTAAGATGACTTTTATTGATTGTTGCTGGCTCACGCGTTTTGTTTAGCTACTTTTTAATATGAAGTAATGAATGATTTGGCGACTTTTTTTATAGCATGTAAAGCAAACTTCCCCAGTCTACACAAAGTGCGCGATCACCTTAGGAGTCACACTCAAGAAAAGATGGTAGGATGTCCAGTCTGTGGAGGTGTTTTTGCTACGCGCGCAAAGTATTATGATCACTGCAAACGACAAGTGCCTCTTGAAAGTAAGATTATTTTATCGTACTTATCGTAAAATTAGCGCAAAATAGGAAATTCTTTTGGAGTATCTTTAAGAATTATGCTTTCCAAAATGGCCAAAGTCATCTTAAATAACTTAAATAATAACAATTTAGTCTAATCACAATATCGAAATATCTTGTTGAAAAGTATGTCTAAATGAAATAACCACATGATGCCATTTATCTATGTCTTGTTTTCAGAATGTTGTTTATAACTTTTAAACATTTCATAACTCGGGATGGCGTTTTAATTTTTTATAAATCATTTGTTATTGGTTCTTATAATGTTCCTCTTCATATTGTTGTTGTAAATTATCCCCGTCCATAATTTTTACACAACTTGTTGCTACGATCGGTTATAAGAATGTTACCAAATCAGCCTTATTTTTGGGAATGAAATACAATCAGCAAAGTTAATGATCAATCAGCTTCATACATTATTACATCAACTTGGAAATGTGATTCTCTACTTGATCTGATTTGTTTTCTTTGCATTAAATTTCTTTGTTTCTGTCTGATATTTGTCAGTGTTGTTTGTCCATTTTAATCCACGCGATTAAAACTTTTATTGAAATATTTAATTAATATTAAATCTAGTAGTAATAAAATGATACTCTTTTTACAAAGTACATTATCACAAAATCTGTTATTCACTTCTGTCTCATCGTACCCACTACAGTGCATGGCTATCAATGTTCACACTGCTTCAAGTTCTACCCATCAGAAAGGTTGTTGAAAGGTCACATGCGCCTGCATGTAAATCATTACAAATGCCCTTTTTGTGACATGACTTGTCCTGGCCCAGCAAGCTTGAGCAATCATATTCGTTTTCGACACCTGGACGATAAACCATTCAAATGTGAATTTTGTGATTTCAGGTAAGAAAGTATTAAAATATTTTATGCGACTTTAAACTTGTAACCCCAGCCTAGAGTTCTTTTACTGAACATTGGGTTGGATTACTGCTGCTGTTATTTGAATGAATTATGATAATATAGAATACACAGGTGGCTACAATTGATGTGGAAGAAATCGTTATCCCCTAATTCTTGAATTTTTATTTGCAATCGACAATAATATAAAAATGAACATAGAATAAATGAGGGCATGCAGGCTCTGTATATTAACCGTGGTGACACCGCACCCAATATGCAGACACTTGTCTGATGCTCTGGTACGTGCTGCTTTATTGCTTTATGATGTTTGTTAATATGGTAGCATTAATATGAGTACATATCTTCAATTGGAAGGATAGAAGATTAATTTACCAGCTTTATCGAAATCAAAGTACGAAAATAAATGTTAATGGGAGTGAAAGAGAAGCAAGGATCAGGAAAGGAGTAAGACAAGGGTGTCCTCTCTCTCCGTATCTATTTAATATGTTTATTGAGGAAGCTATAGAAGTCATGAAGGAAAAGACAAAAGGAATAAAGATAAATGGGAAAAGAATACATTGTATTAGATTCGCTGATGATATTGTCATAATAGCAGATTCGGAAAAAGATATGGCTAGAAAGTTAAAAGTGATGCTTGAAATACTTAAACACTGGGAATTAAGAATAAACGTAAAGAAAACTAAGGTGTTGGTTATAAGTAAGAGTAACAAAGAAATAAAAACGAATATAAGGATAGATAATAAAAAAGTTGAGCAGGTAAAACAGTTCATTTATCTAGGTTGTGTAATTACTGAAGATAACAGGTGCACGGAAGAAGTAAAGAGAAGAATAGCCTTGGCAAAACAAGCATTTCAAAACAAGAAGAATGTATTAACAAGTACGCACATTAATATTGAAATAAGGAAAGCTTTTGCAAAAGCATTTTTATGGAGTATATTACTTTTTGGAAGTGAAGGTTGGACTTTGAGAAAACATGAGGAAGCCCGTTTGGAAGCAGTGGAAATGTGGATATGGCGGAAAATGACAAGAACAAGTTGGACTGAAAGAAAATCAAATTAGAAGTATTAAGGGAAGTGAATGAGGAAAGGAAGTTATGGAAAGAAGGAAAGTAAAATTTGTTGGCCATGTTATAAGGCATAATGAATTGATTTCAAACATTTTTGAAGGCAAGATTTTAGGAAAGAAAAGTAGAGGAAGACAGAGGAAAACTTATTTAGAGGACATCAAGGTGATAATGGGATGTGATGGATATGAAAAGCTGAAGAGAGTAGCAGAAGAGAGAAGCGAATGGTTGCGTCGACAAGGCTTAGCCTTTAGGATATGAATGAATGAAATCTTCAATTGAGTTTATACTGAAACTGAAGTAAAGCCTCTTACTGCTATAGTGATCTTTCTTCAGTTTTTTATTATTTTATACTATAATAGCCCAGATCTGTTGGTTGGTTGGTCACGCTTTCACGATGGCCGATATAGAGCGTTTTAACAAACTTCCAGAATAGATAGAAGGTTGAAATTTGGCAAGGATGCTTGACTAACATATTTTAAGGTAATGACGAAAATAAATCTCCAAAAAAGTCCTGGGTTCGACTCCAAGGAAGACATTTCCATTTTCCGTAAGGTAACATTTTGATGTGCAGGCTTTTATTGTGTTGGAAATTAAAATTAGAAGGAATTAACCTACGATCTTCGGATCTGAACCGTTTTGAAGAAAAAATTACCAAGTTTCTTATTCTGTTCATCTTTTTCCGCATACAATTCTAAATCGCTCATGTTATACGTTTAATTCACATATTTTGTGGAAATATTGCCATTTTAACGGAATGTTGCCGTGGCTACCAATTCCATTGTTAGGCCTCTATATCATATTGTTAATTCAATCCTTATGGGTATAAACGTGCTTTGAATGCTTTTAATACGGGGGGGGGGAAGCGAGGTAGATGGGGGAGTGAGAGGGAGGGGGAGAGGGAAGTAGAGAGGGGAGGGGGAAAGAAGGGAAGGGGGAGAGGGTGTAAGATGGGGGGAGGGAAAGTGAGGCAACTATTTTAAGTTTAACTAAAGATAGCCCGTCAACAACAGAATATTCACTAGAAATGTTGTATATGGCAAAGTATTTCATATGTAAAAGTGTGATATTAATTATTTTAAATGAAAATAATAATTATCTATCTATAATTCTTCCGTTGATATTTCAACGGGCATTATACTAGTCTCTTATAATAATAGAGAAGTGGTGGTTAGTTGGTGATCATTTGCCAATGTGAATAACTTGATAAAGAATCGAGATAGAAACTCTAAATTTGGCAGGAATGCTCGATTTACATATTTTAAGGTGATGACGAAAAAAAATCTCGAAAAAAGTCCTGGGTTCAACTCTTAAGGAAGACATTTCCATTTCCCATAAGGTAACACGTAAAAATCAACCTTTTTACATGCAGGCTTTTATTCTTTTGGAAAGTAAAATTAGAAAACATTGACCCATGGCCTTCAGATCTGAACCATTTAAGAAAAATTATAAAGTTTCTTATTATTAATTGCTCATGTTAAACGTTTAATTCACATTTCAGGACAATCTTGCCATTTTAACAGGATGTTGTTTTGCCTGCCAAGGGTTAAATGGAAGAGGGCACCTTATGGTCTCAGTTTCACCCTGAAAATAAAGACATCTATCTATCTACATTGTTAGATCTCGAAATCATATTGTTATTTCAATCCTTATGGGTGGAAGAGTGCTTTAAAGGCTTTTAATACGAGAGAGAGAGAAGGAAGGAGAGAGAAATGATTTTCGTAGCAACTAAAGTAAACATTTGTAAATTATTATATTGAATATACATTCATTCTCTTTGTGGAAGAATATACACAATTATTTTAAGTTTAACTAAAGGTAGCCCACCATATTGATGGGCTTTTATACTAGTGTACATATATATATTTGGATAGTATCTAAGTTATCTCTAATACAAAGCCTAGATAGCTAATTTTCTAATTCCAATTGTATTGTGTGTCTTTCATGGTAATATATATTGAATTTAACTTATTTGTCAATTTACAAATCTTCTGTTATGATTATTCATATTTCTATATTTATGAGGTGTGAGATAAAAAATGAAACTTTTATAAGGATGTATAATGTTTGGTTAAATATGATTAACTTCCCATTTAATTATGATTATTGCATCTTAAAATGCAGTTTTGCTTCTTTATTCATAAAAATTCTCTTAAAAATTCAATGTTTAAGGTGATTTAAAGAAATAAGGTTTACTTGTAGTGCATTGTGAAATATTGATGATGGAATATTTGTATTTTTCAGAGGTAAAACTCAAAGTGATTTGACTTGTCACCATAGAACTCATCTGCCTGATGGTTTTTACAAATGTAATGAAGAGGGTTGTGACTACTCTGCAAGGTCACCTGCTGCCCTAAGTTGGCATTATCGTCGGGTATTACTTTTTCTTATATCCTTCAGTTAAAATAATTTTAAAAATTAACTCTGTCATGTTTTACAGGTTGAAATGGCAGTTAGAGAGTTGCATGCAGCCCTCCATATGTCTTTTTAACACATTTGCAACATATGGCATTTTTATTGAATGTAAAATATAATTTTATTCATACAGAATACTGCATTTTTCACACTTTATTTTTGTAGATCATAGCATTTATGGAGGTTATTTATCTCTGCCTATGTTTTTCTAACCCTCTGTGTCAGTGGCAGATCTGGGTTTGGGAGGGGGGAAGGCAATTGCCCTCCCTATGGAAAGTTTGTAGATCTGCCCCTGCTTTATCTGTCCATCCATTCATTTGCCTGCATGATTGGTTCCACTTGAAATGTTTAAGGACATATTTAGAACATACCAAAAAAGGTTATACAGGTCGAGCACCCTTTATCCGAAATTCTCGGGAAAGACAGTATTTCGGAATTGGGAAAATTTCGATTTTTGGATATTACACATTAAGTTAGTATGCGTAGCGTCCTTGCATAGTGTATCCTGTACATTATTCTATGAGCACTACAACACTCATGCTACCTTTTACCAACTTTAATACAAATGAATAATTATTACATGTTTTATTATAACACGCTATATTAAAATAAAAAATACAAACAAACAATTACTGTAGAGTCTTTAATTTCTGCCTTATTAGATCTCCATAATGAATTTTTACAGACGGTGGCAAGCACTAATTACATACAAGTCCAAAATATTATTTTTCTCGCATTCATTGGCAGGTTTCGTCCAAAAACATCCTCTGCAATTTTTTATTACGTTTTCTTCGAGGTTGCAACCCGTACACTATTTTATTATGTCATCAGTATTTTTCAATAAAATTCTTAACCACCTTCCAACTCCATCTCTGAAAGCATGGCACATGGCCACATTGAGTCATCAACTGCAAACTTAACTCAAATAACAGCAAATGAAGAGTGGTAAGTGAAGAGCTGAAGTTAAGTATCGTGATTTACCATCAAATACCGCGAGCAATTGATATTTAACACATGTATCTCACACAGGAACACCTTATCACAATTTTACACCTCCAATCTTGAACACACCAGTCAATGGCAGGAGAATGCCGGAAACACAGAAAATAGGAAATACATCATCATTCTAGAAGAAGTGCTATGATGGCTTGTTGAAAGTTTGACGCTAATTGGCACACTGTATTTTTAATCATTTTCAGCTCGTATGTAACTGAAAAAAAATATTTGGCAAGTGAAATTTTTTTCAAAAGAGGTAAATATGAGTAGAAGTGACAATTTTTTCCTTCATTGCTCGGAAGTTTTTGTAGTACGGGAGTTCATAGTATAAAGGCCATAACTAGGTATTTTATATATTAGTTTGGAGGGACCATCATCAATTGTTTGTTATCCAGAAGTCTTCACCCCAGGGTGACACGAATATTTGATAAATTAACAGCGTATCACATCCTGGCTTATAAAAATAAATAAAACCAGGAGAATAAACACTCGTGCTTATTTAAATGCCAGAATTTTACCTTTATGTGGTAGGGAAAGCCCAATTTATCTTCAAAAGTGACTTGAAGGTAATGGAACTGTAAACGGGCTGATGCATAACAACATGGGGTGACACAGACAAAAAAGGTTGAGAACCACTGAGATCGAGGTTTTACTGTATCTCAGAAAAAACTATAGTAACTATTTTTCATATTTGATTTATTTAACCCATCTTGTTGATTTATTTGCATAAGACTCTTGGTGTATTTCATTAAAATGAGTATGGTGCATTGTGTTTTTTAAAATGAGTTTTTGCACTTGCAGGTTCATGCCAACCAGGTTGATCCCATGTACTGCTGCCATATATGTGATATTCGTTACTCAAGAGGCTCCCTCCTTACTAAGCACCTTGTCCATAAGCATTCATTTCAGTGGCCTTCAGGACATAGCCGCTTTCGGTAAGTACCGTATTCACCTGAATCTAAGACGACCTTTTTTTCCAAATTTTCAGCTGTAAATATCAAGAGTCGTCTTACATTCGAATACGAAGTATATTTAAGCATTTAATCAGTGGTTTTTACAACAAATGGTATATTAGAGTAAACAATTCACAACAGCAAATTCAAGTACGTATATAAAGACGTGAAATAAACAAATAGTAATAACAATAAGAAAAACATGACGGGAATAATAATTATTTAGACTAATAATCATCGTCGACGATCATAACACAGACGATGTACTTTCACCTTGCACGTAATGCCAACCGCAATGTCAAAACAAATGAGAGCGGAAATCATTGGGATTCCCCTTTCAAACGACGCACCGCGATTCACTAAGTGTGACAGTAACTTTGAGTTGTGCATTCTTGATTTAAATGCACAACCCTTAAGTTAAAATGACAGATCATGTTGAAGTACGTGGCACGAGTGCAAAGGGAAAGTTAACAAAGGAATTAGACGGAGCTAAGATACAAATTTTAAGCTGATCGTGATAAATTACGCCGAAAAAACTAATAACTGTGATGCGAGTAGAAAGTTCGGTGTATCTGAGGCAAATGTGCGTCGATGGAAACTCTCAAAACAGGAACTAGAAAATGCCAAAGCCACAAGGAAGTCGCTCAGTGGTCCAAAATTAGGCCGATTTCATGGCATTGAAGAAGAAGTAGTCAAGTTTGTGTGCACCATGAGGAAGAACGGTATGCCTGTTTCGACTGAAAGTATTATACTTAAAGCTAATGAAATTACTAGAGGACTTAATATATCATTGCAAGAATTCAAGGCCAGCAGAAGTTGGTGCGTGAGAATGATGCGACGAAATAATTTTTCTTTACGGCGACGAACTTCGCTGTGTCAGAAATTGTCAGAAGACTATGTTGAAAAATTTCTCGCTTACCAGAAATACGTAATTGGACTTAGAAAAACCAATAATTACCTTTTGAGCCAAATAGGAAATGCCGATGAAACTCCGGTTTTCTTCTACATGCCATCTAATTATACTGTGAACGAAAAAGGTGTGAAGTCCGTCCTAATTAAAACTACAGGCAACGAAAAAATGCGAGTCACGGTAATGTTGGCGGTTTTAGCAGATGGGACTAAATTACCACCATATGTGATTCTAAAGCGGAAAACAATGCCTAAGAAACATTTGCCAAGTGGAATAATGTGTCAAGAAAAGGGGTGGATGACTAAAGAACTAATGAGAGATTGGTTACATGTGATGTGGAATAGACGGCCAGGAGCTTTACTGAAACAAAGAGCAATGCTTTCACTGGATGCATTCAAGGACACTTATCTCCTGAAATTAAAAACATAATGAGTGCGATGAATATTGATCTTATTGTAATACCTGGAGGAATGACATCGCAACTTCAAGTTTTAGATGTTGCTGTCAATAAGTGTTTTAAAAATAATTTAAAGGTTTTGTATTCCGAGTGGTTACAGAGTGGAACTCACACTTTAACACCAAAAGGAAATCTTAAGAAACCTGAAGTTGCAATGCTCTGCCAATGGATCAAGGCATCGTGGCAACAAATAAATGCAAAAGTAATAGTGAAAGGATTTAAGAAATGCTGCTTATCTAATGCCATGGATCGGAGTGAGGATGATGTTTTGTGGGAGACTGATGATGAAATTGAGAGTGATAAAGATAGTGAGCGTGAGGAAAATAGTGAAGGTTGCATAGACAGTGATGATGACTAACACAATAAAATGATTTTATGCAGCACTTGGATTGAAATGTTTTTTTGTTGTCCTGAAATGAGTATATTCTATCAATGTATTTACTTTATTTTTAATGTTATCTTAAAATGAATGCTACCATTTAATTTGTTTGAAAACCTGAATGGTTCAATTTGTGATGTGATCTTATGATTTTAAAATGTTAAAAAACAATGACATTCAAGAAAAGTATAAGAGAAAATAAATATTTCACAAGATTTATAATTTTTGTAGTCATGAAGGTCAATTTGAGCTTTTTTCTCTTTTGGAATCATCAAAATGGGGGGTCATCTTAGATTCAGGGTCATCTTGGATTCGGGTGAATACGGATATACACTCATCCCCCACTATACACACTCAATTCATTCCAAAAAAATAGACTTGTAAAAAAATCTCATATAGTAAGAATTAAATTCCCATTACTTTACATGTAAAAGCTTACGATACGTTCCCGAGGTCTAGAAAATCACTTAATATATAACTACTTTTCACCATAACATACTATGTAAGTATCAAAGTAATAGCACTTCTGCTTATTTGTGGTAGTTATACTGTAATTACCCACTCAACCTGTTACTGTTCCTGTACCACTGTACAATAGTAATGAACAATGTGTAAAAATTATAAACTTTGTATGACATCGACACGGTGCACATGAAAAAAATAGAAAATCCAAAAGAAGCAAAAACATTTTCTTTATTAAAACCTTCATTTTAAATTCTTAGATTAAGCCTTTAGTAAAGAAAATATAGTGAGAAGTGAACACTTATCCAAGAGTGATTACAAGCACTAGCCTCGTAAGAGCGAAAATTAGGCTTGTATAGTGAAAAACAAGTATGTACCATATATTCTGGCGTATAAGTCGACCCCTGATTTTTTGGATGAAAATACATGATTAAGCATATGTTTGCCGTATAAGTCGACCTGCACTTTTTCACTTAAAAATACTTCTCATGAAACCGTTTTCAGACAAAATTAAAGTCTGTACAATCCAAGTTTTAACAAATCAAGAGTCCTCTCTATTCTTCTTGAGCATTCCATATAACAGATGTTTTAGTTTCAACCATTAAGAAACTTATTTTTGGAGAGCTTGACCCACTAAATAAAGTTTCTATATTTCAATTGATTTCAGCTGCTAATGATACTATCGAAATGAACTATACCTAGTGATCGCAATCAGTCTCTATGGTGGCAAAATTCAATAAAATATCGCAAATGTGTACCCCACACACCTTTTTTTGCAAAATGTGTCATACATAAAGATTTTTGACCAAGTTTTAAAAATTACGAGTTTCGATATTAAATTTACTGCAACATGTTTGCATCTACATTTATACTCGCAAATGACGAAGAATTCTACGAAGTTTATGCGTATCTACACGACCAAGAAACGTTTAGGGTTTAAATGTGCTGTTTATACTGCCGTTTGTGCATCTTCAACATTGAGATGACGTAATATTTTTATAATATTAAAGCTGTACCTTTTAATTGAGTTTTAAGTTTATTATTGTTACTCAAGGAAAGCAGGTCTTTCATTAAAAATTTACTATCAGTTTCTACCTACACTTTTTGCCGGGTTAAGTTGGCATCAGGTATTTCTATTCACCATATCATCCTGAGCTGCTGATGCTTCTTTAACCCAGGAGAGAACCATAGTTTATTCTAATTTTTTTAATCCATGGGCGGAATGAATATCGCTATGTGTGCCTACATGACGATAGTGTGCGGATATGCAGCAGGGTTCAGATACATTCTAAAATACACACAATCATGCGTGCTTGAAAAATTTAGTGCGTGGCACTTCAAAAACTGCTGTGCAGTCGCGCAGCTTAGAGGGAACCATGGAAAGAACACACCTACGGGGAATCCCTACATTTTTTGATTTTTTCTAATTTTCTGCCACCATAGACATCAACTTATTAAAGTACAAATTTATTTTTTTCTCCTTGAACTGGTCCAAAAATAGGGGTGCGAGTGGTACACGAGGACGTGGATTACATGAGTAAATACAGTATTAAAATTAATTATTATAAATCTTCTAAAATACCGTATTTACTCATATAACCCGCACACTTGTGTACCCCGTGCACTCCTATTTTTGGGCCGGTTCGGAAAATTAATTTGAGCCAGAATAAGTTTTTTTAAGTTACCAATTCCCACTCCCTGAAACAAGTTCCGCTCAAGTTAAGCATTTTCTCCCTTCTATGTGACGCAGTTTATTGGATGATCTCATTATGACGTTACTAGCAGAAATCTCCTCACCGATAGTCCTCTTTTGTTAACCCCTCAACTGTTTTTGTTGTAATATTATGCAACTTTGTCCTCACTTCACTGTTTTTGATGTAATATTATAGTGCGGAGCTTCATGAAATATTTGTTCATCTATGAACGGGAACTTCCCTACGTGGATGGGGAGTTTTTTCGCTTATCATCTCGTGAGTAAATATTGGAAGGTTAAGAACAAATGAGTCCAAACCCTTGAGATGTGGATTTCCGTCTTCCTTTTGAACAATGAAATCTTTCATTCGCAACAAAATTTCACCATTCGGAATTCCTTGAAGTGGATGAGGGAAAAGGACCGAACTTGAACCTAGCTGGCAAACACTCAGTAGTCATTGAACTATAGTTATCAGTTAGTCGGCATATTCTTTCCACCTACTTTTGTGAGTTTTTGCCTGCAGCGCGGGCGTAACATAGACATTTGCTTGGTCGCATAAATACGCATATACTTCATAGAATTTGGCGTCTTTTACAAATATAAACATAGACGCAAGCATATTGCAGAGAATTTACTATCGATACAATTTATATAACCTGTTCAGAAATCCTCGTGTAAGACGTGCACCCCCTTTTTTCCTGGCATTTCGGGAAAAAATGTGCGTGGGGTACACGAGTAAATACGGTAAATGCCATAAAATGTAAATACTGGAACAGCTGATACAAAATAGCGATCACCTCCACCGAAAGATCAACGGTCTTCTTAAATATCGATGTTATTCATTTTTAATTTAAGGCTCACATTTTATGTTCGGCGTATAAGTTGACCCTAAGTTTTCGGAAAATTTTTTTAGACTTCAAAGGTCAAGTTATATGCCGGAATATACGGTAAATACATGTCTTGTATAAATGAAAACTTGTAAAGCGGTTGCTTGTTTAGCAAGATATGAGTATACAGTTTGTGTGCTTTTAGTTTAACGCAGCTGAAGAATTAATGCCACGTCACCGTTCATGTGATTGTATGATCAGTTTCACGTGGGTAACAAAGTAAAATTTTAAAAGAAATTGAAATTAATTACTAGAATTTAAATGATAAAACATTTAAAAGACCAGAAGAGAGAAATTTCATATTGTTGTTAAAAATTTACACTTGGAGGTAATAGTTAACACCTGCGCAGAGGAAGGAATTCTATGTGTACCGGTAACTTCAGTATATCATATTATTTTTATAAGACTGAGGCTTATCACTCTCTTTGGGACCATGATTAAGCCATATTACTAATAAAAAACTATGAAAATGGCACAATAAATTAATGAAATAGGTGAGGAACTGCATTCGTAGAATACCGTGGTGACGACAAGACTTTGAGAAAGAAGGAAGTTTCGAAAAAAATGTCACGGAGTGAGTGGTACTTTAGCGATCATTCACGGATATGCAAATTTCGGCTTCACAAATAAAAAAACAGGTACTACTCAAAATGAAAATCGCAGATACGCAAATTTTGCGAATGGCAAATTTGTGAATGGCAAGGGATTAGTGTATTTAAAACCTGCAAGGATACAAAACCAGTAACTGGTAAAAAGATTCGTCAAAGTGAAGCTTGCCATTAAAAATTTCAGTCTTAAGGCTGTTTTACAGAGTAAGCAGTTAACTATTTTGAAATCCAGCATTTCTCTATTTTTATAATGTTGCTGTATAGCGTTGGTAGTATGCAAATATTTACAAAGTCTTAAAACGTTAAAAATTCAAGACATGGGCATAATTATTTTTGTTATGTTTGATGTTATGCATAAGCCTGAAGATGAAATATGATCATTGTATCTACAACTGCACTATTTCTTACAGATACAAACTTCACGAAGATGGTCTTTACCGATTGGAGACTGTGCGTTATGAGAGCCTTGAAGTTACTCAGAAAATGATGTCGGATAGAGAGGCTACACAGTCAGCTTGTAAGGCAAAAAGAAAAAACAAATGGCTGCAGAGGCATCCAGGAATAATGGGGGAGGAATTTCAGGAGGATGCTGATGACCCAGATTGTAATTTGGGTGAGGAAAGTAATAGTGGTAACAAGAAAAGGAGAGTTAAACCTGACAGCCCTGTAAAGCTCAGATCTCCCAGGAGGATGAATATAGTCGATCAGAATGAGTCGGATAGCGCAGAGAGCTCGGCTGAAGATGGAAAGGTGATTGAAATAGCTGTGGAGGAACTTGATGAAAGAGGTCAAGTGGTGAAGTTGGAGTTCATTCACACTAAAGAGGTTCAAGTTGCAGTGGATCAAACTGTAGAAACCTAAGGCTGTGAATCTTGTTATGAAAATAGATTGTGATACAGATAATTGTTTTTATACTAATAAATAGTTTTTTGTTAGTAGGTTAACTGTATTGTTGGCGGTTAGCACGGAATTGTAAATAGTAAATTTTTATGAAGGTTGTCGAAGTGTAAACTATTGTGTAAATACTAAACATCATGTATTTGTTTTTCAATCTTAAAAGGTACATTTTTGTCACTTGGAGGATTTATGTTAATTTTTTTTATTCAATTAAGGGCCATGAAAATGGTTTGCGCATGTATGTCATTGCTGCTTCAGGATTTGATATCTTATCAATATGCTAGCATAATGTATGGTAAACTGTATTATTTGTAGTTGAAAATACTAAGGTAAAATTTAATTTTGATGATTATAATGTTTATGTCTCCTTATAAATTTTCATGATAATTCTTGTGCTTACTGTCGTTTTATTTTGTTTTTTATAAAAGGACATTATTTCTATAGAGTGGTGGTTACCAAGCTGAAACATTAAAAATTTTAATTTTTTTTCTGGTCTCAAGCTAAGTTGTTCAAGAAAATAAGTCCTAAACAGTCATTTGATATTCACGTTTTTGATGCAATGTGTGAGGACATGACCATGCTGAAAAATATTGAAACAACTTGTTTATAAGTTTAGCATCCTCACTATATGATCTGTGCTACAGAAAATGATTTCAATTGTTAAGCACTGTATTACTAAATAAAAGAAGACGATCTTATTTCTGAACCTTGTGTTTATAGAGAAAATTTATATAAATAATAGTGAAGCACCTTTGATTAATTATTTAAGATTCATTGCGTAAACTATTCTATAAGCGTTGTTACATTCCTGTAATACTCTGCTTAATGACTGGGACATGTTCTGCAAAAATCATTCTTTAAGTCAGGGGTTCCCAACTAGTTTGATCCATGGGTCACATTTGAAAAATAATTGTGGGTGGGGGCCACACCTCCCCAAAAGTTTATGTATATATATTTATTTATAAAATTCATAACTGTCATATAGGGATTTGTGATTGAAATTTAAAAGAAAATTTCTTAATATATTTCACAAAAAAATACATATTTAGCAATGTTGAGAAAATCAGTCGGAAAGATAAAATAATTTCAGTGGACAAAAAACTTTAAAATATATTCATTTAATTTCTTATATGTGAAATAACATTGCCCTAGATCTATATTAATGGGATTTTTGTAGTTTTATTTTTTCAGCAAGATAATATCTATTTGAGAATTGGTTGTGCAAAGTCTTATAAGTTGGTCTAAATGTGTATATTTAAGTTTCAGTCTTAATTTTGATTTGATATACTTCATTCTGAAAAACGTCTGTTTGCAAATATTTGTGCTTCCTAAAACAGTGAACATTCCGGCAGCAAATTTTTTCAAGTTATGAAATGACAGTAGTGCTGAATAAAATTACAGTACATAGGCCGTTTTCCTTTCTGAAAAATGTCTTCAGCTCTCATGGTACCTTTCAAACTTTTAAGTGTGCCCAATTCCTCCCTGAAGAATTAATTCCTTTAATGAAAATTAGTAACTGAGCTTCATCTGAAATATCATTGCATTTGTCCATTTCAATTGAAAAGTATTCCAAGTGTTTGGCTTTATCTTTTATAACAGAATGTAAATGGTCACCCAATTCCTCCATGTCTTTTCATTGTACTTGCAGAAAAGCTTACTGCACTCTTAAAAGATATATTTTCAAGACACTTCTTCCATGACTTTCAACAAGCATTTTTTAATTACAGATAAGGCCTACCCTTTTTGGCAGATGGCTTTGCTACATGATAATGCTTTTACAGCTGCTTTATTTTCCTCAACACAGAAAACAATAGTTGCTGCATTTTAAGTGCACTTTTCATTTGATAATTTTTGTATCCCTTGCGTTTCCTTTGAAGAGAAGAATATTTTTTACTGTGCCTCAATGTAAAATGTCTTTTTAAATTGTATTCTTTATACACATTAATGCTATCTTGACAAATAAAGCATAATACCCAGTTATGATTTTGAACAGTCTTTGAAAAAATTCCATGGACCATAGTCTGAAAAACTTCAAAGACTATATAGTCTTTGATAAAATTTCATGGCTATTAGTCTTTAAAAAAATTTCAATGACTATATTCTTTGAAAATTTTTATGTACTGTAGTCTTTGAATAATTTTTGAATGAAAAATTGTTCCGTCCATATTGTGTTTAAAATACAGCCTTCTTCAATGTTTCTCTTTCTGTTTAAATTTTTATTAAAGGTGGAAGACATTGTTTTAGGGCTGAAAATATGAAATGAAAGATATAAGGAAGGAACTCGAAATAAACTAATTTAAAAAGTTTATAATAAATTGTTTTGGTTTTCTTTCCTCTTAATGATGTGGTATTTAATTTAAATTTTATGTATATTTTATTAATTCAAATTTAAAAAATATTTATTTATTATATACTAAAGAATGTCACTTAAATCACTGTAAAATTCCTGCTTAAAACTCAGGCTGGATCTAATCCAGCTGTACAAGCCAAATGTGAGATGTTAAATGCTTTCAAAAGATTGGAAGAATTCTTTGATTCACAAACTTTGTTTGTAATAAAAATGTAAATCCTCTGATTCTGAGTACACGTTGTAATACAATGAGTATCTTCTGCCAAGCTCGAGGTTGTCAAGTGTTGGACATGTTGTTTCCTAAACGGGTGAGGGACCATCCATAAATTACGTCACACAATCAGTTGATTTTTTGTTATCCCCTCTCCCCTTGTCTCATATTGCCACAAAATTTTAAACCCCTCCTTCAAATTACATCAAATTTGTTTACCACCCTCCCCAAAAACATCTGGTCAAGATTTTTGGATTCCAAATTACTTTTCTTATGACTCATCATTCCTCTCAATTTCCCACAATGTAGCAGTTCCAAAATTGTTTCTACAACATTAAACTCAAATACAAAGTCATTTTTTCATTAAACCAAGGATGTCATGTTCTCAAAAGATGCCCTCCTCAGAGTACATCACGAAATTTCAACTTCTCCCTCTATTCACTAAAGCAGGGGTCAGCAACCTATGGCCCATGGGTAGGGTGGTCCTCCGCTATAGGTTTGGGAAATTTTTTTTTCTAAGATAGTGAGTCTCACTCCCACATTCGATGCCACTAATAATGAAGACATCACATTTCAATTTTCATTGTAATTGATGAATATTTAGGGATGGCCCAAGGCCATTAAAGTTTGAACACAACCATTATTTTCTCAATGCAGACGTCAAACACCTATATTTGTTCCTAGTTATTGTTTACAAAGTGAATTTGGGCGCTTTCACTGTCCGCCCCTTTTCCCTTGCTCACTATCCACACTTCCCCCCTTCCGGGGGAGGGCCTTCCCCTCCAGCACCAGTAGTCAATCACGTCGTAACCTGCCACCAAACAACCCTCCTGGTCGCGTGCGCCTCGGCACGGTGCAGCAAAACGTGCAGGACTTTCACGAAAAGGTTTGACCAATTATTTGATATAGCTCACGCTGATGCCTTCAACTTGATTACTATTTAGGAGGATAAATGTTTCATCATCGCTCAGAGAGAGAAGGAAAGGAGATAATATATGTCCAAAGCAGATGAAGTTCTCGCTCAAAAAGAAAGTCGAGCACTTCAGAGGGCTGAAGCTGAGCTTCTGAGGAAAAGGAAGGCTGAAATAGAGCGTTATTCATTCGAATTAAAAGTTACGTCTTATTTAGTTGACAACGATGAGGTACCAGTTGAGCCATCTCCAGGACCGTCCTGTGAGCTTCTCGAATCTATAAATCTTCCTGTAAATATAAGGTTTGCGCTCGAAATTTTTCTATTTGTTCTTTTTTTAGTATTTTTCCGTCTTGATGGGTTTGCAAACTTTTATTTTCCTCTCCTATTACACATTGAATCTCTCATCTGTAAACGAGTACCTCAGCGTCATTCTTTGATATTCCCGTCTTTGCCTTTTTTCTTCAGATAAGTATACGATCAACAGAACGTCTGTGCGCAGCGCATGGTGTAAATGTCGAGTTCAGCTCATTGCAAGTTTGCAGGCAGGATTCCCTGCACCTAAAATTTTGACTCGACACTGGGACGGTAAGTTATTGATCGATCTCACAGGCACAGATCGCCTCCCAGTTTTGGTCTCAGGCGCAGAAACTTGCCAACTATTCGGGGGTTCCGAAGCTCAATTCTGGGTCTGGTCTGCAACTAAATATGTTTGTGGCTCGCATTTATATAAAGTCATGGTACACAGCTTGATGTGCAGTATCTGCTGCATGTAATGACTTGAAATTCATGAAAAGCCATATTGTGTACGTCAAACACAACCCTATGACTTCCTCAGCTGCTGTTACGAAATTCGCTCGCCACTTGTGGTACTTACGAGAAGAGCTGATTGCATTAGCATTTCTTGATACCTCCGTACCTTTGGAAGAAAAAAGGGCAATGACTAAAACCATCCGTGAGCGACCTGGTGTGGAAGACCCCCTGAAACGCTTTGAACTGCAAGATTTTAAGACTAAGACTCTCCAGGACTTTGTCACCTTGTCGACATACAGATTTTTTCATCAGCTGGAAATCAATAGCGACTTTCTGAAAGAAGACCCAGAGCAGTGGGATTCATTGGACAGTTTTAAGCAAGGTATTTAGATATTTCACATTTTTCTTGTCAATAACTTCAGTGAAACTGTAAATTTTCATTGACATGTATCCTTTCTTTCAGGTTTGCAAGCAGAAAAAAATTTAACCGTAGTGAATGATAATGCAGAGAGGGCATTGGGTTTAATCCAGAGCTACAGTAGATTGCTAACAAAAGATGAAGAACAGCTGCAATACTTACTGCAATGCATTCAAAGCCACAGAAAAAAATCGGTACAACATACATTGTCCAAACTTTCTCATATATGGGTACTAATAGAATAGAATAAACTACTCTTAATTATTGATCAATGTCAACCATTTCTATGTATACTCTGCTCAGTATGATAAAATGCCTAAGTACGAGATTTCATTCATTTTCGCTTTACCGTCTAGGCTCCAGCGCCAGTAACAGACAGACGGCATTGCGAAAACCACTTTTTCGGATTCAGCGACACCTAAAACGTATATTTCCTTAAAAATCTCGAGGTCGAATTTTTTCGCAAAAACAATACTTTCTCGATACTTCGTATGAGAAAGTAAAAAATTCCTGACTGCAAAAAATCAACTTTGACATCTACTCAAATGCATGCTTAAAGTGAGGCCTACCTATTCATTTACATATAACCCCCAAATGAAACAATTGGAGCCCTTGACATGCGTATTCTTTTGAAGGACTACCACCACCGACTGCTAACCCCGGCTACTTAATAGGATGCCAATCTTCAGTCATTATGTGTTAGATCTTTTTTTTTTCATCCTTAACTCCATGCACTTAAAGAGGCATATAGAGTACAAATTACATTGAAAAGTAATCTCAAAGTTTCATACATGATCACGGATTCAAAAACCGATAAGGGGGATAAATCGTTCTCAAAGGTGAAAAATGTAAAATATGGTAAAATTTAAACTGTTTTGGGCAACCTCTAAATATTATCCAATTCCAACGAAATTTTGCATGTGGTTTCCTTTTAAACATTGGCATCAATTGAGAGGGTGAGAACTTTAAAAATTGAAACTTCATTTTCGAGGACCACCCTACCCGTGGGCCTCATGCGGCCCCCAAGTGCATTTTATGCCACCTGCGAAGCCATGATGAAAATGTGATCGGTATAATTTAACACAGTCAATTCCATATTTTTTCAGTGATATTATGGTCTAAAAACCACTTCTGGTGGAGTTTTAACGCTAATAAACAAATTAAGTTAAATTTGTATTAATTCTCTAGGTAACTTCTGATTTAAATGCGCATCCGGCCTACCAAAGTTCTCATGATTTCCAATGCGGCCCTCCAAAGCATTCACAACAATGAATGTGGTCAACCATACAGAAAAGGTTGCTGACCCCTGCACTCAAGTGTGACCCAATTTATAGATGATCCCTGATACGTTATCAAGGCATTCTTGAAATTTTTTATAACTGAATACATTTGAGTGGATAAAGCAATGACGGTTGCTGTGGGCCGCATAGTACATCTTTCCGGGTGACCTGTTGGGGACCTCTAGACCAGGGGTGGGGAAACTTTGGATGAGACGGGCTGCATTAGCCATTGCGGTTGCTTAGGTGGGCTGCATTAGCAGATGAAAATGCTTCGGCGGGCCACATTAGGATCCACAGTGGAAGTTATTTGAGAGAATGTAAAGGTTTATATCTGTGAAAATTGATAATTAATATTATTTTATCATCTAACCTTCATAAGAAAAGGTTTTCTGGCCCTAATTTTAACCAAAAAATATGAAATTGTCAGTGTTACATTTCATGGTTTGTTTTTGTAATGATATCGTGGGCCGAATAAAGTGCTCGCACGGGCCTGATGTGACCCGTGAGCAGTAGTTTCCCCACTTCTGCTCTAGACTATAGTCTTTAAAAAAATTCCATGGACTATACTATCTGAAAAAATTTCCAAAGAATATACTCTAAAAATTTCAGACTATAGAAAAAAATTTCAAAGGTTGTATGTAAAAGTTTCAAAGACTAGTATTTGAAAAAAATTCAGACGTCTTTGAAAAAATATTAGAATGTCTTTGAAAAAAATTCAAGGACTATAGTCTCTGAAATAATTTAAAAATACTATACTCTGAAAAAATTTCCCAAGACTTTCAAGGACTATAGTCTTGAAAAAATGTCATGCTATATAGACTGAAAAATTTTAAATAATAGTCTTTAAAAAAATTCCATGCATGGTCTTTGAAAATATTTCAAGGACAAAATCTGAAAAAATTTTAGATTAAAATATCTGAAAAAATTGCATAGACTATAGTCTTTTAAAAATTTTTAAATACTATACTACATAATATAGTCTTTTTAAATATTTCATAACCTTTAATCTTTGAAATATTTCATGTACTGTAGTCTTTGATAAAATTCCATGGTTATTAGTCTGAAAAATTTCAAGGTTAAATTCTGAAATTTTTGACACTAAAATATTTGAAATACTATACTATTTGAAAAAATTTAAGTCTTTGAAAATATTTAAAATACAGTAAAACTCGTTTATAACGATCACGCCTAAAACAAAATCTCGGCTATAACGAAGAAATGTCTCTGTCCCTTGAACTTCTCCATAAGGGCATTGGTTAAATTTCTCGGATGTAACAAACATGCATTTTACGAATTCTCGGCTGTAACGAACAAATGTTTGGTCCTGTGGCAAAAAATGCCCCATATATAACAAATTTTGGCGAGCAGAGCGATAAGTAATGAATAGTTTCCTCCCGTTTACCGTGCACATGTTTGTAGAGGTCCCCTTCCTCCATCTACCCCTTCCATACGAATTTTCACGCTCCCTTTGTTTTGAAATTGATATTAAAAATGTGAAATGTTTATGTAAATTAATGACCATAATAATAATATTAATTGACCATTTAAAAAATTGTATGTAATAGCAGTCGAACATTTTACATGCCGCGAAGTTGATAAGCATCTCTTTGCATATGTAAGTATGGCATTGAAGTCGACTCACTGTAAATACATTAAAAGCTGTGTTATCCGGCTATCTTGGGGATTGTGGAAAGCCGATTAGGAGAAATATCCGGTTAGGGGAGTGATTTTTGATTTTGACATCGCAAATTTAGCAATAACCAAACAAAATTGGGCTTAGGTTCACTATCGTACTCCCCAAACATAACTTTGCATTTTCCATTTTAATTCTTCCACACGTAGTTAGATATAGACACTATTTACCCATTCTTATTTAATACGTTGCTATGCTTACATGCAAAACAAAAAGACTATTGAAAAGTTTCGGGCGTCCGGGAAGTTTGGCGAGTACGGCAGTGAATCTCTTCGCAAAATTGAATTTATTGGATTATATCTTTCTTATTTATCTTTATTTACTCTATTAGAAAAGAACAAAATTATGTTATTCTTCTGAACATTTCTGTGAAAACCAGTCATATAATATTTTATCCAGTTCCTCAATTTTTGGCTTATGAAGCATATGATGTTTATTAGTTGATTTACTCGTCTCAGAAGATGACATAAATTTCATTAATTTAGCCTTAAGAGCCTTGATATAGTAGAGCGTGGAAGATCCGATGTTGAATTCTTTTGCTATGGCTGCTCTATTTTTTCATTTTTCAATTCGTTTGATCAGCTCCAGCTTTTGTGTTAGCGTTAAGCCAACCTTTTCTCTCCTGTTCCTTGCTTTTAGGTGTTTATTTTGATGCCATATTCAATGGATGGGTAATTTTTTAAATAATAAAAAGCGATAAAACTGGAAATTGTAGAAGTACACCAAAACATCTAGACAATGCAAATGGCTTACGTAACCAAAAATGCCATGCTTACTCGGCAGCCACAGAAGTATACGGAGTAAATACGTAATATATACATCTTATATTTTAAGAAATTTTAAAGTGGAAGTTGTGGTATTACATAAATGCAATTCACACAAAATTCATAAAAAAGGAAAAAGAAATACAAAATGAATTGTATTTGTGTAATTGCCAGTATCTAAGGCTGGCCGGTTCTAAATAGTCGGATAGCACAGCTTTTACTGTATGTGTATACGTGTTATATGGGATGTATAGGCCTAAAACCGTTTCTCGTATATAACGTAGTCATGCTTATAACGAAGCAATGAGTTGGTCTCCTCAAATACGTATTAAACGAGTTTTATTGTACTATACTCTTAGAAAAAAATTCCAAAGGCTATATAGTCTTTGAAAAAATTTCAAATAAAGGCACTTCCCGGATTATGTAAGCCTCGACTTACATAAACCCGCACTTACATACATGAAGAGGATTATGAGCTGGAGGCTATATATATGGGATGAAAGGTTTTTTATTTACCTATATGTTGCTAATCCTGGTTTGTTCACTAAGAGTATCTGACAAATATCTTCTATAATACATAGCCAAAGATTTCATATTTAGGTCGACTTTTTAGACCACTCTATTTGCTCACATTTGCAAACTTATCATGAGTTTTCTGATTAATATTATTCAGCAAATTGGATGTTGAATTAAATTTAATCTTAATAGATGTCATTAAAAAAGATTTTTTGGATCAGGATTTTCGGTTCTACATTAAAAATTTTACCAAGAGGGTTTGTCATGGTTAAATAATTCCAGATTTTGTTTAATAATTTTAAGATTAAATTTACAATACGTTTGAATTAATTTAGTAAATATTCTATGGGTTTTTTGTTTAATGCAGAAAAACTTGAGCCAATAAAAATTCTATTGTATTCAAGTTATCAAATCAGATGAGATTAATGTTTAAAAAATGCAAAACACTGTCTGTGTTTCAACTTTCAAATTCCAGACAACTCAATGAATCCACATGAAACTATAATACGATACACTACAGATGCACTATAGTCTGTTATACAGCTGCTTCAGTGGGCCTATTTACTTACAGACCAAATGCTAAAGATTACAAAGAGAAAATATAACTTGCCTTATAGTTTTTCCCTGCGATCTTTGGCATTTATCCATTCCGAATAAACTCTGTCCAGATCTATTACTCTTCCATCAAGCTGATAATTTTTACAGGCATCACCATGTCTAAATGATCTATTTGTAAATGAATCCATAATTTGGTTTTTAGAGCATTCATTAAGCTGAACCCATGCTCACAGTCTGCACTGGATGCTAGGAATGTTCCTCCAATATCCATCAACCTTGCCAGATCCTGAAACTGTTCGTTCTGTCGTGCAAATGTCACCATATCTGGATAATTTAAGACCAATTTGCTTTTGATTTTTTCGCCTACTGCAAACTTGAAGTCATTGTACTGGTCAACTATCACAGTATTTTCACCAAGAAAGTCTTTGTATTTCGTACATAGAAAACTGACCTGCTCAATACCAAAACTGAAGTCACACTGTGCTATTGCTGCACAGTTAAAAGCAGACCACTCCTGGACAGTTTCGGTGTCTCGTATTAACTTGACCTCTTTCCATGCATCAGAAATTCCCAAGTCTTCATGGTGTGCAACACAATGTTGCTGGACTAAGTGTGGAATATCATGTTTCAGCTGTGCCGCTATGCCATTAAGTCTGCCCAACATGACAGAGGCATCCTCAGACGTGAACATGACCATTTTCATTAGGTCAAGTTTGTATTTTTGATAAAACTCTTTGATTGCAGAGACTATTGCAACAGCATAACATGCTTGCAATTGTAATATTCCACCAAACAAGTATTTAGGCTCCATAGAATTTATAGGTCTAAATTTAAAGTAGAGTGTCAAGCATTTGTTGATGGATATGTCTGTGCTTTCATCAACAGCTAAAGTATGAAAAGTTGCCGATGCTATTTCATCCATCATATCATTTCGTTGATAATATCTAGAAATTCAAAAGCATAATTTTTGCTTCTCCAACTATCTGGTATGCTCACATACTTTTCTATGTGCTCATTAATATCTTGAACAGAAAGCATCAAACTATTCATTTTAATAGACAACAAAACACTCAATAAGAACCTTGATTTCTTCTGGGTTTGAACACATGCGTTCAAGTTTAATTTGCCTTCTCTGCTTTTCAGTTGGACTTTCAAACAGCATGCCAAGCAACCCTCCTCGTAAAGAAGGGTTTTTGTTTCAAAGTCTTTCTACACCGTTTATATAAGACTTACTCGACAGATGACACTTTAAGAAATCCAGCTTGCATACATCCTCTCACATTTTTCCATTTCTCCAAGAGCTTTGGCATCTCGACAATACAAGCAAACAACCCCATTGTCCTCATTATATGTGAAAGTTTCATGAAGATCAACATGCATCACACTGTGGGAATTCGGTGTAGGTGTTTCTACAAACTCATCCAGCCATTCAGTTTTGAATGAAGTCGCTGTTCTCTTGCACTTCAGACCTCTCGACAGTGACATTTTTGGGATGGATGTTTTGACCAAATTGACTTTATATTTCTTATTTAAAAATTACTTTTACTACACTAACTTTGATAGGCCTAACTGCATGGCTCGCTCTCAACAAAAGGCAGATCTGGAAGTTTGTTTTTGATGGAAGCCATAGACTATAATTACAGCTAAGTACGAGAAGCAACCATCTATAATCTATGATTAATTTTATGGTGCCATCTGCTGATCAGATGGTAAGATTCCATGTGCCGATTCACGCTAATTAGCAACGCTTAGCCATTAGAACTTCTTAATTGATTTTCGAACTAAGGTGAAATTATTAAAAATTTTTTAGCAATATTTTTTGTTTGCGCTATATTTTGCCGTGTGTGCTGGTTTCACAACCTGTGTGCATGTGCACATGCACACAGATTAGAGGGAACAGTGCTGTCCACCCGTTAGTTGCTTGGTCATGCTATTGCGTAAGTATCTGGTGGTGAATTATGATTTAACACGAATAACTCGAGAAAGAATCAAGATAGAAACTCTAAATTTGGCAGGAATCCTCTATTCACATATTTTAAGGCGGTGATGAAAATAAATCTATAAAAAAGTTCTGGATTTAGCTCCAAGGAAGACATTTCCATTTTCCGTAAGGTAACACGTAAAAATTGTCTTTTCAATGCACAGGCTTTTATTGTTTTGAAAATTAGAAAGAATTAACCTATGATCATTGGATCTGAACCATTTTGAAGAAAAAATTAGTTTCTTATTCCTTTCATCTTTTTTCCCTACAGTTCGAAATCGCTCATGTTAAACGTTTAATTTACATATTTTGTAGAAATCTTGCCATTTTAACAGGATGTTGCCTTACCTACCAATTACATTGTTAGACCACAAAATCCTATTGTTATTTCAATCCTTATGAGTGTAAGCGTGCTTTGAATGCTTTTAATATGAGTGAGAGGGGGAGGGAGAGATGGAAGGAGTGATGGAGAGAGTGATGGAGATATAGGGGGAGAGAGTTACGGTGAGAGTGGGGAAGAGAGCGAGGAAGGGAGTGATCAAGAGGGAGGAGAAGAGAGAGGGAGATGGAGGGAGAGGTGGAGAGAGGAATGGAAGGATAGAGAGTGAGTGAGATAGGCAACTATTTTAAGTTTAACTAAAGATAGCCCATCATATTGACAGGCTTTTATACTAGTCTATAATATATTGATGCTTCTGACAGAGGATATAGGAGAATGAGGAGGATACAAATTATGAGGTACTTCCAGATGAGCTAGAAACTTGAAATTTTGTACGTAGGTAGGTCAAGCGACAAAACCGAGAAAAATCGAAAATTACATTTTTTATTTTTTGGTCATTAAAAAGTCCCAAAATTTAAACAAATATTTCATTGTTTTGGTATTTATAACATAGAAAGGCCTGAGATCTGCCAAACTTTTTCTGGTGCTGCATCCTGAGCCAAATACCAAAATTAATGTGACATGCCTCACCTTCCATTGTTTTTCTAGTTTGTGCATGTAAAGTTAGTTTTATTTTGCTCATAATTTATTCAATGAATTGAATACCAACGGTAATGTTTCAATGTGAAAGCGCACAGTGTGGGGCTCTGTGCAGTTGCACCGATGGCACTTGCCTCAAGCATACAGTTTCCTGCCATCAACTCTTCCCGGATTAAAAACACTTTCAGGGAAATTTGAAGCAGGTGTCGACATCACTCACAATTCAAACCAAAATGTTTCACACATTTCTGGTAGATATCCCGACCATCTGTTGACGGCATCAGCTAAAGATCAAATCATCTCGGAGCTGTTTCCGAGAACATGCACTGCTGAGGTTTGTCAATCGTTTGGTTGAGTTATTTATTAAATTCATCATTATTACCATTTCCCACCTTCTTATACTTCCTAGCAAGTACAACATGTATCCTCAATTCTGAAGACTATTGAACCCTTTTAGCACCTCTATAACAGAGTGGGTGAGGTGCCTTTAGCCAGAAATTCATTTTGATTAACACTTTCGTGTTCCAAGGTTTAATGGAAAACACCTACCGAAGCAATCTCAGCTTAGCATTTGATATACAAATATATTGTTTTTTTTACTGTATGAACTTTGATGAGTCTATTATTGTTGTTCTAAAGCAGGGGTGCACAACATACGGCCTACAGGCCAAATATGGCCCACCGACATCTTTTGTTTGGCCCGATTGCAGCTGGGAGTAACTCAGCTGGTTAATTCCTTTTATATCAAAAATACAATTAAAATTTGTAAGTTATATTTGTTTGCCACTTCATTTTTGTCACATAAAAATTGCATGTAAAATTTGTTATGACGATTAATAAATCGACAATAGCGTAGTTAAGTTTTTATTACGGACAAAATTTCCAAAGTGTGGCTCGCTTAGGACCAATCATGGTCCATTGCAACCCGCGTCAGCTTTTGAGTTGTGCACCCCTGTTCTAAGGTATTGACTTGTTATTGTAGATGTGGAAGAATCTTGAAATGAGGTAATTTATTTTCACTCTCATGCATTTGCTGAAGGCCATCAGATAGTATTTTTTCTAAGTATTTTTCTTCTTCGAAAGGCGATCTGTTTTCTTTTGTGGCCTCATGATGAGGTTCCTTATGGAAAACTTAAGAAAAGTGTAACGTGCACACAAAAAGCTCTACAGAAAACAGGTGAGCAGAGAGGCCAAAAAATAAACAGAAAGGGAAAAAGGGAAGCACAGCCAAGCAAGCCGTCTCCATTTGCTCAGTCACTGAGTGAAATGCTGTAACATACACATGGTGTTTGCGATGTTCAAGTGATATATGGAACATCTTGAAGTATCACACGATGCCTGGGACATAAACTTCAATTTCTAGAAAATTTTGCATCTTCCTCTAAATTTGAGGAAATGAAGGTGTCCTGGGAATGAGGGGGGGGGGGGGGGGGGGGGGGGGGGGAGGAGAAGGCCATAAGAAAAAAATCAATTTCTTATGTAAAATTCAGCTGAAATAGTTTAAACATATTTTTCAATCTTCTAAATACGTTCCAGATACATGGGTAAAATAATTACGAATTAGTTGATCATGAATAATGATGTAAATACAATAGCAAAGGATTACATTTATTTCAATCGAAAACATGGTGGGCATGATGGCTTAAAGAAAACCAAAAGAGAGGCGTTTTGTCAAAAAGTTTGGGAATCACTGCTCTATCCGATGATGCAATATGCATCATCGGAATGCCTGTGTAACAATTTCGGATGGTGCAATATGCATCATTAGAACATGAAAGTGTTAATATAGAAAAAATAAGTTATCAATATTAGCTCAAAGATGTAGTATAAACTGAGGAAAGCTCTAAATATACCTTGTTTTTTCTTCCTAAATTAGGATTTGGTAATGCTAGAGGAAAGGTTATATTTCAGCCATCACATATTTTACTCTTCTTTCATTGCACCACTTCATTAGCATATTCTCTTATTATTGTCTGATAATTTATGGCAATTTTCTTCTTCATTAACCAAATCATCTCTCTGGTAGAACTACAGTACTCTGCTGTAATATTCAAAGAATGTGTCAAATCTCAAATTATAAAAACAGTGAACATAAGTGCCATTTATTAATGTGCACTTAGATAAGAAATACACATAGTTATTTTTCAAATTAATCAAATGATACTTTTATTCTATTATAACTTTATTCTTAAATATAGGTTTATATAGATAAATAAAAATAAATCTTAACAAAATAAAATTACAAATATTCATCTGGAACACAAGTTATTTGCATTTTTAATGTGTTTATAAAGAAAGCATAAAAAAATATGGTTTAGCATAAAAATGTATATATTTACAAGTCATGCAAATTAGGAGTCTTCTCAAATATAAATTGACAAATAACTGTTCAGTCAGCTCAAGACAGTAAAAAAATAAAATAAACATTGCTTTTATGAAGCATGTGGTTTCACATTAACGCAAATACAGATTATATAAAATAATTCAGAATTACCTCCTGATTAATATAATATCATTTGGAGAAGTAGATCATTATTAAAAAAGATTCACAGCAAAAATTTCAAAAGGCATGGAATAATCTCAGCAGAGAAAGAAGGAAAAACGTTGAGTAAAACCAAGAAGTTGCCATCAACACAATGAGAAACACTCCAACTTGGGTGTAAGCTACTACAGAAGATGGAAGCATAAGCGCTCCTGCTGCTGCAGTAGTTATGGCTGCAAAAGTTGCAGGTACTCCAACAAATGGCCCCTCTTGTATTTGTTCATGATTTTGAGCATCACAGTATGCTTCCTTGCATGCATCTCTATTGTTTTCATCTTCTTTGTTTGATTCTTGACACAAGCTACATGACTTGATTTTCCCTTTACACCTACTTAACATGGAAACAAAACAACTCAAAGACCTGCACTTTGCGACACACTTGTGCTTTTTTGCTGAACTTAGACGATGACAGATGGCATAATGAAGTGCAAAATCTGCAGACAAACCCACGGCTAGAGATAGAGTCAGCGATTCGACTGGACCCAAACTCCATCCGAGCAATGAGAGAGTTGCCAGTGTGACAGAGGTAGCAGATGCTATCGAGACAGCAGTCAGTGTTGATTTGAGTACATTGCATGTGAAAACTAATAGAGTCAATGCACTCACTCCTAATGATATGCAAACGCCATTCAGCACTCCTGTTGATAAGGTATGCTAAATGTTTGGGTAAGGAAAATGTATATTAATATCTTGCATAGAAAATGAAATATTTGAATATTAATTATTATTTTTAATAATTGATTTCTTATTTTAACAAGTTGATACATAATTCATTAATCCTACAGGAATAAATAGAAACTTAAATAATGAACTATTTAAAAACAATTTTCATACTTTCACACTGCATAAAATAAGCGATGGCTGGTGGTTCTTTTAGGCTTTTAATATGAATTATTTTTTTATTAATCATCAGGTTAGAAAATAAAATACTTGGACTTATATTTGCAGACATATGGGAGACCAGTGATAAAATGAACCAAATTAATGTTTTTTTCTAATTTAATTTAATTACGTTCTAATAAAACAATAGATGATAACACTCCTATGACAAAATTTTATGAATTTCACCAATTGGAAACAACAAAACTAAAGCAGAAATTACCTGTAAATCATAAAAGTATAAATTGCTGACAAACCATCCACATTTCATTCCCTTAGGAGCAGATTTCATTTGTTCACTCATCCAAGATTCCACAGAATTATAAAACTCATCCATCGCCTTAAATGAGGTTGTGAAGGGAATTCTGCTTTCATACTCAATTACAGCAGCAACCATCTAAATGAAATAGTTACAAGGACAAAATGTTTGTAGAAATAAGATTTTAATGGTAAGAAAGATAACAAATTTAAATTGATTATATATTCTGAAATTTAAATTGTTAAACTCATTAGAAGATATAGAAAATAATTTGTTATATTACTCAATGGCAACAAAATAACCTCACTAAGGAATGGTTATCATAAGTAATAGGCAGCAATTACCAATATTAATTTTATAGCTATGGAGCAACACCAAAATCTACCATATATACCTGCCTATAATCTGAAAAATTCTGGAAAAATAGATACTTAAAAGAAAGGGGGTTGGCTTATCTGTGAGTTAGGCCAAAAGTCAAAATGTTAATTGTTTAACTTATTTTCTAATGAGCCCATGCAAATGACAGTACTCAAAGCACAGACAAAATACATAAGCAAATAATAACATGGCTGCTGCATGCATTTTTAATATGGTACAGGAAAGGCAGAAAAACAAAGTGGCAATAGAAGAGATACCAAGAAAGGAAGTCGTACTAGTGCTAAACCATTCCCTGTATTGGAGAAAGCACTTAATGATTGGGTTATTAATTGCCGATAAAACAGATACATTGTCAGAAGAACTGGAATTCATCTGTGTTTTCTGGAAATGCCAAAAGATAATAAATACAAGCTAGAGAAAGCATCTACTTCTGCAGCATCAGCTGGTTGGTATACTCGTTTCATGAACAATCATGGTCTCTGTCTCCAGCAGCAAATGAAGATAGCACAAAATCTATCAAAATACTTAGAAGAAAAAAATCAAATCATTCCAGAGGTTTACTACCAAAATTCAATAAGGGTATACGTACAAACTATCTCAAATCGTAATGGATGAGACACCAACGACAAACAATTTTCCTAGCAACAGAAATATCATTGCTCTGCTTGTTTTTATCTAGTAACTTAGGAGGTCAGCTAATACACAAATGGGCTTATAGGTGAGCATATATGGTAACTTACAAAATTTATTTAATTCTAATGAAAAAGTAAATAACTATCATACAAAATAATTTATAGATAGCTGAATTATGATTAGATAGATGTATGTAAAGTGAAATGCACTTACTTGATGAGGCTTGGATTTTAAGAATCTTGGTCCTGCAGATTCTCCTCTATGAAAAAAGAGTAGATGAGGTGTTTTGTGAAGTTGAGTCAAAGCCCTTAGAAGGCATTTGTGAAACACTTTACGAGAAAAGGGGAAACGAGTAGTCTCACAGCATGGAGTCCTGTCAAAACAAGGGTTAATTCTATTATTGCTTTGATTTTCATTTTAAAAAAGGGTTTTCTAATACAACTCTTGGAAATGTTTATTTTTTCTACTTCCAAGCAAATTTTTATCAAAGAATTAGTGATTGAAATTATCTATTAATCCTTATCAGACAGAATTTATATTCCTGCCGCTCTATCTCACAGCCAATTCAGTTGGGATATTTAAATATTACTGTATTTAATCGATTGTAAGCCGACCTCATTGCACTGGTGGTGTAGTGGTTAGCGTGTCAGCTTTCCGTTACAAAGTTCCGGGGTTTGATCGCCGCGAATGGAGGTTTTCACAAAAAAAACTATCATCGGTGCCTGGCAGTAGGCAGCAGTACCGTCAGTATGGTATAGAGCCGAAAACAAATTATGTTGGCTATAGGCATGATCGGGGATTTGAACGGCTACAGTACTGCGATGTGGTAAGCAAGAGGGAAACTACCACATTACAATTCCCTAGTAATGATTATATGGTTGGACAACATGAGTTCTCTCGAGGTAAAAAATTCCGGAGGTAAAATAGTCTCCCAATCAGATCTCCGGGCGGGGACTGCCTTGAGGAAAGCATTTGTCAAAGGTAACTTATATATAGGTACTTGGAATGTAAAAACCATGAGGAAGGCAGGAAAGCTAGAGAACCTAAAAGAAGAAATACGATTGATATCATATGGCTGAACGAAGCTAGATGAGAAGGAGAAGGGCAGTTCAACTCGGAATAATTCACGGTAGTTTACTCTGGAGGAAATAGTGGGGCAAGGGGAGTAGCTCTGGTACTTAGGAAAGATATGATGAATAGCGTGACAAAAATAACAGCAACGAACGATAGGTTGATGGCAATAAAGCTAAAAGCAGTCCCAGTGGACATGTTGATAACCCAGGTATATATGCCAACATCCACTCATAAAGAAGAAGAAATTGAGGAGATGTATGAACAAATTAACGAGATTTATGAAGAAGATGGAAGAGGAAAGGTAAACTGCATAATAATGGGAGATTGGAACAGCATAGTTGGAGAAAAATGAGAAGAAAATGTTGTCGGTCAATATGGACTTGGGAAAAGAAACCGAGGAGGAGAAAAACTGGTAGAATTCTGTGTTAATAACGACCTAGTAGTGACTAATACATGGTTCAGAAACCATAAACGAAGGCTGTACACATGGAAAAGCTCAGGAGACAGAATGAGATGCCAAATAGATTACATCCTAGTAAAACAAAGATTCAGGAACAGCATAAAAAATGCTAAGACATTACCAGGAGCAAACATTGATTCAGATCACATCCTTCTAATAGTCGATGTAACTACATAGTTTAAACAAATAAGGAAAACGAGAAGAGAAAGACAGACTTGGGACCTAGAAAAACTGAAACAAAAGAAAGATGCATTCAGCACGAAGTTGGAAGATCGCCTTAGAAAATTGGAAAACAAACCGAAGACTGTGGATACTGAATGGGAGGAAATTAAAAATAGTATCAAAGATACCTTGAAAACAAGAGAAGAAAATCAAAATAACCTTGGATCACTAAGGAATTTCTGGATAAAATGGATGAGAGAAGAAAATGGAAAAACGTTAACAGTGAAGAAGGTGGAGCCAACTATAGACGCATAAACAATGATTTGAGAAGGGTATCAGAAAAAGCTACGGAAATTTGGATAAAAGAAAAATGTGAGGAAATACAACAGATGGAGAAGTTAGGACGGTACGATATGATGTATGCTAGGGCACTGGAGTTAGAAGATAAGAAGCCTAATGAGATTCGTGGTAAAGGAATTATTAATACAGATGGAAAAATAGTCGCAGAACCAAAGGATGTACCACAGGTATGGGAAGAATACAATAAGGAACTATACAAAAAGCAGGCAGGATCGGTACAAATGGAACTGGAAGAAGAGGATTACATTGAAGAAGACAACATGGGACCAAGTATTATGAAAAGTGAAGTAGAAAAGGCGATACTGGAACTGAAGAAAGGAAAAGCTACAGGCAGCGATCCAATACCGGCAGAGGTACTTAAAGTCACGGGATGGGAAGGACTAAAAGTGATTACGAAACTAATTAACAAGATTTACGACTCAGGAGAGTGGCCTCAGGATTTCTTAGATGTAACAATGATCCCCCTAAAGAAGAAGCCAAAGGCAATGCAGTGTAAAGACTACAGAATGATAAGCCTACTGTCACCCACTTGGAAGATCATCACGAGGATTCTTAATAAAAGACTAGAGAAAAAGGCCGAAGAAATTCTAGGGGAAGATCAATTCGGCTTCAGAAAAGGACGAGGAACCAGAGATGCTATCGGTGCAGTGAGAATCATATCAGAAAGGGCAATAGAGTACAGCCAAGATTGCTGCATATGTTTCATCGACTGGCAGAAGGCCTTTGATAGAGTAAATTGGGTACTGCTGATGAGGATATTAAAGGATATAGGTGTAGACTGGAAAGACAGGAGGCTGATCAGGAATCTATATGTGAATCAAGTTGTAAAGGTCAGGTTGGAGAATGCGGACACCAGCAGAGTACATATCGGTAGAGGAGTAAGACAGGGCTGTTGTCTATCACCGATTCTATTCAATATATATGAAAAGAGGCTAATGCAGGAAGCGTTAGAAGGCACGGGAGATTTCAAAATCGGAGGAAGGATTATAAGAACAGTGAAATATGCGGATGATCAAGTACTTCCAGCAAGAAAGGAAAAGGAACTCCAGAAAATGATAAATAGACTAGTGATAACAGGTGGAAAATACGGTATGGAAATAAATACAGAAAAACCCAAGGTCATGTGAATATCAAGTAAAGAAGAAGAAAATTTGATCGTAAGTATTGGAGGAAAGCTATTAGAACAAGTTTCAGATTATAAATACCTTGGAAGCATCATAACGACAGAAGCAAAATGTACTGATGAAATCAGGACTAGAATAACAAAAGCAAAAGCAGCTTTCAGAAGAAAGAAACTCCTACTAACGGGAAATATAAAGCAGGAAATCCGCAAGAAGTTGATAAAATGCTACGTATGGAGTATAGCTTTGTATGGGGCAGAAAAATGGATGCTAAGGAAAAATGATATTAAATACTTGGAAAGCTTTGAAATGTGGACATGGAGAAGAATGCTGAAGATAAAATGAACAGATAGGGTGAAAAATGAGGAAGTACTATGAAGAATAGGAGAGAAGCAAAAGAATATACAGACTATCAGAAAGAGGAAGGCGAACTGGATTGGGCATTACCTGAGAAGAGAGTGCATGATTAAAGAAGTGCTAGAAGGAAAACTGGATGGAAAAAAAGAAAGAGGTAGGAAAAGGTTTTTCAGCTGATAGACGAGTTGAAAGGGAAAGAGAGCTATCAAGACATGAAGAAAACTGCAGAAAATAAGAGTATATGGAGAACCAAGTTTAACCATGAATAATCACGGACCTGTCAATGGACAGACTTCCTATGATGATGATGAAGCCGACCTGTTTTTACTTTTTTATCTCCTTAAAAATTGCCACTCAGCTTAGAATTAGGTCTTAAAAACAATTAATGAAAAAGTAAAGTAATCAATGCATTAGTGCATGTAGTTACATTATATCTCTAGATATAAGTGCATTAATGTATATGTAAACAATCTAAATTTATGTAAAAAGAAGAGCAATGATTGGATAGGAAGAAATAAATATTTCGATAATTTCACTCCAAAGCCATCTCTAATATGTGTGTGTGTGTAACCTTAGGATTCCCCAATCCAACTGTAATTTCCTCGTGCCTTTGCAAGCATAAATTTTTGTTTACTTTGGCGAGTTTTTTAGCATTTTTAATAATCCCATAATGGGATGAACGCATTATTCTGTGAACTTTGAGAGAAAAGTGATAGCATATGCAGAAGAATGCTAGATGTTGGAGAAGACAAAGAGAGAAACTGGGATATTTTTGTTGCAAGATTAAAAATCTGGGACATAACCGGGACAAATTACATTTTAGTAAAAATTGTATTGAATGCTTGAATGTAATGTAATTTGTGTTGTCGTGATTGTAGTTGATACCTTTTTATTTAATTGCGAATTGAAAAAACTGGGAGATTCATACTTTCTGGCATTTTTTTAACAACAGATCCTGGAAAACCAGGTCGTCTGTAAACTCAACATGGATTTTCCTCGCATGCCCTTGTGAAAAGTTGGGGTTGGCTTGCAATCGATTAAATACAGTATATGTTTACATTTGTATCAGTGCTGGAAAACGTTACATGTAACGTAATGAAATAACGAAAAAACAAAATAATTTGGAGTTAACGTAACGAAAAACGTTAACGAAATTTTTCAAAAAGCTGTAATGAAAAACATAACGAAAACAAAAAATTTAATTTCGTTATTTCGTTAACAGATTCGTTACTACTTGCTCTAGCTGGCTATAAAGCTTGTAGGGACATTCATACACTGCATCTGGGTGAGTGAAAGTGGGCTAAAACCCTTTGTCACCCGCTGAGCCATTTCTATCGCCTTGTCGCAAAAGGAACCCTACCCCGCCATCACCCATTGTCCTTTTGGGTTTTTCCACATTTATGAAAGAAAGGATTCCTTCAGGAAGCATAAGAGAAGAAACAAGGAAGATAAAGCATTGATCTTAAATGTATGTGCCGCTTTCACATTCGCTGTTCCCCCTCCCAGTATATCGTCCTTTCAAACTACTGTTTTCAATATTCGTTAGGATTGGGGTTTTCCACTTACTCGTTATACTCAAGTTCCTCTTTTAGAGGTCAGTGCTCTCCAAGTTACTGTCTCATCCTCTCCACTCCTAGATCCTGAACTGTGTCATTTGTTCGTCAGTCTAACTATTTAAGCTGTTGGAGAAAGATCTCACAGTCAGTGCTTTTACGATTCACACACTACCGGCCGAATTCATAGATTTCCAGTTAAACCCGGGACTAGGCGGTTTATGCAAATTATAAAAAAATAGTTATTAATTTTACAGCAATTAAGTAGTTTACAGAAAAAACCTCGATGAATGTAGTTGTATCCCATTGAAAGCATTCCATAAAAATTTCATAATAAACTTTTTATCGATTTACATTTAGAATAGGTATTTACTCATGGAAGCGATTGAATACTCACATTCAGGGCCGGTTTCAGTTAAAAAATGTGTGTGAGGTAAAAATTTTCCACCCCTCTGGATATCAAAGGCATGAAATAATATTAATTATATATTAAAATAGGAAAATAAACTTATTTTACTCAGTTTTGTTTTTTCAAAAATATATTCAGCTGAATATTTTCAGAAAATAGAAATAAAACATTCACTGACCTTATAACAAAATGACTATGTAATGATTATATTACCGAATATTTCTATATTGCAACTTTACAATCATGCTTTTGCACAGAGACAAACCCTTGAGTAATCAAAATCTCTAGTATTGAAGGTTCGCTGTATTTGGGGTGGGAAGGTTATTTGAAATTACAATGCTTAAACCCTAAAAGCACATGAAACCCCCCTTCAATCCCCCCCTTTGAAACCCCCCCCTTTGAAATCCCCCCTTTGAAAACCCCTTCCCTTTGAAACCCCCCCTTTTAAACCTCCCTTTCGAAATCCCCCATTCGAAATCCCACCTTTTAAACCCCCCCTTTGAAACACCCCTTTCGAAACCCCCCCTTTTAAACCTCCCTTTCGAAACCCCCCCTTTTAAACCTCCCTTTCGAAACCCCCATTTGAAATTCCCCCTTTTAAACCACCCTTTCGAAACCCCCCATTCGAAATCCCCCCTTTTAAACCCCCTTTTGAAACCCTCCCTTTTAAACCACCCTTTTGAGACCCCCCCCTTTTGAAACCCCCCTTTTGAGATCCCCCTTTTGAAACCCCCTTTTTAAACCCCCCTTTCTGAAACCCCCCTTTTAAACCCTTTTGAAACCCTCCCTTTTAAATCCCCCTTTTGAAACCCCCCTTTTAACCCCCCTTTTTAAACCTCCCTTTTTAAACCTCCCTTTTTAAACCCCCCTCTTTTAAACCCCCCTTTAAAACCCCCCCTTTTATTTCTCTGAAGAGGTTAAGTTCACAGTGCATCAGTGTGTTTTTTAGACAATGTAAAACTTTAAAACATTCGTCTTGCCCTCCTTCTTAAGTGACACCTGTAAATGGTAGGTTTACGTCTCTTACACCTTGAACCAACCCTGAATGTAAATGACTTATCATGGTGTAAAATACAGTTTTTCGCGATGTTTTGAAGTTCTGTGCAATACACTTTTGGAAAAAATGAAAATGTCAAAATCCGAAATATTGATTTTGCCGCCCCTCTGAAGTGGCGCCTGTAAGCGACCGCCTACATCGCTTACGCCTGAAACCGGCCCTGCTCACATTGAGTAAAGGTTCCATATTTTTCTGTTTTACCTGAAAAATTACCTATATTCATGGTTATTAACAGTGGATTAAAACTTTATCAAACTACTATGCACATTTCTCTTTATCTTCTTTCATATATATACTTAATAAAACAATCCTTTTGTTAATATCTAAAATGTTATTAAATGCAATATTGTAAACCCATGGATGATTTACATGTATTTCTTATAGGGTATAAGAGAGGGAAGAAAGCTATCAAAAATAAACCCCAGAGAGGAAAACTTGAAATTTTGACAATTTTCTTTGTTTTCGTCGAATTTTAGGTCTGTTGCAAGAATTAGAATTGGTACAGCCGGTGTACTTTCCAAGTTACTTATAAAAAATTCTACGATGCGACATGAGCAATGCAGTATTTTATTATAATTATTATATTATTTTTGTACTTAATGTGGGTTAAGGCAATTAACCTTGATTATTAAATGTTGGATATAAAAATCCTAATTTGTATGCATGATCAAAAAAATAACGAAATCTGTTCCGACTCCTTAGAAAGCTTAAAAATGTTCCTTATCTGCAACATATGTTTAGAAAATTTTTTTAACTATAATTCTAAATGAAAAACTTAAACTTACAAGGTATAAAATCAAATAAAAAGTACTCATAAGCAATTATTTCGTTATAACGTTAAACGTAACGAAAAACGAAATGTAAATTTTATCGTAAAAAAAACAAAATTGCTTTTTTGGCTGTAACGAAAAACGAAACGAATCGATTTTTTTTCGTTTGCCAGCACTGATTTGTATAAATTATCACATCTCAAGACATCACATCATTCCATAGAGCCTGGATGATATCATGGGCTCATGAATTCATATAATCAGACTCAGTGCCCAGCATACCTTAGCTAAGCTTTAATTCAAATTGACAATGTAAATAAACAAATCCATGGCTTGTTGTCAATGTTTAATCAATCTTATGAAATATGTTAGTTATATCCTTAGTATTATAGTTCCAAGATTTTAAACAATGATTCATATTAATTATATAATTTGCCAGGCTGTTTGCTTTGGATACCTAACATGACATAATAATGCAGTTGAAAATAAAATCAACATTTTTTCCATCAAACAAGTGCATTGTTTCTTTCATTACAACTTATGCTAATAACTATACTGTTGATGTACATCTAAACAATACAGAAACATACTAATATGACTTAACTTCAATCTACACATCTGGGGAAATAGCACTATGCCACATATTAATTATAGATAAACACATAATGTTGTCCCATATCTAAATCCCATTTGAGATACACAATCTCATGAAGATACCGACAATATGGTTGTCCTTGATGACAAAAAGCATGACACATACAAAGGCAATTATTTTAACTAGGTGGCTCCATCCACTGGCCATTTAGCTGCCCTACCCCTGTCCAGAGCTAGGCCCAAGGGCTCCACTCTCTGTTCTCCCCCTCCCACCGGGCACTGCAAGGAGACTGCAGTTATAACAAATTGTTCAAGTAGTGTAATGAGAAAAAATACTTAAGTACGTATTTCTAAAATTAAATACATCTATATTAATCTGGCTGAATGGACGACAAAATGCGATGCAGTGTTGCCAAACTTGCCCTTTCACATTTTATTTTCATAAGCTCAGCTTTAAGCTCAACTAATCTGAAATTTAGAATTGTTTTTGGCAAACCTATACTAATAAAGAATTAAAATGAGCTTTGTTTGATGAAAATTGGTTGAACACAAGGGAAGTTATGGATGAGTAACAAAATCACCCCTCCATATTAATATATAGATAGAGATGAAAACTTCAAAGCCATAAATACCTGTCAATCATTTCAATAGGTTCAATACAACGCCGTGACATCCACTTTTTGAAAGTTTCAATGAAACAGTTACTAAGAAGCGGTCCAGAATTAGAACCATAAAATGTTTGAGATCGGATCGACTGACAAAAATTTAGGAGCCAAGTTTGCCCTCGTCGTGAAGATAGATCAAAATTGGTGTCCAAATGAAGGTTTGATGCCTCATGACCACGGGGAACTCGAGATGCTGGATCAAGAGGATCTCCTTGATCCAATGGAAGAACCCCAAACACAAAACGCAAAGGAAGACCAAACTCTCTACCATATGGTGAAATTTCGGTATTGTCATTTTGTTCAAAATTGAAAAAAGACCTGAAAAAAATAGAAGTGCTTAAATAAATAGATTGCAGTAAACATAGAAATAAAATCATGGTTAAAAAATGTTATAAACAAAGTTGATATTATAAAAAGTGTAAATTCAAATCGTCAGCAATAAAAGACATTAAAATAAATTATTTAACAAGAACAATCAAGTTTTTCTTATAAAATCGCTTGGAGACAAAATTAATTATAGACAAAAAATATAGTTCCAGAAATTGACTGTTATTAAGGCAAAAAAGTAGAAAGTAAAACTTAATCACCTAAGGACAAGATGATATCTTTCAAACAAATGGGATGAATGCAGAAGCTGAAACTGAAGTTCGTTTGGTGGATGGAGTCCAGGAAAATGTGTTGCAATCATGACAGAGGATAAAGCAATTAAACCCAAGGAGAGTACCCAAATCAAAGCCCATGATTTAGAAAAAGTAAATTGAGTATCACAGCTCTTGATAAATTTGGAAAACTTATTGAAAACTGACTGTGGATATAATAATAACGATGAGGTAGGAGGAACTTCATTGGAAGACAAAGGATTAACACATAACATGGTTTTAGAAATATTACAACTCTTCACACAGGTATGATTCATCCATCTTTCTGCTATGACCACTGCAGCTGGAAACCATGTCAACATGAGAACAAAATTGGTGATTACAGCAGTACCTGCAAAAATACTGTCAAGAAAAACAATTTCAAATTAACATCTTTACTGCATAAAACTAATGATGAATAATGGCAATTTAAATTTATCAAAACAAGTACAAAAATTCTGTTATCATATTCTTACTGCTTTAATGGTATTTGATAAATGCAATAAAATATGTTTTAACCTTGATTAATTAAAAATCTTGCAACTCCACCATTAGTAATCATTTTAATTATTATTTATATGTTAAAATATTTTATGCAATATAAAAGTGACAGTACCGTGAGTCCCCGACTTACACGGGTTCGAGTTACACGGATCCATAGATACAAGGATACATGACATAACTTATCAGCGTGCTCGATTTTTAGTTCAACTGCCGCTCAATGGATGGTGTTACTAGTACAGTAATCCCTCTGTATATGAGCAATCGGTTTACGGGTTTTTGATTATACGAGATGCACAAATTAATACCTGTTGTTCAATTTACGAGCCAATTTTCGCTTATACGATCTCCTTCATCTCGCAAACCGATCGTTTTTCCGGGCACCTATTCTCGGCTTTCGTCGGTTCCCGAATCTTCTCAAATGCGCAGAACATCACGTCATCCCAACTTTAATGATGTAACTGCTGTTTATGAAATTTATAACATGGGATGTATTGGGAAATTAATTTTTGTTTTACGAGTTTTCGCCTTCCGAGCAGTTTTCGAGGAAAAAATTAAGCTCGTAAACCGAGGGATTACTGTATGTTGACGCATAGCTGACAGCGTCACTTTCGCCATTTAGATTTGTTATCCCATTGGTGGAAGTTATGTCTCGTTACTGTACTGCTCTTCATAAACAAACTATAAACACTCATCACATAAGCACTACTTTTTTAGTTTTAACTATCCATTGAAACGAATGTATTTGTCAAAAAATATATCATATTTAAGCATTGTTGGACTTACATGGCGATCAACAGAACGAATTAACAGTGTAAGTGGGGACTTACTGTATTAAGTTTTCTATAATGTAAATATTGATCAAAATATTAACTTTGATGCAAAATTATATTTGAAATTATATTAAGATATTTAAAATATGGTCCAAAACAAACATGTTAGTGATGATTTTTCATATTACCTGAAACAACGAATGGCTGTCACCTTGCTAAAATATGAGAAGTAGAATGCTGCTGCAGTAGTGAATGATGTGACAAACATTGACTGGAACGATCTCTTTAATGTCTCACAAACTAACCATTCCTCTGACCCATGCTTTGAACACTTATACAAACTATAAGTAACATTCTCACATTTATTGGCAACTCCTGGAATGTTACTTTCACAGTTTGTTTCTTGAGTAATTGGCACACCCTTGGAATTATTTTCAATATCACAGTCACCTGAATTCTCTGCTAATGACAAGAAATTATCAGAAAGCTCATTATTGGGTATATGAATATCCAGTGAAGACGTTCCTTCTTCTGATAATATAACATCATTTGATTCATCTTGTTTTCTCTCATTGGACTGATTGACGTCTGTTTCTGAGCAAAGCAGTTGATTCTGCAGCTCAATGTCAGAGGGTTTAATACTTCTATTATTGCTACATGTTCTATTGGAAGCTGCTCTCTGCTTCAGAAACTTCCACATTTTGCAAAATATGAAGGCATCATCTACTCCAATTCCTGATGAAGGAGAGAAATACATTTATAACTAGAGGTGGATAAAATTGGTGATTATTAACAGGTTCAAAAATATTGAGTCATGGATACAACCTCAAAACTCACAATCTCCAAAATACATTATCTTGAAAGACAATCTCCAAAGACACAATTTCAAATGGATAGAATCTCAAAATATTTCACTACAGCTTAGTAAATTCATAAAGTGTATATACCACGTTTACTTGATCTTAAGCTGAAACCCATAAGCACAAAGAACACTAGGAATATATATAACCTACCAAAAATAATTGTTTTTAGAACTACTAGACGAAATAGAAAGGCATGGCAAGAGAAACGGTAAAAGGAATATTAAGAAAAGGTAAAAACCAAAAAGTAATTTAGTAGAACAATAAAACTAAACACTTACCAAGAGAAATAACTGCAGCTACCATATTTAGAAATGGAAAGAATGAAAGCTGGAAGATATACTTGTATGCAGTGTATGACAGCCCCAGAGAAAGTGGAATGGAAATGATAGCTGCTATTGCTATTAAATAAGAACTGCTGTACAACCACATGCAGGCACCTATTGCTATAGCCACACCAATCAACAGCCATGAATCTTGTATAAGGTGTTGGTCAAACAAGCTGTCCCTTAGACCTGTGAAGAAAAGTATGTTAAAGTGATAAATTAACTCAGGTTAAATTTGGAATTTTCAAAAATTGGAAATAAATACTCCTTATTTTTCATCTTATTGATTAATAAATTTTCCTTGTATTTAATAGCCATTTAAATTTAATATTTTATGGATAAAGCAATGCCTGCAGGAAATTTATGAATAATTATTTAAAGAAATATAGTAAGCTCAGAATCAACTACCATATATTCTGGCATATAAGTCGACCTGGCGTATAAGTCGACCCCTGATTTTTTGAATGAAAATACATGATTAGGCCTATGTTCGTCGTATAAGTCAACCCCCACTTTTTCATTTTAAAATACTTCTCATGAAATCGTTTTCAGACAAAATGTCATGTACAATCCAAGTTTTAACAAAACAGAAATAAACAATGATAAAAATATATATAAATATTGTTTAGAGTCTGTGCTATTCTTCTTGATCATTCCATGCAACAAATATTTTAATTTCAACCAATAAGAAACTGTTATTCTTGGAGTGCCTGAATCACTAGATTAAGTTTCCTATAATTCGACTGATGTAAGCTGCTAATGATATTATCGAAATGAATTATACTTAGTGATCGTGATCAATATCTATGGTGGTGAAATTCAATAAAATATTGCAAATGTGTACCCCGCGCACCCTTTTCCCCAAAATGTCGGTAAAAAAGACAGCAATACATGAAGATTTCTGACCAAGTTTTAAAAATTGCAAGTTTCGATAGTAAATTTACTGCAACACGCATCTACATTTATACTCGCAAAAGACAAAGAATTCTATGAATTTTACGTCTATCTACACGACCAAGAAATGTTTGTTTAAATGCGCGGTTTATACTGCCTTTGGTGCATCTTCAACATTGAGATGACGTAATATATTTATAATATTAAAGCTGTACCTTTTTATTGAGTTTTAAGTTTATTATTGTTAATCAAAAAAAGCAGTTCTGTCATTAAAAATTTACTATCAGTTTCTATCTACACTTTTTGCCGGAATAAGTTGGCATCTGGTATCTGTATTCGCTGAATTCATCGTGAGCCACTGACGCTCCTATAACCTGGGAGAGAACCATAGTTTCTCTAATTTTTAACATCCATGGGTGGAATGAATATCACTATACGCACCTACATGACGCTAGTAACCGGGGTTGACGCGGCCCTGCTCCAATATAATCTAAGACTAGTGTAATACCCGTTGAAATATCAATGGGAGTAAAGATCTGGTCGTTCAAGCTATTTATGAAGATCGAATTGGCATAAGAAACATAAATTGTATTGAAAGTCACTTCCCTCTCCTTCACTGCCCCTCTCCCACTCTCTTTGCCTCTCTCCTTTCCCTCTCCCTTCCTCTACATCCCTCCCTCCCCCTCCCTTTGTCCCCTCCCTCCCTCTCTCTCATATTAAAAGCAATAAAAGCACGTTTACACCCATAAGGATTGAAATAACAATATGATATCGAGGTCTAACAATGGAATTGGTAGGCAAGGCAACATCCCCTTAAAATGGTTAGATTTCCTCTGTGTGAATTACACGTTTAAATTGGACCATTTCGAACTGTAGGTAGAAAAAGACGAACAGAATAAGAATATTTAAAACGTTTTCTTCAAAATGGCTCACATCCGAAGTTCGTAGGTCAATTCTTTCTAATTTTAATCTAAAAAAGAATGAAAGCCTGCATGTCGAGAAGTTATCTTATTGGAAATTATCCCCTGGAGTCAAACCCGGGTCTTTGATCTTGAGTTCGATACATTAAAACGTTTTGTTATTATATCATAACGCTATCCTGAAAATTTCATCAAATTCGATTCAGTCATTTACGAAATATTAAGCTTCAAAAATCATTACATGACAAAGGACACTGTCTTTTATATATGATATACACAATCCTGTGAGCTTGAAAGATTTAGTGCATGGCACTTCAAAAACTACTGTGCAGCCACACAGTCGCACAGCTTACAGGGAACCACGGAGAGAACACACTTATGGGGAATCCCCACACTTTTTTGATTTTTTTTCCCTAATTTTCTGCCACCATAGATGTCAACTTATTAAAGCACGAATTTATTTTTTTCTCCTTGAACTGGTACAAAAATAGGGGTGCGCGTGGTACACGTGTGTACATTAAGTATTAAAATTAATTATTATAAATATTCTAAAATAAATGTCATAAAATGTAAACAATGGAACAGCTGCTTCAAAATAGCGATTACCTCCACAGAAAGATCAACGGTCTTAATAAATATCGATGTTATTCAACTGTAATTTAAGGTCCACATTTTATGTTCGGCGTATAAGTTTTAGGAAAAGTTTTTTAGGCTTCAAAGGTCAACTTAGATGCCGGAATATATGGTATGTTAAACTGGCTATTCATAATCAGAGAATAAAAAACTGAATGGAAGTTCACTAATGCTGGGCACACACTGATAGAGCGAAACAAGACGAAACAAGGCAAAACTGCTCCAAGCAATTTCATGAGACAAAAATTACATACAAATAAGTGAGCAATGCACACATTGATAAGGCAAAGCAAAACATCCGCTCCAAGCTGGTTAGAGCAGGATGAATCATGTGTCATGCTGTTTCTCATCCCTGTTTCGTAGAAACGTTTCAATATTTCTCAAGCAATGGAGTGTGATGCTGATAAACTCGTGGCTCTTGTACATGAAAGAAGTGCAATTTATGACTTCACCAGCAAAGATCATATCAACAGAGCAGTAATAGATAAATTATGGAATGAGATAGTGACTGAGATGAAGGCAACAGGTATTTAAATACCATGCATTTAACTGTATTTTAATTGCATTAATTAGATTAGTACATTATTATTGTATTGAGTGTTGAGTGTTACTGACTTTTTCACCAACCAGTCCCACAGAATGGGAACATCCTCATCATCATCGCTTGACATCCTGAAATAAAGTGAGTGTTTCCTGTACAAATTGCATCGTTTTGTTTCGCCTAACCAGTGTGCGAGCTCCGGTGCTTGAAACGTGTCGACACGTTTCCTTTCTTCATAGCTTGAGACAGTTTCACCTTTTTTCATTCTATCAGTGTGCATCTGGCCTAAACTTCCATATAAGCTATTGATTATAAAAGGACAGGCAACAGACTATTTTGTTTGGAATCGGTAGCCTATACTTTACTAAATATTCTGTAATTTTGAAGGATTCATGCTTCCGGATAGTCACCACGTGGGTCAATTATTATTTGCCAACCTTCCTGTCAGCTTTCCTTCCTTCGATCTGAAGGCATGATGACTACCTGGGAATATGAAACCTTTAACCCAGCAACACCACAAAAGCCTTCACACTAATTCTGTAACTTTGTGTTTTGACATATTTTACACAGCCCACAACAGCAAAACACTGACACAAACTGACAATGATTTACAGTAAATATTGTCTTAATTACCTAACTCCATTGCATCCACTTGAATACCATCCATTTTCATTGCAAGAAAGTCTTTGATGGCAGAATAATAAGGCATTGTTGCTGTACTGCATGCTATTGGTAAAAATATCATAGCATGTTGAAGGAATGGAGCTTTCTCTGGAGCTTCCTTCATTTTATAGAAAAGTATCAATGAGCAAAATATTTTTCTATTAAAAAATTCACTTTGACTGAGAGCAGTCAGAAACAAGGCTGTCATTTTTAGGGCAAACAAAATGATAAAACAGTACTGGAATTTACAGTAACTGGAATGACTAAGTGAAATTTTTTTGCTGTAACAATAACAAATGACTATTTGACTATTTAATACATATTTATACTGTTTTTTCAGTTGAAGATATTCCTTTCAAGCAAAAAAAGATTCACAATGAAAATTTAAGCTGATATTATCTTAACATTTTACCAAAATTCCTATTACCCACTGTTAGAAAATGCATTTCAAAACTTCTCACAAGAATATTAAACTTTAAATTAAGCTGTAACTATTGGAAAATGTTCTTACAAATTCGATATTTGTTTACAGGTAATCATTGGCATTGAAGACTGGATAACCAAAACTTACTAAACTCTGTGGATGAAGGAAATCTTTGTCAGCTAGGAAATGGAAAATATTGTAGGCCCAATTACTTTCCAGACATTCCTCTGGAAAAGATTGACAAGACACAGATCTATCATTTTCATTGCATTCGTGTTTATAGTAAGCAGGAGCACATTGAAGTAGCTTGATGATGGCATGTTGTACATCTTCTTCCTGAAATGAAATATTACTTTTCTAAAATATATAAATTGATATGCAAAACTTATAAATTCACTCAAAGGTCAAATGAAAAAGTTATGCTAGAGATAGCTATAGTATTTCTTGTATAAAGATTTTATGATTTTTGGTTGAAGAGGATGTATCTCTAGTGTGCCTTAAGGCATGTACACACTGGGCAACATCGCTTTAACTCGGCAACTTTCAACACCCATTCAACTAGGCAACATCGTCGGCAACGTCGGTTGGCAAAACTTCAAAGGAATTGCCTTGTTAAAAAGTTGTCCGCTAAAAATGGGAAACATGGCGATTTCCTGACCCTTCAACTGTATCCCATCTCCACCCAATGCTCGCTGTGCATGCATCTGAGTCAGTACCGTACCCCACAACCACCCAATGCTCACTGCGCATGCGTCTGATTCAGTTATACGTTTTGCCTTTCACTCAGAACAACTTTTTTCGTTCTTCCACGCAAATTACGCATTTCTCATAAAGGTAAATAATTTAATGTATTGTTTTCATTTTTTTACTTAGCCCATTATTTTGTTTGTCACATTCCATCTTTCTGTTCAGCATGTGGACCAATGAGAAAATCTTGCTCTTTATCAAAAGTTTTCGTGGGATGCAAGTTGTAAAGAGTACAGGGACAGAAACAGAGGGGATGATGATATAAAAAAGTCGGCGAGCAAGTATGAAAGCAAAATCGAAGGAATACACAAAAAAATGAAATCTCTGAGAACACAATTTACGAGGGAACATAAGAAGCATTTGCAAAGCATTACAAGTGGGGCAGAAGCATCTCCCAACAAAGCCTCCCGGTTTGCTTATGATGCTCTGCACTTTTTGACAGAAAACAACTAATCGAGAGGTAGCAGAGATACATGTGAAGAGGTAAATGTATTTTAGTCATTATTTTAAAACTTACAATTAAAAAAAATTATTTTGAATTATAAATTTATTTGAAACATGTTAGGTACAACTTAATCATTTTAAGCAAAATGGTGCGCCATGGTACTTTTCCTACTTCAGTACAAAAATATTCGGCGAATTCCTTACGGATTTCTTTATAAGTTTGATTTGCCCTTTTTGTTAAAATTTGCAAGGTAATTAACCCTGAATCCCCATCTTGATTTCCCTTCTCCATGAACCCTCAACAATAATGCCAGTTTTCACATCTTCACGGTTGAACATGCCAAGTGGACAGTAAAACGGATTTGTCTTTGCACTTTGACAAAGGAAATTGTGTAAATGAATGCATGTTAAAGTAATGGATTCAACTTTGCTTGGTTTCAACGGAATTGGCTTTCTAAATACTCTAACTGTTGCCATTAATCCAAAAATGTTTTCGGATATCCTTCTTGCACGGCTCAACTGATAATTAAACACTCTCTCAAGCGAGCCTTTGTCTTGATGCCCCGGATATGGCTTTATCACATTTTCACTTAATGCAAAAGCATCGTCCACTACGATCACATAAAGAACAGGCATACATCTTCCAGGTAATGGATGTGGTGTAGGAATATCCAGTCTTTTTGTCTTCATTCTTCTACAAAATCTAGTGTGTTGAAAAACTCCTCCATCCAACAGTCTTCCTTGACATCCTATGTCCACATAGATTATGCAGTAGTCTGCATCTACAATTACAAATAGTATGATATTATAGGTTCCTTTGCAATTGTAATAAATGCTTCCACTGTTTTCATGGGCTTCTATGTGGATGTGCATCCCATCCATAGCCCCTAAACAGTTGGGGAAGTTCCATTTCTTATTAAAGCTGTCAGCTACTTTCACCCAATCACCTTTTGTTTCTGGCATCTGTAAACCAGCAAAAGCTTACACATGTTAAACGTATGCAGTATATTAGGTTCAAAGGGAAAAAGAATGACTGAAAGACAATTAACACTTTATAATTTCTTTTAAATAATAATATTTTTGCAAATTCCTAATTATAAGAACTTTTAAAGTAGGTATGCATAGATTAACTAATGGAATCCTCATCTGCTTTGCCTGTTTTAATGTTAATTTCTATACCAAAGAATTGCTCACAAAAAAGTGAAGACATCGATTTTTCCACATATGCACAAACGGAAAACAATGAATTAGCTCCACAAACATGTGACAACAATTCTCAGAACTCAAACGATACAAATGCATCGGTATTTGGTTTTCAAATGCCAAAACCACCAGTAACTAACCAAAAAGGGAAAAGAAAATTGCAAGAGGGCAACAAATTACTGGAACGGTATTACTAAATGTCAGACGAAACATAACTATTACCGACATGTGGGACGAACTATTTTGAAAACTACCACGCTATTGACAAGAGAGTTTGTGCGATGCTAACTTGGTTTAACTTTTCCTTGGGCTTCCTGGATCAGGCCACATTCTCAAACAACATAGGTAATGCTGGTGTGCACGAATTGTTCAAGTGGAAAGTGTAGATGGTGGCATTGATTTTTTTACTAACTTTCAGGTAAATTAAAACATTTTAAAAAGTAATTACTGTATGTTATCATTTAATCCCATACGAATTTTATGAAGGAGTAAAACAATTATAATAACTTCTGAACTTATGTTAGCCTAAGTGTTGGCAAATTCACATAAAAAATGTTTAATATTTTTTCAGCCCTACAAAGCAATCTTTACCCCTTTATCAGTAAAAGCAGAGGAATAATTAATAGCAATAGCAGAGACATTGGAATAATGGTAAAATCTGGAGTCCATAGTAGAAGAAACCAGGAACAGTGGCAGCCACAGAGACATCTTTAGATTCATCAGCATTTTTATTTTTATAATCTTCCAGGTAAATTTTAAAAAATTAAAAGTCATTAGAGCAATCGTTATAAACCTATCTAATTATAAAAAATTTATGAAGAAAAACAGTTATAATGAGTAATGAACTTAGCAAAAGTTTTATAAATTCCCATAAAAAGAATATTTTTCTCTAATATATATATTTTTTTAATTCAGCACTACATAGAATGAAATGACAGAGAACCATTTTATCATATATAAGTAAAGTATGAGAATTGATAGCATTGATTCTAGTATGATAGGAAAATTTGGAGCTTCTCTAGAGAGAAAGATTGTGAACCAGAAACACCAGTGATAGATTCATCATTCATCAACAAATAAAGAAAAGTATGCAGAACTGGTATTATTACTGATTGCTGGAGCAAAAAGCAATTGCAGTATTTCCAATCTCAGTCACATTCAATGTTAACAGCAATTCAATTAGATAGTAAATACTTAATTATCCTAATGGTGTGCAAATGCATAGAGTAACAAAGAACTGTTAAATTTTCTGTATCATTTATAGTTTATTGGGCACCCCTGGAAGGTAGGCCTCCCACACATTAACCATATTTTCCCTCCAATTTTTTTTAAGCGAGCCAGTTCTTAAGATTTCTTCAGCTCATCACTGTCAATATCACATACTTATTGGAGTTTTAGGAGGCATTTAAAAAGGGCATGCAAAATATTTTATTTACCATAAACACCGAGTGCAAGAAACATCCACAATTGCATATTGCGACTGCTGAAAATGCAAATTTTAGCGGTAACATTCCGAATTAGATGTAAACAATAAATTTCCGAAAGCACCAATTTTAGAGAGAACATTCCCAACTAGAAGTTATAAAAAAAAATCAAGATGCAAGAGATGCCCGTTGTTTGAGAATTCCGGTTGCATGAGTGCCAGATAACAGAGTTTACTGTATTGTGTGCAAAAACCACGAGAAATTGAATTAAATTATTATTATTAATACTATATTGCTCTTCCATGGAACAACCGAACCAGAAGTCTATGATTGCATGCCAATATCATGATGAGTACCACTAATTTTAAGCAAATTCTTCAACTACCTAATACTGAAGTTGAAAAAGAAATACAATTATTATTTCCTGAAAACTAATTTAAAATTTATTTTTTCCTACTTAACCTGCCATTGTTACCATAAGAGGAACAATCGCAAACACTGTCTTAACAATTTTCAATGGAAATACCTTTTCGTATGGTTTTAAATAGAACACGTCACACAAAACAAAATTTCGGTTCGGTTCCGGTTTCGCTCCGGCAATCATCAGTGAACCGGTTCAAACCAGTTTTTTTCTCTCGGACCTTAAAATATTTTTAGGAAAGTGATTTATTAATTTACATAATTTTCTAATTAAATCAAATACATCTTCACTATAACAATAGTGATATTAAAAACTGATATTAAATCACGAAAATAAATTATTCAAATGTAAATATTTAGTATGTATTTTATTTATTTAAGATTTAATTAGAATTGAATAACTACAAACCACACATGCGTTGCAAATTATTTCAAGAGGTTAAGAAAGTGTAAGGTGATTACAAATAAGCACGTTTCCTGCAATAGAGTATTCTAAACTTATTACGTTATGCAAACCATTCATCTCATTTTCTAATTTAGCCCTAAATTTCATTAAAATCTGCTGAATAGCTACGAGGAAAAGAATTGCATTTGGATAGAAGAACGGACAGAACGAAGCTAATATGCGCTAAAGCTGGAATGACTAATAATGAATTATTAATATTTTAATCACAAATCGTGCGGCAAAATAAGAGGCCGTGTTGTCTCAATAGTGTCAATAAGTTGAATAAGACATTGTTATTTTCATTAACAATTTGTAGATCACGTGCACTGCTCATATTATAAAAACTGTAAATGCATAGCTTTATTTTTTCATTCAAAGATCACGTAGATGGATGAAAAAATGTATTAAATGTTTACGAGGAAGAAGCCCATGGAAATTGAGGGTCCGAGAATCCAGAAAGGCTGAGAAATGTTTATTAACATGCTACAAATTTACTATGACGGAATTTTGCAAACACGCAAAGAAAAATTCATTGACACTAACTTAAAAGCAACAGGATAAATGGAAGATTCTTGAAAATAGCACTTAAAACAGAAATTTGATGCTTGAAACTTTGCTTTGATTTTAATGATATCATTATCAAATACACAAGTAGCTGCATCAAAGCCGCAACAATGAATTACATTGAATTAATTTCTCACTATACCAAATATTCTCTTGAAATTAAAGTACATACATATATAGAAAATGAAACTTACTTATTCCACGCTGAATGAATTATCTTTTCCTTAATGCTGGCAACACTTTGTTATTCACACCGATAAGCTAAATATTTTGATGGAAATAACAAATATACATAGGTAAGTTTTTTATCCCTATTTTCAGTAACTATTAACATCCTATAAAAATTGAAATTTTTGAATTTACAATATAGATCTATTTAAAATTACTAACCTGTAACAAAGGGCAACTAATGCAGAAATATGCACAAGGAACAAACGTGGAACAATCCTTCAATAATTAGCAAGGTCAGACTGATGGATGCTAGTTCATATGAAGGAATGAAAGGTTGTGGACATATGTAGCAGACGAAATACTGGAGAAAACATCCCTTCTCCCACTATAGGCATTCATTAGGTTCAAGGAATTCTCAAATGGGTAAATTTCCCCATGGAATTTCCAGAAGTCGTTAGATATTATCTTAATGTCATATTCCTGGAATGAACCAAGGGACTTGAGGATTAGTGAACTTGGTTTGGGTTTGGACCCCATGGCGACAGGGTATGGAAGGGAGGCGATGACCATTTGAACATGGAAGGTTACTGAGCATTTGGAAAATTCCACCTTTCACTTAAACTGTTTATCTAAACCAGGTGTGCACCCAGGGGGAGGGGGGAAGGGGGAGGGGGGAGAGGCTGACAGGCTATAGCCCCCCCCCAAAGCTCTACAGGTTCTTCCATAAGAACTTTAATCTCTGGAGTGTGTATTAACCAAATACCTTGGTACTCAGCAAATATGCTTTTCTATTTCGTAAATTTTCTAATATTTCTCTCAGCGAATACTTTATAACCATTATAAAAATATTTCTTGAATTGCGTGCATTTACTTCACACGAAACAAGGCAGGTTCTAGCAACAAGCGATCTCCCCATGTATTTTAGAAGCCCACAGTGAGCTCCATGGTACCAATTCGTTGTGGGCACTGCAAGTGCATGCGTGAGAGTCACGGCAGAAAGGCAGTCATAAATGCTGGTGATCGAGTAAATGTTTTTCATCTGTTTTCCTTTTGCACATTGTCGAAGTATGCCTTTTTTGTCTTTTTATTTTCTCTCCTTGCACTCTCCTTATTCTCACTTCACTACAGTCATCCCATAAACCAACAGAATAGTGACCGGAAGGCACCCTGCACCAAATAAGAAAAAGGTCACTTCAGTCTTCCTTTGTTCTCCATGTTAAGGGGTAAAACGAAGCAATCTTGGATCCGTAATAGTTTCCAGATGGAGGGGACAAATAGCCTGGGAACGACGCGAAGAGAGAATTTTCAGGAAAGATAATTCTAAGAAATCTAAAAGCCCTTTTGAGGAAAGAAAGAATTTTTGAGGATTATGCCTGTTTTCAAATGACTTGGCGAGTGAGATTTCGGCCACACTCTGGACTGCTGCCAGGAGGTGGGGGTAGGGTAGGGTTGGGTTGGAATAATAGTTGAGCCCCCTCCCCAAGAGAAAATCCTGGGTGCGTGCCTGATCTGAATCAAAATAAAGGAATGAAATAAATATCGGTTTTCGGTTCAGATTTAACACATTTAGTTTTTTCGGTTTGGTTCTGGTTCGATGCCCTGGTCTGGAATGTCTGTCACTGACAAAATCAGTTCACATAACCTGACAATGTCAAAAATCCCTCTCTGCTGGCTGATACATCCCTTTTTCGAATAAAATTATCCACATCAGCAGGATTCTAATCACAGTACATATTATCCCACACTGTATTGACTAGATTTATCAATTAATTTACGTAGTACAAAGCCGCAAAATCAAATTGTCTCTCAATGAATGGGCACGATGCACCATACACTTTTCTTTACTGATTATTTCAGGGCACCACTGCAATCTTTGCATATGATATTTTCATCCTCCTCATTCAATACTAAAAATTATGTCCAAATGTTAATTTTTGCTCAAAGTCTTATAACATACATTCATTACATGTTCCTAGGATCCTCATAAATGTTTACACCCCTTGCTTTATGATTTAATGGCATCAAATGGTTTTCCGAATATCACTAATAAACTAAGTGACATACCTACCTGAAGCGAATTTACTTTGATTCATTGATTTAGTTCAACATTTCTAATATTTATTTTTTTAATACATAATAAAATTTGGCAAAACCACGGAGCAATGTCACAGAATTAGGCAATGCATCAGCCACCCCTACTCTATCCCTTACTCCCTCCACTCTGCCCCTTCGAGAAGGAGACAGAGTGGAGGGAGTTTTCATTTCCCCTCAACTTGACCTATAAGAACCTGCAAGCAACCTACAGTATGGGATATTGGCCTGCTTCCCTCCTGCAACCCCCCAACGTCAATTCACTATGAGACAGGATGGAGGTTAAGTCAATATGACAATACCGCCAGAATTTTGCGCGAGGAGATCTGCGAGACACAGCCGCTGCATGGAAAATCGACAGGCGGTTAATCTGACAACAATGAGCCCAGACTTACATCGTGCATGCATTCAAAACAGCAAAATATTTTTGGTTGGTTAGGCTTTCAGAATTATTTTTTGACAGTTAATCAAAAATATCTTCTGGGTCTCTGTGGTAGGTTTATCGCTGGTAAATGCATTTATATGGAGAATACGCCACTGGTATATGTCTCATTTTTTAAGAGTTTTACATTTTAAGTCAAAACTTGGAATTTTTTAATATACTACATTTTTCATTCTGGCCCAAAATTGTCTTTGCATCAAAATTTTATTGAGCTCTTAATGTTTTATGTCACCTAAAACTGTTGGGATAGAGAGGTTAAGTTTATATGAAGAATAAAAAGAGATGGATATGAAGAAATGCTACTGCACTGCATTAAAACAACTAATACAAAAACTACTAAAAAGGTGATTTAAAAGAAATGAATTATTTTAATTCATTGATTAAATCTGAAAAAAACATGGAATTTCATTAAATGAAAATGACATCTCTATAGAGAATCCAAAAGAAGCAAGAATGATTCTACATACGACTTACAGATATGCTCATGCAAGATGAATGATTTGCAAGGTATGCAACATAGTTAGGAATGGACCAGGATCGACAACACACTCCTAATTTTGATGGTTGGCAAATAGAACGGTATTTCATGTTCACATCATTAGAGACAGCATTCCCAATCAAAAGATCATGCTCCAAACGGCACATGGACAGGAGAGAACTATGTGTGAATAAATTCTGCCCCAAGGTTGAAGACACCACCACTCTTGCATAATCAAAACCTAGTAAAAAGTCGATACAAATAAAATGTTACATAAAAATCAAACATCAACAATCTTGTTATTCACACCATTAGCAAAGCAATATCTCAAAACTATGTCAACTCTTTCACTCCAGATGCAAAGAACTTGCATAATATTAACATATAAAGATGATTTTACAGTGTGTTACATCCATTACAAGACATATTATAACCTTTTCATTTATTAATTTTCACAATGCCAGTTTTGTAAATTAACCTTCCGGCACGCGCGCTCGTGTATGGAGTACACGGCGGTCAGTTTTTGGTGGGGGAAAACTTTTTTCCGTTAGGGGACCGACCTGGGACATTTTCGTATTCTTCCATTATTCGTCTGGCCTTCGGAGACTGCAGATGTTGTTTTGAAAATCAGTGCCAACTAGTTTCTAGAGAACCCCTAAGCAGAGTGTGCGCAGAAGCTTATACTGAGTGCACGACTTGACTGCCCGTGGACATGGATTCCCCATCTACGTAAGTGCATTTATCTCTAATTTTTGCATCGATTTTTAGCTTTTATCTGTATTGACTCATTTATTACGACATATAATAATGAAAACAATTTTTTTGTGAAGTTTGCATAAATTCTTTGTAAAAAATATCAAGTTCCCAACTCTCGATTTTTTTTCTTTTCCTGAAGCAGCAGTCCAATCCGTACGGAGTTCCTTCTGGACTTCAACGATAAGGATAATGAAGACTGTTTCGACTCCGAAAATGGATCTGACAATGAAGCAGAAGAAATCCATGAAAGCGGTATGAATATGAATTCGGAACAAGAGGCTTCGGAGGGTGAGGATCCCGAGACCAACATTTCTTGACGTCGAGACAATGGAGGATTTCTTCATCGGCAAGGGGGCAAAAGTTTTACCTGCGAAACGACTGGCTGGTCTCTACAAAGGCCAGAGAGGTAAAGCTATAAAACCTCGGGTAACACTTTCCGAAATCAATGAGGTCTACAAGTGGAAAAAAACGCCCTATACGAACAAAACAAAAACGAAACAGGAATATTTTTAAAATTCAACCCGGACTCACACGCTGTGCAGAAGATATCACCAATGAATGTAGTGCTTTTCACAAAATGATCGATGGTGAAATGGTCGAGGAAACTGTGAAATACACAAACATTTTTATAATGCGTAAACATGCAGATGTAAACTATGCGAGAGAAAGAGACTGCAAGGTTACATCAAAAACCGAAATTCTCGCCTTGTTCGGAGTTCTCTTCCTGATTGGCACCCGCCACAGTCAGCATGCCAACATTTTAGAATTGTGGAATTCTGATGGTACTGGAATCCTAGCACTCAGAGCTGTCATGAGTTACAAGAGATTTCTTTATTTATTGCGATGTCTTCGATTCGACGATTCTATAACAAGAGTAGATAGAAAAAAAACCGACAAGCTCGCACCTATACGATTTATTTTAGATTGATTTGTCAAAAATTGTAGGAAGAATTATATGATGAGCGAGTTTTTCGCAATCGATGAGATGTTACACCCGTTCAGAGGTCGTTGTAGCTTTGTTCAGTACATTCCGAGTAAACTGGCGAGGTATGGTCTAAAAATATTAGCATGTTGTGACTCAAAAACTTTCTATACCAGTAATTTGGCGTCTATCGTGGAAAGCAAATGGACGGGCCGTATAAAGTTTCGAACTCTCCTGAGGACGTAGTCAAACGTCTTGTGCAGCCAATCGAGAACAGCAACCGCAATCTGACAACTGATAATTGGTACACCAGCTATAAACTAGCCAATTACCTTTTAACCAAAAAAATAACATTCATAGGTACGATGTGTAAGAACAAACGCGAAATACCGCCGGAATTTTTGCCAAATAAAGCTAGGAAAGTCGGCACTTCTCTGTTCGGTTTCCAGTGCGACACAATGATTGTGTCATACATACCGCGTGCGACCAAAGCCGTCATCTTGTTATCAACGATTCATGATTCGCCAGACATCAATGCAAGAACGAATAAGCCCGAAATTGTATTACATTACAATGTGACGAAAGGAGCAGTTGACACAGTCGATAAAATGTATGCGGCGTATTGTGTCACGAATCACAAAAAGATGGCCCATTGCTTTATTTTGTATTTTGCCAAACGCCTAGGGAAAGATCAGTATCGGCGCAGACTATTCCTTAAAGATTTATCTATGGGTTTAATGAAAGATCATTTAGTAGAAAGATCGACCACCTACAGTTTGTCTGCGGATATATTTGTGTATCTGAAACACTACCGCCCGCAAGAAGATATAGAACAAGCATCAATGTCTGGCACAAAACGGGGGCGATGTAGATTGTGCGTTAACAGCAGTACAACTTTGAAATGCCATCAATGTAACAGATTCATCTGCAAAAAACATTCACAAATCGACGTAACCTGCCTTTCGTGTGTGAACGAACCCGAAGAGGAAGAGTCTTTGTCGAACTAAGTTCAATATTGTGTTTAATTTATTATTAAATGTAAACAATTTTTGTATTCCTACATGTCAAAATATATATTTTACATATCCCAACACAAATTTTCTTTTTATGTAATGAATTACCTCATCCATCCTAATTATTCGTCACCGTGTACTCAGTGCACGACGCGCCTGCTTGTGAGACGTAAAAGGCGCGCTCGCCGGAAGGTTAAATTTATGACATGAAAACAGGATGACTAATTTAGTGATTGTAATGGTTCCCATCTATAATTACACCAATGAGAAACTTTATGTTTATTTACACCCCGAATCTTATTCTTCCAAATTAACATTGGAATTATTAGGAAATACCATGACAAATCATTCTTACAAGTGAAATTCAGTTAAAAATTAAAATGGTGATGCCCTGCCCAAATTTTGGTACTTGTTCTGATATTAAAAAATAAAAGCAGAAGTGAAATATTTGAACATCAAATGCTTATAGCAAATTGCTAAAAATGGAAGCTGGATAAGATGAATTTTTTTATTATCCTTTCTTATTGAGGGCAATATTTAGACACTCATGTCCAATCTTACATATAACCCTGACAAGCACACACATTCATGTCCTAGGCAGGATTCAAACCTGTGACCTTAGTATCTGCCATTGAGGTAGGACAAAACATTTCCACTGAACTTGGAATCATTTTCGAAAAGTATTAAAGTAAAATTGACTCCTTAACAGTAAAATTCAATATTTAGAGACACACTGAGAAGGAGAGAAAGAACTAATAGAACAAAATGTCATGATGGAGGGTTGAAAAAAAATTAAATGAAACAAAAATACCAAATTACAAGTTTATGGTTGCTTATTCCTCGCCAGAGACCACTCAAACTCATGCACTGTAATATATATCCTAAAACCTGGATTTACAAGAGATAATTCTATGCTAGGGACCCAATAATCATGCCGTTGCTGGGTTTCTCTCTACGACTGCTTCAGGGACATACTAAGAAACCATACACAGACAAGCAAAAATGAAAAGGGGAAAAAAAGGAAAATAATATTAAGGTTTGGGGGAATTATTCTGTGCCAGGGACCCAGTATCAAGCACAAATGTCTGAAGGTTTATGTCTTTTGACAAATACAGGGACATATCAAACAAAAAAAGATGCACATGAAGTCACACGCACAGATTCTCTAAATATGAAGACAACGTACCAGATACTTATTTAGAAAGCTATGCTCTTATCATCAGTAGCTGATATGCAATGAGGCAGGGGGAGAACATGTTATAGTCGGTAATTTATTCAGTTCCTTGCTGGAGTAAAAATGAAAGGTCAGGTTTCTGCTGTTATAATGTATAGTGGCAAAAGGGGTATGAGGCCATGGTCGTTATTCATAACAGAATTTTTGTTTGTTCATGTGTGTGCTTTCATAAGCATCTAATATCCTTTTCTAAAAAATGAATTTTATGGCTTTATTCACTTTAATATCATTTTCACCGCAGCCTCCATCATTATTTATTTATTTTTGAAAAGTAGTTGAAAACATTTTGCTGTTAGTTTTGATCAACAATACAAACATACTTAAGCATGAAACATATTAATAAAAAATGATCCATTTCAAACACAAAAGTTAATCAGTGATGAGTGGGAAACAGGTGGTTGCCATGCACAAACAATTTTGTCAATTGGCTCTCGCTGAAAGAAATTACGTTTCATTAATTTTGTGTCAAGTATTTTCCTGACAAAAGCTGGTATAAAATGGTAAATTTCTTTCAGCAAGACATTAACATCCCTGAGCTAACAAAAGCGTTGTAATGCCACATTATTATGATGTAAAACATTTTTGTCCTCATGAAATTCATTAAATATTTCAGTCTACAAATAATCATAAATGTATAAGCAGCAAAAATTAGCCATTTGCTGTTTATAGAATACACATATAGCTATATGAAATTAGTATCAGGCAATAAAAATCTTAAAACAAAAAGATTACTTGGTTCTCCGCAGAAAAATTCCTCTAAAGAATTTTGATGGTAAGAACTTCCTTGATCAATAGGTGAATCATCAATATTTTCATCCTCTTCATCAACATCAGAACCTTCTTCTCTGGCAGGAGTCACATTTCTAACTCTGATTAGAGTAGAATTCCTGACATTTTTGTTACGAAATATTTTGGAAGATTTTCCTTTTCTCTTTCTCCAACCTTTAGACTAGCGAAGAAAATATATTAATTTTAAATAGACAATACATTTCTAACAATACCCAATATTTTAAGAAATGATTTTTTTGTTGGTTAAACAAAAATGCAGAGACCTTCGGTAAACTATTACATGTACTCAAGAATATAAATTATCTAAAAAACAGCATGAATGAAAATTAATGACATTAAATAATTTCTCCTTAAGTATAAAAGCATTCTGAATACAACTAGTTTGAAAGAGGAAATGTGGAGAAATTCTAGATTAAAATAAAGAAACGAGTAAAAAAGGTAACAAAGCTTGGGTGGAAAACAGTTCTCAAGAGGTTAAAGAGTCATGCTATCATTGATTCAACAGTGATAATATTATGAGTTAATTTTCCTTGCAACCATAACAATAAATCACCTAATCTACATAATATAATACAAAAGTATTCGAACTATCAACTTGCATTGAATTTGATTCTGCCCTTCTTTTTGCCGTCGAAAAAATAAAGCTTGTAGGACACATCATCTTGATGATAGAGCTCACTTGGATTTAAAGTGAGTGGGCCAGATGTTCGGGTGGCTTCTACCAAGTTGTCCCAAGCAGTCAATCTGGTGGATATTTTAGTACCCCTCGATTCAAACCCCTGAAATATAAATATGACCGACGCTGAGTAATGTTGGTCAAAAACATGTCTGGTAATAGCAAAAATATCGATCGCAATAGAAATACATTGCATATTATAACTGGTACCATGTACTCACCAATTGGGGATCACTGAAATCTGGAAATTTGTGTGTAATGAATGGTAAGGTTATAAGAGTAATAAAAACTGAAGCAACGGAAACCAGTACTGTATACGGATGTTCTGCTAACAAATGAGAATATCTATTAAAAAGAAAATGGAAAATTATGTACGTTTAAAAAAATCATTATCTATGAATCTATTGGTGAATTCCGATCAAACTGTAACAAGCGAGAAATTTGATTAAACATCTTTAAGTAAATGACATTCACAAGTTATCATCAGCCTAAGAGCGTCTTACCTACTAAGTAATGACAGGAAATTTGAACGATTGAGCCATCTCATCTTATTTCAAAATCACACGTAAAGAAATGTATCATAAAATGGCTATTATATCGTTTAAGCCAACTAGTAACATTTCTGACAAAATTAAATAAGAACACATTAATTTCGTTTGTCAAGAAGTATCGTTCCCAAAATTATACTAGTTTCAACTATCTAACTATAGAGCACGCAATGATCTTTACCATCTCTCTTTTGGATGGGGTTATCAGTCATAAACTATTTATGTAGAAGTAATATATCGCCTGGAAGTGTCATTATAGCTCCCATTTCGTTACAAATTGTTTGGTAATTACCGTGACCCATGAAGAAATTAAAGTTCACCGTAAATCTCGAGAGCTATCATTACTATGTAAAATATTGATGTTATAATAAATGCCAGAGCAATAAACTAATTGTTTTTCTGTCCATAGTTACAAATCCAAGTGAAATCTCAAGTTTCCGTTGACAAATATGATTTTGTAAGCGCCCCAAAATTTGGCTGGTTTTAAATATTATTGACTTAAAAAAGATCGTTTAATTTAAAATTGGTGCCTGTGCATTACAAACTCAATTTAGAAATTCTAAACTAGAATATGTAGGATTTGATATAACATTTAATCAAAAAATGTATTTACACAGCGGATATTTAGGAAAGTTTTCTTCCTATATTTTAAAGCACAGGCAAGTTTTAAAATTGTATATCCTTTCTAACTGAAAAGAGGGTGCATCCACACACCATTTCATTAAGAAGAGTCGATCGCTTACCGCAATCAGTTAATAAAAAGCACACTTATGTCATCTTACGTGAACTAGGTAATTAGGGCATTGCCGGATTGTAGTTTATCTACTGACTACGAGATGGTGTATGTATGCACTTTCCTTAAATTATTCAGATGATCAAAGCATAATAATTCTTAAGGTAGTTTGCCCATCGTAAATGAGAAGGCGAACAAATCCTATTTCAATACAAAGCATTACATGTGGAGCAGACAATACAATTGTATATCCAAAAATAATATAAGCAATAATATACGCGATTTATGACGTAAAGCCGTTGGTCCCCTTGGTGTTTCTCGTTAAGAGTAGGCTAATGCCGGCACCGGGTTTCACTCCTCCCTTGCTTTGTGATTTAGACTTAGAAGCCTTCTAGCCAGCCCCTGGCAACTCAACGGTTTTCAGAGTTTCAAGTTACGCTCATCTTTGTTGATAGGTGTCACTGGGTGCGCTTCAAAATGAAAGTGGGGGAGGGGATCGGTCTGGGTGTAATTCTACGTCCAGGAAGAGTAGGGTCGTGAACGGGTAAGTAACTTTCCGTTCGTAATTCGCAAGAGATTTACGTCGACCTCGTGTTACTGTGATTGATTGTCGGTTTTAAATGCTTTAGTTAGAATTAAGCGAAAATTTAATTGTCGTTGTCGGAACGCCGCATCGGGGTAGCATCATCGCATTAATATTACCGTTCAATTTTGTCTCAAGGTCATTATTTCTTCTGATCCTTAGTTCATAGCTTTTGTGAAATTATTTCTTAATTAAACGAAATGGTTGATCTCTTCACTGAATTTTATGTCGGCATAATCTTTACATTAATTAGGAGAGACCTTTACATAAGATATATGTGGATCTATGCAATTATTTTCCTTGGTGAAAGTTAATCACGTGTATTTTGGGTGAACTGAGTCAAGTTGAGACATGAATATGGTTATTAATTTGTCGAGTGGTTGTGTAAGCGTATAGTTTGAAGGTAAAGGTTCGTTTTCTATCAACTTTGATTTTTAGAAATGATATATCTATACGGTGTTAGCCTATGATCAGATTGGCCAACGGTGGGAGTTTGATATGAGTTTCTGAGGTAATCCATCTCATTTTCGTGTATTTTAATCTCGTTAAAGCGTATGTTTGATAAAATAATAATATTTTAATGCGCAACTGAAAATATATTGATAAGGTTTTCTCCTAATTATTCAGTTTTCAGACAGAATTCTCCGTGTGCAGCTGTATTTGATTTTGGCAACCATTATCGAGAAATTCATTCAAAGCAATGCTGTATTTCGTTTATTGAAATGATATTAATTACGTAATCAATACATACTAGTGTCATGGTTTTGAAATAAGTATTAAGCTTAACTTAGCAACTTAAGGAATATAAGTCTTATATTTTACAAATCTTGGAATTTGAGTTACAATACAATATTTTCGAATATTATCGGAGTGATTTAGCACGAGAGACACTACATAATGTAATCAGGTTATCAGAAATAATATTCAGAATTAAAATACAGTAGGTACATATTTTAAGATTTCATTCTCTTGTTTCAGAGGAATGTTTGCAGAAGACGTCACAGAACAGCTGTCATGTTCCCTTGTGTGATATCAAGAAATACATATTAACGGTGAGTACAATCTTTTAAGTAGTTTGCCAATTTCATTTGTATTGGTTGTTACTTGAAGTTTCCAGTGAGAATTATCGACGTATTTTACTGAATAGATAGGATAAATTTAGTCGTGTAACCACGCATGTGTTTTAATTGCGTCTATATATGTGCAGTACTTATTGTACTAATTTTTCCATCTATTAATGGTGAAAGTGTAGTAACTTAAGCTTACATTGGAAAGTGATAAATCTCAATTTATTTTAAGTGAATATTTCATTGAGAGAATAAAATTGATTTTATAATTTCGACTTTGAAAGGTTTGTTAATTATCGTTAACATAAGTGTTATCAATGCTTCAATTTTTGGCATATTTTATGAAATACTTTGTGCCTGGGAAATTTTACTTTTCAATCTACTGACATCCATTTCAGCATAAATCAATTAAGTATGCTCTATAAACACGAGATGATTTCATAGAAACAAAATTATTACTTTGTAGTGACAGTGTAACGTGAAATGTTCATTGACTTTTAACTCTTTGGTGAGGTGTAAACTAATGTTGAAATTATGGAGACATTTTGAGGAAAGTAATTAAAATATTTTGCTTGGAAAAGGCTATCTATATGGAAATTGCTAAAGCAATCAATGAAATATTTTGAGGAAAGGGATTTCTTAGTCAAAGTTAGTCGAATTCTTGGAATACATGCAAATTTTTGAAAAGTTGCTATGCTAATGGAAGTTTATCGTGACAGTTGGTTTTTATTATGCTTATTTCCATCGGTGGTTGGCTAATCATCAGTTGAGCATCAAAAAATTTTAGTGCATTTTATTTTATAAATATTCAGTCAATCAAATCAAAATAGCAATTAAACTGTAAGAGATAGAAGGCTGAAATGTGGTTATGCCATTTATTACTATGACGAAGGATTTTCTTTTAATGAATAATTGAAAGTATATTGACAAGGTTTCTTCCCAAGTATGTATTCAATTTTCGGGCAAACTCCTGTCTAGACTTATTAAATGTTGGAAACCCTTTACCGAAAAATTCATTCAAATCAATGATTTATTTAGTTGATATTCATTTCCGTAATCAATATATGGTAGTCAGGTGGTTTTGAAATAAGTATTGAGCTTAACCAAGCCACTTAAGTAATATAAGTCTTTAATTTCATTACAAATCTTTGAATTTGAGTTACAATAGAAAAGATTCCAATGTTACCTCAGTGATTTAGCACGAGAGACATTACATAATGTAATCTGGAATATTATTCAGCATGAAATTACAGTATATATTTTAAGATTTTATTCTCTTGTTTCATAGGAATGTTTGCAGCAGACATCACAGGACTGAGCTGTTATATTCTCCTGTGTGTGATAACAAGAAATAATAACAGTGAGTATATTCCGTGTGTTTCTTTTAAGTAGTTTGCCTATTGCATTTGACATATTGGTTGTTTTGTGATACTTTTGTTGGCTGTTACCTCAAGAAGTTCCCAGTGAGAATTATCGACCTATTTGAATGAATAGCTAGGAGGAATTTAGTCGTGTAACCATGCATTTGTTTTTTTACTATATGTTCAATACTTATTGTGCTAGTTATTCATCTATTAACGGTGAAAATGTAGTAACTTCAGCGTATATCGGAAAGTGATAAATCTCAACATCTTTTAAGTGGATATTTTGTTGATAGAATAAAATTGATTTTATAATTTAGACCTTCAAAGATTTGCTAATTATCGTTAACATAAGTGTTATCAACGCTTCAATTTTTGGCATATTTTATGAAATACTTTGAGCTGGAGAACTTTTACTTTTCAGTCTACTGACTTCCAATTCAACGTAAATCAATTAAAAATATGAGATAATTTCATAGAAACAAAAATATTAGTTTTGTAGCGACAGTGTAATGTGAAATGTTTATTGGATTTACTCTTTGGTGATGTGTAAACTATTTAATGTTGAAATTATGGAGACATTTTCAGACAGTTGATAGTGATTAAAATACTTTGGAAAAGGTGTCTGAACGGAAATTGTTGACACAATCAAGGAAATATTTTAAGGAAAAAGATTTATTAGTCAAAGTTAGTCGAATTCTTGGAGTACATGCAAATTTTTGGAAAGTTGCCATGCTAATGGAAGTTTATCGTGACAGTTGGTTTTTATTATGCTTATTTCCATCGGTGGTTGGCTAATCATCAGTTGAGCATCAAAAAATTGTAGAAAATTTATTCAAATACTATTTTAGTGCATTTTATTTTATAAATGTTCAATCAATCAAATCAAAACAGAAATTTAACTGTAAGAGATAGAAGGCTGATGTTTGCGGGGTGTATGTCATGTGTTATGCCATTTATTACTATGACAGAGGATTTTATTTTTGGTGGAACTGGTGTGCGACAAGAGGTCCAATGCTTTTTAAAATGTGAAACATATTTCATAGCATTAACATAACGATTTTTATCTTATTAGCCTGTTATTTACAAAGTATTAAAGACAATGAATAAAGAAGTGAGATCAAGTCAGAAGCGATAATGTCAGTTTTTACCTCTTTAAGTGCAGTCTTGTCACAATGCAAGCTTTAGGAAGATTAGAAATATTTTCTTACTATTCTTTGGCTTAAAATTCAATTCTGAATTCATGTTCTTTGATCGTTTTTAAAGGTAAAAACAAACTGTAATTTTATCCAATATGACAATGGTTTTAGGTTGTATTATAGATATAGACATTATAATAAATGCCGTGATTTGTCGATAATTTCCAATTAAGAGTACATGGAATGATTTTTATAAAGTTAATTGATCAATTTAGTTGATTTTATAGCATAAATTAAAATGAATATTGCTGTTACTACTTGAAATTATTAACAGATAATATTTAATACTTGTCAGTAGTTAAACCTCTGTATTAATTTCCATATTTCCTACCTGTTATCACTAGTCTATTTATCATTTTCTGGAGTACTTGATCGTCCTCGTATTTCACTGTTCTTATAATCCTTCCTCTGATTTAGAAATCTCCCATGCCTTCTAACGGTTCCTGCATTAGCCTCTCTCCATATATATTGAATAGAATCGGCGATAGACAGCAGCCCTGTCTTACTTCTCTACCGATATGTACTCCGCTGTTATCCGCATTCTCCAACCTGACTTTTACCAGTTGATTTACGTATAGATTCCCGATCAGTCTCCTGTCTTTCCAGTCTACACCTATATCCTTTAATATCCTCATCAGCAGTACCCAATTTACTCTTATCAAAGGCCTTCTGCCAGTCGAGGAAACATACACAGCAATCTTGACTGTATTCTATTGCCCTTTCTGGTATGATTCTCACTACACCGATAGCATCTCTGGTTCCTCGTTCTTTTCTGAAGCCGAATTGATCTTCCCCTAGCATTTCTTCTGCATTTTTCTCTAGTCTTTTATTAAGAATCCTCGTGATGATCTTCGAAGTGTGTGACAGTAGGGATATCGTTCTGTAGTCCTTACACTGCATTGCCTTTGGCTTCTTCTTTAGAGGGATCATTGTCACATCTAAGAAATCCTGAGGCCTCTTTCCCGAGTTGTAAAGCTTGTTAATTAGTTTCGTAATCACTTTTAGTCCTTCCGATCCCATGACTTTAAGTACCTCTGCCTGTATTCCATCGCTGCCTGTAGCTTTCCCTTTATCCAGTTCCAGAATTGCCTTTTGTACTTCGCTTTCCATATTACTTGTTCCCAAGTTTGTCTTCTTCAATGTTATCCTCTTCTTCCGTTCTATTTGTGCTGATCCTGCCTGCTTGCTGTATAGTTCCTTAATGTATACTTCTCATACCTGTGCTACATCCTTTGGTTCTGCGACTATTTTTCCATCTGCGTTCATAATTGCTTTACCACAAATCCCATTAGACTTCTAATCTTCTAACTCCAGTGCCCTAGCATACTTCATATCATACCGTCCTAACTTCTCAGTTGTATTTCCTCACATTTTCCTTTTATTCAAATTTCCCTAGCTTTATCTGTTACCCTTCTCGACTCATTGTTTGTGCATCTATAGTTGGCTCTACCTTCTTCACTGTTAACATTTTTTTCCATTTTTTTCTCTCATCCATTATCTCCAGCATTTCCTTAGTGATCCATGGGTTTCTGATTTTCTTCTCTTGTTTCCCAATCTCTTTATTCAAGGTGTCTTTGATGCTGGCTTTAATTTCTTCCCATTCTGTATTCACGGTCTCTGGTTTGTTTTCCAAATTTCTAAGGCGACCTTCCGACTTCATGCTGAAAGCATTCTGCCTTTCTTTCAGTTTTTTTAGGTCCCAAGTCTGTCTTTCTCTTCTCGTTTTCCTTATTTGTTTCAGCTTTGTGGTTACATCGAGTATTAGAAGGATGTGATCTGAATCAATGTTTGCTCCTGGTAATGTCTTAGTATTTTTTATGCTGTTCCTGAATCTTTGTTTTACTAGGATGTAATCTATTTGGCATCTCATTTTATCTCCTGGGCTTTTCCAACTGTGTTGTTCCAATCTCCCATTATTGTGCAGTTCTACTTCATAAATGTCATTCTTTTGCTCATACATCTCCCTGATTTATTCTTCTTCAATAGCGGTTGTTGGCATATATACCTGGATTATCAACATGTTAACTGGGACAACTTTTAGCTTTATTGCCATCAACCTATCGTTCGTTGCTGTTATTTTTGTCACGCTATTCATCATATCTTTTAAGTACCAGAGCTACTCCCCTTGCCTCACTATTTCCTCCGGTGTAAACTACCGTGAATTCTTCCGAGCGGATCTGCCCTTCTCCTTCCCATCTGACTTCGCTCAGCCCTATGACGTCAATCCTATTTCATTTTTCAGGTTCTCTAGCTTTTCTGCCTTCCTCGTGGTTTTTAAATTCCAAGTATCTTTGCATAAGTTACCTTCGACAGTTGCTTTCCTCAAGGCAGTCCATGCCCGGAGATCTGATTGGGGGACTATTTTACCTCCGGAATATTATATAATATAATCATTATTAGGGAAATGTAATGTGGTAGTTTCCCTCTTGCTTTCCACATCGCAGTACTGTAGCCGATCAAATCATGCCTACTGTTCTATTGAATATATACCCAACCAACATCATTTGTTTTCATCTCTATACCGTACCGACAGTACTGCTGCCTACTGCCAGACACCAATGATAGTTTTTTATTATTAATTAATTAATTTTTTTGTGAAAAAAAACCTCCATTTGCGGGGATCGCACCCCGCAGCTAATCACTACACCTTATGGAAGGTTAAAATTTTAAAACTAATTGTCAAACGAATCTTTCACATAATAATTTGAATAAACTCGTAAAGAATTTAAAATTTTAAGATTCTAAATAGACCTTGATAAGTGAATGTGCTCTTTCATGTTGTTTAAGCAAATTAATCTTTTATATTTAGATTTTTTAGTTAATATTTCTTTATTGAATTCACCACAACCATTTTTCCTCTTCATTGTAGGCATTCACAGTTGATGCTGAGTGAAAATGCGATGGTTTGAGGCGTCGAGGAACCATGAATCGAAGAGTACTGCTTTGCTGAGACGACAATTGATACACCTGGGTGCGAGAGTATAGAGGAATCTGAGCTGGAGGCTATACATATGGGATGAGAGAAGGTTTTTATACCTATATGTTGCTATATTCTGGTTTGTTCAATATGTCAGGCGATAAATATCTTGTATAATATGTAGCTGCATCTTACGGAGGATGTAGGAGAGATTGTAAATTATAAGTCCCTTTCAGATGAGCTAAACGCTTCAAATTTGGCATTATTATAGCTTTATGCTCACAACCAATGAAAATAAATACAATACAATAAGAATTCCAATTTTTAGGTTTTTCTCCTGTCATTCAGAATGAGCAGAAATTTACGATAGGATTAAACGATTCCCCAAGAATTTGATTTCTTTTAAAAATATTGTTTAATCAACTTACACCTAAAGTAAGTAAATGGAAAATATAGTGCTACATCTGAAAAAAAAGTTTTATCTGATATCGTCCGTAAGAGTATTTTATTTCTGAGAATGTAGGGCATCAATTTTCTGTTTGAACTTAAAAACTTTCTGATAACTCAACTTTTTTATAAAATGCATTTAATTTTTTATTATAAATTTACAAGAATATAAGGTGTTGGTTTTCAGTTTGAACTCTGAAAACTTTCTTTAATTTGATTTTATAAAGAATATTCCATTTTGTTTGTAAAGGTTTATTAGCGTACTTCTATAAATTTTAAATTTTTGTTAAATTCACTTCCGTTAATAAGAATCAAATGTAGTAACAAGTTATTTACGAATTTCCGAAGATGTTGAATTTAAAAACTTTAGAAAACTTATAAAATGCCAAGTTTTCGTATTGACTTCTGAGACCACTGTATTTGCTCATGTTTGCAGACTTGTCATGTGAATATCGTTCCGCAAATTGGATGTTGGAAAGTAATTAATTAAATTTAATCTTAAAATAGGAGCAGCCATTAAAAAAGATTATTTGTATCGGGATTTTTGGTGTTCTACATTTAATATTTTACCAAGAGGGTTTGTCGTGGTTAAATAATTCCAGATTTAATTTAATAATTTAAAGAAATTTGGAGATGTAGGATCTGCTTGAATTAATTCAGAAAATATTCTTTGGGGTTTTTATTGTTGTTTATTCAAGGCAGAAAAAATTCTGAGGCAATACAAATTCAGTTCATTATTCAAGTTATCAAAATCAGATAAAGAGATAAAATGCAAATGAAATTTCAGTTAGTTTGGAGAGTTTTGATTGAAAATCCAGACTATGTAAAGTATTTTCATTGTGAAAAGTTTATATTCTCCAATTATTAAGCCATGCATCGGAAATGGTAGTTTAATTGTTCTTGATTCTAGACGATATTTAGAAAAAGATTTAACTTTGTGGAGAGTTAAATTTCTTAATTAAGAAAAATTGTGCAGGTTATTTTATTCTTAATTAAAGTCAATGTCCAGAAAAAAGTTCTTTTAATAATTCCATCAATATCCAATTTGCTAATGTTATTTATTTGTAAATACGTTTCCAAAGTGTTGTGTTATTTATATATTATTCAGAACAGTTGCAAATTCTTTTGTCTAAATGTATATAAGCTATTGCTTTTCCATTCTGTATAATTATTGCCATTTTTTTAAATCTGAACAAACCAGAACTAGCAGCGCTTTTGGGTATATATTTATCGTCTCTCATTTCATATTTTTTCTAAGCCATGCTATTTTTCCTCTCTACTTTCTCACCAATGGAAATGGTTAAAGAAATATTATCCTTGCCAAAGTACTTTGTAAAAATGTCCAACTTTTATTCTAGTGCTTGTTATATTTAAAAAAATTTCTGCAGTTCATGAATATTTTTAAATGGCAATTTTGATTTGTGCTACTATTCAGATCTTTTTAAGTCAGATATTATTCTAAGTCCAAAATGTAAACAAATTAATTTTTTTCAAGTTCTAATTTCAGAAATCTTTCAAGTCTAGCGTTAAAAATTATTGTCCAGATTGTAAACAAATTACTTTACAAATTGGACAATAGTTTTTAACTCTTAGACTTGAAAGATTTCTGGAATTGGGACTTTTTCAAAAGTTTTTCTAAGTACAAATTGTAAACAAATCAATTTTTTTTCTCAAGTCAAAAATTCTTTTAAGTCCAGTATAATTTTTATTTTCAGGTGCAGGATAAAATAAGTAGACAAAATGTATTATTTCAGATTGTAAAATTTTTATTGAACTTGTATGTATACACTGTACATTTTAATTGCAATAAAGACATTTTATTATGATCAAAACCTGTTGACTCCTTTTAGATAGGAATAATTTCTTTTTCTCGGAGCCTCTTTTAGGTATCGTTGGACTTAAGGGGTTTTTTTAGGTATATTTTTGCTAAATTTAGCACATTTTTAACCTAAAAATGACATTTTTGACCACCAATTCAGCCAAATTTTGCTGATTATTGAACAAATTATTCAACATTATGACAATTTATCTGCATTTCAACTAATCAACAACTGACATATTACATATAACACAATATTTTCAACTGTTGTTCAACAGCTGACATAAATACATATATAACATGAAAAAATAAACCATCAAACACATTTTGCAGCTGAAATAAATTATTGAACAAGCACTTGAAGAAGTTACTTGCCTCTGATAAATATAACTGCGACTGAGCTGTGGAAAAATTAATACAAGCATTTAGACTACAGAACAGCCGTCATCAGTGGCGAAATGCCACTGACGACAACTGCTCTGAAGTCGAAATGCATGTATTAATTTTTTCACTACTCTGTCGCAGCTATTTTTATCTGAGGCAAGCAATCTTTCAAAGTACTTGTTCTGGAAACACTTAAAAAAGAAACATTTCACATTATCAATGACCTTAATTACAATTAACAATGTCTCTTATTGGTCAAGAAATACGTAAAATTGAATGCACGCAACTGATTCCAAATGGGAGCAATGTTTGCATAAATGACAAAAAAATAATGAATCTCGCAAAGCAATGCTTAATTGGAATTACTTAAATGCCAGGATAACATTTTTATAAACTATTCCAAGTCAGAAATAAACTTCGAAAATGCAATATTAAAATTTCATGTCATACCTATTTCAAATGTTAATAAAATTAAACCTTTATATTTTCCAAATTAATTATTGTATAAATGCACAAATTATATTACCTCAATTAGACGTATTACTGTTTTTTGAAAAAGATTAATAGCATAATATAAACAAAGATTTACTTCTGATAGCAATTTAATTTTTATAACAGCAAAGATTGAACTAAATACATTTTGTCTTTAAAAATTATCTTGCATTTAAAAATATAACTGATTAATCAAGGTGAGATTATATTTACAACATCAAAAACATATTTGTTCTAATGTAAAGTTCAGATTCAAAGCTATTATGCAAAATATAACTGATTTAATCAAAGCAAACACCCTATTTATGAAAAAATATAGCATATTCTCAAAGTTTGTCTTATATTTCCAGGTAATGTACAGTAAGTGCGTAAAATTTAACGACTTGAGGTTAATTTACTTTAAATTTAAGTAGTAATTGCATTGCGTGACTCAACTCACTATCGTTAACAAATCACAGTGCTCCTTATCGATAGCTTAACACTTTCATGGCCAATTTGTCAAATTTAAAAGGAAAATCAGCAAATCAAATCATTAAAAATTTATCAATAATTATATTTTTTAACATTATAAATGTGCAAATTGTAAGTAGCAATACATTATCATTACAAAACATTTATTTAAAAACTTATATTTGAAGAATTTTCAGATTGTAATTTATGAAAGTATTGAGTGCACGAAAAACTAAAGTATTTCATTAAATATTTGTATACAATTGAGTTATTTATGTTAATAAATTTAAAGAATTCCTTTTCAGTAACGCTTATGTTAGAATAAGTCAAAATCTCATATGGAGTTTACCGAAATTATCGTTACGATAACTTAATGAAGATATTTTAAACAACAGCCATGAAATTGTTAAGTAATCTAAAATATAACTCAACCAACAAGAGACAACGTTAATATTTACATAGAGACCAACCTGAGAATCAAAAGAATAACTACAAAATTGAGAAACAAAATAAATATCCTATAATTATTATACCAAATAGAACTGAATGAGCTTCCCACAATCTATATATATTTGCAAAAGTTTGTTTGCGTGTCTCATTATGCATGCCATAAACTATAAGACACGAATAACTAAAATTTGGTACAATTATTATTAACATCTTAACTTGATGAATGTATAAAAGGTTTGGTCAATTGGTTAATTATAGTCAGTGCTATAATAATAATAATATAGGGGAATATAACATTTTACAATTCCACTAGAGATGCTGACAGAATTTTTTACAATAAACAAAGAAGCTTCAAAGTTTATTGTATATTAGGATTAGCTATGATGCTGGTCAACACAGACATCCATGACATTTGACGGTGCGATGAGACACTATTACAACGCCAACCTTCATAACAGCCTACTTAGACAACAAACCCATACAGCGGCCGGGTTACGCAATCTTACTTTCGATACTACACAATTTATACAAGTGAAAACATTTACCACTTACTTTATTTGCTCACATTACACTGTGTTGGATGTGGTTTGGTTAATACAAAACAACAAACAACAGATGAACAAACAAAAAGAATTAATGCAACGAAAAACAAAAACAGTAGAAAAGAGAATTAAAATCACACAGAAATTCAATGCTCCGACTCTTAGAATGATTCTCTAAGCAAAGAGTTTTGTTAAAATAAATTTATGTCAAGTGAATAATACTTTGTTACAATAAGTGGACAATACTTTTGTTAAAACGTTACAAATTGCACTTGACAATGCCTTATCCCCCTCCCTCCCTCTGCTGTTCCCCCCCTTATCTCTCGCGAGGCAATAATATGAATCTCGAGCCTCAAAAATGACATTCGTTGTCCAGGAAACTTATCGATAAAAGTCTAAATCTGTCACATATTCGTTAAATATGCGTAATTTCAAAACATGTGGTGCATTACTTTCTGGGAAACCCTCGTACAATGTTGTGTGAGACAGACGCTCCTTTCTAGGAACCTGGTATTATCTGAATTTTTAAAGAATGTTTATTTTGAACTCCTGAGCATCCCGCATATAACTGTCCATGCGTAAAGCAAAGCTACCGTATGGTAACTGACTTAAGAAGTCACCTCTCTACTCTGCGTGCAAGGGGATTTCCCTTCTAGGAAGCGCGCTCACCTTCAATGCCCCTCTATTCTAATGGAATTCGTTCCCCTCCACTCTACATATTACCTCCGATCACTGAGGCGTAAGGTAACTTCTAGTAATTTTCAATTGCTACATTAGGCGGAACTACCTGTACTCTACATGCACGTTCTCTACCGGAAGCTTAGAGAACGAACTCCACCTGGCAAAAAGCATCACCTCACAAAATGAATCGACTGCGTTGATTGTCAATTTTAACTACGAATCCTCAAAATATTTTCCAACTCTTTCATTTATATCAATTAAAATATGAAAAAATTTCCCAAATAAAACTTAATTCAAGCATAGATATAATTTTTTGTTCATAATTATTGCCATAATTTGAAGTCACGATGATTTAAAACATAACCTGAGCAACGCTGGGTAAATTTGCTAGTTATTTATAAGCAAAGAACTTTGCAATACCATTTTAATTTAATTTATTCACCAGAGAACTATATAAAGATGTTTGTGTAGCATTGTAAAATAAATTCCAATAATTACTCCAAGATTTGATGCACAAAAACGATTACAGTGTAATTTTCCTAATAAACGTTTAATGTGACTAAATCTTAGAAGGATATTTTGTAGTTTAATTTACATTCTTCGATAGAAATAATTTTATGAACTCTGTATTTATCTCAGAATCACTACAAATATGCTGTCAACAATTTGTTGTTAACATACATTAAAGTTATGGTAATTTAATGTTGTGCTTACGCAAACTGTATAATTATAAAATATCAGTTGATTACTTCGTTTAAAAATTAGTACAAGAGTTTAAAATAACACTAATATTTATAATGAGATTTTAAGATATAAACAAGTTAGGAAAGTGTACAACGTAACACAAATGGGTGCGTTTTGTGCATTGGAGTATTTGAAAGAAATTATTTACGTGTTTGGAAGGGAAATAGCATTATAAAGTTCTTTTCTTCATCATAAATAATCCATTTTCTTCCCATTTAAAAATATTACATGCATATGTAAGGAAATTAAACATATTTCCGTGAGATTGTTTACGTTAGCAACAATGAAGAAGTAACCATGCTAGAAAATTTCAAAGTTCAACTCAAATTACGACTCTTGTTCGATTTTCTCGCAAACGGCGACTCCTACGATAAAAATGTAGAGGAAAAGAAATACCCTGCTTTATTAGTTGCACAAGTTTTACTTGATAAATATTTTGATATGACCGATACTTTACGAGATATGAGGGAAAGTTCATATTTTATCACCAGTAAAGTGGTACCCCTGATTGGCTTACGTGACTCATTTATGTGATTTTCTTATTATCTTTGACCGTAAGTCCTTAATATCAAATTTCATGAAAATCTGCTTGGTAGAAGCAGATAACGAACATGCGGACAGACCAGATGGAGACTAATACTAATAGGCGCTTATGCTGGAAGCGAAACGCACCTGACAAATAACCTTCCATGTAATTACATTTACAGATACACATACATTACTAAAAATTGTCTTTAATGACAAGAATGATATGTTACTTATTTGTTCAATATACAAGTAGAAGGTACTTGCATTCTGTAAGCGTTTCAAGTCATTATTTATGGCTTTTGCAAAGTAAAAATTATAAACTAGTTAAATAAATAAAACAACTTCAAGTACTCATTAGAATAAACTTCATTAGACCACTGATTCCCAATGAAAAGACAAAACTGATAATGGTTTGATTCCGATGCAAATGAATTGGAATATTTCGAGGCGGTGCTTACTGTAAAAGAGAGACTGACTGATATTATTCACTTCTTTCGGTAAATTGTGATGAGATTAGCCATGAGGAAGTGTATCATCCGAAACAAAAGTACCACGAAGCCAATGAAAAGGAAGAAATCCACAGTACATTGAACCCTCTGCATACTGGACCTTGATGGAACGTACTTAGGATATAACGGACAGAATGTCCGGCGATGCAAAACAGTTAAATGACGCCACTACTACATTGTGTCTCATGCGGACCTATCACATGTGCGTTATTTGGAAGGCCTAATGAATACATCGCAACATTATAACTAACGTATATCACGGCGTATAAGTCGACCTTTGAAGCTTAAAAAAATTTTCCTAAAACTTAAAGTCGACTTATACGACAAATATAAAATTGTGAACCTTAAATTACAGATGAATAACATCGATATTTACCAACAAGGGGAGGCCATAACATTAATATTGAAATTCGTAATACCCTTTTAGGAGGTGAAACTAGAACTAAAACATCACCTATATCTCTCTGCGTATTTGCCAATGGGCCCTTGTTTAAAAGATCTTAACAATTTAAATTCAGGTGTAAGCATGGATGCAACATATACCATTAACCTTAAGGTTACAAACAGAAGCAGCGATAGCTGAATGGGTAGAATGAATGTCTAGTATCGGATGGGCTGGGGTTCGCTCCCAGCAGCCAGCATTTTTTTCTTTCAGAAGTGGTCTGTACATATATTTTAACTAGTAAAATTGTATTATTATTATGTCTTTTTTGTATTTTTGTTTTTTTCCTCAATTTTTTGTGATTATTTTTTTTGTCTTTTTCACGTACCTTTTTGTACTTAATTTATTTGCACCTTCCACATATAATTATGATATTATAATTATAAATAAATAAGAAAATTTAGAATGTTATAATCATTACTTGATTGTTTATTAAAATATCAATTCTTTAATACGACATTTATGAAATGTTTATTACGGACAATTACCTTGTTTTTTTAATTGTATCATCCAAAGTATTGTAATGCTGTAGAAGTAAGTGAGATAGAAGAGGTACACTTCGATCGGAATTAACCATACTAATTGCAAGTTATAATTATATGTGGAATATGCAAATAAATCAAGTACAAAAAAGTACATGAAAGAAGACAAAAAAAATAATCAAAAAATATGCGGAAAAAACATTTCCTTTTTTGAAAAGGGGAATAATGTAATTATCAGAACCATCCTCACGCCTGCCAACATGCGATACTTTATTGAATTTCACCACCGTAGATATTGATTGCGATAACTAGGTGCAGTTAATTTTGATAGCATCATTAACAGCCGACATCAATCAAATCATAGGAACCATTATTTAGTTGGTCAAGCTCTCTGAGAATAGCAGTTTCTTATTGGTTGAAATTAAAACACCTGTCAAATGGAAGCCTCTAGAAAAATAGCACGGACTCGAAAAAATATTCCTATATTTTTTTATTACTATGTTTATTTCTGTATCTTGTTAAAACTTGGATCGTACAGGACCTTGATTTTGCCTGGCAACGATTTCATGAGAAGTATTTTTAAGTGAAACAAAGGGGGTCGACTTATACTGCGAACATATACCTAATTTAGTATTTTCAAGTTGAAAATTCAAGGTCGACTTATACATCGCAATATATGGATATATATATACATATTATAATGTATATAATTACTGTATATACTCGTGTATGATGCGTCCCAGTGTATAACTGCCGTGTATAATGCGCACTCGTACTTTATTCCAAAAAATCCCGACTTTTTCTGATACCACGTGTATGACACACATCCTTGATTTTTGGGAGGTATATGAATTTTAAAACGTTTGGACTTGTCCATAAGTGTATTACGTTCAATAAGCTCTATATTATGTCTAAGAGAGACATCGTCAATAATTAAAGCGACTGAGTTGAGATGGCAGCAACCTCACATGGTAAGTTGGGCAAAGTGATGCCGTGTAGAAAACTGCAGCGCCACTGTTGCCAATCCTTTTAAATCAGACAAAAAGGGATCTATAAATTAGTTTTGATTTAAAGTGGACGTTGGTTCTCTCTTTCCTATCTCATTCTAAAACTGTTTAAGAGAAGGAATAACGTAAAAATTTAACAAACAAATCTGGAAACAGGAAACGCGACAGGTATGATTAAGTTCACACACGAGATTCTATGGGTTTTAAATTACTTACGTTGTCAATCGTAGACACTAGAATCATTTACTAAATAAAATTATTTCAATTTGCTTATTCTATGTTTTTTTTGTTTTTGATGTGTGTTTTGCGGGAAGACTATCTTGTGATTTTGCAAAAATTACAGCAATCAGCTGATGAGCTAGTGAAATGCGGAATAATTAGAGAGGATGGAATTATAAATGTATAGAAGTAATTAGGTGTTCTATACATATAATTATGTATGTATAACCTGGAGTATCAATAATTATTGTGCTTTTCCCATTAATTAACCCAAAAAGCGTGAATCTGGTGCGAGGTAGGTTCCCATTTTAAGTGCAGAGAAGTGTTACCTGTGTATAACGTGCACCCTACTTTATGACCTGAAAATTTGGTCTTCAAACAGCGCGTTATACACGTGTATATATGGTAGATACAATGTATAATTTATTGGTGTAGCAAATCCGCAAAAATTAATTGTTCCTCCGTTTGACCTTTGTGACTGGTTGAAATTGACTGACTTGCATTACTTGTGGGGTTTGTTTGTCTTAAAACATTCTTTGTATTCATTGTTACTTTCTGCCAATTTCCACCAGGGTCCGGAAAAATCTAAAATCTCGAAAAAGTATCCCAAGTTCCATTCCTAAGAATAATTCCGTTTCAAATAAGAACGCAAGGGAAAATCAATTTTTCTTATGGTCACTATAATTTATTTCATTCTTAATTATGTTCTTATAAAAGTATGCTCCTGCTAGCACACTGCAAGCACCTTTTACTAGTAAAATATAAAAATTAATACAATTCCTATTTTCCTAAATTAATTAGAAAACTCTGTGCTATTATTTCATGCGCTCTTAACAATTTGTATAAATATATAGCAGAGTAAAACACTGTCTTTCATAACATGCGCATTTTAACAATTTAAGGCAACACATACGTTTCCTTCGGATGTTTCGGATATAACAGACAGGCCTTCCCCTCCTTTTAGTCCAATATATCGAGGCTTCACTGTACGTATGTAAAGAATGCGATGTCGGACTGTGTACAATACCACGTTTTGGAATATACCATACACGAAAACGTATCAAGTATATAATCGCAAGCTCTGGAATAATAAAAATTAAAATAGTTATAACGAATCCAACGTATATTTTCAATCCTTTCAAACTTTTACAAACCTATGCCAACAGGTGCTTATAATGGAATCTTAACTTAGTACTTAAAAAGAGTTAAAAATGAAACAATCTTTTGTTATTCTAAAAGCTCCCAATTGCAAGCGCTATCTGAGTTTATATAAACATTTGAAATACAGTTGGACCTCTATAAACATCACCATTGATAATCGTTGTTTTGATCAACCCTCATTTGTCGCCAAATGGTACAAAAAAATTAAAAAGTTCCGATGCCAGTTTTGAATGAAGCAGACAAATGAATGATGATTGCACTGTGACCGAGAGAGAAAGATTCCTGGCATTGCCTCCATTTCAATTAGTGCCAATTAAACCTTCAAATAAGTGAAAGAATAGTGTTATTCGCTTCACACTTTAAGCATCGAAATTAATGCTGTAGCAATGTCAAACTTTATAGATAGCAACACAAATATTTACGGATAATTATCCAGTTAATAACTGTGTATGGGAAGCATTTCTAGCAATTTAATCAAAGCAATTGATCTTATTTAAAATCATTCGGATGCTGGAATCTTACTTTTTCAGTAAGTAAAACTATTAAACATCTATAATGCTTATTAAGGCAAATTGTCTCATGCGTAAATTTAAAATCAGAAGAGAATAGGGACGTACATTATTTTTTAACAAATTGAAAGTTATATGGTTATGTCACCTTCGTAGATAATCTAAATGACAAAGAATGTTAGGCGACGGGCTACGTTTATTCAGGAGCAGCATGAAAACATTTCTTTTAGATTGATAACCTAGAACTTGCCGAAACTTATCTTCTCTTCATTGTTAATCTAAATAAACGGTTGCATTGATTGATATATGAAAAAAAGGACGTATACTTCAATAAAAAGAAACAAAGAAAATTAAAAACATAAAAGTTTGCAATCAATTACTGTGTAGCATTAATTTCCTCTCTAATTTGACTTTTAAAATACAGATTTCTTACTGACTTTGCATAATTAATTGTCAATATGCACACACAGCCTCGCCCTCAGCGAGATTTCTACCCGCTAACCTTACCTATACTGGGGAAATGCATTATCAGAGTTAAATGCGAATTATTGAGTTAAACGTGAAATATTGAGATCAACTTATTCTACACAATTCTTAATTTTTTATAAATTAATTGAAAAACAGTGAAAACACTGTGTGGGTACAGCTAGTACTCCGTTAATTCATCAAATAGAACTTATAATTTTGTTTGTTTAGCTTACATAACAACGCTTTTACTCATTATTACCTCTGACGGTAAAGCACTATCAATTGCAATTTCCCAGGTTGTTGTTACTATCAGCATTTTAATTACTACAAATATAACTTTTAATTAAAGTTTAAGGCAATAATAGCCCATTAATTCATCAAATGGAAGAAAGAAGAAGATAACGAGGCCTTTGAATCTGTGTAATTTTTACTTATGTACCAATGACGTGAATCTAAATTGATTCTTTCGAAAATTTTAATGTAAATCTGATTCAAACGTACTTTATTGTGTCATTTTATGTTACTTGTCGCCACCTGGCACATCCAGCCACCATGTGACTAAATGAATAAATAAATAAATATTATAGAGACAGAAGAAGATAAAGAAGAACGACGTAGAAGAGAAAGAGTGAGAAGATAAAATACGGACAGATGAGCAAAGGCAAACAGCGAGAGAGACCATAAACGAAATCAGGTAACAAAGAAGAAACGAACAAACTGAAGAAGGGAGTAATATAATAACAGAATCGATGCAGCCAACGGCGGAAGACGAAGAAACGACACAAATTTAAACTCAGCAATAGGAAACGGATTAGCTACTCGACGAGATGATTCACATTTAGGAAAAATTAATAAAGAATGTCAATATCGTAGAGCTTTGTTTTTTAATAACTGAGAAAAGCATAACAGATGCGGGTACGAGAAGAGCACTTCCGCAGCTTCCAGATATATTAAAACTGCCATAGAGAGAAAATACCCGTGTAAAAATACGTAAGACTAATGTAGTTTCTGCACATGCCAGGACATGAAATATATATTTAAAGCGGGAAGCTCATTAGTTCTAATTTGAAATGCAAAATCAATCACACTCACCCATCATCTTTCTTGACATCGCAAAGCAGAGCTGGCCTGTGGAAGATCTACCATGCTGGCTGCGTTTTCAGACTTCATTCTTCGGAGGCTCGCATCTGAAACAACGACAGAACCAACTCAGAAATCTCGCACCCAAAGGATAAAAATTCTACAAAACCTTAACAATAACTTTTGATTTGAAGTTTATAAAGTAATGGAAACCGGCTAATAATGTATTATTCATACGTTTTTAAAAACACAGATTCTCATTTTATGAGGTAAACTATAATTTTTACGTTCAAAACACAATATATATTGATAACAAACCCTTAATTAATCCTACGTTAAGAGTGTAACGCCATATCTTGGCTATATTTGCCCATAAACAAATCCGTCCTTGCAAAACATTTTACCAACTCTTCACAGAAAATGATACTTTACAACGATAAAATCACTCATTAAACATGTTATGCAGTAACAAAATGTTATACATAAGGACTAATTTATAAAAATAATTACTCCATTATACATAAATATGATAAATATAACATTTCCTATATATATATATATACGGTAAAGATATTTCAACTATAAATCAAAGATGAACAGAGAAGTTATTTAAGATTTCCTTACCTTTGTAGATATAAATCCTCGAGGAGATTGACCAGGACAGCTGTATCACACAATAATAACAGTACATTTATTTTCCAGAAGATCAAAGTTACATGGCAAATCAATAAGACAAACTCAATCACAAAAGAAAATACAAAGTAAAACAATATAACAGCACGAATGGACTAACGAAAAACAATAATACATCAAAACATCACCATAAATTACAATTAAGTGGCAAAGCAGGGCATACTGAATAATTACATATACAAATTCACATATCATTGTATTATAAAATAAGAAATAGTACTATTAAGAGAAGTTAATTAATGTCCAGTAAGCAATGTGAAGATTACACACATTGAAACTATAAAAATTTTAGATAATACTTCACTTCGCTTAAAGTGTCTTAAAACGTACACAAATCAAACTAAAAGTACATAATTAAAAACTGCTGTCAAAATGCGTCACATGCACCACTGTTTTCGAAGAATAAACGGCCAAAATTTTGTCAAGATCAAAACTATCGACATTAAATTTCGAATACAATAAAAAGGATTAGTTTTTTACTTGTAAAAAGTTCTGGTGTAAACACATAAAATAACCAAAAGTATTAAAACTCTGCTGTCAAAATGATTATCACGTGGACCAGTTTTCGAAGAACACACGGCCAAACATATATCACGATCATAACTATCAACATTAAATTTCGAATACAATAAAAAGGTCTAGTTTTTTCCTTCTAAAAAGGTCTGATGGAAACAAAATAAATTTCGAACTGTATTACGCACATAACAGACAACCCCGTCAGCCATTTTAAGATTTCTACGAAGTAACCAGAAGTAACGCGCAGGCGCGCAGGCTAACCAACATTTCCCCTAATAAACCTGGATATTTACAATTTCGACAAAAAAACCACAAAAAATAAACAATTCCTTTTCATATCTTGATTTCTCATTTTAGTAGGAACACAATTATAACTTATTGTAGCATCGATAAAATTTGCTTAAATGTTATAAATTACTTGCAGTAAATCAAATTTATTGGCATTAAACTTTTGCTTTGCAAACCTAAATTTGGATTCGTCATGGAGAGGGGTAAAAATAAGGCATTAAAATATATTTTCAGATTGCTTAATAACCGACAATGTAATTAATTAATTAATAACGAATTTTTGGTCCAAATACGTATGCGTTTTTTTGTAACATTTATTTTTCTGTAGGACGTCTTCATAAACAATTACATGGGTAGTTTCGGCGGCATTTACAAATTATGCGGAAACAATTATTAGTTATTAAAAACTATTCACGAGTGTAATTATAAGAATAGCAATTATTCTCCGGAAAATACTTTCAGGTTTTTATCTTATCCATGTACTTTGGAAACCTGTGGTATATTCAATTGATACCGATAAAATATTCGTATAAATTTGAAATGTAGGTACCTACGGTGGCAACAAAGATAAAATGTCAAAAGATTTTAAAGTGAGAAGGAAGGTGTGTTCCGTGAGTGGGTGTGAGGGACGCAGCGATGGGACAAGAAAATTTTTTAATTTCCCGAGGACGGAAAAAGTGTAAGTTAATTTATATTAATGAATATTTTTCTTGTGAATGCTGAAGTGTTTCTGCAAGTTATAAGTGTAGTTTATAAATAGATACAACGGTTGTTTTCAGTGCGAAGATTGTCATTTATAAGCGAAATTTAGAATTTTATTTATTCACTCCGCTTTGAGGAAGTACGTTTAACTAAATGAAGGGATTTGTAAGGCGAACATATATGTGTCATTGGTCTCTCCATTTGTTAAATATGTATAGGTGGTTTGTTTGAAATATACATGAGTTTCGTCAATTAAATCTAGTGGAAAAGTTGCTGCCTAAATTATTACGTTTTGTAAATTATAAATTACATGATTTCAGCTTCAATGTGAATTATTGTATGCTTTTGGAGATTCGTTCCTTACATACTCTTTAGGACGTAGGAATTAAATCATTCTTTCCCGATTTGTTTTTAAAAAACTATGTCGATTCTTCTAGTCTTTTTGCACTTACTATTAACCTCTCAAACTGTGAGAAACTATCTTTAATTTAATAGAAACTTTTACAGCATATGATAGAATACAAAGGGCAGGTAATGTGTATATTGACATTTGCAACATTCTTATATGAGATAAAAGGAAACTGAAAATTTCATGTACAAACAAATGTGGTATGTTTCAAAGCATTAATTTAACTCCAAATATGACAGCAATTCCTAAAATGCATTTATTCCTGCTAATTGTCGTAATGTGATTAATTTGCATTTATAATTTCCAGTGTGAAATATTTTTGTATTATTATTCCTTGACCTTTTATAAAGAAATTAATAAAATGTTCGTGATTACCTTTTATATAAAACCGAGTGCACCTTTGCAATTATGTTAAGAATAACTAACTTAATGTGGGGGTATAATGGCACTATTTGTTCGATGGTACAATTTCCAATGCTTCTTAAATGAGACGGTTTTCCAATTCTTTAAGAAATTTTGTGAACCTTGCAGGTTTTTTTATCTTTCTGGTAATCTATGATTATTCATACCGATTAATGTCTTTATGTGCAGGTGCTTGGAATGGCTTTCATTTTGCCAAAACTGGCAGGTTCGTGACATGTATGAGCGTGGGGGTGTGCGAGCGGTGGTCCACAAGATGGTTTAAAATTTTGTAATTTTTTTATTTTAGGGTATAATTTTCACGTCTTAGTAAATATATTTTATTTTAGTGTATAGGTTTCACATTTCTTTGTCACTGTTTTATTTTAGGGTATAGGTTTTACATTTCTTTGTCAATGTTTTATTTTAGGGTATAGGTTTTACATTTCTTTGTTAATATATGTTATTGTAGGGTATAGGCTTTAAATTTTGTAAATATATATATATGTACATATTCATTATTCAATCTTTTAATTTCTATATGCTTTTTGTTGGGGAAATTAACATAATTCAGATATTGTGCGACCTTTTATGTTGCAGTATGTACACATTTTCACTTCTTATGATTTAAAATTATCTGCCTAATATCATTGCCCTCATTAGGTTTGGGAACAGGTATTACATCATGCCTCTTAATGTTAGAGTACATATTTGGATGGTTTCTGTGTGTTGTATGCACTGCTTAGTGTATATATGTTCATTTTTATACTGTTTATTTGGTTACCTTGATATGATATTATGAACTTGTATATATGTCATGTGAAGGGTGTCACTGTTTATATGCTTACATGAATTAACACATTTGAGATGTTGCAGTATGTACATACTTTTACCTTCCTGTGATTTCAAATTATCTAATATCAATGCTCTCATTAGCTTTGAGAGAAAGTATGATTTTATATGCATTTTGTGGCATGAACTAGCGCAATGCAGATAATTTGCAACCTTTTATTATTTAGTATGTACCTGCATACATCTTTTTTGTTAATTCATTGTTCATTATGTTCATATTACATTTTTTGTCTATGTTCAATTGCATATTTTCATGGTTTACAGTATTGTCTATACTACTTCGTGTATGTTAAGATTTTCTTATACTTAGTCTCACTTTTTTCTGTTTGTGTAATACCAGTTGAGGATACATTTCCACATATTTTGTACTTTTCCATGTGTGATCTCTGTTGAATTGCTAATGTTTGAATTGAGATTTGGCAACTGTTTGTTTTCATCTGGTACTACTTTGTAATGTAACTGTGCCATCTTTCTGAGTGTATATCGCAAATAATTTGTGATGTTTGCAAAAACCTGTTTGCAATCTCAGCTGAAATGCTACAGAATTGTTTCTCACTTAAAATACGGCATTTACTTGTTATGTGTACATCTAACGAAGCTTAAATAAAGCAATATCAATAACGTACAATAATTTTGTTGTTTTTTCAATTTTATATTTCTATTTAAAATTTTGCGATCATATATATTAAGCATTTTACGAGGAATAAATAACCTGATATTTTAAACGCGCGCGCTTGGTGCGACGGTGGTGCCATCTATGAACAAATGTAGTCGTAACTTGAACCTATTTCCCACAAGAGTAAGATGCACAGGGCTGCTTCTAGCGCTGGAGTCGTTTGAAGTCACAACGTCCCCCCAATTGGTTGGTGGTTAAGCTGTGCATACAACAAAAAATGTACATACAAAGGTAACAGCAGGATCAACTATGATGAAAATAATTTTGGAAAACACAAGAGGTGCATAAAAAAGTAAAAAAACTTATATTAAAATAAATACAAGTTGTTTAATCGGTTGGGGAAAAATTCTGAATGTAAGATGCCCATGTGGAAACACTAGCATTAGATGCTTCTGTCCCTATCCCACATAGGGACGGTAACGCTCCGCTCAAATATTCTCGCTGATTCTCGCCGACTTTACCCGCGCTCTTTTGAGCGCCTCTTGGATTGAGTGTGGCCTCTAGTGTGAACACACAGAACCAAAACCATTAAACTATATTTGAGTGGAGTGTGACCGTCCCTTGAGCTGAGCGTGAGCTTACTCATAGTGTGAATGAAGCTTTTATACTTCTTTGATTAAGTCTATTAAAATTTAATATTACCGCTTTAGCCTTTTCTGTCTTCGGAAATGGATGTCTTGTGTTTCTCCCGTTTCTCCTATAGGCGGGATTTCAGTTCAGGATGGCGCGAAGCGCATCAGTGTGAAATGGTGTTTACAAATGCGTTGTTAGTTATGTGAATGGGGATTTCAGATTTGTTTGAAAAGAATGCTGTATATTGAATACGGAGAACCACTGTTTTACTAACCCTTCATATAAAGGTGAGTTCAAATTATACAACTTCCCATCAATCGTAGTTTTGCTTTCGCCTTTGGCTGCAACACGTGAAAATGACCAGATGACCGTGTTTTGCTCTGTTTTGTGATTTTTAAAACAGAAATAAATTATTTAAGAAACTTTTGTATGCGAATTACTGCCAGATATATTTAATTAATTATGTTAATAATGATGTCACTTCTTTTCAGAAATAATCTTTCCTTTTAAAAATGCTTAAGACCACTGACGTTCTTAGATATATCTCATTGAAATACAAAATACCATTGCCAGCGTTCTAAATTATTTATAGAAATTTATTTTCGATCGAAAATATGATAAAATAATTGTATTTATTAGAATAAGCCATCAAATAATTAAATCCTAAGTATTGAAGAGAAAATATTTGCATTCTAATTCAGTTTAATATCGAGAATGTATGTATGTGAATTTATGGTTATTATACCGTATAAGTGTAAGTTATCGTAGTTTTTACTTCTGGTAAATGTCATTATCGACTGATGTCCGAAGGTGTTTATTAATGTTTTATTGAATTATATCCTGTCTTCATATATTAGCCTCTGTGAATATGAGCTACAGCGAAGGCACTAAAGAGTGCCCAGCCAAACTTACTGAATCAACAGAGACAGCTGGTCGGTCATTTGATGGGAAAGAGGCCGATTCCTCATCTGTTATTGAAATGAAAAAAATTGGTGCTGAAGTGCTTGCTTGTGAAAGTGACAATTCAATTAAAAGTGAGAATGATGGTGATCAGAGTACTTCGAAACTGACGAGGTTAGTCAAGATGTCATATATGAATGTGATATATCTCACGTAGTTCAATCTTTTAATATTCTTGTTTGTAATGTAAATGCATATACCAAATGAATGTATTATAAATTGTAAGTAACTGTTCAAATAATACAGGAAAAGGGTCACAAACGCTTCAAATCGTCTATGGTAACTTTAGAATTTAAGTGTTATTTGTAAATTTTTTATGTTTTGCGTATCTCCTTGTTTTATGTTTCATAGCAGTTCAAAAGAAGAGTCAAGCTTAAGGCTGGATCTGGATACTACCCCAGATGGCATTACAAAAATACCTGAATCACAGGATCCAGATGAGGATGTAAGCATTGGTAAGCACAAAATACAATTGATAATGTAAAATTTTTACTCATAGTTTTGGTATTGATGATGATTTATCGTTTTAGTTGAAACAAGTCACCCATCAACTATTGAAATAGAAACAACAGAGACTACTACTGAAAAGACAACATTGTCATCCAGTTATGGAGGTGAAGGAAATTCGCATAAACATTCTCTTCGGTCAGATGCTAAGGATAATAGTTTTGGAAAAAGTAAGGAGAATTAATCAATATTTTTAATATTTTTCATCTGTATTTTACAATCTATTTGACTTTTTATCAAGTGTACATGCAACTTATAAAGCTTGTTTGTTTTTAAATTGATTTCTGAGAATTTCTGTGAAACAAGCAGAAAGCATTTCATTGGAATATGATAGTATCTGTTTATTAAAAAGATTGTTTAATGAAAGATGTATAAATCTACAAAACAGTCACTGTTATATTTTTTATTTAACTGTTTAATAGTAATGAATTAAAACATTATATCTTGAGGATGTTTTTCAATCAAATATCCAAAGTTTATATGCTTGGAAGTTTTTTAGCATTAAGTAAATTATATTGAATAAGTGCATCGATAATAAAAATAATGTTAAAAATCAAGTAATATAGTTTTACATTTTTAAATCAATCAAAATTGTTGTCAATTTTGAAATATCATTCAAATGATGTGTATTTACTTGTAGGTTCCCAAGAGGAAGATCATTCCCTTCATATCTCACAGGATGAGTTATTTGGCAGTCATACAAGTGTTGTTGCAAGCACACCACAGAGCAATATTAGTACTCGAGTGTTAGTGCAAAAGGAAGTTACTCATGTTGAAATGGGTAATGATGATGAAATGATTCCTAGCTCTCCTGAGGAGAAAAAGTAAGTTTATGATGATTTAAAGTCGTGTTGGTACTAGCAATAAATCAAGGAAGAAAAATGATGGTAATCACTGATTAAATTTTATCAAAGACCTTAAACAGAGTTTTAAAAATTTATATGAGATATTACCAGTGCTTTTTTTTAAAAAAAGGTGCCATTACTCATATCTTGATAAATTGTAAAATGCCTCTCCTACCCATCCCTCCACATCTTCATGCACCCCCTCCTCACTTCTCTATTGAATTTGTCATGAACTTTTAATAACAAAGTTTATAATAAAAATTAATTAACGTTAATTTATTTGAGCAAACGTGTGTCAACATCACTCTGAAAAAAGGTGCCGGTAAGCTGTACTGGCACTTATTATCGCAATGAAAGCACTGAATATAATGTTGTGTATGAGGGATACATTAGCAAGATAAATTATATATTTGTGATTTCAAAACCTACATATTTCACTTTATGGTCCAAAAACTTGGGCTCTGTTAAATTCTACCCAAATTATTTGCATTATATTTTTGCAAAAATGTAATATTTTTGGGAAATCAAAGCAAGTTTTTTAAAACTGCACTAATCTCTGTGCTCTGTCAACTAAGTGAATCATAAATCTGTAATAACTACAACTAGAATACAAACAGAACAGTGTCAGAACTATTTTTTGAAGACATGAATCAATCTTTTATTACAAAATATACCTTCACTATAATAACTTTATGCAAAAATGAAAATTTAATGGTTATTATATAATGATGTTAGAAAATTAATATATTTTACTCTTCATAATTTGATAGACCTTATCTTCTAACAGAAAAAAATCCTCTGGCCTATCTGTGGGGCATGGTTTCTTGAAGAGAGAGAAGATGTCTCTTACTCACGCAAGGAGCTCAACGAAAGAAAAGCTGTCCTCCACCAGTCCTGATGTGGTGGAAATTACTGAAGATCTGATGGCAAAGGACTTCAAAAAGAAGAATTCTGAATCTGGTGAAGGGGGAAAGAGAAGAATCGATTTCGATGCTGTGGAGTGTAGGGATTTAGAATCACAAGAAACTCTCTACACGGAAAGTGAAGATAGGTCAGGGCCTGGTGTAACGAGCAAGGAAGTTTCCCCAAAAACTACTGAAAAGTCTGAATCGCTTAAAGTTTCGGAAAGTTTTGGTGAATGTGAGAAGCAATTAGACGATGACTTTGATACTGAGCCTGTCACTGCTGTGGAACGGTTCCCTTTTGGCGACGATGAATCACAAGAATCATGCAAAGATAGTCAGGAAAATCTTACCGGTGATTTCTCTGATAATGGACGATCCAAATGCGGGCTGAAAAGAAAATTAAAAGACCTAAAAATAATTAAAGCAAAGGATCTCATATTAGGGAAACGTAGCAGTTCAGACGATGAGGAAGTGGAAGTGTTGGAAGTGAAGAAAGCAAGAAAAAGTGTTGAGGTGGTGTATTCTAAACCTACGACAAAGCCTTCCCAAATATATCTTTCTCCATCTATGAAATCTAGTTTGTCATCTCAGTCATCGAGTGCATCAAGTTCACCTTCGATCATGTCTCCTAATTCAAAACAATCTCTCTTGTCAAGAAAATTGTCACTGAAAAGCAATGTGACAGGTGTTAAAATTGTAAAATTAACCATAGATTCAGAGGAATTTGTCGAAGAAGAGTTCACCTTGCATATGTCGCCGTCTGAAGGTTCTCAGGCTGAAAATAATTCAACCCCAGTGAAGTTGACCAAATCCTCTGAAATAGACCCTAAAGCATCAAATAATTGTGGCACCATGAGCACGATAATGGAAGTGGACGAAGGCTGTCCATCTTTGGATGAGTCATCCATCGTAAGTGGGAAGGACCATATGAAAAATGTACCTGAAGAGGAAAAAAACAAGCCTGCAGAGAATGAAGAAGTTGCCATGGAGTGTGAGGAAGTTGGTGAAAGGAGTAGTCACAAGGTTGTGAGACCATCATCCCCTGAATATTTATCTGAGGATGATGTTGGAGAAAAGAGTTGGATAGGATTGAGTCAAGGAGACCTTAATGAAAAAGCTAACGAGGGTGACAAGGAAGAACCTCAGGATAAGAAGCAGAAAATGAAAAATTCTGCAGAAAGTTATTCCAATGGGCATATTTCAGAGCATCCTAAAGTGCATAACTCTGAAGAAGACATCACTCTTAAAGGAAGTAGTGAAGGAGTACCAGAGGATAGCAGAATAGAAACTGAGCCCATGGAAAAGCTAACTGGTGAATTAGAAGTAAGTAATATTTTAAAGGAAATTTTTAAGAACATCTTCTCTATAAATGTAGACTTTCCTATTGATATTATCACTGTTATTCTTTTGTTAGCCTCCTTGGTGCTCTTCGTAAAGAGTAGGCTAATGCCGGTGCCAGGTATTCCTCCTTCCTGCTGTGTATGTCTGGTATGGAAGGAGTTAAAGCTGTAATGATCCAAGAGGTTCATTGGCCAGAAAATAATAAACTATCAGACAAATCTGTGTATGCTTTCACATTAATATACAGTGTTACCTGGTTATACAGCAGATTTTGAGGGAGGTGATGTACTCCATGTTATGAGGCCTGCAGTATAACAAGGTCATGGCCCCATAGAGTCAATGCATCGTGGACATGCAAATTTTTGTTTTGTATTAAAATTTTATTTTAACTGAGTACTAAAAACAAAATGTGCAGCAAAAGAATACTGCCACAGATTTATAATTAATGTAATTGATTTTCTTCTAAGTTTTGTTTAGAATGTAGGTTTGTAAGCAAGACCTGCTTGTAAGCAAAGGCTTTATAATCAGGGAACATTGTATGTTATTTTGTCATAATTTTTTGATTTTCATAAATTCACATTTGCCATTTTCAGTATTAATGTACTAATAGAGTATGAATTTCTTATTGAAATGGTTGTTGCATTCTATAGTACTTTTTCTTTTGACTTACTTTTATGCTTAAATAAAATGGTACTCATTGTTTCTGATAAAGTTAGTATGATTGTTTTGCTTTTATTTTAGAAGAATGGTGCTAGTGCTGATCCATCTCATGCTACAACAGAACTCCATAGGTGGTTCTTAATTCATGTTGTTCAGGATTTTGTAATCGAAACAGGGCAGATATCAAGGACAAAAGTTTTGGAGGTACTTTTTTTTCTAAAAGACTGGAGAAAATGGTAAATTTTTAAGCTCTAGTTGTCAGGTTTATTTAATATTGTTCTTTTAGATCCAGCATTATTCTGGAGAAAATGGAAAAAATACTCCCAAAGAAAAAGTCTATGGCAGAGTGTCTGATGTGTCAAAAACTTCAAGTGTTGATTCGAAATCATCGCCATGTCTCGGTGACATTTCAAGTCCTCCAAATCCTATATCTCCTCAGAGTTTGTCTGGGTAATCAAAATAATAATATTATAAAAGAATCAGTTTGTTTAAACTTTGACATGTATTATGGCTACGTTGTATGACTTCTTCAAGTGAAAGATACTTGCTGTCATGATACTAATTTTTTCAGGGATGCTAAGTTGTTTCCTTTGCCTCCTCCTAGAACATCAATATTATCAACTTTCTCTCACAGTTCAAGTTCAACTTCAGGTAGTGATTTAGCTGGTAAGTTTATTTTATGTTTTATAATGTGTTGAATTTGAATTGCACATTTATTTATCCTGATTATTTACAGGTAAACACTTTGCTTACTTTCAGTTAGCAATCTGAGGGGTAAAGCCATATTCACAAAGCCACACCAGCCCTTAGCTGCTGTGAAGGACAAAGGATTCATTCCTGATGATATAACTCTTGATGTCAAAGCGATACAAAAAACCAAATCTGATGCTTCTACAGAAATTCCAAAGCAGTTCCTAAATATTCCCGAACCGAGCTTATCAAAGATTGAGCAAGCAATCCACGAGTATTGTTTAAATTTTTCAGATTCTAAGAATCTACTGGCTAAAGTTACTTTGGAAGAAACATCTAAAAAGGTTTTACCAGAACGACGTTATCTTTCACGTCGGTCAAAGGGTAAAAGGTTGCCCCTCAGGTTGAAGAAAAAAGCATTGTCTTCAAGCAAGACGTCAACCGCTCCTACCTCTTCACAAAATAACTCAAAAAATACTGAGGATCAGGACACGCTTCCAATTGAAGAAAGTTTGTGTGATACAATATCTCCCAAAACTCCAAAACCGGTGAATATCCTCCCGTCAACCCCATTGTCTGCGAGGACAAAAGAAGCAAGGGGTAGAGCCAGACATTCAGCTAAAAAAAATATTTCCGAGACCTCATCCGAAAATACAAATGGAGTTAATCCGTTGAAACATGACAAAGAAGGCAGCCCAAAAAATGCTGGTATTGAACAGGAATTACCGTGTACTCCAAAATCAAGTACTATATCAAATGCAGGAATTTCATGTGGGATGCTTTCAGCAGGTAAATTTGAAGGTACTTTTATGGAAAATGAATTTTTATTATAAGGTTCAACATTCAAACAAACTAACAGTTGTTTTGGAAACTGCTGAGTTAAATATTTTAAAAAGAATGCGTTGATGGTGATTGGGCCAATAAAAAATAAATTTTCTCAAGGTATGTCTACAAAAATATAAAGTACAAATTAATTTGAATAGTCAACAAATAATTTTTTTTAAATATCGTTACAGATGTATTTGAGGAAGTAGATGATAAAAATTCAGGAAACATAACAAGTTCCTTTGAATAGTGTGTCCTTTAAGACAGTTTTAACAGATTTCTATAAGTTTTTCTGCATCATTATTACCAGTTAATTAAAGTTATAATTCAAAGATGGGCATTTCTCATTTACTCACTTTATTTGCAACGTTCTTCTCCTCAGTTTTTAAAAAACCTGTGCAAGATTCTTATTGCTATGATACCCTCCCATCCATGAATGACCGTTTATCAGACCTGCATATAACTAAAAGTGAAGTTTATGAAGCCATAAAGAGCCTTAAATGTGACGCATCACACGGGTCCGATGCTGTACCGGTACTTATTATAAAATCTTGTGCTAATGAAATTGCTGGTCCTTTACTACTTCTTTTCAAGCAGATTTTAAATTACCAATCCTTTCCTACGAGATGGAAACAGGCAATTATAACACCTATACATAAAAAAGACAGTAAGACAGATGTAAAAAAATTATAGGCCTATCACTTTGTTACCCACATTTTCAAAAATCTTCAAAAAACTCTTGTATAGGAAACTCATGGATCATTGTAAAGTCCACTTTTCTGAAGCGTCGCATGGATTTCTTCCAAACTGATCCACCATTTCCAATTTGTCTTTCTTAGTGAATCATCTAGCATTAACAAAGGCTGTCAAACGGATGTAGTATATTTGGACTTTGAGAAAGCATTTGATAGTGTTGATCATGGATTTCTGCTATCTAAGCTTCGGGCTCTAGGTATTAGTGGAGCTCTATTCGAAATTATGCGCTCTTATTTGTACAATTGTACTCAAAAAGCAGTTGTTGACAGCTTTGCTTCCTTCATAACTGAGGTCACCTCGGAAATTCTTCAGGGATCAATCTTGGGCCCATTTCAACATATTCATTAACGTCCTTCCATTATCCGTTATGTGTAAATGTCTGTTATTTGCCGACGATATTAAAATTATTAATAGTATTGATTGATCAGAAGACTGTGATCTTCTCCAAAGGGACATTGAAAATTTCTTTTAGTGGTGCCACAGATGGAAATTATTTCCTAATATAAATAAGTGCAAAGTGATCTCTTTTTCCTTAAAGAAAAAATTAATATATTCCCCTATGAAATCAACGGCTGAACAATAGATCGTGTACAGAGAGTGGATGATTTGGGAGTTATATTAGACACTAAACTAAGTTTCAACGATCACATCAGATCCATCTGCTCGAAGGCATTTAGATTACTGGGTTTTATCAAACGCAACTCAGTCGAAAATTTCTCATTCCCAACTGTTATTAACACCTCTACTCTTGTTTGACCTGTGCTGGAATATGCTAGTGTAATATGGAATCCCACGAAAAAGGTGAATGTTGACGTCATAGAAAAAGTCCAAAGAAGGTTTATACGATGGCTATGCTATAAGGAGAAGATGGTTTATAGTAACGACAACTATGCTCTGCAAACATTTCCATTTAACACCACTGGTTGATAGAAGAAAGATCATTGATATAGTCTTCCTTCGTAACCTCCTAAAAAAATGTCATTGACTGCAACGAGTTAATATAACTAGTGGGTATAAATGTCCCTATTTGCAGTTCTCGACACATACCGCTTCTGCACAAATCATATTCAAGAGTAAATATTTATAGAGCCTCACTTATCCCAAGAATTACTCGAGAGTTTAATGAGATTACTAAATTTAATTCATTAGATATTTTTAATGACCCTTATGCTGCATTTAAAAGAAAACTGACCAAATAATAATGTTGATGAGTAATGACAGAATTTAATCTCGCAATTTAATGCGATTATCATGTGCTGTGTTTATTTTGTGTGTCAAAGTCTGTTTGTGCTTATGCGCTTATATATACAAGTGTTTGCTTATTAATTAGTTTTTAAATTGTAAATATATGTTATATTATAACACATGTAATTGGGATTTCCTGTATGTGTTTAATAAATAATAATAATAATAAATACTTTATATTGAAAAGTTAATTCATTATGTTTCCCTTACATAGGAACATTAGTCTTTGCCCGGTTCTCAGATAAATGGTATTATCCAGGAAAGGTGAGGCAGCAACAGAAAGATGATCGATGGGTCATTGATTTTGATGATGGTGATTCTAAATGGGTTATAGAAGACTACATTGTTGCTGTTGATGTGTTGGAACAGGGGCAGTCTGTATATGCAGCTGTTGGTGAGAAGGATGCAGAATATGAGCCTGGCATAGTTACCAAAGTTGAAATGTAAGTGAACATTTGTAATGATTTCACTGAAATTGGTGGTATATATAATTTTTTAATTGACATTGTATTAAAAATACTTTTATTCATGAAAACCAAGCTAAAATGCTTTATCCTATTCATGTTAGTGGAAACCATATCTTGTTTAAAAAGAAATAGGTATGTATTTACAAAATGGAATTTTTCTAATATTATTAAAATAGGTGTTAGCAAAGCCAAGAAAAATATTGTCTGTGTATTTTAGTTACTGTATTGTTCTTCTTTAAAGAATAAATAGCTATTCACTAAAAGCATGTATATAACCTATTAATTTATGTGATTAATGAAAAAATATATGAATATACCTTCATAAAGCCAAGCCCCACTCTTTATTTAAATATTTTGTGTACAACAAGATGTCTTTTTGGGCTGACTGAACAAATCTAATAATTTTGACAGTATATGTTATCATGTGAGTCTTATGTGTATGAGTTAATGATATTTTTTCAATCAACTGTAATTTATATTTAGCAGAAAGAAGCAGGCCTACTACACTGTGGAATTGGACATTGGAATAACAAAAGTTTTTCCTAGATCCAAGTTGTGTTTAACTGAAGATCAAGTAAATATAATAAAGGAATTGAAAAAGGAACCGGTTCCGTCAACTCCTAAACGGAAGGCTGACGTTAGCTTAGGTATGATGATATATGCTTCTGAAATTTACACAATTTGTGTTTATTAAAGCTTTTTTACATTCAGAATTCATTATGCCTGTCATAGCATCAAATAGCATAACCATCGGTTAAACGCATCTTTCTGTTCATGATGTGCAGAATTTCTCCATTGTTGAAATTTTTCCTTGTGTTTTGAGAATTTTTTTACACAGTTAAATGAAAAGTTTAGGTCAACTGATGGTACACAGAACGAAAGCTAAAGGATTAAATATCTAGTTAAGAGATTGTGTGTACACTTTTTTCCCTGTAAGCACTAAGATTTATTTTCTTGTGCTTCTTCATTATCCAGGTTATGGTATTATTTTATTTTAGTTAATATTAATTAAATTTTCATTATTTATTTATAGAAATTTGTCCCTATGAATCACTTTGTTTTATCCTGTGTATGTCTGTGATTTACTGTGGAAATTAGAATATGTGCAAATCATCTTTTCTCATATCATCTTTTAACTAGACAATGTATTGGAAGGGAAACGCACCAGAGGAAAAAAAACTGCTGAATCCATGGCCCCAAGTACTCCTGGTACCAGTAAAAGTCACACTGATGGTAGACCTGTTCCTCCATCATGGGAAACAAGGTTTGTAATTGTTGGGTATATTATTTACTTGTGTCCATGATTTGAACTGCATTAATCTTTGTGTTTTATTTGAAAAGGAAACATTAAAAATCCTCTCTAAGTGACACATTTAGAAGTATATTGTATCGGTTGGTTTTATGGTTTAAGTTAATCAATGTTTTCATTCCATTGATGTAAATGATTAAGTACTGATGTATTGCTTGATATCCTGTTAGATCATTGACAATGCCTTCAAAAATACAAAATTAGGAGTCTTAACCCTTTTGCTCTCAACTCATTTTTGGTATTTCATCCGAAAAACCTTGGGCAAATTTTATGACATTTTTCATATATTTCACTGTAGCTGTATTTTTTTTGAGGACATTGAAAATATTCTTATGAATGGAAGGCATATCATAGTTTATTACATACATTTCAGTTTTTGTACAAATTCTCTGATTAACATTTAAAAAATTAAAAACCAAAGTTTAATTTTTATAAAAAAACGAATTTTCACATTGAGTAGCTTAACAGCATTTTCTTGTTACTAGGTTATAATATTTTTTTGATAGAGAATTTAATATTTTATAAATAGATGAAATTTTGTTTATCTGTGTTTTTTATTACAATTACAATTACGATTCAACATCTGCGCGACCAACTGAGTCGCCTTATTATAACAAACTACTTTGTTCAGAGCTTATCATGAGCAACACAAGAGAAAAACATACCTCAGCATTCACTATGTATCATTCTGATGACATTGTACTTATTGTAAGCCTTTCCTTAGTTAGTTGACTCCGTTGAATCAACAGATTGTTTTTCATACGAATGAGAAACTGAAACATCAGGAAGAAAAAATATACTAAGACTGAAATGAATACCACAAAAAGTTTCTGCAAAATATACGAAAAAGTCATGAGCATTATATCTATCATTCTTAGAGTAACAGTTTGAATAGTTTCCGAATATTTAAATTACGAAGTTTCGCTGATGATTTGGTAACTAAAATAATCTTGAAAAGAAGACTGAAATATTATCATTTAGAAAAAATACGTAAAAAAAATATTTTACCCGAATTATAAGTAATATATAAGCTTCCATTTCATTACATTTGCAATGCAAAAGGTGTTTCCATTTGTTAGTTATTTTAGTTGAACTTTGTGGCTGATATATCGGCTGCGTAAACTTTTTGAGACTATGATGCATGGCCGATATATTGGCCACTTCAGCATCAAAGGGTTAAGACTAGAATAATATAAAAACATGGGTTTAATTATGTTATTTACCTTTTGCAATATTTTTTGCCACAAACTTTGAGCAAAAATGTAATTAACCTTTAGGGCTGGGACGAGGATGGGGCGAGCAGGGCTCTTGCCCCAGGTGCATCATTCTAGGGGGTGCCAAAATTGTGATTATATGCATATGCATTTTATATAAACATATTTGCAACAATAAAATTTATTGAAATTACGAGATTGGCAACGACAGGCAGACAGTAATTAGAATTATTATTTTTTACGTCATAAAACAGGGTTTGGGCTAGGGGCACAATTCACATTCTTTGTCCTGGGTGCCAAAATGCCTAGTCCCAACTCTACTAACTTCCTAGTTATAATTTTATGACCTTTGTTTGTTTTAGCAGCAGCGTAAGCACAGTAAGCGAAATGAGTGAACCAGGAACAGGATTTGAGAACATCCCTGGTTTGGAGCCAGCTGCTTCACCAGAACCACTAATAACTTCAGGTAAAAAAGGTAAAGGTCCAGGCAGGAGAAAGGGTCGTGGGAAACAAAGCAACAACAATGAACAACGTGATTCCTCTTCAGGAGTTGCAGAGTTGAGTAAAACACTTGCTTCAAATGTTACTATAATTGGTGAGTAGAAAAAAATAATACCACAAGGTTGCTATAAGTTGATTATATATTTTTGTGTTCTGTTTAAGTAATTTAATGGTTATAATAAAGAAAGTAAAATACCTGATTGATTTGCATTTTATTTTCATAATGAAAAAGACCTGGGACCCATTCCACAGAAAGACAGCTTGTTATTTAAAGGAAAATATTTTATTCTAAATTATAGTGCCAATAAAGAAATTCAGAAAAAGAAACCAAGAACTCGGAAAACACGAAGCGATACGAGCTCTGGAGGTAACTGTTCTGAATCCTTTTGCATTTTTTTTTCTGTTTTATGTTTGATAATTATATTGAAGTCTTTATTCTTGTTTCAATCAGATGGAACAGAATCCTGTGAAGAAATGAATTTCAGTATCACGCCATTTGTAAGAAATCACTTGAAAAAACAGTTGGAAGCTGGAGGTGGCATAGTATTTGATCGCTATGAGGATGATTGCAGAGGAAAGACTTGTTATCTCATTTCCAACAAGTGTAATCTTACAAATGATTACGTTTTATCCCTCTCATCAGATATCCAAAGTATTAGCCATGATTGGGTCATTAACTGTTGCATTAAGGTATGCCACATCAACCTTTTTAATAACTTCTATATTAACCTCACTCGATATACACAGTAAACTTCCACTTATCCGGCACTCAAGCAACTGGAATTCTCAAGCAACCGGCATCTCCAGCCTCTCGATTTTTAAAAATTTCATCTAGTTCGGAATGTTACCACTAATATTGGCGCTTTCTGCGATTTTTTACATCTGTTTCGGAATGCTACCGCTAATTTAAATAAATTTGGCATTCGTGTTGGCAGTCGCAATATGCAATTATGTATGTTTTTTGGAATCGGTGTTTGTGTTAAATGTAAACCGCTAATTTAAATAAATTTGGCATTCACATTGGCAGTCACAATATGCAATTATGTATGTTTTTTTGGAATCAGTGTTTGTGTTAAATGAAATATTTCGTCCACCTTTTTTAAATGCCTCCTAAAACTGCTATATTTGCTAAAGGTGATAATAGGAAACAGGTTGTACTAACCTTAACCCAGAAACTTAATATCATTAAATGTTTAGAGAAAGGTGAGAATCGCAATGTTTTAATGAAAGAGTTCAGTGTCGGTTCTACAACTATTTATGACATTAAGGCACAGAAATCACAGTTATTGAAATTTGTTACGTCTTCTGAGACTACTAGAGGGATTGAATATCGGCATACTCTTCATAAGCTGAAACTTGAGCAATTGGATATTGCTGTGTATGACCGTTCCAAGGGAGCCCCAATCTCTGGACCAATGTTGATTGGAAAGACCAAAGATTTTTATGAACAAATGAACATTAGTGAACTGTATGCATTTTCAGATGGATGGTAAACACATTTTAATGATCATACGTCTAGATATTTCGGGTGACCCTTACCTATAGAAACCATGGAAGAATGTGAAATTTCATTGCTTGGGACTAAAAAGAAAAAATTAATTAATTAAAAGAAGGTTTTTTAAAAAATAACTTTTATATTATGCACTAAATAAAAAATAAATTTTTATTTATTTATCGATCGTGAGTTTGGCTGGTAAGGAGGAACAAAATTTACAACAATTTCAGTAGAATAAATTCCTTCTTGCTCAACAATCTTGATTTACTAAACTTTATTTAGAACTTTTGTGTAAGTTATATGGTGCCTTACAGGTTTTATTATCTTGCACCAGGGCCGGCCTTAGGCCAATTGTACCTATTGGACCCAATCGGCCCCCGTGGCTAAGGGGGCCCCGCAATGGTGTAGGGGCTCCAAACTATCTATTGGTGATGATTCTTTTAGATTTATCCATAGTCCCATCCATACCCAAGTGGTCTCATGAGAGGCCATCTGATGCTCTCAGAATGCAGGAAATGCGTTGGCGGCCTGGGATCCACTCCGGATCCCCAACCCCCCTGGCTCGGCTTTTAGGCCTCGTTGCTTCGGTCCTTTGGACCTCGCTTGCTGTGCCCCTCCCAAATCTTTTTTTTCAAACTACGCCTTTTAGATGTAGGGGTCCCACCAAAAGTTTTCTAATTGGGCCACGCAACTTCTAGGACTGGCACTGTCTTTCTTGCACCATTTAACTTTTACAAAAGTTCTAAAAAAAGTTTAGGAAATCAACATTGTTGAGCAAGAAGGAATTTATTCCACTGAAATTGTTGTAAATTTTGTTCCTCCTTACCAGCCGAACTCACGATCGATAAATAAATAAAAATTTTTTTTTCCTTTTTAGTGCATAATATAAAAGTTATTTTTTAAAAAACCTTTTTTTAAATTAATTTATTGGATAATACATTTGGCTATGAAAATGAAAATCCATTTTGAGTTGTAGTTAGCCATTTATAAAATCAAATTTTTATTTTAGTTGGTTGTCATGTTGATGGACTTTATTTCTCCCATTTTTATAATTAGGAATTATATATATTAATTTTCAGTCATATCCATGTTATATCATATTTACTTGTGTACCATGCACACCTTTTTTCTCAAAGTGTTGGTTTAAAATAAGGGACTGCGCATCATACGTGAAGATTTATAAACAGGTTATATACATTTCTAGTTTTGATAGTAAATTTACTGCAATACGCATCTCCCTTTATACATGCAGAAGACAAATAATTCTATGTAGTATATGCATATCTATACGACCAAGAAAAAGTTTAAGGTTTAAATGTTCAGTTTATACTGCCATTGGTGCATCTTCAAGATCACAATGGACATTTTGATGATTAGGATGATGTAATATTTTATAATATTATAGCCGTACCTTTTAAATGAGTTTTAAGTTTATTATTGTTACTACAAAATAAGCAGCTTCGTCATTAACATTTACTATCAATTACTACCTGTACTTTTGCCGGAATAAGTTGACATCTGGTATCTGTGTTCGCCGAATTCATTGTGAGCGCTGACACTAGTTTAACATATGAGTGATGAGTACTGAGGAGGAGATTACTGCTAGCATCAGAATAAAGAGATCGCACATTAAATTGTGTCACACAATTAGGAGGGAGAAGATGCTTAGCTTGGGTGGACCTTGTTTTAGGGAGGGAGAATCAGTGAAGAGGCCGGCCTTTTTTTAAATCCTAGACATCAACTTATTCCAGCACAAATTAATCTTTTTCTATCCAAACTGGCCCAAAAATAAGGGTGCGCATGGTACACAAAGGTGCAGGTTACACGAGTAAATATGGTATATAAACTTTAAGCTATATGTTTTAAAAATCTTTATCTTCTATCATTTTAAACAATGTAAATGGACTAGCCTTGAAACCTTTTTTTAAAACTTTTTAAAGGGTGAACCACTTCCTTGGATGGAAAATTTGCTACCGGTTGGTTGGTCACTCGAAGAAGAAAGATATATAGAATGGCACGAAAGGTCTAGTCAGGCTTTGAAAAATGTTGATATTGTTCTTGCAAGTGACTCAGGGAAACAATTTCTTGAATTCTGGAGGAGAGTCTTAGCCACAGCTGGTGCTCATGTTAGAAAAGTTTGTACCAAAACCATGTCTTCCCAAGAAGGTAAGAAGTAGTGGCTCATCTGTGTGATGTAATATTAGCAAAACTTGTTTAAATTGAATCATTGCCACAGTTTGATCCATTTGAACTCTTAGGAGACATAAGTTTTTATTGAAGTTTGAGTCAGGCTATTTATGAAAAAAATATATCCCTACTTACATATATCTAAAATTTTACCTTGGAAAACTTTCACTTCAAACTTTTATTGTAAGGTAAACTTTGCAGAACAACTTATTTCTGATTTTATATTTTGGCTTCTCCTAGAAGTAAGTTGGATTAAAACATCTCTGGTAAGCATGGAAATATTAGGTATAAATGAAATCTTTGACCTGATGTTGAGATTCACAAGTTGGAGGTAATAAGATATGATACTAGCTCAGTGGCATGCTGAGGAAACCTTAAAGGGGTTTCACTAAGGGCATATTTCATGCATGACCAGAGAAATATTACAAATGGTTTTCATTAATCTGAAAGAGACAACTCTGTTTTATTAAAAAAATTTTAATTTCTTTTATTATTATAACTTGTTTAGAAAAAAGTTTTATCTGAATTAATGTTAGTTCTTATAAAAGTTTGGATTTGGATTAGAACTTGAGTGCTATGTGGGCTGGAACATCTGGCAGATTTAGATTAAAAGATGATGCTGTTTTTACTTTCTCCATACGTCGTAATGGCAAGGTATTGTGATCACAAAAAAAATCGACTTCGAGATTTCAACGAAAATACACGTTTTGAGGTCCCTAGAACACGTTGAGACTATTTTCGGAATGATGTGTGTGGATGTATGTGATTGCGGGTGCATTAACTCAAAAAGTACTTGCCATATCATTACCAAATTTCAAATATAACACTTTAGCATGAGCACAAAGAACTGATTAGTTTTTGGACAATAACGGTTAACCGGAAGTCGAGGTTTATTCAAAACCCAATTCGGTTTTTGCAATATTTCTCCATTAGTACATCATTATTGTATATACAATTCTATGCAAACTTCATAGAGAATGTAATTTCGTACAACTTTCATTTGAAGCAATTTTCCATAGCAGTTATTGTTTAGGAATTATTTATAAATAATCGGTTTTTCGGTTTCCGTCAAATATCTCCTTAAAAACATCGTTATTGGTAATCTTCGTGAGGACCAAAGTTTTAGAGAATAATATTTCTTCCAAGTTTTGTTTGAAACAAATTTTCGTAGAACCATCCATTTCGGAGAAATTTTGCTTTTTCTTAATACCAGTATACAGCACCACCACCATGCAGCGGTGAATTCTGTAAACATATTCTAAATATACGTAATTTACGGCAATAAGGACGACTGTATTCTTTTACAATACGAAATGACAATTTTGCCTCATAATGCTATTCATAATAATTTAAATATCTATACCCCAAATATGGAGAGTCATGTGTTGGCCACATCAGATTTTTTAAAAAATATCTTCTCTAAAACTCTATTTTCATAAATAGTTGTTATTATAAAAGATGTAGAGAATAAAATTTGCTAGAAGTTTTATTTGAAACATTTTTTCATAAAGTCAAAAGTTTGAGATATTTTGATTTTTCTTCGAAATTTATGTTAAATACGTCACTAAGTGATACAGGTTTTTCCACTGCTATGATAAAACTTTCTAATTGTTGATAGCAGTGCATATGCCTCCAAGGGTGATATTAATTACTCAGATATTTTCTTATCCAAAGAAACAGCTAAAAGTTTTCTTTATTGTTTTTTTTTAAATAAAGTCTATTGAAAATGTTTTAAAATTATTCTCGAGTGTAATCGCTGATAATTATTTCTGAGAATGCTGACGTTGGGAGTAATCATATTCATTGCTTTGTATGGAGAAAGTCATGTGTTCGTCACATCAGATTTCTATTAAACATTACAATGTATGATTTAAAAATGCACGTGATAGTTAAGAGTATCAGCACATAGAGAAGAAAGTATATTATATTTTCAGATTTTTTGATTCTGGGATTCTCATTCTCTGAATTATAAAAAACTAGTTTTTCAATAACCGGAATAAAAATACTAATTTCTTATTTTTTCAGATATTTCTTATGCGAGAGTTGTAGTTACCGATCACACATGTCCTGCTGGCATTTTAGATAGAGCAAATGAAACAGGAATTCCAATGGTATCTACGGTTTGGGTCCATCAGAGTCTTATTCATGGAAAGATGAGACCGTTTGTGGGTCATCCTTCATATAAATATGACTATAGGCATATTGACTGATTAAACTATTGGTATTTCAATTACTAATTTTAAAAATTGACTTTGTTAAAGAGTAACAATAATGTTAATTTTTGTGAAAATTTGATTTTTGAAGCATTTGTTCCTGTTTGATTTTGTTTATAAATAAATAAAAACTATATGTATAGTAATTTTTAATTCCTGTATGAGTTTATTTGGAGATTATATTGCATATTGGTTTACAGGTGTATTCCAACCACTCTGTCATGATTGATCAGATTCCTCCAACTTGGGGAGATGTCCTCCTGAGTACACATACTATTCTCTCACTTTGCTAAACTTGGGCATTAATTTTATATCTACCTTTAATGAGACATTATATCTATTCCAAGTTTTACTTTTTTTAAATTTGAATAAATGGAAGTAAATAGGAAGGGAATATTTTCAAGTTCTTTTTTAAATAAGCTATTTTTATCTTTTTTCATAAATGACTGTATTCTGAATAAATAGCAGTAAAGCAGACTTTGCAACTAACATTTAGTAAAGTACATCAGAAAGTAGATCTAACATTTTAATTGGTTCTTAAGTGCCATTGTGTAAATATAAGAATTGTGACAATTGTTATCGGTTTCTAATAGTAAACATGCATGTATTTTTAGTAGTAGGCACTCATCTTTTAGTAAGGAAGTTTATTTATAGTATTTTTTGATAGAAAAGATTTTATTCATCTCCTATAATATATTTTGAAGGGTGTTTGTTGGTTTGTTCACGGAACTACTACTAAATGATTGAAGCTAGAATAACCAAATTTGGTATGATTCTTCCTTACATCCTAAGTTAGTGAATGGTCAAGGTTTGGTCAACCGGGATTAATCAGTGATGCCAATATAGAGGATTAACATTTTTTCATAAGATAACACGTATGAATCAATTTCTTGACTTGCAAGGTATTCTTCCTTCAAGCATCAAAATACGTAAATATGGACCAATTTTTTTCGGTTTTGCTTTATTCGACGAATAAAGCTCTATACTATCTTATTCCTGCAATGTTTACAGGTTATACGGTTGAAGTTTTCAGAAATACGCAATTTGTTTTGAAATTTTGTGGATTTTTCATACTCTTTCTGGGCGTTGCCAAGGCGGCCATCATTGTTACCTCCGATTCAATTAGCTTCAGTGAAGCTTACAAATAGACGAAAGTTTAGCGTTATTCGCTTCGCACTTTTATTTAAGCAACGAAACAATCGATGTCAATCTTTATACATAGCAACGTAAATAGATACTGATTTTTATTCAGGAAACTGCGTGTGGTAAGCATTTATAGCAATTGACGAAAGCAATTGCCTTCTTTCATCTATTGAATACTGGAATATTACCTTTTTTGTAAATAAAATCATTATTCAACATTTTAATGTTTCTTAACATAAATAGGCTCACGTATCTGGTGTACATTTACCAGAGTCAGTGTTCAATCATGGACAATTGTATGTTGCCTTTTCACGGGTTGCTTACAAGACATAAAAGTAAATATTTCAGCGAGACATAATTACACAAGAAATGAAGCTGGATTTGGCAAAAGTGATATGATAGGAAATAAAATTATCGTTTTATTTGAATAGAATACGTTTGGAAATGGATTGTTACAAGCAAATATGATTAATTGTTAAGAAAAGCTAATAGTAAATGAAAAAGTACCTACAGTATATTTTAAAGTTTGTATGTTGTGCTGTAGTAGATTCACTAAATCCGTTGAAATTCAACGGGCAATTCTGTTAGTAGTAAATAAATAGTCTTCTAAAACTATACTTCCAACAGGGATGTAACCAGACTCGCAACTGTGGTGGGGGCCAACATGACATAAAATAATATGAATTTTGTGACTTAGGTTTATCTTAATTATATTCGTCTCTGTTGTTATTTTCCTGACAATGTTTTTACTTGATATTTTTATTTTCTTAAAAAATTTTCCCTTAAGAGTCCATCAAATATGACCTGTGTATGCATACATATATAGCTATTGGCAAATTTATAAATTAAAATATTGTTATATAGCTAATTAATGTATCAAAAATGTTTGTATGATACACAATGTTATGTTTCAATGAGTTACCTGAAGAACCATTTTACAAATATATTGTAACCATAAGTAAAGATAGCAAAAACCTTGAGTTACACTTGATCTGAGATAATACCACATATGCCCCTTGGATGTCTGATTTCCAGAATCCTCAAGAATTTTATGCTTCCCTACAAGGGGTAGCAACACCTACATTGAAAAAGAAGATGGTCTAGAGCAGTGCTCCGCAACCTTTTTAATTATACGGCACACTTTCGAGCACAGTCGAAGTTCATTGCAGACCGAACAATGTGTGTTACTGTGTAGCTGACAAAAATGAAGGAAAATAATCGTTTATGCTATGCAGCTGAAGAAATTTATTGATGTAACATATTCTACAATGAAAAATATATGTATTATGGATTACGAAACAAGTTGATGATAAATATTGTCAGTTATCCATTTACTAAAACAACTTGGTTACAGTTTCAAGGAACTGAAACCATGTAAGAATTCCTAACAAAGTATCGTTCTTTATGAAAAATTCATTTCTTTGGTATCAACTGAAGAATAATAAAACAACTTTCATTTCCTATAATTCCGTCCAATATACTGCGGCACACTGAGTTCTTTGTTGCAGCACAGCAATTGCAGAGCTCTGATCTAGAGAAATACTGTAGACCTGACACATTTCAGTCACAATGTTGAACTCCATAAACCTGATCATTTTAGAATTTAAAATGACAAATTTTAACAGAGGACATCTCTACTGTAGTTTAAATGGGATTCTGGTTAATTCATTTTATGGCTACAGTAGTTAGGTCTAAATTAGGATCAAGCCAAAAAACGCACAATTCATTTTAAAAATATATCCAGATGTAAAAAGCATACGGTAGTTTAAAAAAAAGTTGGTCTTAATGAAAAATTAATTTTTTATCCATATTATTATTGTAATTTTTATTTGACTGGGATAAAATTTTCACAATTATTTCATCACAGAATGACATTCCTTAAGGATTTTGTTTGTCAGTCCGTCTAGATTTGTTGATGTATATTTATAATATAGTAACTATTACAATAGACAACATCAACAATAGGGTAAATGCAAAGCATTGAGATACACTCATCCCTCGAATTGTAGTTTTTTTACTTAACACATTTTGTTTGGCATGGTTTTCTTTTTATAGATTTAACTTTAATTGCCATTCATCAATCTTGCTTTATCAAGATTTTTAAATTGTCTTTGAAAGGAAATTGTTTTAGTCTACTGTTAAGGCTACAAGGAAGAATAAATTGAAGCAATACTGAATACATGGCGACTGAATTGTTATGTTAGCCACAAGATGGCTCAAATGTAACATCAAGTATTCCTGTGGGAAATTAACTCACTTTGCATGGTTTCATTTAATATGTTCTTACCCAGCAAATCATGTACAGTGCAAAGAGAGGGATGGGTGTAATATCACATATAACCATTTTAATTAAAATAAATTGCTGCAACAATGTACATTGTCTGATTGAATACAGATATGGGTAAACACCTGCATATTAGAATCTCATAACACTAAATTAAATTAAGTATTGAATTAAACTTCAAGACATTAAGTCAAATAATATATTTACAAAAATATTTTAAACTAAAATTAACAACCGTAGGATAATATGAACATTTGCATTGCATATAACATGAAATTACGGTTAAATCGATTGACAATTATCCCTTACAGTCCAGCAAATATTGGTAAAAAGAACAATTACCATGAAACAACTTGCAGAACAAGGATTAATCATTGTACCAATCCAAAAACAATAACGAGAATGACATAACCAATAAGAAGAATAAAATCCACGCACGCAGATCAGCATTTCCTTGGATGGCTTTTCTGATTTGCTCATTAGCATCTTTTACATTCTCAGATGTACCAACAACAGTATTAGAAATCCTATCAACTTCCACCTCTTGTTGCAGCACTTTTTCGGTAAATATTTCCTGCAACTCGGCAATCTGCACTACTTTGCTCTCGACCTGCTTCACCTCTTCAGTCATACTATTAAGCTCGTTAAATAAATGCACGTTTTCTAATTCGTACATTTGAATTTCCTCTTGAGAGAGCTGCTCATCTTCAGAGAACGGGAGGGTATCCTTAGTTACGTCACCACCCTTAACTGAACTCCTAGTAACCGACTTAACTTCGACTGCTTGATTTGTCAAGGATTCCGCCTTAGATTTCATGTCGTGTGACGGCGAATTACCGGTAACGGGTAATCTTCGCAAGGGTTGTTTGTCAAGCTCTAATTTAGACATCTTCTTTAATTCTAAGGTTCTTTTTACTCTAATAGCTTTTTGTTCCGAATAGATTTTGCACACAGCTTTGAGATAACTTTCAAGAATATCAAGTACAGCTTGTCTATGCTCAACTATTTGCGGCGAATCTTTTAGCTTGGTTGTTTCTTTCTTAAATTCCTGTATTAAATGTGAGCAGGAGCTCATGATAGACTGCGCACCATTATCAATTTTGTTCCTTTCTGCATCTGTCATTTGCGGATGATCAGATAAATGGCCAGCAAAATTTAAATAGGCTTTCCGATTTTCTAATAGAAAATCTTTTAAATAAGAAATATTCCTGAGTACCTCTCTAGCTTTTATCATAAATTCACTTTTTGTGGTACGCGTCGTCAAAATCCTGTTTTTATCAGCTTCTGAATTAAGTCCGAATGCTTTATTTCGCGTTCTGATGGTCTTCACACATGCTTTAAACAAATTTGTAATATCCATTATGCCAAGTTTTCCTGTAAAATAGAAAAGCTACATGAGTTGCTGCTAAAAAAATTGACAAGTTCAAAACGATACTTGATAAAAATTAGCAAAATATCTTACAAAGAAATCTAAATGCTGCAAATAGTCCAGTAAAATGAAAAGTTCGATACACATTAAATTACTAGTGCTACGGGCGATCACAAAAATATGCTGACAATTTCGTAAAACAAACCAGATGAAGAGGCGTATGACAAGTGAATATAATCTTGCGCTTTGCGAAGAACAGTATCACCGCGAAAATGGCACGTCAGCAGGGGGAGGTTGACGAGTTGTTTGATGTGAAAAATTCGTTTTATATTGGAAATTATCAGCAATGCATTAATGACGCACAGAATGTTAAGGTAGATACATTTCTCCTCATTTAAATTCTTGTTTATTTTTGATTATTCATTCATTTTCTTCTAAACAATTTGCATAGGTGTCCTCACCGGAGACCCAACTTGAAAGAGATATATTTTTGTATAGAGCATATATCGCTCAGAGAAAATATCGTGTTGTGTTAGATGAAATTCATGGTGCAGCAGCAGGGGAACTACAGTCTGTTAAGCTTTTGGCACAATATTTTGCGAACGCTTCGGCAAGGTAAAACCCAGCTTACGCAGGTTTTGTAACATTCGTTACAAAACGATTTTTAAAATGTTTGATTGTAATAACCATGATTAACTAATTCATTATATTACCAAAAGAAGTTAAAACATTTTGCAGGTTGTATAAAATTGTTTTTAAAAATGTAATGTGTAATTAATGACAGATTGTTTTTATTGGTCAAATAAATAACATAATTGAGATACAGTTCTCCAAGGTTTGATAAATTGTCAGACTGAGTTGGATGATTCCCTAAAACTTTTTTCCATAAAAATATCATTTCTTATAGAGATGACATTGTTAACAATATTGATAAGAAAGTATCAGGAAATTTAAATTTTGGCGACCATATATTTCTCATAACTGCCTCTACGATATATTACCACGAACAGAATTATGAAGCTGCCCTGAGAGTTTTACATCAAGCAGAACATATTGAATGGTAAGTAATTTTATTTTACCTTTATCAGTTAATTAGCACTCTTTTATTGTAAACGCATACCTTAGTGGATTAATAATAATAAAGTCATGCAATTATCGCTTCACTTAAACCATGCTACATTTTCTACTTATGGTCTTAGTGCACCTTTTTCTGTACAGTTGAATTCTCCTGAATTTAAATGATAAATACCGGTATTATAACTTGATAGTTTTTTCAAAATTTGTTGGTGCATTTTATGAGTATAAATATTCGACACAATCGGTCAAATCATTTGAGGAATGCCATGCTAGTTAGAGATGGGTACAACAAAAATATATTTTTGATATAAATGCATGCAAGAATTTCTCTCAAAAATATATTAATTTAATAATATTTTGAAATTCCGTTACATTCTTTTCTCAATTTTAACTTTTTCCAGCTTAGCCTTTTGCTTGCAAATTTATCTTAAAATGGATCGAGTTGATTTGGCAAGGAAAGAATTGAAAACTATGCAAGAGAAAGATGATGATGCAACTCTTACTCAATTGTCCCAGGCCTGGGTTAATATTGCTATGGTAATGTATTAGCCGAAGATTTTTACCCTTTAATATTCAAATGAACATATAATTTGGTAAATATAAATTTTCCGTGCATTGCATCTCAAATTTTGTTTTATTGTAAAATTTAAGCTCTTTACAGTAATGCTGAAAAATTATATAGCAATGTTATATATAATATTGCTATGGTAATTTATTAGCCAAAGATTTTTACCTTTTAATATTCAAATGAACATATAATTTGGTAAATATAAATTTTCCATGCATTGCATCTCAAATTTTGTTTTATTGTAAAATTTAAGCTCTTTACAGTAATGCTGACAAATCATATAGTGCATATTTTTATGTTGCAAAATATGTATTCTAGCTACAATTTTTTTAATCCCTACAAACAAAAAGTTTCAGCTTGAATCCCTTCTCAAATTATTTTTGTAAGTGGTTTCAATAGAGAACCAAGATTATGTATTACCTATATGAATGACTTGATTTGAATTTATCTGTGTACTCGGAAAATTTCATTTATTATATCAGTTCAGGTCTTATGTCACGCATGCTTTGCAATTATAAGAATCAAATACATTATATTTAACTTTCATTATTTATAATGTTATATTTACTATAATCATAATTTAATTCAAATTCATATACCACATTTGGGTTTAGCTTCTTTGCAAGAATCACAACTGTTTTATTAGGCTTTTAAGTCATTCTTCTTATAATATGATTTTATAGTTCTAATCTTGCCGTTCTATTAGTTTAAAATACTGTTTCAGTAGTGATGTGAATGTTTATTTGGGCAATGAATAAGCATCTCTTCAACAGAAGACATAATTAATTTTAATTCATACGTTTTACTAATTGGAAGATAAGATGATGTTATGGTTATATTTTGTAGTTTATTAATTTAAAATTGAGATATAGAGTAACATCGCAGTTTAGTAAATGAAACATGAGGCAATCTTAAATAATTAGATTAGATTATAACAATATTATAATTAACATATTTGTAGGGTGGAGAGAAATTCCAGGATGCATTCTACATATTCCAAGAAATGATTGACAAATACAGTTCTACGCCATTATTATTAAATGGACAAGCCACATGTTTCATTGGACAAGGGAAATACAAAGAAGCTGAATCTGCTCTTCAGGAAGCATTGGATAAAGATAGCAACAATCCTAGCACTCTGATCAACATGATTGTTTTATCTCAACATATGGGAAAAGCACCTGAGGTAAATTTTATTACTTGCAATTATGATATTTTCCATTAACCCTTTTTAGACAGCATTGAAACTTCCTTCGCTGTCTAAAAGCTGATTTAGTTAGGATATTTAAATGGGTACTTATACAGTTTACCCACTGCACGTATAGCGTTGCACTTGCCAATTTTCACTATTCTTTTGTTATGTGCGAGGGAAGTAATAAGGAGAAATAAAAAGGAACTCGGAGCAACCAGATACCCGTAATAACTTTCAAGCAAAATGAAATTGTTGTCCATTTAAGGCACCCATAATAACTTTCATGCAAAAAGCGTAATTTACATGATTAGCTTTACAAAACTCAAATTTCCCTTGTGCAGAAAAGAATAGCAAAAATAGGCAAGCGCTATACATTCAACATCTGGGGGGTGAACTGTATAAGTGCCTTTAAATGTTTACATTAGTATAGATTATGATACCTCAGGACATCACATCATTCCAAAGAGTTTGGATGATATCATGGGCCTATGAATTCATATAAGCAGAGTCCTTGAGTGCCTGTATTTGATGTACATTTAAATGTTTGCATTACCAATAACAGTTAATGATATAATTCATGCTAAGTATTTTTAGCTCAATGTTTTATTAACATTTTAGATACTTGATTAATAAACCGATGAAGGAGGAGAACGTTCAAATTCATTATTGCTACTTAGACATGAATTTTTAATTTTTGTGATTTTACCCATTAAATTTATTCTTCTAAATTGTAATTTATTTTCATACAGGTTTCAAACAGGTTTTTGAGCCAGCTTAAAGATTCCTATGCTGATCATCCATTTGTGAAAGAGTATATTCAGAAAGAGCAAGAGTTTGACAGGTTACGAAAACTGTATGCACCATCTGCTTAGTATTTCTTTCATTCCATATGTAATTTTAATGTTAAATAAATGTGAAATATATATTCGATTAATTAAAGAACAAAGCAACTTCTTTATGATATTTTCTTCTCTGAGTTTTGATATTAAAAGGTGAGTTTCTTAAGCCTCCTTTAATTAAATATATAAAGGAAATGGGATATTTAAAAACTATTTAAAATTGAATTTTCTAACGTTTATTTGAGTCATGTGCAGACTGAACTATTGCTCAGGCACCATAATTATTAATTTTCTTTATTTTCAAACAAAAACAAATGGCAACAAACTGCTCAGTATGACAAAACACCTAAGTACAAGATTTCATTCATTTTCGCTTTACCATCTAGGCTCCGAAGCCAGTAACAGACAGATGGCATTGCTAAAACCACTTTTTCGGATTCAGCGATACCTAAAACGTATATTTCCGTAAAAATCTCGAGGTCAAATTTTTTCGCGATAACAATACTTTCTCGATACTTCGCATGAGAAAGTAAAAAGATGATAATTTAAATAGCTCTAACAGGCATATAAATATTGAGGAAACCTGATGTATATTTCACATGCAAAATTGTCATCAGTGATTGTTTACCGACAGTGGAGGCTAAAGAAATGATAGCCACACCTGTGCCCAGATGTTTTGCCACTGAAAGCGAGATATGATGCCTCTAATTATTTTTTACATATTGACCCTGATTGTCAAAGATAAAAAGTAGAAGTAAAATGAAACCACTGAATTTTAATATAAAACTAGCATAAGTGCCCGTTGAATTTCAACGGGTTTAATAAATCTAAATTTTAGTCAATGCAACATGTAAAAATCACAAGTATAAAATTGTGCACTGTTTTAACCATGGACTATTTCTATATTATAAGTCTATTTTAATTAATTAACTAAAATCTCACCGAAATTCCTTGTGAATAAAATAGTACCTTTCTTTCTATTAAAATAGCCATTGTTATTAGTTTTTAATTTATTATAGCATTAGGATTTCAATTTCATTAAATAAGCAGAATTCCGGTTCCAAAAAATTGGTTCAATCTTCAGTTGCCTCTCATAATACTTTAAATAGATTTTGGAATATAATGTACATACCTCAATATCGTTTATCGTCTGCTCAGCACTCTTGCCTTCTCATTTTCCAAAACAACCACTTTCACCAGTTTTAAATGGATTTCAAACTTAGAAGAGAACTTGATTCAATTCAGTTAAAATAACCACATAGCAAACTTCTTATTCCAAAGAAAATCCTTTTATAATATGCAATGTTAACCTAGAATTCATTCATTCTGAAAAGTGAATAAAAGTACCATGTACATATATTTTAATTTATATTCGTTTCCAAACTTCGGCCATTGTTACGAAATTAATTCGATGAATAACAATATAAATTCGTAGGCACGTATGGTTTACAAAGAATTTAATTTAAGAATGCTTTTTATGTCCAATTTTTCTAAAATGACACTGATGATACTTAAAATTTTTTATATTTACGTTAATATACTTATTTTCCACAAAACACGCCAATCTCTCCCCTTCCTTCCTCTCTCTCGTATTGAAGCACTCAAGGCACGCTTATTCCCAGAAGGATGTATACAATAATAGTAATTTGAGGTGTAACAATGATAACGGTCGACATGGCAACATCACGTTAAAATGGCAAGATTTCCACAAAATATGCAAATTAAACGTTTAACATGCAATATTTCGAACTGTGGGCGAAAAAATACGAACGGAATAAGAAGCTTTATAAATTTTTCTTCAAAATGGTTCAAATCCAAAGGTCGTCTGTTAATTTCTTCTAATTTTAATTTCCAAATGAATAAAAGCCTGCACGTCGAAAAATTGCATTTTACATGTTAAGTAATGGGAAATGGAAATGCCTCTCTTGGAGACGAGGAATTTTGTCGCGATTTAAATTTGTCATTCTCTGAATAAGTGTTAATCAAGCATCCCTCGCAAATTTCGAGTTTCTATCATTATTATTTCTCGAGCTATTAGCGTTTGCATAGCGTGACCAACCAACAGACGACGCTATTATTATATAAAATAATATAGAGGGCAAGTATAATTTACTTAAAGAAAATAAATAAGCTAATCTATCATCATTGTTACATTACACACAAGAATGGTTAATAGAAGAGCACTGGATTATTTGATTTGCATGTGATACCAAAAACTTTCCGGTATAATAATGCCAATGTGCAACCCAAGCTCAACTTGGTATACACTCATCAAAGTTTTTGAGGTATTCTAGAAATAAACAATGTAGAATAAATTATGGATGTTCATGGAAATATTTTAGCTCAACTTCTGAGAGATGCCTAAGGCACTATCCTGCCTGTTTTCTATCAAATATTTATACTTGTGTTATTTTCAGCTTTGTTTTCCTTTTGTTGGCAAGGTGTACTTCATTCATATTTGTATGCACATTTATATATGTACATTTACTGCTACTTTTTTTATTTATTTTTGTAAATATCTACCAACCTTGCTTAGGAATTCCAGTAAAGGGTTAAATTATAGTTATAATCAATTTTTTCTGTTTCAAGCCATTGATTTAAGTTACAATCAAAGCTTAATAATTCAAAAACCTCAGGGAAAGCAATGCATAGATTTTTTATAATTACCGATTCTCGAGTATGTAGTTCAAATTGTGGTTTAATGTAAAAAGTTGCTTTGAGTGGTATTTGTGAATAATTAACATCTATATATAAATGTGGAAATAAAGCAATAAAAGGCTGTAACAATAAGTAATTGAAATAAACACAAGCATTTAAAACTATGAATAAATCCTCAAGAACACTCATACAAAACGAAATGTAGAAATAAATGTATCCAGAATCCTTGGATTACAGTAATGTTAACTGAATATTTTGCACAAAAATTTGACCTTAGTAATAGGATGTGCATTGATATTTTATTCATAGCAACAAATAATTTTGTTTACTTATTGTATTTACAATGTTAAAAGCAATTGAAAGTATATTTCATTGTGAAAAGTTTTTAAAAATTATTCATGAGTTATAGATATTCTTGAGGAAGCTGTTGCCAAGCGCAACTAAGAAGTACTATTGCAATCATATTCATTAATTACTCTGTATGGGGAAAGTCATGTGCTGGCCACATCAGATTTTTCAAATAAGGGTTAGTTTCTTAAATAAGTGAACATTATTCTTCAGTTTTTTATCTGAAAGAAAATTCTGCAGGTCTACAGGTCCATAACAAATAAGTTCACTTAATTAGATACTTATATATTGATTTCAGATACCTTTCATAAAAATTTTCCTTTCAAAATTCTTGGAAGGCATTTTTAGTCAGTCTGCTTATAAAAATGCTAAATGCAAAATTGAAACCATACAAATAAATGTATTACATTTATCATCCAAAGGATAAACTCACCAATATGATAAAATTTGTGATCTGTTATTGTTCACAGACATGGAAATATTTTCTAGAATAAGTTGCCAAAAATTTATAAATTCAATTAAAATTACTTTAACAAAAAAACATTTGACAGACAAATGTTTCCTATGATAAAAAAGCTCATTTTCTGATGAATCCACTTCATTTGAAAATTACAATGGTCAAATAATTCATAACACAAAAATTCAAAGGGAAAGTTACAATCTGGGTGTAAAAATTCAAAATATTGCAACATTTTACAGCAAAAATCTATCAGCATACTGAAAAACCGTTCGTTGAGATCTATTCCCCAATTATTTACGATATCCACTACTTTGAGAAGATGGAAATTTAATTTAGTCTGGAATGATAGCAACATGCCTAGAAAATCACTCAAAACTTAAGTGAGAAAGAAATACGAAATAGTCATCGTTAACTAATTTTTTCTGTTTTTATAACATCTGCTAATTCTGGTGTGACAGAAGATTCGGTGACTTCCAAGTCGTGTGGAATACCTGTACGGTCCTGTCCATCTCCAGTTTCTTCTTTCACTAGAGCACTTTCAGTTTTGATGACTTTGACATCTGGTTCACAGTTGATTATGTCCTTGACATCCACTATGTCCTCTGTGTCAGAAGAATTTCTGTAAACTGTTTTTTTCTTATTGCTCACTTTACGTTTTGGTACATGTTGTTTACGAAAAGTTTCATACACACCATGCATTGTTTTCACCCACTTATCTTGTATCGTCCATTCAACAGGCTTACTATTTGAAGAGGTATTTTTTGCAGGATCTTTTGTGGCATCATAAGAGTCTGGTCTCAACTCCAAAGTTTTCATCAACTGTATCATAACATTGTCAACATATGAGTTAATGATGAGATCTGCCTTTTTATCCTATGGAAAGGAATGTAATTAGTTAGAAAACTATGAATTCTTCCTTCAGTGTATTCAATTAATGTAATCACTATTATGACAGCTTCAGTCCATGAGCTTGAGCAAAAATTGTAACTCCTGAAACAACAACATACGTGCTTAGTTGGTTGTAGGTTACAGATGATCAAACGACCCCCATGCTTTTTGGCAAGTGTTGGCAGATTTCCACTTGGTAAAATCTGAAGTGTCGTTCCAAGTGCTATGCTTAGGTCTGCAACACTAAAAAAAATTAAAGGCATTCAAGAACAAGTGAGGAAAGAATTGCTGAGCAAATTACATAAGGCGCTTTTTTTAAGAATACTAAAATAAAAAGAAATTCCCCTGCAGACTATCTGGAAAATTTTGCATCTTTAATAATATTCAATACATTAATTATGTAAATACATTTTCAGACCTATGTAATTTCACTTTAGTTTTAAAAAATTAATTGACTAATCTCAGCAATGTATTCTACCATTACAATGTTAAGCAACATGTCATGTAAACATTTCTTCAAAAACAATTGGCATTAAATAATGACGACAAAATATTTCATAGAATAAAATTTTAGAACTGTGTCATTTTACTTACTTTCGCTTAATAGCATACTTGTTTATTTCGTGATTCAGATCTTTTCAATAGCTTTTTACTTTGTGTTATTGAGGAGTATGTATTGTGATTCACTTGAATTTTTTTTTATTTATTTATTTTACAGGAAGCCCCACTTACAAAAACATAAAAATACAATGCAAAACAAGAATTAATTAAAACAAAAGCATGCAAATACAAAAAAAAAGTGATAAGAATTTACTAAAACCTAATATTACGAGTAGAGCAATTATTAGCTGTTCGTGAAATTATTGATGGATTTAATGTGTCTAATACTGGTGTTGAAGAAATCGATGTTATTAAGAGCTAGAATAGCATTACCAAATCTCTGCATTCTAGTTAATGGTGCATTATACCTATAATTAGTTGAGTACGCTTTAATGAAAAATGTGTCATCTGATCTAGTACAGTATTGAGGTATCCGAAAATAAATGGATGATAGTAATTCTGGGCAACTAATGTCGTTATTATACAGCTTATAAAGTATAACTAGGTCCATGATAATATGTCTATGGTACAAAGTTTGCAGATGAAGTTTGTGTAACAAGAAGTCACATGGAGTATTTTTTGCTGAATATCCCATCTTAAAATTAATAAAGCGTAAAAATTTGTTTTGGATTTTTTCAATCTCATTGATGTGTACATTATAATATGGGTACCACACTGTTGAAGCATATTCAATTTTAGATCGCACTAAAGAACAATATAAAATTTTCAATGAATTTATGTTTTTAAAATGATAAGTATTCCGAATTATAAAACCTAACATCTTTAGTGCTTGTTTCTTAATGAAAGTAAGATGAGTCACGAAATTTAAAGAAGAATCACATAAAATCCCCAAATCCTTTACAACTGAGACACGAGAAATTACTGTATTACCAATCTTGTAATCAAAGAAAGTAGGATTTTTATGTCTATAAAAAGTAATAGTGTTACATTTTGAAATATTTAACTGCATTAAATTTCTATCATACCAATCCAAGATAACATCAATACCATTTTGAAGGTAATTGTAGTCCAAATAGCTTTTTACAGTAGCATAAATTTTTAGGTCGTCTGCAAATAAGAGAAAATTCACTCCGAACAAATCAGCACCAATGTCATTGATAAATATACTAAAAAGAAAGGGACCCAAATGAGAACCCTGGGGTACCCCTGACGTAATTATAATAGGAGAAGAAACAGAATCTAGTATTTTCACAGATTGAGTTCGATGTGATAAATAACTTTTGAACCAAGAAAATATAGAACCAGTAAAACCAATTGCTTCCAATTTTTTAAATAGAATTGCATGATTCAAAAGCTTTACTTAAATCCATATAAATGACATCCACTTGCTGACCACTACTGAAATTATTAAATATAAAATCCTCGAGCACTAACAAATTGCTAATAGTGGAATGATTATGGGAAAAGCCATGTTGCTCAGGAATGATAATACTTTTATATAATGGGGTAATTACCTGCAGAATCAGTTTTTCAAAAACTTTAGAAAAACATGAGAGAAGACAAACTGGTCTATAATTATTAACTTCTGACTTGCCACCACTTTTGAAAATAGGGGTGACGAATCAACTTTTCCATATATCAGGGAATGTTCCAGTAGATAAAGAAAGATTAAAAATAACATACAAAGGGTAGCTAAGCGAGGAAGCACTCTGTTTGATGAAGTATGGAGGAACTTTGTCAGGGCCTGGACCTTTGTTTATGTTTAGAGAATTGAGATCGGTTCTAATCTTCTCAAGCGGAAGAGACAAAGTACCAAAACATTCAAACTTTTCAAAGTGAAATTCATCCAGATTAAGTATATTATTAGCTGTACTAAAATTACTAGAAAAAAATTTTGCAAATAATTCAGCTGTAGCCATTGGAGAATATGCACTTTCTGTATTAAACTTAACAAATGAGGGAGTAGCATTTCCTTTTCTCATTGAGTTTACATGGTTCCAGAAGGTTTTTATATTTGACGGTAGAGAGTTTTCTATCTTATAAATATACTCTTTGAAACAAATTTTTGTTAAAGTTTTACACTTAATTCGCGATTCAGAAAATATTCTATAGTGTCTAATACTATTGGTTGCCTTATAAATCTTGTGAGCAATCTTTTTCTCTATTATACAATTTATCAAATCTTTAGAAAACCAACTGGGAAACCTGTTCCTCTTATATTGCACTTTGGGAACAAAAGAGCCTATAACATTATATATTACCTCATAAAAATATTTCAAGGCACTATTAACATCAGTCTTCGACATAATGCTCCAGTCAACTGAAGATAAATATTCATTAATACAATCATAATTACCTTTCCTATAATTATGGTAATTTACATTATTATCAATGGTATTATCACAGAAATTTACCCTGAACCAACAATGCAAAGGTGGATGATGTGGGTCTGGTTTAATTAGAAAATCACAAGTCTCAGACAGTGATATCACATTAATATTGGTAAATACTAAATCAAGAACCTTTTCATTGAAATTGGTTACATTATTAACTTGACTTAAATTAAGTACTGTCACGGAATCCAACATTGTCTTAGTTTTTTCACAGTAATTAAATAAGCCATCACCAACCTTTACATCAGGCAAGTTGAAATCGCCACATACTATAAATTTAGATTCAGGAAATGTGCAGTACAACCTTTCAAGTTCATCACAATGCTCTTCGTAAAGATGAGCACTCGAATCCGGGGGAATATAGATGCAAACTAATATTAAATCCAAAGAACCCAGTCTTATATGGACAATAACCTGTTCAATGTTGCATGAGACCGATTTTAAGGATTTAGAATGAAATTTATTGTGCACCATAATCATTACACCACCACCTCTGGACTTAGAACTGGTGGCACTGTTACGATCAACTCTATATACATTATAGTCAGCCGTCAGACCAAGTTCTTCAGAATTAATACTATCATTTAACCAAGTCTCGGTTAAAAATACAAAGTCATAGGACAAAAGTTGAAAAGAAAATCAAAAATCCTCAAGCTTGGTCCTAAGACCCCTCACATTCTGATAGTAAATACTGAGGCTTCCCGTAAACCTATCTAGTTTTTTCGACTCAAATTGACAATTTTAGGTAAACCATAAAAATATTTAATTTTCAGATCACTTAAACCCTTCTTAATACGTTCGTCCAATTCCACGTTCAAATCACGCAGATAATTGCGTTCCGCTAATGTTTTGTCCTTAGTAATTGAGATGTTGCCGATGTCACTGCTGTTTTTAGATTTCTTAACTTTAAGGAAATCAAAAAATATTAAACATGAAAGTAATAATTGTTTCTAAAATTGAATTTGGGTTTCCTTGAGTGCTAAACCCTCCTTCATACTAAAAGTGACTAAACTTCATTAGCTTGGAACTCCTTGGATAATAAAAGTGACTAAACTTCATGATTACCCTTGTTTATTTACATTTGTTGCTGTGAATACGGCCAACAATATGAAAGCCATAATGGACCCATATAGATAACAACAACATCAAAATATTTCATAGAATCAAATTTTAGAACTGTGTAATTTCACTTATTTTTGATTAATAGCATAATCATTTATTTACATTCGTTGCTGTGAATACGGCCAACAAGCCATAATGGACCCATATAGATAGTTCATAAGGGGTTTTCTAATATCCTGTTAAAAGGCAGATGGACGGACCCCAAATTTTTTCCATATCTAGTTTGAATGTATAACTATATATCCAGAAAATTTGGTGTTTGTAGCTTACGTGATTTTTGAGTTACTTTGTACATGGTCAGACGGATGGATGAACCTAATACAAAAGCACTTTGTTTCATAAAAAAAGCACTAAAAATACACTTAAGTAATCTTTATTATCAAACCTATGGCAGTGTAAATGTTATGTCATTATAGAAGAAAATATTTTATAAATTGTTAGGATACACAATGAAATAAATATACAAAAAATACTAATGTATCATCTCTATAATTTTCCTTTCTTTCATTCAAACAAAGCATCTATTGTGCAATAGAAAAATATCCTTTTAGATTTCTATTAAACATTTTTTAATGTTAAAAACTGATCCACTTTTTGATTTGAGGTAATTTTCTGATTTGCTTCATGCGTTTAAAATTATCGCAAAACAAGCTGACTAAATAGAAATGTTTCCAAAATTCTGAGCAATATGATATGCAACCATATGAAAACGATTTTGGCCCCAAAAATTAATTACATTAGCATGCTAACATTTATCCAGCCAAGTTCAACTTGCTTATTAAATTATTAAAATATATAGTTTCCAAATTATTTTTATACTTCTCCTTTATTTTGAATGATTTTTTTCACAAAGCTGATCCACCACAAAGTTTTAAAGCCATTTTCCCAAAATAGTTATGATGTCAAGTAGAGCAGATTTCACTCATTCTTAAATATGCATCCATTTTAAATGCATGACATTAAAAAAATGATAATTACAACAAATATACTTAGCCAAAAGCTGAAAGGGTCTTATGTTTGCTCATATTTATTTCAATAATCGGAAAGAAACGTCTTTCCAACTATACATGTTTACAATATTTACAAAAATGTTTTAAAGAAAGGTATAAGTGGGGAAAAAATATGTATTTAAAGAATCTTACCTGGAATGATATTCAGCTAACCTGAGATCCTTCTCTGGTAAATGTGCTTCCCAATCAAGAATTGTATCACATAGACGCCCTCGACAGGGTCTCTTTGCCCCTGAAGAAGCCATTGGGCAGCTCAAACCATGACTTTTCTGACCCACGCTTGTTGTAGCTATACTCCGCACATACTGTCTATAAATTTAAGAGATATTCTTTGTCATTGCATTACTATTTCACATTCCAAGGCACATATTGATAAATTAGGTAGTTCCAAGTGCAATAATATCGCGGCTACTCTGAAAACTTTATAAACAACACTTATACTCACTATAAAATAATTTTACAAGAAAATTACCTTTCACATTTATCACACTCATCTACGAACATATTTCCATGAAGCTCTGACAGAAAAGATCTTGGCAGTCCTGATCGTAAATGTAAACCATCAATGTTCTGGCTGACTACGTAATGTATTTTTCCTGAAAATTCATTTGTAGTTCTGATAACATAAAAAATGAGTTATGATGAAATACTATTAAAGGAAACCATAAATACCTTGTTCGGCAAGTTTTGCTAGAGCCATGTGTGTATAAGTAGGTATTGCATCATCGAATGATGTATTTATGTCTGGTTTTAAGCCTTTCGCTTCCAATGTCCATACTCCATTCGGCCCACGAAAATCTGGTATTCCCGCTGAGGTGCTAATTCCAGCACCTGTATGCACGACTACATGTTTAGAGTTATGCAACCATTCAGCTAGCTGTGATACTTTCTTTTCTACTTCTTCTTTTGAGTCAAATTTCTAAATGTAATAGAAAGATTCACTGGTATGAGTGGATTTCAAACTTGCAAAATGAAAATAATAATTATAGAACCTGAAATACCTCAGACAATCCTAATTTTCCCTTATATTCATATGGAGAGAGTCCGTCAGCATAATTGCAAGACATGGATATCAACCAAAATAAAAATTCTTTTTGACAGTCAAAAAATACTTCTTGAAAACCTTAATGTAAACATTCGAGACGATTCGAGGGTCGATAAAAATGGCACTAGCGATAACGTAAGTTAAGTAGAACTGTAAAATAAATTCGTATGCTTCATTAATTTTAAAACGCATTTAAATAATTTTGAGCGTTATTAGTTGAATAGTTGCTTATAATTTCGTGCTTAAAAGATCAAAGCATATTCTTTTAAAGATTTGAAATAACCGTAATGTATCATTCAAAAATCCACCACAATAGCTCTGCCATCAGTTGGTATAAGTGTTTCATTTAATGCATTTAATCATACAAGAAGGAATTTTAACCTTGGACGACTCGTTTGAACGTGAGCAACGTGAAGATCCTAACACATTAAGACTGGCAACTGGTGGACGAAGTTGGAGCTGTTGCGTGTGAAACATAATAATACAAAATGACTTCAACAGGGCAGGAAATTGATACCAACTGTATGACCCTTACTAGGTTCGTTCTAGCCGAGCAAAGAAAAGTTCCTACTGCCACTGGAGATTTATCTCAATTATTAAATAGTATTCAGTCTGCTGTTAAGGCTGTAAGTTCTGCCGTAAGGAAAGCAGGAATCGCGAAATTGTGAGTATATTTTCCCCCTTGTAATTAATATAAAATTACTGTCATTTATTTAAATAAGCTCTTTTCAAACTAAGCCTAATAATTTACATTATTGTCCTTGGACTTAACTTTTGACCTGGGTTTGATAAATTCCTTCTTATTGATGAAGTGCATAGTTTTTCAAAGTATGGGCCGCAAAGCGTTCAATATGGGTCGATACAAGATAGGCCAAGGGCATCAAAATGAACAAATTGAATTTAAAGATTATTAAATTGTACCGCGATGTTTTTAAATACAACCTTAGAAATTCTCACTTAACAATATTTTGTAGGGTGTCATTTTTATGGGCCGAATAACATATTTTCTGTATTTATTGGGCCGCGGAGAAAAAAGTTTGAAAACCCCTGGTGTAGTGTGTGCCCCCGCAGTGTACAGATTGTCCACGTAACCTTTTGACCTTGAAGTGTCGCGGTCCAATGTCATTGCTCCGGGATCAATTAATGATTTTTGTTTAATTTGTTTTATATAGGTTTGGTATTGCTGGTTCTACTAATGTCCAAGGAGAGGAGGTCAAAAAGCTTGATGTCCTGTCAAATGACCTTTTTATTAATTTGCTTCGCTCATCATTCACCACCTGTTTGCTTGTCAGTGAAGAGAATGAAACGGTGATCGAGGTAAGTTTACAAAATCATTTGAATCTTCAACTGAATTCATACCAAAGCCGTTAACATTCCAGTCCATATAATTTGATATCCATTTTTTACATAGGCTTTATGCAGGAACACCATATTAAAGATAGAAAATATCATTTAATTACATATTGAATGCCCAGTGGAAGCGTCTCATTCTTTATTTTATTCGATATTTAACTATATTTGTTTTCCATTTTTTAGTTTTAGAATATTAAATTTTCGTCCATTTTTTCATCCTAGTCAGCCGCTCCTTGGAAACAATGCGCTCAGGTAAAATATCAGAGCAAATAGTCAATGTAGCTTTTTGAGGATTTGTAGTATTTGCATTGCATGTTGAAAATCGGAAATATATAGCGCGCAAATGTAGTCGCCAGTAATGCCGCAATGAATAAAAATGGAATTAAAATATAAGTATTGTTTTCATGTGCAGAAATATCGAAACCATTTTGCTTTATGTGCATAATAATATGGTCATCTCGTGATTCGATTGTAGCCGTGTTTTCATTGCTTTGTATGTTTTGCCTTCCAGCTTTCTATGATAACTTTTCTACAATATGGAAAGCAGCTGCTCTATTTTCTGTATGCATGCACAGCACGAAAATCTTTGCTATATCTGAGATTTTTAATGTATCCGATGCATCTGTGTTATCTTTTATATGGGTGCTAGTGTGATTTCTCCGCTCGAAGGATTCCTCCTATGGAGTACTGCGCGGAAAATCGAATACGCATATTTGAAAAAATTTCACTTTCCAGTTTGACAGTCTCGAATTCAGGGTACGGATCCACAATGTCGGATGCACAATCTCTATTATTTTCGCATTGAAGAGGTTAATACTCGTGATGGCGATAGCCGACAGTCAATCAAAATTTACGTGTAAGTGTTCCTGCATCCCGTCTGAATTGCTGTCAAAATATATAGATGAAATTAATGTGTTGAATTGTAGTATTTTTGGTTTTGTTTCAAATAATTTTTATTGACGCTTTCAAATAAGCATAGGACTGCATATGTGCGCCGATCGGAAAGGTAGGTTTCCTCGTAGATACAACAAAGCGCAACTAATCAGAAGACCAGGGTAAATACATACTAGGCATATTCATAAGATAAATACAGGCAAATGGAAAATTAAAATACAAGGTAAAACGCTGAATCTAGGGCGCCTAGAAAGGAGAGAACCTTGGGTTTAAATGTAAGCTATCCAACAATTTGTGGATCAAGAGCTTTCTTTAAGAAAATTGTTGAAGTTTTAAAAGGTTTCAGAAGTGGTTTACAGGGCGTGTTATTATGCGAGGAAATCTACGGATAAATGCAAGATCATCTCATGGTCATATTTGGAGGGCCGACCGAGGCCGACCGGATCGCAAAAATAAAATAATTTCCATTTTTGCACGTTGATTGTTTCGCACTAAATATCGATTCATGTTTTCGATTGGGAAACTCCAATTGCAGCGTCTCATAGAATCCTTGGCATCGTGGCTTGGCGCTGTTATAGCGCCTTATCTCATTTATTGTGCCGGTAGTAAAGATTGAAGATGAACGCGAAGCATTTCTTCATTATAAATTCCGTTATCGTAGTCGTAGCCTCCCTTAGTACAAATTGACCTTGATCACACACTTCATCTCCTGTTTCCTTGGTGCCAATGGAGTACTGGCATACTTTTTAAGGTTTACTAATAGTTTTCTCTAAAAAGACATTTGGGTCCTCTTTTTTTTCTGAGATGAATCGAGATATTTGACTTTGTAATCGATATTATATGGCAATTTCAGCGGTAATCTCCAAAGAAATATTTAAGAGAATTTTGTAATATCTGGCCTTTACTATTTCTTGCTATATGTAAAAGCGATTTGCCCATTCTTTGCCTGAAGAATATTCTAAATCAGGGGTCGGCAACCTACGGCCCGCGGGCCTCATGCGGCCCGCGAAGTCATGTTGAATAAGTGATCGTATAATTTAAGTCAATTACATATTTTTCAGTGAAATTATGGTCTCAAAACTTTTCAGGTGAAGTTTTAACGCTAGTAAATTTATTAGAATTGATTTTCACAAATAGGAGACCACAAAAGCTCGAGGTAATTTCTGATTTTAATACCCATTTAATACTCTCGCGATTTTTTTTGTGGCCCCCCGAAGCATTTACAACAACGAATGTAGCCCGCCATATAGAAAAGGTTGCCGAACCCTGTTCGAAACTTCTGCTTTTTAGATTTATTTTTTCAACTTCATCGCAACGGAACTGTTGCTCCTATAGCCATAAAAAGGCTGGAAAAGGGTATTCTATTCATAACTTCCTATGGATATTGGATTTCAGGCACAAGAAAAGCTCCATAATGTTTTTTGAGTAAACGCAATGGAGTTAGAAGGCAGGGTTGTTGTCATATCGGCATATTATTTGATAACCAGGAAATGTCATGCATGATTCTTTGGTGTGCCCAGCATTTAAATCGTGGAAATTGTAATCCTCATCCGGATTCTAACCAGGGACATTTCATTCAACATAGAATTTTAATTATTTGGTGTGCCCAGCATTTAAATCGTGGAAATTGTCTCATCCAGATTCTAACCAAGGGCATTTTATTCAACATAGAATTTTAATCCTTTGGTGTGCCCAGCATTTAAATCGTGGAAATTGTCTCATCCGGATTCTAACCAAGGACATTTCATTCAACATAGAATTTTAATTTTTCGGAAAATGTTGCGTAATTTCGTCGCATTGTGAAACGTTTGAGAAATTAAGTGTGGTAGGGTGCGGAAAAGAAAAGATTTATTTAAATGTTGCCGTGTAGAATAAATAAATTTTGCGACAACGGATGTTTAGATAAAGAAATTCTAGGTGAAGTGAAGATCGGGCTACAAAGCCTCATGATCACATTGGAAGCTTTGGTGCCCTTGAACATACTATCGTCAGATGTTAAAATTAGATGTAATTTTTCTAACGAACAAATGTTTCCGTCTTGATAAATGGCCAAAGTGGTACTATTTTTATAAATCTTATGTTCAGATTGAAAATGAGCCTTTTTCGGGTTAGCTATATCGTATAATTTTCAGAATGGATGTATTGTTTGTTAAAGTTAACATTCGTCGTCAGATTTTATTGCACCTTTAAGATATTGTTAGTTTACCCTTGCATATACTTTTAGGTCAATCGCTCAACATATTATAATACCCAACTCTCATCATCAATCTTGAATTAGCTATTGGCGGTGTTTTTCGTCACTTCTGATAATTTGTATCAGTAATGGTTGTGAGTTGTGAATAGTATATTTTTTAAAATCTTTTCCTGATAGCTAAAAGCCTCTTTCGCCGTAGCTGTTATTCTGATATTGGATTATAAAGGCAGAAATAGAAAAGATCTAACAGAGGTTGCAATAACTACGCTCAAATTTATATATTTAAAGAGCTGTAAGGGAATGTTATAAGGGGGAATTTCGTATACGGGAGGTTTCGATATATTTTCAGCAGTACTGAAGTTGTCCATGGATTTTGAATGACCTCTGGAGATGCCTTTATATCATGTACTTTCTAACGTGTCATTGTATAGCGATTATAATACACATAACGCATCTTAATGCCCGTTAAGGTTTTTGCAAGTAATTTACAGAGGCTGTTATTTGTAAGCATGATTTGAGCCTTTATATGTGACGTAAAGTGAAGTGGCACAATGCTTGTTCACGGTGATGGGAGAAATCGATTTCTCACGCCGCGTCGCGCCGTTGCGGAAGCGTTCCGCGCGTAAGGGATTTCTTCTAAACCATAATTAAAAGAGTTGCTAGATAATAATTCTTTGGGTTGGACGCCTGGAAAAATGCCGACTTTGCACCAAATTTCTACAATATTTAAAATATACTAAATAATGTGGCCAAGCGATTCTCCACCGCAACATGCAATGTATATTGTTTCACGCGGCGATTTTTTAAAGTGAACAATTAATGTAAGCTTGCTGCGATTTAACACTGCATATTAGTACGTATTGTGAATTCTGAATTTGTTTGCAAATGTATTTTAGCTGTATAGTTCTTATGGTTGTCACTTTGATGGAGTGGGGCGCAATCAAACTACCTTACACGTAATGTAAACTAAACCAATGGCCAAATCTCGTTATCCGGTCAACAAGCTTATCGATATTGATTTAGCGCCGCATTTCATTATGTTTTCCCAGTATGGTTTGTTCACGGTAACTCGGGAGAGAAAATAAATATATAAGCTCTTCTAATTAGAAGTCAAAATGGAATCTTTATTTTCCCGATCTGGATAATTGGATTTTATATTACCTTAAAATATTCTGATCATAATGTTTATGAGTCTAAGAAGATTTAGTTGCGTAATGTATTCCTTTGCTAGTACTATTGACGCATTTTGAGGGCTATCTAACTGAAGGATGTTACCACACAACGTCAAGAGGGCGGATCAAAGGTCAAGTCGGCAATTTCTCCGGTTCCCCCTTTCTACGTAAAGGATGGCCGGGAAGCGTGCATAAGATTTTAAATTTGTGTTTCGGATTTAGGTTCTTGACATATTTATTTGAACGACTAAGAACAACATTTAAATTTGATCTAGAATAACGGACTATCTCTATTACCAGGTGCCGTGTGAAAAAATAAGCAAACCTCTCATTTATATTTAAAGATATCTGGTAAATCATTCTTAATGTCCATTGTAAATGAAAGCAAAACTAGTACCCGCGCAATGTTTTCGCGGATTTTTTCCTTTAATTTATTAATAATAATGTGAATCTGTCTCTCTCCACTTTTCCCTTCTATCCTTTTCCTCTCTCCTTTCTCCCTCCCTCCCCCTCACCTCTTCTCCTTACCCTCTCTTCATTTAAACGACTAATAAAACACGTTAATTTTACGCTCGTAAGCTATATACTGTTTTACAACAATAGGACTTCGAGCACGACAAGGTATCTAGCGTTAAAATGGCAAATTATGTGCATTAAACTTAAAATGCGGGCGATTTTGAATCGTAAACGAAAAAATGCGATAAGAATAAGAATACTTGATCATTTTTCTTTAAAACGATCCAGATCCGAAGGTCGTATGCCAATATTTCGAATTTATATGAGCAAATGAATGAAACCACGCACGTCGAAAAGTCGAGTTTTAAGTGTTATCGTATGGAAAATATAAATGATCCCTAAGATTCGAACCTGGGACTATGAAAATGAAAAGTTTTCTAGGGACGACCTAGCTAGTAGAAACAAAAGGCCATTTACTGCATATCTACGACGAATGGTTCTAGAGATACATAACAAGGGTAATGTATTAATTTTTACGGTAACATTCTAGATGTAATTAAATTTGTTAATACGAAACTTGAGAAAACCTTACGTGTTATAACACACACAGGCCAAAAAATACAAGGCATTGAGAGGAAAATTTTAATTGAAGCGCTGATTCAGAATTAGATGTTCAATAGAGCTTTATGGAAGATATTTTATAGCTTCCAATTTTCTTTTAGGCTTATTCTGACAACAAAATTGGCACTTTTTATCTTACAGGCCTGTTAGTATTTTCCATTGAAGTATAAAATTCTCTTTACTGGTAAGCTCAGATAAAGTGAATTATTTTGCATGAGAATTTTTTTGCATTTGATCACATAGTTCAACTTTTAATAAGCTACATATTTGTATCGTGAATGAAAAATGCATAAGATGACATACTGCAGATAGGTATTTACTGTTTGTATCATTTCCTTCTTTTCTTATGTTTTGTGAATTATGGAAAATAAATTCTATATTTTGTGTTTGTTACTAACAACAAGAAGCACCATGTACATAAGATACTTGATATAATGGTGAGTTGAAGTTAGTGCGATTTTTTGTATTCTCATATTAAATCTTTTAAATCTATATCTCATTTCAAATTTTGCCATTTAAGCAAGAGAAAAAACTTGTGCACATAAGTGTATTATTTGTATAATTTTGTTTTTGTCAGAGCATTATTTTTTGCTGTCATGCTTATGGCTTACCTAGTGCATTTTTGTGGCTTTGTATTGATTGTAATTTTTTATCACATTGATATATTTCTATATCAGCAAATTGTTAACAATGATTTACTTTGCAACACAATTTTCTTTAACTTGCAACTTGTATTGCTTTGCATCTGATTTTCATCCTTGATTCAGTTTGTGAAGAGTTGATAAAAGCTTTAAAAAAAATCATTTTCTAGGTTGAAACTGACAGGCAAGGAAAATATGTGGTATGCTTTGATCCCCTTGATGGATCTTCCAATATTGATTGTCTTGTATCTATTGGGTCCATATTTGCCATCTACAAGTAAGTGTTAATGGACTACATGCATTATTCATAGATAAACTATTTTGCATGCATGGCATTTTCCCTAACATTGGCTTCTAAATATGCTATTAACCATCTCTAGAATTGATTGTGGTCAGTGTTTTTCTCATGCTGCCTCATCCTTTTATCATTTCATAATGGGAAGCAAGGAGTTGACGTTTTGTTTATTCATTAATTTTATTATATTATGTGTTATGAAATGTATTATTGAATTCAATAAATTTTTGTCTTATGTTGTTACGACTAGTCTTCTCTTGTAGTGAGGAATACAAATAAATTTTGTTTTCCTGGCAATTTTTTTATTAGAAACAAACATTCAATCTGGTAATACAAATAAAATGGTCAATAGACAGTGATAGCTAATTGTTAGTTTACACGATTCCCTCTTTATAATTAAAGCATGTCATTAGTGTGTATGAGTTGAATAAATGGTGAACTATACTAATTAAATAAAAACGCAAATTGTAAATTTCTGCCACTTAACCTTCTCATGTTTGACTTGGTGATTGTTGGCCTTGAAAAATTTCCTAATTAACCTAATTCTGAACTGAAAAATAAATTCAAGGTTGGTTTTATTACATATGCTACTCTAGCCTTGGAAATCTGGACCAAGAGTATTAACTATTACGACTTGCTGAATGTATCAGTGTTGCTGCTAATTATCATGTTACCATTCATGGATAGCTAGATTGAGGATTTTGATTAATAACAAAGTTAATTACAAGTCACCATTATCTGTTTTAATGGAAATTCAACTGGTTCCCTTGAGCTGTTTCTAGAAGGATTAAGCGTCCTATATTTACAACCATAACATTTTTTTTCAAATCATTTTTTTATCAATAAATTAATTTTACAACTAGTTAAAGGTGATAAAAGACAAGGTTAACATCATCCCTGTAGTGTAATGATACTTGGTCAATAAAATTAACAGAAAACCATTGAATGATGGATTAGTTTTGAAAGTTTTTGGCTGCCTACTAGCTTTAAGGAAAAGTGGAATTACAGAAAAAATTGTCTCAGATTTAACTTATGTATTCCATTATTATTTAAATCTAAGATTAAATATAAATTGAGGGAACAATGTACCAATTGATTCCTATGAGATTGGCATAGGCTGGAATATGGGAATAGTTTGAAATCTGGAGAAAAAGTTTTGTCATCGCCAGGAGTCGAACCCTGGTCTTCCACTTGCTGAACTATTGTAACAGACTTATTCATCCACATTCTTAAATGGGAGAATTAGTCTGCCAGGGCAGTTCAATGATAGAATGTCTGATTGGCAAGTGAAACACCTGGGTTTGATCCCTGGTCACTGCAGTTTAATTTTACATATTATTCTGTCTATAGTTTATGTTGAAGAAATGTTGGATTAATCTTTTGTGTAATAGGAAAACCGACGATGATGCTCCAACAGTGAAAGATGCTTTGAGACCGGGTAATCAAATGGTTGCAGCTGGGTATGGTCTTTATGGCAGTGCTACAATGATGGTACTATCCACTGGTCAAGGGGTCAATGGCTTCACTCTAGATCCTGTGAGTTTTGCTAAAAATGACTATCCTGCTGTTTACATCACTAAATCATTTTTTTATTTTTAAATAAGCTCTTATTACATAAACTCATTCCTCATAATATTTAGTAGCAAATTATCCTCATTTAAATCAAGTTTATGCACTATCTTGCAGTATTTGTTTTTTCTTTAATCCCTAATTCTAAGTTGGTGATGTTTTGCGTCGTATTTTGAAATCATGTTACATTTATGTACATTAGTATTTGTTACTCCAATATATAATTGTCTGGATCAAATTAGCAAAATTTAAAGTTTTCAATTTTTTCTTTATCAAGAATATCTTTTTTATTTCTTAAAAATGTTATTAAAATTTGTTTTACACAGTGGATTTAATGACACATTTAATACCGTATTGACCCGAATATTGTGCGACCCCGAATATAGTGCGACCCCAAGTATTTTGAAAGGAATTTTAGAAAAAGATGAAAAAACATTTAATTTTCTCTGTTTTACACATTTAAATTATGTATAAACTCATATACTAAATATCCGAAGTTTCTTCAATCTCCTGAAAACGATTTAAAACACAAATTTTAATGCAAACATTTTAATTAACTATAGCTATTATAGGGACTTATGAGAAACTATCTACCAGTGCTTAATCAAAATCTCCTTCCTCTTCTATTTCCTCATCTCCCGAAGTTGAAGCAAGGTTTGAGTCATTGCTGTCACTCTCTTCATCCCACAAGACACTGTCTTCACTACCATCCATGTTGTTCGATATACAGCATTTCTTAAATCCACGTACAATGGACGGGGATGATTTTGTCCCAGGCTGTTTTGATCCACTTTGCTAACATAGAGACTGACGGTTTCTTAATCTTTCCCGACTGAGTAAATTCATGGTTTCCTGCCAATAACCACTCATTATATTCCTTTCTCAAGTAATCTTTGAAAGGCTTATTAACTGCGACATCTAACACTTGCAATTGCGATGTCATCCCTCCCGGAATAATAACCAGATCTGTGCGTATTTCAGCAATTTTTCTCTTAACATTTCAGCAATTTTTCTCTTAACATTTTCGGTCATATGACCCTTGAACGCATTGAGTACGAACATTCCCCTCTGACGCAGTAACGCACCCGGGTGCTTACCCCGAACTTCATTCAGCCAGTCTAAAACAAGGTTCTCATTCATCCATCCCTTTTCATGCACACGAAAGATCACTCCTGACGGTAACTTTTCCTTTGGCATCGTTTTATGCCTTAATATAACATAAAGAGTCAGTTTTCGCCCGTCGGCCGTGACTGCAAGCATTACCGTGATTCTATTTTTTTCATTTCCCGTGGATTTGATCAACACTGATTTAGCGCCTTTAACACTGACGGTGACGTTTGATGGCTATCAAAACAAACAGGAGTTTGATCGGCATTTCCCATCTGCCCTAGCAGGTAGCCATGCTTTTTACGTAAGTATATGACATACCTTTGGTAATTAATTAACTTCTCGGCATAATCATTAGGAAGGTGTTGAGCTAGAGAAGTGCGGCGTCAAAGAGAAAGACCTTTTCTTCGCATCATCCGTCTACACCAGCCGATGCTTGCTTTAAAATCACTGCGTGGAATTTTAAATTCACTCGCCACTTCCAAAGCTTTCATCATTATGTCTTCTTGAGTGATGGGAAATCCTTCGCTTCGTATAGTTGCTTCCAGAACACCATACTTCTTTGAAGCTTGAAGATTGTTTATTTTTTCTGCCTCTTGAGTCACGAGTACTTTAAAGTTCCTGTCATAACTTCGTCGAATTCCTCTGTTAACTTGGGATTTGGAAGAAGCCTTTTTCTGAACATGATCAACTTCCTTTTGGCCGTCCATCATTAAAATAATAATGGGTAAAAACTTCGGAAACTGGAAAAACAAAAAATATCAATGCTACCGGTACCGCAGGGGTTCCGGCTGCGGACAACACATGCGCGAAGTTGTTGCAGTTTGACCGTGATCTATTTTCAGTTTTCTTCTCAGACGCTTTTCCAGTGTATTTGTACAATGTAGCATCGTAACATGAACACCCAATTCACTTACAATGTAGCAATTATAAACTGACGTCTGAAACGCGTCACGAGATGCGCCAATACGCACTTCTTAAAAGTACTCGAATATAGTGCGAATGCGACTTTTAAAGATAACCATTGATGAAAAAAGATCGCACTATATTCGGGTCAATACAGTATATTGTTGACACTGCACATAAAATATCTACAACCACCAGTGCATAATCCTTGAACTCGTAATGTATTCTTAATTGTACATGATGATTTCTTTAAAATATTAATTTGCCTGTTGTCTTAAGTCATGTAAAACTCTTACATATTTCACTACTCTGTCCCTTATGCTAAAAAAAAAATTCTTTATTTATGATAATATTTCATATTTTTGTTTTACAAACTTTTAAGGCAATTGGAGAGTTTCTCCTGACCGATCCTAACATGCAAATGCCCTCTAGAGGTAAAATCTACAGTATCAATGAAGGATATGCTAGTTTGTGGGATGATGCCATAAGAGAATATGTGGAAAGCAAGAAATTTCCTAAGGTATTTATATAATCCATTTTCATCAAACCTTTAGTTCTTCTCTTGTATGAAATATTGCCTTTGTATTTGAAATAATCATTTATTTGATCAGATTAAGTTCATTCGTGTCCATGTTTTGGACAAGAAATACCTTCAAAAGCACACTGAAAAGAAAATCAAATAGCTAGAATGCAGGATATTTTTAAAAAACATTTTAACTACAAAAAATACTCTGAAGTATTTAATTTTGCATTGCATGGCATTTTCTATACCGTGCAAGTCAAGTTTTATTCATGTTTAGCATATTAATGTACAGTCATTTGTAAAAGTCTGTGGGCAAGCTCGGTCGCGACGCTCACGGCCAAACAGTGAAATTAAAATTTATGTTGGCACTATGTGATTCGCAACGAGAGAGGGTAAGGATGGTGTGGGGTATGTTTTGGAAGTTCGAGCGAATGAGGGGAATCAAGAAATGGCCGTAGAATTGCAGGCTACCGGGGTCGAATGGAGACCGCTTCTCGCCCCAGTGGAAGGGCCTCGAAGGAGAGATCCAAAGACGGGAAAGTGTTTTCCATGCTCATCCTCGAGGATATTCCTCGTATGAAACGGTTCACCAAAGGATATGGCTTTCCATTTATGCTGGACGAACACTGGCTGCGTTGCCGTGGTCGCTAGGGTCTTGTAACCGACAACGGAGTAAAGGATGTGGACGCCTGCGTTAATACATAAATTTTTAATTTAAATTTTCGTTTATTTCATGGAACTGATTGTGAGTTTGTATTTTTAGAGTTATTTTTTAATGAAAACCGAAAAGATGATTTTCTAGGGCAGAAAATTGTAAGTTTTAATAACAATAGATAAAGCCGTATCTGTTATTCGAATAAGTATTCCAGTTTACTGGAAGCAAACATTAAATCTACATTGGCACTAGAAATACATAATAGACGAAAATTGCAGTATATTTTGTTGCATTATTAGAATTATGTTTCATTTAATCAAATTTTTACCATTACCAGAGAACTTTGAGAAGTTCTTCTTTTCAACAAATACATTAAATAGAATTCAGTTGTTTTATAAGCATTGCGTTGTTTATCAGTAATAACTACTATAAGTCCTAAATTAGTGCGAGTATTTCGGAAGAATCTATTTATATCTATAATAGCCGACCGTACGTCCGTCCCACACTGTATCTCAAAAGCCGTTCGTCGTAGAGATATGCGGTAAACTGCGTTTTGTTTCTGCAAGCTAGGAAGGCCCCCAGAAACTCTTCTCATTTTCATAAAGTCTCGGGTTCGAATCCAGGAGACAATTATATTTTCCCAGAAGTTGACAGATTTTCGATTTTTGAGAGTGCAAGGTTTTTTTCCTTCATTCATTACAACACGTAAATATGGACCGACTTTCTTCGTTTTTGCTTTATTCAACGGCTAAAACTCTATACTATCTTATTCTTGCAATGCTTACATGTTACACGGTCGAATCATTCAGAAATACGCAATTGTTTTCGAAATTTTACGGATATTTCGTACTCTTTCCGGACGTTGTCAAGGCGACCGTCATTGTAGCCTCCGATTCAATTAATACCAATTAAAACTTCAAATAGGTGAAAGAATAGCGTTATTCGCTTCGCACTTTGTTTAAGCATCGAAATTAGTGCTGTAGCAATGTCAACATTTATACATAGCAACATAAATATTTACGGATAAATATTCAGTTAACTGCGTATGGGAAGCGTTTCTAACGATTCAATCAGAGCAGTTGAATCTTCCTATCATCGTTTGAATGCTGGAATCTTATCTCTTTGTAAGTAGAACCTTATATTATACATCTATGATGTTTATTAACGCAAATAGGCTGCCTTGCTACTTCGTCGACCGAATGTCCAGCATCCACCCTCCCCACAATCTCTCCTCTGACCGCAGGCTAAGTCTCAGCAAACGGAGCTCGATCCATTTCCAATGCCCGATGAATGTTAACTGTGAGTGTATAACTAGGGGCGAATTGGAAGTGGGAAACGGACCGGAAAAATGCCCGCTTCTGGCTCATTTTGGTAACACTCAGGCTACCAACCTATTGGCCAAGGCGGCACCACAGGTCCACAGACCATCGGCCCACCGGAATTTTGTCCAGTGTCCCGGTAGCTCAATCCACCCGTTTAAAAACCTACTTGTCAAAAGAGGTTAAAAACTGAGCAAAACAGTAGGTCTACTAAATCTTAATACTAAACCAATATAGTAATTTGTTATAATAAAAACGTATTTAAACGTATTAGAAAATTTAATAGCTTCCATTTTCATGAGGTTTCCAACTCCTTCTTTCCACATACAATCGGTGAGTTACACAAATTAAAGTTAAATTGAAGGATTAATATAATTCTTAATTTTACATTATGCGGGTGGATGCTAAACAAGCCCTTGGTAAATTTCATTAACCTCATTTCCCGTTATCCTCTTCCTTCACTCCCCTTTCCATTCCACACACTCTCGGTATATCGGCGAAAATGGAAAACCACCTCCTTGGTGAACCATATCAGAGACGTGGAATATCTTCCAGGATTTGCGCTGAATCGTAGCCGGGTCTGGCATGGAAAAGGCTTTTCCGTCTCTGGGTCTCTATTTCGAGACCTTTCCTCAGGGGCGAGGCGCGGTCTCAATTCGACCCCGGTAGCCTGCAACTCTACGACCATTTCTTGAATCCCCTCATTCGCTCGAACTTCCAAAACATACCCCACACCACCCTTCCCCTCTCTCGCTGCGAATCACGTAGTGCCAACATAAATTTTAACTTCACTGTTTGGCCGTGAGTGTCGCAACCGAGCTTGCCCACAGGCTTTTACAAATGACTGTACATATAAGTCTAAAATACAGCAAGAATCTTCTGAAGGTATTAAAGTGAATTAATAAATGTCATATTTTAAAATTAACTGCCAGCATATGAGCAAAATCTAAATTTTTATATGGAAATTTAGACAGGAAAGCCTTATGGAGCAAGATATGTTGGGTCTATGGTTGCTGATGTACACAGGACCTTGAAATATGGAGGGATATTTATGTACCCTGCGACCAAGGACTCTCCCAAGGGAAAGGTAAGTTTTATTTCGTTAAATAGATAAGGCAATTCGCCTAATTCCATTGAAAAAAATTTTTAATTTGTATTATATTTTTATTTTTCAGCTTCGTCTGCTGTATGAGTGTAACCCAATGGCTTATATCATTACACAAGCTGGTGGAATGGCAACCAATGGTAAAATTAACATTCTTGATATTCAGCCAGAAGCTATTCATCAGAGATCACCCATTTTTCTGGGATCTAAGGAAGATGTTAAGGAAGTGATGGATCTGATTAAGCAGCATAGTTAATTCCCGAGATCAATTCTTGGGTTCAAAACTGCTATGGAATTGAAGCATTTACTAAAATTCGGTGTATAAGCTAGCAGCCATAAAAATTAACATTGTTTGAATGGCAGCTTTTTTTAGATTTAATTTTTGCTATGATTTTCAACTTCTTTTTAAAGACTGATTTGTTACATAAACTGAGTATAAGTTGGTGTGTTCTACTGTAAAAATTATATGCAAGTTAAAAATAATTTAGATTGGCACTGTTCAGCAAAAACATTTGAATTGTTTGTACTTTTCCAATTCCTGTTTATTTTTTATGTAAAGTTTCTACTCAATGAAACAATGTTAAACATGAAAGTTGTTTAATTTCCAGAAACTACTACTTTTGGAGCAGCACAGTGAACATTCAAAAGCAGCAACAAATAGCTTTTGTTGATATTTCTTCACAAAGACACAGATGTCATGATAAAATAATTGTGTATTTTTACTCAAACATATTGGAACAGTAATTTTAATTACTGTTAACTTTTTTGTTTATGAGAATAAAAAAAGCATAATTTGGTATCCATTGTCACATCAAGTCAGCAATGTGCCCATAACCTGGATACAAGCAAAACCAATCTGCCTTGACTTACAATGATTACATGCACTTTTATAAATTGCCTTTTGAATAGAAATTTATGTTGAATATGAAAAAGTATAAATACAAAAGATTGATTAACATCTCGTCATCCATAAAGCTGTATTATCACCAGATCTCTTTACCTTTCAAAATATAGTTAAGAATAGACATTTTGAATGTTTTAAGATAAAAAAGAATTTTGTACAGCCACACTCAAACATGCAGACTTTTATGCCCTTAATGAGACAAATTGATGAAAGACTTCTAGAATATGTGGATCCAAATCATGGGTGAACAGAAGAGTTTCCAACGTAGAGCTGTACTTCTGGACCTGTTCATGATGCTAAAGAGAAACAAAATGCATACTTTATTCACTTATTACTATCACTATAATAACTCTAATACATACTTCCTTGATTTTTGGATCTTGAGATTTGTCTATTATGCAAATATTAAATGTAAATGGATGTTGTATATCACAGATTAAAAGATAGGAAATTTATCTGGAATATTTCTCTAGCATAAGCTAAAGTTTGCATAAAAATCACATTTTAAGGATATTTTCTTAGTTCTTTAATAAAAATCTTTATAATATCTACCATGCTGCACTGTAGCTCTTATTAACTTAATGGCAGCACTGCATTATATTCCTTTCAAGAATTTTTTTAGTGTTGCCAGTCAACTAAAACCAAGACTCTGCAATAGTGATAAAGAAGGTATGTGTTGCATTACCTTAAATATTTAGTTCTTACATTGAGAAAAATGTTAATGTGAACTGTAGAATAATATGAATCCTCACTGAAACAAGTCTGCAGAACATCTGTTGAGTACACATCTTTCTGAGAGTAAATAAAATGCTGTTATAATGCCATTATTACTTTCCTTATAAATTCCTGAAATATAAAAGAATCCAAAGACAATGTTGGACCTACATTTTTACATAGTTGCACCAGAATTTTCAGTATGCCATTGAAGTGACTGCTTGAAATGCTATTGGAAATTATAAATTCCAGTCAGTGGATTAAAATTTTGTAGTTAAATGTAACACAAATTAAAACTGCTTGCATTATATTCAAATTGCTTTAGCAGAATAGCTTTGCATGCCAGAGAACCATGTTATATTAATGAACAACATCACTAATTTAGCAGCATTCTTATGGTAAACTACAAAAATGTCCAAAATGCAATGCAATCCTTAATTCATGGGCTGCTAAACAAATTTCTAATCTTTCCATCATTGATATAAGGTAATGCTCATAGATTGGTACATTTTAAGCATCAAATAAGACAGTTGCATTGTATTTTAACTACCTAGATGAGTGGTTTCCAAACTGCTGCATTTAATTCTTAGGAATGCCACAGTAATGTTAAATAAATCAATGATTTTGAAATGTATTTTGGGCAATAATTCTCACTTTAATAAATTGATGTTCTAGTGCCAACTAATGAATGCCTCCCAATATTCTAATAACTGAATGTAAAAATAGGTAGTCTTGTTTCAATGTGAGGGTACTAAGAAATTTTATCTTTCACTAAAAGGTTTTTGGAAATCACTGACCTAAATGTATCAAATTCATGTCCCTTTCAACCAATAATATAAACATAAAAAGTTGGTAAAGCACTTACTGCCAAGAAAACTTGTTGTAATCTTCCAATTGTCCACCTGTACCAATAGGTGTTGAAATCCCTTCCATCTGTGTCACAACGTACCAGATGTTCAGACAGGATCATGATGAATCTCTGAAATAGTATGATAGAATATTTAACAAGAGAGGAAAGATACATGCACCATGTGAGCATGCATGCAAGTTAGAAGTGCTCTTTATCAATTATGTAATCATGTCAAAACAAGATAAATATTAATGGCTTAGAACAGTGGTGCCCAAACTATGGCCTGCAGGCCACATCCGGCCCCCCATAAATTTAGCAATTAAAGGACACAATGTAACAAATATAAAATTAAAAAAACTTTGTGTTTACCTCTAATTCCATAATAGATAAACGCATTTAAAATACATAAGGTAATTTCAATTCACAACTAAATCCTTAATTTCCTTAAGCTGTTCTAAAACTATTTGCAACTGGGCATGGCCTGTGAAGAGGGTGGAATTGAACTATGTGGCCCACGATGTTTGCAGCAATGGGTCATGTGGCCCTTGGGCCAGAAAGGTTAGGCACCACAGGCTTAGAACAAGGGTGGCCCACTAAGCAATTATAAGCAGCCCACTGTCAGTGTTCAAAACGTTTTCATTCATGTTTTTTATCTAGCCAAATCTATTTAAATACCTAATGTTAAATTGGGACCACTGAGTAAACATTTCTAAGTTCAAACATGCTCCTTTTAATGTTGTTTTTAATCTTTTCTCAAAGGTGTTTCTAAAATTGAATTGCATCATGATTTTTATTACTGAAATGTTAACCCTAATAACGTAATTTTAACTTGATTGTCACTCATATGGTGCAGTGCTTAAGAATCTCTAGGTAATTTCTGATTTAACTTTAATCCAGTCTGCCAAAGCATTGGCAATTTCACTGCAACCAATGTGGTCCGATCCACCATAGAGAAAAGGTTACCCACCCCTGGCTTAGAATAACAATATATCAGAAGGGATGTCAAGCAAATGCTTAATTTTTTATTTAATGATTTACTTTCTAATCAGCTGTAATTAATAAAACAAAAATAATTAAAAACACTTGAATTGAGTATTAGTAATGTAACCTTTATGTTTGTTTTGTTTATAAATAATGCAGAGTATATGAGTATAATATATAGTAGAACCTCTATATTTATATGGTCTCTGTATGTCATGTTACATTTGCAGAATATAAATTTTTCAATCCCTATAGGTAAACCTAATTCTTTTGATTTTTATATGCTCACAATTAAGTTTTGAACATTTATTTCTTATTATTTTCCTTTATGTTTCCTAACTGGTGGAATATGAACCCCCAAGAGGTTTTCGATATGTTTATAAGAGTTCTCCAAAAAATATCAGTAATAACAGTTGGCAGCATAACAATGTCTTTAAAAAGCATGAATGTCATTAAATTCATACGAGGACACAGGTCTGCATCTAACAATTGTCATTTGAATCAAAGAACAGATCCGTGGTACACAACAGTTCAGTATAGCAAGCAAGAAAACTAATTAATATTGTTTTACTATGAGCATTGATGTTGCTCTTGCTTCTTCCCAAGTAATGAGGAAGGGTGTATTTTTTTGTTTTATGTCAATCATTAGGTACTGAGAAATTAAGATTCAAATACAACCTTATAATTTAATTATAATAAATTTGATAATAAAGAGCAAATATAAACCATAAAGAAGTATAAACTAAAAAGTTTTACTCACACTAGCAGGATTATAGAGAATGATAAGGGTCTTCATATCTCAATCATAGTTGTAAAAATAAAGCACTTGCGCAGAATGGTATTACCTGAAATATGATGAGAAACAGGTTCTTCTGGTCTGCCTGAGCTGCTTCCAGCCTCTCCTCCATCCTCTCCACCATTTCTTCTGACGGCCTCTCCTTATCATCCTGCTGTGCCCCTGCAATGCCTCCTCCCGTACCTTTCCCAGCCTTCTTCTTAGACTGGCCTACACCTCCTTCAGCATTCACCTCCTCTGAAGCTGACGAAGAAGACTCTCCATCGCTTTCCTCGTCAACTGCCCTTCGTAAGCGTTCTCTTGCTTCGGAAAGCTCTCGAGATAGTCGCCCCACATGTTTGCTCATTTTTCGAATTGTCAGGTGGAGTATCTCCCACAGGTAATTCCTTAACAAGTAATTTTATGGATTAGTCAAGGTCATAGTTGGCATTCAGGGTGAACATTCCTGAAATAAGTATACTTTTCATAGCAATAAGATGAGATTTGTTTTATTATCATGTTAAATTGGAACCTTAAGATTGAAAAAATTAGAAAATTATACAATTTAAATAAAAGCCATATTTTATCAAAATAGAAAACACTGGGCAACAATTCAAAGAAATTATTGTTTTCATCTTGTAATTAAGGGCATAAAAATTGTTAACATTCATTCATAGTTTGCTCAACAACTAAATTTTTTATTTCCATCCTAAGTATATTTATTAGTGACGATTTAATAAAAATAAGCTAAGAAGTAATTTTAACAAACACCAAGTATGTTCTAAATGAATAGGTATGAGGTTCTTAACTCAGAGACCAGTGTTTTTCAACCGATGTTCGGATAGCATTGCCTAAGTGTTCAGTAAAATATTCCACCGAAAATAATTTTTCTATAAATTTAGATTTTTTTATGAATTTAAAAATAAAAACTACAGGCGACTCCCAAGATTCGACAGGGATGCGTTCCTGAAAACGTGGTCAAATCTCAAATTGTCGAATGTCGAACGCCGTTTATCCATATACGTGCATGTTATAATTAGGGGATATGTTCCCGCATCTCGGGAAAAAGTCTCCCCTCACGTTCTATAAAGATAAAATAACATTACTAATATGTTAATACAAGAATATTAAATTATGAATAAATTAAATAATAAATATTTTATATGTATAACTTATTTTTTGCACTAAAAAGGAAAAAATAAAGTTTTGTTTCGAACTTCAAAGATAGATGTATACAATATGTTCTGCAGACAGCCCAGTCTGGCTCATGCGAGTCGGACAACATACCTGCATACATCTATCTATACATATAACTGTTTCGGCACAATTAAAAACACAACGAGAACAATAGCCACCCTCTTCAATCAATGCACACAATTCATCGGGATAACTTGAGGCAGCATCAGTATTTGCACTTGCAGCCTCATCAGTTAATTTAAGGTAATGCAAACCTGCCCTTCTCTTAAATCTGTCAAACCAGTCATGACTTACAATAAATGGAGGCTCAACAGAAATTTCATGCATCTTTTCCTTCAAATCATCACAGAGATCCTTAGCCTTTGCTCTAATCATGGTTTCACTAAGAGGAATGTGTTTCTGACACTGATCATCTACCCAAAGTTTTAAAAGTTTTTCCATTTTAGGAATCACAACACCACACCTAGGACTGTTTATTGTTGTTATCAAATTACCTGAATTTATCACGTTCTAGAATTTTCTCCTTCTGTTTCGCATAAGTGCTAATAGTTGAACGACACATCCCAACGATTGTGCGATTTCAGTATGGCTTTCACCTTTCTCAACACGCTTTAAAATTTCTAATTTCAATTCATAACTATGAGTCTTATGCACTCTTTTATTTTATTCACTTACATTATCACTATTACATTTCCTTTTAGATATCATGTCAAGTGATAAATTTATAAATAAGTCAATCAAATAAATAAATTTAAATAAAAGATTAACAGAAAAAAGAATGAAATTAGCACAAATTCAAATAATTAGAGCAGAAATAACTATGTCTACACTGAAACTAAGCCTCGCGTGGTTGGTCGTGACGAAAATTACTTCGCGTAAACTAGTTCCAAATTCGATGGGTCGAATAAGCAGGTTTCAATGGGTCGAATAAGCAGGTTTCAACGGGTCGAAATCTCGAATTTGTCGAATCTCGGGAGTCGCCTGTATTTCTATTTTCTTAAATACCATGTATCATCTAGAATTCCGATCGGATTTGAACCAAATTTCTCTGGGTATTTCTCCTAGTGTGTGTACATACATACACACACTAGCAGAAATACCCAGCATTACGCAGGGAAATTTGGTTCAAATCCGATCGGAATTCTAGATGATACATGGTATTTAAGAATTCACTCGACCGCTGTTTTGAATAAAATGGGCAGAGATAACCAAAAACCACGTATGAATTATTTCTGGGAGCCCTCCACAATCACACCAAATTTGATTCAAATCAATAGTAGGACTTGGGAAAATACGCATAGTTTAATCAGTCCCTGCCGTCCAATTACGGATAAGGAAGTAGCCGTTTTCTACCTTTCTCACCGTGTAGAAGATGAAGAATTACCTGTTCTTTGAGAACAGGAAGTTTATGAGAACAGTTATTTTATTGAACAGTTTAGGCATCAGAATAGTTCAAAAAGAACTGTTCAGTTCTTTCTGACCCATCTCTAGTGTTAAAATATTTTGCATTAGCATACAAAGTTATTTTGCCTTTTGTACAACTAATATAAAACATTTGGGATTAAAAAGTAGCCTACGGCCTTTCTATTTGTGAAGAAAGTATCTGTTGAAAGTTTGATTACTCTAGCTTTAACAGTGTGGAAATGTATAGATGCACAAATAAACAAACAAACAAACTTTCATAAATATATAGGATATATATGTGTGTGTATGCATATAGGTGTTCCGCCAATTTTTTCCCATTCCAAAGTGTTCTGCCACTCAAAAAAGGTTGAAAAACACTGTTATAGACGGTAAGAGTTGTACCATTTCATCAATATATACTGAAAAAACATAAATTTGAAAGTACTCACTTAATGAATTCTGCAGACATTTCTTTGGCGAAAATCCAATTTGCAACAGCAGAACACTCAATGATTTGAGTTTTCAGCATTTTGTCCACAAGCACACACATCATCTATAAAATATCATGTCATACAGTGAGTTAATGAAAAATAGATAGGCGAGGAATCCCAATGAGTAAATGCATTAAACAAAAATTATTTACCTGCTGATGATTGTGCCAGAGTTCGAACATATTCCTCAGGATACATATTTGAGCTTCTTCAGATTCAGCTAGAACCTAAAATATAAAGACACATCAAATTAAAAGAAATAGTATCAGCCATTTCATTTGACAGAATCACTGAAAACACCTAGAATAAAATTGTGTATATTGAACTTTGAGCAACATACAGAGACAAATAGTTCAAATGATTTCCATACAATAAATTTGAATACGTGTAGTCTACCCAATGTCTCATATAACAAACTTTCAAGCCATAGATGCTAATAATAAAACAAAAGTAAACAATTATTTAAATGTAGCCAAAGAAATTATTCTTGATGAATGTATTGCTCATAGTGGTTATAATTAGCATAGATGGTTAAGTGTCAGCTATGATCTATTAATAAGTTTATTTGTGTGTATTAATATCACATATTTCTAAACACAGTAAGCTTATATGATAATTTAAAAAGTACAATATTTCAATTTAGTAAAAGCAATTCTTACAATGAATACAAAAATTAACAAAAAAAATTATTTAACAATCAAAAGTTGTTTTTAAGGGTAATTAGTAACATTTAATGAGTAAGGTTTTTGTTACATTAATAACATAAATAATGGTACGTTTTAAAAAAATCTTTTCATCACCAACTAAGAATTCAGGTGGCCACTTTCAACATTTCAGTTGGGATATTTTTAAATAAACATTTAAAAAAATCAAAAATTAAGAAGTAAAATTTTTCAATTTTTCTCTTTCATGTCTTGAGATTTAAGTATTTTCATAGTTCTCTTATATAAATGGAATCCATTATTATCACTTGAGCACTATTAGATACACCCACAGATTTTGCCTTAGTCGAACTTCGTTTTTAGGTAATTTTCCGCATCAAACTATGATGGCAATTTAAAAAATGTAGACCAGTTTAGTTTTTGGAAAATTAATGTTGATTGTATTACTTCTTTGCCTGATACTCTATTTAGTTCATAGGTTGAGATATCATTTACTGTTTTATTTTACAATTTCTGCTGTTACTATACACCTATAACAATATTATTACACGAAAATATTTCAAAGAAAATTATCAAACATGATAGAAGTTTTAGTATATTATGAGTCAGTTTAGCCCAAAATGCTGATGCAAAACACAACTTACTTTGAAAACATAATGGAACTTTGAAATTGCAGCAAATGAATGAGAGAAGCTTTTAGATCCAAGATGCAGGAGGGTTTGGACAAATACATCTATTTTGAGGGGGTTGAATCTGCAATCACCATCTTCCTCATGATTTGGATTTGGTAGATCCTTTAATACGTTTAATACTTCATCGGGTGTGCATTTTTGACGGATGGATACAGAGAGTTGGTTGGCTGCTGTTGTTCCTGGCAATGAGGCTAAAAACAGAGAAACAATATCACAGCATTGAAGGCATGACAACAAATCATAAGGAAAAACAAATACTTGAAATGAGTAGGATAGTTTCTAAAAATAATCAAATTTCACGAAGAAGCAATGATTTCAAGGAGCTTAAGGATGAAAAAGATGACAAATCCCTGCATTCTTTTTTAAGAACAAATTCATCGTCAATTTCAATGGAGAAGAAAATTTTATTAATAACTATACATCTATCCCTTAATTTACATGGTACTTTTTGTATGTACATGGTTTTGGTTTTACACGGTCAAGAAAATGCGACTACCCCTTGATTTATACTGGATCTCAGAGTCAATTTAAATATACTCTCTAATTTAATTCCTAATGTGAGGCCACAAAAAAGTTCAACAATGACAAAATAATTAAAAAGTTTGAATAATTACCATATTTGTTAATGTTTATACTACTGCTTTTCGTTTTGATTCTATTCAAGAGAAAAGTTCAATTATCAGTGTGTGCCTGCATGAAGTTTTTTGTGATTGAAGTAACAAATTTCTCATTTAAAAAGCCAATGTTATTACTGTAGGACCTTGCTGTTTGTGGGGGTTATGTTCCTGAAAACCCATGCGATATGCAAATCCATAATGCGCAAATAAAATATTAGATATATGGAAAAATAGCATTAAATTCACCGAAGTTAGCTGAATGATTTATACTGTTCCAAAGTTATTGTAGACCTGGGATGGGAAACCTTTTTGAGCCTGCACGTCCAAAAATAAAAAAAAACTAAAATTTTCTCATACCTCTGAATTTAACTATTTATTTATTGAATTTTTATTAGTCTTTTACGTAAATCCGTGATTTGTAAGCTGTAATGTAATATGCTGATGATAACCTCACAGCAAAGTGTGGAAAAACTTTACAATTGCCGATTGTATAGAAATAATTGTGTTGGAAATTAAAGAAATAAAACCATCAACATTAAATGCTTGCTGGAAAAAAATATGGCGAGAGGTTTTTAATAGAGAGAATTCAATCCCCCCTGCAGAGAATGAATATCATGATATTATAGGTGTTGCACATAAATTGGGGAGAGAAGGGTTTGAAGATTTGGCCGTTAAGGACATTGAAGAATTATTTTCAGATAACAGTTTCAACAAAGACAAATTAGTGAGTATAGTGACCGATACCAAAGCCTGGATAAATAATCCTAGTCAGTAGTGCACACAGGATTCTCTCAAGGGGCGGGTCCAAAATATATATTTGACAAGCACAAAAGTTGCATGCAAGTTATATCAATGTCGCCTATTGCATTATTAATTACATTTATGTTAAAAACAAAGGGGCAAACCATCTCCCATTCATTTCTGAGAGCATCCATGAACCCAAATTTAAAATAACAATGTGTCTCCACAGCTTAAAAAAATCCCAATTTTCCAATGGGGGTCCGGACCAGATGGACTCCTCTCGCATGTGTGCCACTGATCCTACTGATTATGAAAGCGATTGTGATGAACCAGTTCGAACATTCATTGCAAAAACATTAAGAAAAGGCTTCGAGCTGGATGAAAAGTTGAAAAATCATTTTCTGGAAAATGACCCTCAAATAGATCGTAGCCTCAAATTTCAATGACAAGTGAAAAACTGTTTAGCTCCATATAAGGAAATTTACAAAGATATAGAAAAAATAAAAAACAAAGCTTGATCACTGAGTTTATAAAAACAAGCAACACAAAATGTGCAACCAAATATACTCGGGTAGAGAGTGAACTGTGAAAAAATTCTAGCGATGAATACCGTGATGGTAGTGATGACGACTTTCAACCCATAATAAACAAAAAAATGCAAGTTGGTGATGATAGTGACTGGGAAGAAATTTACTGAAGTTTTAGCTAAATTAGTGTTTTAAATTGTATAGATAAATTTATTTCCTTGCTATTCAATTTTTTAATACTTCAAATTCTTTACGAATTTATTTTTAAAATTTAATTTGAACGTTCACACCTTTCATGTTTATATTATTATTACATCCGAATTAAAATTTCTGATAAATAAAAACATATACCTAAATAAAATTACAGAAAGTTATTTACAATAAAAATGAAAAATGGAACCTAACCCCCAATTTTATATGAAGTTATAGTTTTAATTTACATGGTTTTGATTCACACTGTTTTACAGGAACCAATCTACCATGTAAATCGAGGGATAGGTGTATAATGTTTTCAGACATGCTCCAATAGCAACAATTGAAGATACCTAAGACATTTATTTTTAAAAATTTTTTATTCACAAGTACTTACGCTTTGAATTTATTTCTAGCTCGATAATTCTTCCTTGAAAAACAATTGCATCTACATGAGAATCCTGAAATAATAATACCATGCTGGCTAGACATTATTGAGTTTTATTTTCCACTGGTAAGGTGTAAATAATAAAATTTTTGAATGCATTGCTGGATCTCTTATAAAACCTGGATGAACATGTATGAAATTATGGATATGATACACAATGGAAAGCATAGGTTTTTAATTTCTAGCTATAAAGATATTATCTGGACTGTAAGACAGAAAACAGAAAAATTCTGCCTTGGCTGGGAATCAAACATGGGTCTTCCACTTGCTGTGTGGATATTCTACCACTAAGCTATCAAGGCAGCTTCCAGCAATTGGATAACTTGGATGGCAGAGTTTTTCTTTTGTATTCCAGCTAATATTATGGATACAAGAGTTTGTTTGTAGTAGAAACCATGCATTTTTCATAGGAAAATCAAGGTAATGTATAATTTTAAAACTGGTTTTCTCCTTATGGAAAAAATATAGACGGTAAAAATAAAAATTTTTAAATACATTTTTATTTTAGATAGGTGAAAAATGGAGAAATTTTGGTCAATGATCATAACTGAGCTGCATTACTAAATATGAATGGCCTGTGGTATTCACATTATCTAAAAACTACTGTGGTAGCCTAATAAAGAATCAGAGGCAAGCACAGCTGAATATGGAGGTCCAGAAATGGTGCATGTATATAAACATTTGATAAACGTTATCGTCATTCGAATTCTCTCACTTTTGAACTATAAGATGGGCTACAACGCAATATCTCCACCAACCGAAAACGGAATGATGGGTCGGAGAGCATATCGTATCGTCATAAATCAAAGCTGACATCAAAGTTACGTAGAGGCGTTTGACTTTGAAGGAGGAAAAAATAACACGGAGATAAAGAATCTAAAGGGAAAGAGGTTTAAGAAATGTAGTTTAATATCCCGGGGCAAAATCTACTGGTCGGAAAGAGGTCGAAGCGGCCGTAAACCTCGCATTTCCTCTCGCGGGTCATTATTTCCGCCTGCGTCACCGGGCAGACGATCTGCCGACACGCTTTGGAGACTAGTAAAGCCGAGCGCCGGCAAAGTTATGACGCGCAGGATGCAAAATAGGAACGACGTGCACCTCCGACACGAGTCAGCTGCGATCCATTTGCTTGCGGTGCATGACGGGGAATTCGATGATAGATAAGCGTGTACGTATGGACACGGAAGCCGAAGTGACGCAAAATCATATTATGTATACGATTCCCAAAATTTATTAACGACCTCAATTTATGGCTGGAATCCAAATGACAACTCTTACGGTCTTAAAGCGTTTGATTATCGAGTAGCGATCCGCAGTGACGATTCATAGATAGCAGATTTAAAAAAAAAGAATTTTTAGTCAACAAACGACGAAATACCATTTGCAGTGGTAGAATTTAAACTTCTCCTTAAGTTTAAATCTACTGATTGTAATAACGTGCAATACTGTTTAACCAAGAATAATTTTATCCGCTGTTTACAGCTTATATGAATATACGTATTAATACTAACAATTTAGCATGAGTTATTCAATTTCACAATGAATTTGCCCTAATAATTAGGTTTACTTCACTCCTGCGCGGTTTTATTGCGGGCGCGCATTATATTGAATTTTATTTACGAAACATCAAATATATAAACGAAAACTAAAATATTATCTCTCAGGAGTATCAATTCTTCTATTCGTCTTTTAGGTAATTTATATAAAAATCGACTAAATCGTCTATTTTTTCCTTTTATCTGAATTAAATCGTATGTACTACATACATTAGAGGTGCTACTATTCGAAGTTTCTACAACACGCTATTCCACTAGATTGAAGTCACTGAGGACCGACTATACATGCATTGCCTTGGATTAGATGGACAGTCATTTCCAAAAGTCAAGCGACACGGCTCGGTCACGCCACACATAGGCCGGAGCTGAAAGTTCCGAGTATGTTGGTATCCATTGCTTGAGGGGAACCAGGAGAGGGGAATGATAGGGAGGGGTGGAAGACTGAGGAGGTGGGTTTCGAAGCCTGCATAGGCTTGCAGGGAGAAACGAACGGAATCAGAGCTGGTGAGACAAACGCCATTCAACAGTGCGAGAGGATCCAATCCAACTCGGAAAAAAGGACTCTGAGAGGTTGCCTTCGCATGCCAAGGGTAACAAGAAAACCTCCGAGAGAAGGAGGCGTGTAAACGGTTCGAAGAGAGGGGAACATGAAGAATATTCCGCGTCTAGAAAGCACTTTCGGAAAAGATGCAATATTTTCATCTTTGTGAGCGTTATTAATGCGAAATGCTAGGCTGCACTTCACTTCGGAAAGCGTAAAAAATCATCAATGGGTCAAGGGCAAAAATTATATAATACTCCATAAATTAGGATGACAAAAATGAGAGCTGTTGATTTAGTGGAGATACTGAATGAGCATCTTCTGCCTATGTCAGACAGATAGTGCCAGACGGCGAAGACGTGGTAGTAATACAAGATAATTCGTCGTTAGTTACGGCCGGTGTAACTCGACAATTTTTTTGACCAGAACTGGAATATCAATGTCCTGCCCTGGCCAGCTCGCTCGTCGGAATAAAATTTTTATTCCACCGTACTGTATCACTCAAGCGTCAAGAAATTGTCAGCACGAAAATTGCTTTTTCGGGAGAACATTAGGAAGTATTTACATCTTTTATCCAATCAGTTTTACCAAAACTCTAATAAATGGCAATTTATCACATGTAGCACTTTTCTCACAGATAGTGGATACATTTTATATTGACTTTATTTAAATTTTCGAAAAAAAATTTTATTCTAACAGCATTTAATAGGCAATGAAAACAATGAAAGATTATGTAGTGTTTTATTTTAGTATTTAGTGAAGTCTCAGCCTGAGTCGATCACTCCTTGCATTCGACGGTTAATGAACCGTACTAAATTTTCACATATTTGTGGCCGTCGTCCGATTGAGCCCCAGAGTTCCATAACATTCTCTTCAAGAGCGGCTGCCGTCCTGAACTTTCCTTCCGTCCACTCATTCACCATTATACCCCATAAGTTCTCAGTGGGATTCATATCCGGCAAGCGAGCTGGCCAGGGCAGAACATTGATAATCCAGTTCTGGTCAAAAAAATTGTCGAGTTACACCGGTCGTATCTAAGGATGAATTAATTATCTTGTATTACTACCACGTCTTCGCCATCTGGCACTACCTGTCTGACATAGGCAGAAGATGCTCATTCAGGATCTCCACTAAATCAACAGCTCTCATTTTTGTCATCCTAATTTATGGAGTATTATATAATTTTTGCCCTTGACCCATTGATGATTTTTTACGCTTTCCGAAGTGAAGTGCAGCCTAGCATTTCGCATTAATAACGCTCACAAAGATGAAAATATTGCATCTTTTCCGAAAGTGCTTTCTAGCCGCGGCATATTCATTTATGTTTCCCTATCTAATTGTAAGACATCACTGTGGACTTCGAATCGTTTACACGCCTCCTTCTCTCGGAGGTTTTCTTGTTACCCTTGGCATGCGAAGGCAACCACTGAGACAGTCCTTTTTTCCGAGTTGGATTGGATGCCCTCGCACTGTTGAATGGGTTTTGTCTCATAGGCTCTGATTCCGTTCATTTCTTCCAGCACGCCAACCCAGGCTTCGAAACTCACCTCCTCGCTCTTTCCTCCCCTCACTATCATTCCCCTCTCCTGCTACCCCTGAAGCAATGGGTACCAACATACTCGGAACTTTCAGCTCCGGCGTGACCGAGCCGTGTCGCTTGACTTTTGGAAATGAGTGGATATATTCCGACTTTTTTCTTTTCTTTCCTTCCCTCTCTCCCAAAAGGCAGTGACGCAAAATTTAGAGGTCATTTTGACCGTATGGGCTCGATGCGTGAGACCAGTCACACAATAAAAACTTCCCAAATTCACCACGAAAAACAAATCGGAAATAAGCTCAGATTCGTCAGAGACGATTCCATACACGAAGAAAGTATAAAATGAAAACATTCGAGGTATTAATAGGAGTTAAAAAGAGAAATTGTTTCAATGGCCCATAATCGCCTATATTCAGGAATTATGGCTTGAATTAAATTCATAAAATAAGATAAAAGAATAGGCGACGACATTATGAATTGAAATAAAACCCAAGGTTCCGTACGTGATATACATATGTCAGCCTAGCTTATCCAAATTATTAAGTATGAACTTAAGAATTTTATCCATCCTTAAGTAAATGATTGGGCTAAAAGTTTAGGTTAACATCTTGGAAATTTCAAATTTAAACACAAAGAAAACAAAATATTGTTCAGAAAAATAACGCCTATTAGAATTAAAATATTTCTGTAAGTAATGAGTAAAAGAGAAGGTCTCCACAATCTCGAAGTGACAGACGTGATAGCTATCTCTCTCTCTCTCACACACACCCGCCATTAATACGTAAATTTCCAGATAAGAAGATAAGGCAAATTCAAAAGTGAAGCCGTTAAATACATTTTAACGACCGCGTAATAACAGGACACGATTCTTTCCAAAGATTACGTATAGAAAGGAAAATGTCCACGCAAAAAATTTTTTTTGGGCCGAAATGAGCTAACGTGTGAGAAGATGCAAACTCATTCCCCAGATTGGCACCAGCAGAGGAAAAGACTAGGGAAGAAGTACCTATTTTTATTGGCAAAATTCTAAACGTAGGGCCTTGAAGTCCAACGATTCGAAAAATTCGATGAGTATGAGGAGATTAAATGGAGATGCCGCGGATAATTTTTTTTAGACGTGCCAATCCGTCTACACTCGAGTGTTTCGCCATATTGAAAGTTTTTTTTAAAGACGCGAGTTGATAAAATTTCACATATACAGATCATAATCGCCAAGATTTCGAATGAAACGAGTTTTTTCAGTGAAAATGTATGGAAATTAAAACACAAAAATGGACAAAAAATATTACGATCGTTAGGAGAACAAGGCCTGCAAAAACACAACAAAACGATCGATTTCAAAAGCAAGGAGTGAAAAAAGGAAATGTCCTAGGTCATTTTTATGCCATAAAGAGGGGGAAACTCAAAGATCGTAAGGACAAACAAACACGAAACGGTACATAAATAATCCAAACATAAGGAACGATAACACAGGTTACCCATTAAGGTGAAATATACAGTAAAATCTCGATACAACGTATCTCTACGGAGCATGAATTTTTCTACTTTCTACTGAAAGTGCGGTATACTGAAAATACCCATAAGGAGTAGAGTATTTTCTCTGGAAGTATCTCGGTAGGGGTTAGGCATTCTCGCAAGTCCGGCTTAAACCGAAACCGGCGAGAATGAGTCTAACAAGAGAGGTAATTCCTAGAACTTAAGATTTTATCTCAATGCTATTGTGAAAATACGATAGTGATAACTGATGATCGGTTCTAAATTTTTTCATTTCGGAAAATCTCTCCTTTTGGGATTTTGGCGAAGTCCGGTAGATCTTTTCGTGCTAAATACAAAAGATGCCTTCGAAGTTGGTCTGAGCGACTTGAATGTGCAAGAATTGGTTATGGTTGAGTCATTTACAGATGAAAGCATACGTTAAAACCACAACCTCTGAATTTAATACATAGTACTGAAAAGTACGTTAAGTTGAAGTACATACGTTATTTTGAATATTTATACAGTATTTATACGGGAAATTTGACGGGGATTTTAAAAAAAAATACGTTAATTTGAAACGTACGTTGCACCGAGATTTCACTGTATTAGGTATAGACATTTCGCTCAGGCAATAAACGTCAAGAGCAGGCCCAGTTACTCTATACAGCGAACTACAATCTAGACGAGGGGTTTCCGACCTTTGTTGACGCACCCCTTTTGAGCATTTTGGAAGCGTACCCCTGGAACATTTTAAGTAAATGAATAAAACTTCTCTGCATTAAAATACATTGATCATTTAATCAATGTTACTAATTAAAATCCTATGTGATCAATTTCTTTTTGTAGTGTAATAAGCGACCGTGTGCAACTTCTTGCGTGCGAAAAGAACTACCGATCTATCAAAAATTTACCTACTGTGATAACGCGAAAATATTGAAATATTCTTTATGACCTAATTGCCCTTCGTAAAAAAAAGTCCCTGCAATGTCTCACAATTTCTAATTGAATCTGCGAGTCTTTCCCAAAGTAGCATTTCTATAGATTCCCCTCTAAAAAATTTCGTCTATATTTAGCAATTTTACAGAGTAATCTCCAAGGCATTCAGTACCTACTTAATTAGTAGACATTTTCCTTTAAAAAACATCTCATTAATGTTAATCTTGTTATCTGGTGTTTCAAACCTTAGAGATATTAATATTTTTTCGATAAATAAATGCCAAGGAATAACTCCTTCCACAGTAATAACTAAACAGCTACTTTTATGAAAGAGCAACTATATCTATGATCAAATTAACATCATATTTGAAAAAGATATTTTTACAGGAAGGGGTATATAATTAAGTAATTACCAGTTCAGAAGCCTACCAACTATCTCAAATACTTTATTTTTGAAGCGCTGATAAAAATTTAGATGGCTAATTGCTCTTGTAAAAGTCAAATTTAAAATCCTAACATTTTCCCCTAAATAAGATAACGAATGTCGATCAAAATATACGATAACGTGGTAGATAAAAAGAAAAATTGTCGAAGGTTACTAGGATGCTGCCGCATAAAATTTAACGTATGTAAATGCAGACTCTTTTTACCAGAAAAAATAGTGTATATTTTCAGCAATATCATGGATGTTTCTTTTTCAATGGCGAAAACTGACCTGAAGTGAAAACAAGTTAGGAAAAGTACTTCGAAAGCAGATATTATAAGGCGATTTTTTACAAAAAAATCAAAGATTCAAATTTTAAGGGTACATTTTGAAAAAAATTGTTAGTGGCAACATCAAAATAAAAATGGCACATTTCTGGACCAATTGTACCAAGGATATGGTTCTCGAGATATCCCCTGAAAACACTTATTGTTAGTCTGGGATAGTCTTCAAGCATTTCCGCCTATTTTGAAGGTACACTGCACAAATAAAGGCATTGAGCTTGCTTGTTGCAATGGTAGTTAAGTATTTCCTTTGTTGAAACCCAGAAAATCTCCACTTTTTTCGATAAAAACTAAAAATTTACGCTAAATCTGTCGTGGTTTAATATTAATGGCATTATAATATAGCCCCCTGATTCATATGCAGTAACATCCTGAAAAATTGGCTTCTCTAGGTCGAACTGTTTCAGAGATATCGCCTGAACAGACAGACGGACGGACAGGCAACGTGAATACATAAGCAATTTGTAAAAAAACCCGCTAAAAACAGGCTTATAGGCACGAACATTACCTAACGGGACGAAAATTGACTTTGGAGGGTGAGAAAGGGATCAGTTGCACAGAATTAATAATCAGTCTCTCGTTCCACCATTCTCAACCATACCGCAAAGCCACATCCGGAATGGATTTCGACAATTCAATAGATACTAAAGAACGCGAGCGTTTCTACCCCCACCACTTATAGGCAATCTGGCCATCAAGAATTGACTTCTTATAATCAATTACAGTTAATAATTAAGATTTATAGAATTTATAGCGAGAAAAAACGAGTTTAAGGCTCTATAAAAAGGCAAACCAATTATTCAATTTGTGTCGTGTCGGAGAAACGGAGCCGGATCTTTCTTCTCTGAATTTAAACGTCTTGGGAAGATCCAGAATCGTCGATTCAAGAGGACGATGGGAAGATTTCTTTCCGTCTTTTCCTTTATTCTAAAATTGGTCCTTGTCCGAAAAGTGGAGATCCTATGATTAGGGAGAGTTCGGCTTCGAGAGATCACTTCCACGAGAAAATCGTTCCCACGACCGATTTACTCAATATGTATAAAAAAAACGCGTTAAGACGTAAAATAACTAAGTGAAAATCCGGTGCTCAGAGACATCTTCGACTCCTTTAAAATTAATTGTATACAAGACTTTAAAATATAAGGGCAACGAATTGGAATAAAAAGTATGGTTGCCCAACTGGAGGAAACAAAGGTAAAAATTTTCCCGAGGACACAATACGTAATTTAGAGGATAATATGAGTGGGAAGCTTTCAAGCAATTCTGCCACTCTTTGGAAAGAAAAAAAATGGCCGAGACTATAGAAGGGATATAATCATTAATTTTGATGAATTATTTTTCAAGTTAAAGTTCTTATTTAATTACTCAAAGTTCTATAATTCCAATTTTATACAAGTCGAATATTTTACGTGTTCTCTTGAAGTTCCACAAATAGAGCTAAAATTGCTGAGCTCTAAATAACTTGTTCGCGAGACGAGTAAATGACATCCTTTCGATGCACGTCAACGTGACAATGTAGGGCCCCGGAATACTACCTGGCTGCTTGCGTGTCCTAAACGTCCTCTTTAACTCTTACAATTAGATAGCTATGGTTTCTGAAATTATCTCCGAGAAGCAATCGTAGCACTGTGACATAACCTTAATAGCCATTCGCTCTGAAAAACTCCACATGAAGATTTTATGCTGAAAGTACCCGGCGATGCCCGGGTTATGCCAGCCGTCTTTGGCGAATAAAATTATGTATTATATGGTAATACAATCATTTCTCCCTTTGCGCACCACAAAAAGTGTACTTCCGTTGAAATCTCGATTTCGAATTTTCTCATGAAAACAATACATTCTCTATACTACGTGTATTGGAGAAAGTAAAAACATTCTGACATATCTCTGATACCTAGGAATTGGGCCGGGAGGGTCCATGGAGGTCCGGAGAGAACGTGAGCATACGTGAAAGTAATAGAATTTCGAGTTTAACAATGTAATCGGTTGGAAAGGCAACTTCACGTTAAAAACGCTAAATTTTGTCAAAATATGATATTAAAACGTTAAATTCGAAAGATTTAGATATGAAAGGGATAAAAGACGATAAGAATAAGAAACTGAATTTATTTTTCTTTAATACAGTCCAAGTCCGAAAATCGTAGGTCAAATATGCGAATTTTAATAAACAAAATAAAATAAGGTTGCAGGTCGAATTATCGATATTTCCATGTTATCTTATGAGGAACGGAAATCATTCTTGGGAATCGAACTAGGGTCGATTTTGATTTTTTTTTCGTAAATGGCTTCTACTTTAAGAACCGAACATTCCTACCAAATGTCAATCTTCTAACTATTAGAAAAGTTTGTTGAAAACACCATTACAGAGTTCCGATTTCCCACTGACGACGACGAAGTCAATTTTATATATTTGATTATACTCCTATGTGTACAGAAAAATCGGCCGTTGAAATCTCCCACGTAATGTCAACTATCTCCGCTACGAAATTTCAATGGGTCAAACGCGATTTAGCGAGACTATCGAGCGAATTAAAATGGTGGAGCGCGCCACAATTGTATTATGCGAGCCTTTCTTTTCGCCGTTTTTTTCTGAATCCCCAACCCGATGTTTACCTCCGGGGGAAAAAGCCGGGTTGGCCGAACCACGACGAAGGCAACATCCGGAGTTAATAATGCGCGCGCGGGGAAAGCGAGGCTCTATAGAGAGGACCTCTTGTCTCACGTGCAGACGGTAGCGGGTGCGCAGACGAGAGAGAGAGAAGTTCCCGAATCGGATGGGAGGGAAGAGGGTGTGGCGGATCCGTTCGACAACGGCTATCGCCATCTTGGTGAGTACACTCCTAGGGTTAGGGCATTCGCTAAAAAAAAAAAAACAAATACTACCGTTAGGAGAATCGTTTAAAAAAAAGTAGAATAAAAGTCGGACGAATGTAGGGATTTGGCACGATAACTCCGATGGCCAGGAAACGACTCGGAAAACTAGACGTTAATTTCGGTTACAAGGCAGCCGTTCTCATTGGTGATATGCCGCCAGTCGAATGATTTATTTCAGGAGAGACGATCGATGGACCACCGCATACTGCAAAAGCCGATCTTGTTTTGCGAGTGTTGACTTTATCTTCAGCATTAGCAATGTTTAACATATGGTTCTATAATATTCAAAGGCTCCGAAATATCTATTCATTTCAATTTAAAAAATACTTGTCTAAGGCAACCCCAATATCTACGACTAGGTTATACAAAACCAGATGAGCATTTCGGCTACAAAGCAGCCGTCTTCAGTGGTAATTCATCGAAAATTGATTCTTTTAGAACTAGACGGCTGCTTTGTAGCCGAAATGCGCATGTTTTTATAACTTAGTTGTTGCTATTGTATACACCTGAGACAAGAATTTTTAAGTGCTTCTTCTTGATAAGGTGAGCTCGGTAATTCTCTGTCGAATTAACTAGTGATTTCTTTCTTCCCATTGTGGTGTAACAATCAAAATTTTCCGTATCGTTTATGAACGCAAATTAAATCTGGAAACCTTCCCTTTCTGTTTCTCTCTAAGGATGAAGATGATATTACGCTATAATATTACGCCATTCAAAATCCATCGGCCACTAGTATGATAAAATTCTAAAATACTATTCAAACTCAATGAAAAATTCCTATCCCATATTTGAGAATGAATACAGACTTTTAAATTATTGGAAAATATTTTACTTTATTACTTTTTGGAAATGCAATTTTTCAAATTATAATGGCTACAGCAAAAATCGGTGAATCAAGCAAAGCTTTACATTATATAGATATAATTTATTGATTTATATAAAGACTAGTATAAGTGCCCGTCAAAAATGACGGTGAGTGATTTAGTTTATTGGCACGGTACACATTAAATAAAAATGTATTGAGTGGGCATAAATTCGGACAATGCACATACAGAGTTGGTTAGCAATTTTAAATTGTGGTATTTTTAGAATTTCATATTTTTTCCCATCGGTTTTGTCCCAAAACATAACTGTGCCAAATTTCAAGCTCATCTGATATAACTGGAGCTTGGTTTTCTTAAAAAATACCGCAGGAACGCAAATAAAAATCTATTTTGGTGTAGTTTTTCACAGGGAATACGAATAACTCATCAAAAAAGCATATCTTGATCGATTGTCCTGAAATAAAATTGAAGCAGTCTTCTTTGACCTGAAATCATACCTCCTGCTGAGAGAGTTGCCTTCAATTGGAGTAAAGGTTCAAGACCTTCGCCGCGAGTATCTATTGTGCTTCAAAAACAGACCTTTGTCCCCTTTTTCCAGGTATATTTCTATGCTTGCCCCCACACAGAAGTGATAAGAGCCATACCGGCTTTGACCTTTGTCCCCTTTTGCCAGTTATATTTCGATGCTTTCCCCCACACAGAAGGGATAAAGCAGATATATCTGGAAGTGCATAAGTAGTACCATTTCTGCATTCCTGAAGCGTTCCTGACAGATACACAAACCTGGCCTTTTATATAAGAGTAATTAATGATTTTGTTCGAAAATGTTTCGGGTAATGAATGAGAAAATATAATTCTACGATCTACATAAACTGTCGATAGACGTACCTTATTCAAGCTTAGTGATAATGATGAGCCACAATTTCAAATTAAATTACATTTACGGCTTAGGCTATTTATTTAATGAAACAGCAAAGAATGTAAAAGAAACGTAATATTTACAAGCCCCTTCGAATAAACTCATTTGAGAAAATATAAATATAAAATGCTTTTCATCTTGAATGTGAAAAATATTTTATGGTAATTTTCAATCAAAGATTGCATCGATGTGAGACATATGAACTTAATTGTATTATGCCCCTAGGTTCAAACATGCTACGACAATTTTTTCGACAATGATGCTAAAATGGCTCATCCTCATTTGGAAAACCCGACAGGTTATCTCTAAAAATATATTTCCTCGAGTAAGGTAAAAGATAGGAATTTTCCTGCAGCTTTTCATGAATTAGTGATTCTACATTTTTTTAACGCGCGATTAAAAATCTTAATTTATCAGCTGGTGCTATTTTTCACTGGATATCTCGCATTATCACAAGAAAATATAATCGCAGCCTTTTCAAATGTTTGAAAAGAAAATTTTTAACGTAGATTTAATCTCTTAACCGCTAAACTTAAGCAAATCTAAATACTAATTTAACTGCAGCAACATCGCAAAGGGAGAATCTCAATAGGCGTAAGTTAGATTTGCTTCCATGCTGTAGGATTTTTATTTTTACAGAAAATGAGAAACAATCAGCGATTTAAACTAAAATAACCATACACTTAATTTTACGAACTGGGGGAAAGGGGAAAGTGTGCAAAATCCAGCCCGATACTTGCATTACGCTTTAAATACACTACATACGACTACCTCAAAAAACCTAAAACGTTCACAGATTGAGACACTTATGGCGCAACATAACTAACAAATAAAAAGTTATGAATTATCGAGAATAAGATAAAATAATTAATATAATAGGTTCGAATGCTTAACAATTCAATGTCTTATTTTGCGGAGAAATAATCTATTATTTCGAGACTATATGGGACTAATTATCAGATAATGAGGACAATGTAGCCTAAAACAACGGAAAGAAAGTAATGGGTCTATAATAGACAATGAAAGCGTTCTGAAACATTAACTTTAAGTCGCATAGCACTTTTTCTCGGATTCTTGTTCGAGTGAGAGTACACAGGGCTAAGGCGTGGTGGGACCCAACTGTTCAGATTCTCCATTGTTGAGTTTTCGCTTCGTAGCATTGGAAAGTTTCGCAAGGTTGAAGTGTTGGAGATTTTTGAGGGAGATAAATCCATAACACACGACCCATCTACTATCCTATAACAGTTAGAACAGATAAAACAAACGCGACATATTATCTAAGCGGCGGCTTCCGAATATACCGACATTTCGTACAATCATTACTTATTTTCCTAATATCTCCGAGAGATATGTACCCCAACACGCCAGTAAAATTCGATAGGAGTTCTCACTTAAAAAGAACGCTGCCGACATATTTATTTTATTATCCACTGAGACTATGGATTAAGCAAGAGGTTTTCCGATTTCGGAACAGGGCTCTGTGCGTAGTATCTTGATCCTCAGACCAGATACCACACATCGGCAGCACGAGGAAGTGTTCAGGATGAACCTACTAAAACTAAAGGAACTCGTAACAACACCGCGTCTTTTCGTAACTTCTTTTGAAGACGCCGAGGCGGTTTCATATAAAATCTAACAGCAATAAACCGAAAATACGCCGAGGTTTTGATAAATCGGAGCAGGAAGACACCATAGAAGTTGATTAACACATTCATTTCCAAATATCGGTATCACCGATAAAATGACGCCTTTAGAGCTATAATGATCCGTCTACGTGGGCAATAAAATATCAGAATATTTCTTAGGCGAAACTATGACAAGATACATGCTAAGTTTAAACCAAGGTTTCATATTCACACACGAACAGACTCGACTCTGTGGAAATTACGACTGCCTCGAATATTCGTTTCTTTGTTATAACATTTTTACAGCTTAATCATCATGACGGTCAGATATGTGATTTAGAAATTTAACGAACTCAATTTATTTCAGTTTGACACGTTCTCTAAAACAGCGATTTCAACACCGATCCTTTATAAAGCAGTGGAAATCCCACAGCCAAATGAGAGAGGAACATTTTTATAAGGTGAATGCATACCTATTTTCACCCAAAAACAGCGTAAGCCTTCTGCATTCCAGAAAAGGTAATCTAAACATACAATAATTGAAAATTTATCTTCTCAGAGATTTATTAGCGTCTAAAAGGACTCGAACCAAACTCTCCTGGCTACTAATGTTTATACCAGTGATTTATAAGGGGTTAAAGCCTAAATTGATGGGATAAATATTATAACTGTAAGGTAAGCAAGAAGGCAAAAATAAACCACACGTGGCACGGTGGTGTGAAATCCACCGGGGTTTATAAAAATATAATCGTCATTATGTTCTTAACCGAACTATAACAATCATACTTATGAAAGATAGCAACCACAGCTTAATTCAAAATTAAGGCACGGAAAATGAGGGAAAACATTAACGAACATTAGTAAACATAGGTTAAAGCAATAAGGCGATTTACGACTGCTATTCGATACCACCCAGTTCAATAGCTCGTCGAGGTGTATTCATTCACGCCTTGGCATTGTTTTCCACCCTGAAAGTACGGAATTATTCAAAAATGACCACGTCTTGGAACAATAATAAAGAAAAACGGAAGTCGGTATGAATATGTAAATTGGCGGAAAAAGAATGGACGATCACAGCCGCGATCTTCGGCGAGTTGCGAAACCCAGAGGATGGGAGAAGGAAAAAAAAACTAACGACAAGTTTAATTAACGAATTGCAAATTTCACGGAGCCTTCATTAGGTGAATAGTTATGTGGTTCGAGATGTAACACATAGATTAATGTCTCTGTAACATTAAGAGAACAACATATCATTAGGAGGTGAATACGATTTTTTAAAAAACTGGGATGACTTCCAAATGAATTATAACGCAGGAAACGTGACGTCGCAGGGTTCTGAGGGTGGAAATAGAAAGGTGAACATGTATAAAATTAGCGCGTCTTTCATTATTTTATGTGGTTATACCGCCACATATTCCTTCGCTAGTGCCTCGTTTATAAGTGACATCAACGTGGAAGTGTACGATCAAAATTTCAGCTTTCCATCTTTTATACATTCGGAGATACTGAAAACGTATTTTTTTTAATGGGTCCATATCGAATTCTGTATATTTTTCAAAAATCAAATCTAATGAAAAGACAAATTTGCAGCAGCAAAGAAACCCACAACTCAAGTTACAGCTCTCTATCGTTTACGGCTTCGTCACAATTTTAATTTAAGCATGCGCATAGATAGACGGACGAGCATACAAACGTTAAAGTGAAAGTATAAGAGCATGTTTTCTTTTAGAAAAAGCTCTAGAAAAGAATGAAACATCCCTTCGAGAATGCATTGAGCGAATCATGGACTCGTCTATAACTTATAGGATCTCCTGCGGGTTTCGGAGATGTGACTAACGTTGTTTTTATTCATCACCGAGTACGCCTACTCGAATATTATTACAGAGAATTGGAAGTTGAAAACTTTCCTGTCGCCTCCGTGCATACCTTCATTCTTTACGACAGACGGTCGCAAAGGAATATTTTATCAGTCATTTATGAGTTATCGAGAAATTTTAATACTCAATATTATCACTATGTTATTTTCCCGTCGAATATCCAGTGTTTAAACGAATGTTTAACTTTTTAAACAAAACAATCGCAAAAATCCTTTGAGAGAGAAAAAAAGCACATACCTATTAAACTTATTTACTCGGGTGATTGCCCCACTTTTTCGCGCGATATTTTACACTAAAAGAAGGGCGGGACAAATACGCGGTTTTCCTATATCATACCAAAGTGGTGATATCAGAAAAAATAATCTTTTATTTGTTCCTCATCATTCCGTTGGGATTTTATTCGAATAAACACGGTATATTTAAGGAAAAGCACAGGCAAATAATATTATTTTCGAAGGGAAATGAATGGGAAATGAGTCACCTAAGAGAGTATTCTTCTTTGGCATTAAGCCCTGAAACTTCCTTTACGTAAGTCTGTAACAGATGACAGGTCAAACGGCAACGGCTATGACCCAACGAAAAACGATTGAAAGTGAAAGTTTCCGGGCAAAGAGAAATACAAAAATCCGAGATAAAAATCTGAAGAAGCCGGCAGACTAAGGAAATTCGACCTTTCATTCTTCTGCCCAGCCTTCACGTTTCAGGGAAATCCGCTAAAACACTATCGCCGCCATGGAAGGATAGGAAAAAGACATGAATAATGGACGAGGAAGTTTCGCGGTCGCTTGCCTATTTAAAAAAATATTATATATATATATATATATATATATATATATATATATATATATATATATATATATATATATATATATTAGAGAGAGGGAGAGAGAGAGTTATAATAAAAATATCTGTAACCCCTTTTTCTTTGGTGCCCACGAAGTCTCTGGAAACTTCACAAAATCATATTTCAAATTAATCAATTCAATTCTGCAACTCGGGCATTCCGAAATATAAAGAAAAACATCGTTTTAATGAAATTAATTATATACAATTAAATGATAAACTAAATAAATGATAAATTTAATATGCATGCAAAAGTAGAATTGCCAAGGACTTCCTGGACACCCTGTATAATCTCCCTTACCAATCCAAATAATTATTTATCCTTTATGCTCCCCTGTCAAGAGCCTTCGAGGTCTTCTAGAAATCGCTTAACTTAGGGAATTTTCGATCTTAAGTTATATCTTCTGTCAACAGTTCGTGTTGTGCAAATAGATCACGAAATACGCCTATGACAGATTATCGAATTTAACATAACATTCATTCCTCAAATTCGATGATGCACAGGCAGCATCAAATTTCTCCATTTTCATGGCGTTCATTCTCAAGCATCTCGATGAAATCGAAATTCGGAAATATTACAAATAAAGGTCGCAATTTCGAAAGATTTATAGATGTTTTCTACGGTTTTGGTAACTTTTGCAGAGAAAATGATCTCGATAACCTTAAATTCATGTGGATTAAAGCTTGAAAAATAGCAAGCAATGGACCAAATCAAGTTTTGATGTACTCTTAAGAGCGGTGGGATCATTATTATTTGAATTTAAGAAAAATTATGATCATTTTCACAGAATATATTTCATTTATACAATACACCGTTGAATTAGCACAATAATAATTTTGCTAGGACTATACATACGTTTGAAATACTTGAGAGCGAGGGGATAATAATCACGCCGGCAGAACATTTGTATTCAACCATTTCATTCAACACTTAATAGACGTACGTTCCGTCACATTCACTTTATTCTACATCACATCCACATCTAGAAATCTACTATTATACAAAAACTTTCTCCCAGCTCATAGTTCAAGCCCGTATAACACAACATTCTATCTCATGGGTCGGCAACTTTTTTCTGTAGGGTGCCACTCTTTATCAATATTCGACATCCGTGACCCTCCGCGCGTTCCACCCTTAAACTCGTTTTTTCCGTAACGCTTACAAAAAAGCTGTTCTTATATTACAAGAAATCCTGAATATAATGCGGTATCATTAAAATATAAAATAAAATTGAAATAAAGTGGCATTCTTTTAAAACTTCATGCTTTTCGTAATTATTCTCTGAAATATCGTGCCACTTAAAATCTCTTCGCGTGCCACATTCTATCTCAACAATTTTGCGTACGATTTTTTGTATCCCTATTTTCATTAACTTTCTTAACAGCATCAAGGATTCTTTTGATACTCCTCTTCTACATGCAATCTCTCTCACAACTCTATTAACTATATTCAGGTTTACATTTCCGTAACGAAAAATTAATAAATAAATGGTACGAAACACGATTATTTGACAAGTGATCTATTTATCGACAAAACTAGCGCATATGGTTTAAATGAATGTCTACATGTTACCGTAAGGCAGGGATGGAAAATACGTGGCACGCATGCGATTTTACACGGCACGCGTAAGGTTTTATTTTCTACTAGCAGAATTTCCCGTTGAATTTCAACGGATTTAGTGAAGCTACTACAGCACAACATACAAACTCTTTAAAATATGTAGTAGATACTTTTTAACTTACAATTAGCTTTTCTTAACAATTAATCATATTTGCTTGTACCAATCCGTTTCCGAACGTACGGCATTAAAATATAACGATAATTGTATTTCCTGTCATATCACTTTCGCTAAATCCAGCTTCATTTCTTGTGTCATTATTCCTCGCTGAAATATTTTCATTTATGTCTTGTAAGCAAGAAACTCTTGAAAAAGCAACGTACAGTTGTCCATGATTGAACACTGACTCCGATAAATGTACACCGGATACGTGAGCTTATTTACGTTAATAAACATTATAATGTAGAATATAATGATTTTACTTACAAAAAATGTAAGATTCCAGTATTCAATAGACGAAAGAAGGTTCAATTACTTTCATCAATAAACGCTTCCTGAATAATAATCAGTATCTATCTGTTTACGTTGCTATCCATGAACATCGATCGTTTCGTTGCTTAAACAAGTTCGAAGCGAATAACGCTAAACTTTCGTCTATTTATAAGCTTCATTGAAGCTAACTGAATCGGAGGTAACAATGACGACCGCCTTGGCAACGCCCTAAAAGAGTACGAAAAATCCACAAAATTTCGAAACAAATTGCGTATTTCTGAAAACTTCGACCGTGTAACATGTAAACTTCGCAGGAATAAGATAGTATAGAGTTTTATTCGTCGAATAAAGCAAAAACGAAAAAATCGGTCCATATTTACGTATTTTAATGCTTGCTTGCTTGCAAGTCAAGAAATGGATTCATACGTGTTATCTTATGGAAAAATGTTAGGCCCCTATATTGGCAGCACTGATTAATCCCGGTTGACCAAACTGACAATTCACTAAGTTAGGATGTAAGGAAGAATCGTACCAAATTTGGTTATTCTAGCTTTTATCGTTTAGGAGGAGTTCCATGAACAAACACATAAACCAACAAACACACGCTTGAAAATATATTATAGTAGATATAAAATATGAAACTTCTTAAAGAAGGAATAAACTAGTGGCACGCCATAAAATTCTGATGATTCACATTACTTTCTTGACACGAAAGACGGAAATCATTTGCCATCTCTGCTCTAAGAACATAATGGCATTAGAACAAGTTGCCGATTTCGTTCCGAGTTTTAATGTATTTACGAATCTAAATTAGGCAAATAAGGAATTTATTGTACAATTATAAAAACTGCCATCTATAATTACGTGTTAAATATTGTTAACCGAACAACCTTCAGCTTTGAGGATGACCTATATGCGTATTAAAATTTTCGATTTATACCCAACGTAACAAGTTTTTTCACCGGCTTTTAATTATAACATGCGAAGAACAGGATTTCTTTAGCCGCCTTTTAGTTATCACCAGCTCAATTAACACGCGCTTCACGCTCTGCTGACACGAATCGAGAGTCAAGATCACTATAATATGCTAAGGAGACGATCTTGACTTTGTTACGCCTTATAGCGTTTAAACAAAGCAAGGCAACGATGATTGACGCACACGCAACATTTCATCCTGCTTCCCTTTGATGCAGCCGTTGGGACGCCGCCCTATTTGGATCGCCGATTTTCTATTTACTTTCTCATATACGAAGTATATTGAGAAAGTATACTGTAATCGCGAAAAAAATCGACCTCGAGATTTTGATGGATATATACGTTTTAGGTGTACCTGAGTTCGATAAAGTGGTTTTTGCAATGCCGTCTGTCTGTCTGACTGTTACTGGCTCTAGAGTCTAAACGGTAGAGCAAAAATGAATGAAATCTCTTACTTAGACATTTTATCATACACAGTAGAAGCTACGAAGAAATGGTTGACATTGCTCAATAATTAAGGGAAGTTTATTCTACGCATTTTTAACAACAATTTGATTTTCTCAAAAACGGCTCCAACGATTTTAATCTAACTTCGTACAGTTACTTGAGTTAACGTTTTCAATAATACCAAATAGTAGTACATATTTCTCAAAAAATGAATATAAGGCTAGTTTGATCTAGGCAACTTTAACAATAATTTGATTTTCTCAAAAACGGCTCGAACGATTTGGTAAAATTTCGTACCGTTACTTGAGTATACGTCTGCAATAATACTACATATTTAATTTTTCCCGAATGAATATAAGGCTAGTTTATTCTTGGGCAACTTTAACAACAATTGGATTGTCTAAAAAACGGCTCATACGATTTTCATTTTCTAAAGCTAACTAAACGACGCAATAGTTTATGATAAAGTTTGTACAATGTATGTTGTACCGATTTTTTGAAGCTGATTGTAGGAACAAACATTGTGAATAAATAGAAATGCCGGGATCATAACCAAAGGCCTGGGGTATATTTAGCAGGGAATTGAAACGAAAATTTAAACATTACAGAGCTTATAAGGCGAAGAACAACACCTATTCTCTGTTAACTAAGTAATTTATAAATCCAAGTCAAGACAGAATACAATACAGTAAAACCCCGCTATACGTTGTTTCGCATATACATTGTCAATCAATTAAGGAACATGCTTCGTTATAAGTTGTGTCGCTTCGCATATATGTCGTTTGTGAAATACTAAAAGCAAAATTTCAGAAATTCCAATTGCGGTGCATAAATTATAACTATAATAATAAAAACCCTCTATTTGGCTTTTAATTTCATGTTTATTATTATTTATATGAATTAATTTAATTTCATGTTTATCAATTCGTGTAAAATCATACTCAGAATAAACATTTGCTGGCCATGTGTTTGAGAGATCACAATGGGTTAGGTCAGTGATGGCGAACCTTCTATAGTCCACATGCCAACATTACCAAAATTGTCGAATCTTTTCCGCCTTGCGTGCCACAAAAAGTCCTTGATTTTTGTTGGGTGCCAACTAAATTAAATTCGAGATCAATAAATAAGATTGTAACCGTAAAACTAACATTTACAATAGCTAACTAAATAAAACCAATGTTTTTGCGGTGTTAAATCAGTACGATTAATGCTTTGTATGGTTTTTGCCTTTCGTTGGTGTGCCAACCAAAATCGTCTTGCGTGCCACAGGTTTGCCATCACTGGGTTAGGTGGTTCACAAGATACACAGGGGATAAAAGGGACTGTCCCAATTTTAATGATGATGTGTAAACACCTATTTCTGAGCTTTGTGAACAGTTGTGTCTATAATTTTGTGTGTTTACGTCTGCGTTGATATCTCATGAGATATTGGATATACTTTGGATTGCGAAATCTACTTGAAAAGTACTCTAAAGTGCGTATCAGTGTACGTGTAAGTGAAGAAACAATTTTTGTGCTCCATCACACTATAGACAATTATTTTCGGTGATTTCTGAATTTATTATTGCAATCGGTTATTCGTTGTTACGATTAAATGTATATTAAACCCCAGAAGCAATGAGTGGTAAACACATAGTGGTAACATAGTATGTCCAATGTACTGTATTGATATGTATTATTTGGGAAACAAATGTGTCACAAAATATCTGCCAGGAATGTAACCCCTAACTTTTATCATAGTTCTTATGGTAATCTTTGTTTCGCTATATGTTGTTTCGTTATAAGTCACATTTTTCAGGAATGTGTCTCCAACGTATAGCGGGGTATAACTGTATTCTACATCCAAAGTTTAGGAGAATGTTTTTCCTCCTTGGAAAACGCGCAATCAAAATGAGTCATCGAGTTAAGGTATTGAAATACCGTCAACTGGGATTACTTTGGCCCAAATTTTGCTTTGTAATTGGAAGAAATTGTTGTAGTTTTGTTATATTAGTAGTAATGATCGAGTTATATAATTTTTAGGGTTTTTAAGGAACAATTTAAGCTCCGTGAGCCATACCACACATGTTACTTTACTTTAAGTATGATTTTTAAACGTTTAAATTTTTGGGACAAAGTTAAACTTAAAAGGGGTTCCTTTGGCCCACCTATAAATTCCCTTTGAAATCATTGCCTGAAATCATTATTGGGTAATGTTAACCTCAAATGAGTGCTTTGTTATGTATTTTTTCGCGATTACAATACTTTCCCAATATACTTCGTATATGAGAAAGTAAAAATACATATCTTGATCGATTATTCTGAAATAAAATTGAGGCAGTCTTTTTTGACATGAAATCATACCTCCTGCTGAGAGGGTTGCTTTTGATCAGAGCAAAGGTTCAAAACCCTCGCCCTCACATAGAAGGGATAAAGCTGATATATCTGGAAGTGCACAAATAGTCCCATTTCTGCATTCATGAAGCCTTACAAACCTGGCCTTTTATATAAGAGTAATAGTGGGTTATGCCACTGTGACGTCATAAGTTCACACAAAATGCCGAAGTCTTGTATAATATAATATAGATATGAGAAAGTAAAAAGTCATATTCAATAACAGTTTGCAGTAGATGCCAAAAGGTATGAAAGATAAAATAGACACTTATAAATTGTTAATTCCAACATAAGCACTTAATTATAAAAAATTGAGTACTTGTCTTAAGTATCTCCAATACCCATAACAAGGTTATTAAAAAACAGATGCATATTTATCACAATCAAACACTCAAAAACCTCTACCAATTACAGAAACTTCTGCACATGACCATGAGAATATTACGTGCAACGTTAAAATTTAAGAAGACGCAGCAAGGACTTTCAGACTACACCATAACTCAATCTGACATTAATAACAATCCTTAAGAACCTCAATGATAACTCCTTTCTGGCAATATTTATGGCACCAGCACAATGCTGAGGAAGGCTGGCACCCAGGGAAAGAACTAAGAACAACGCCTCAAACTTTAGCAATTATAAAAATTACTCGAATAATTGCCCATCAAAAATGATGGGTATACATGAATAAAATACTGAATCATAAGTAAGACACTTCTCATTTCCCCCCTCTCCCATTCTCACCCCTCTCTCTCCCTCAGCTCTCCTTCTCACCCTCCCCTCAAAAAATGTATATAAAATCTTACATACAGAATGACATTTAAAAACAAATGCTGAATGGAAAATATACACAAAAAATAAGCACAGATACAAATGATATGTTGTTTAAGAAATTTGCTACTTAACAGCAGTAATTTTACTTTTCTGATTCTATAAACAATTTTTGTTAATTCGACACGATTTCTCTACTTAAAAAATAAACTTTGTTCTTTTCTTTAGTGTAGAATCGTCCAAATTCCGAGCATGTATAACTTTTTAAGTAATTTTAAAAATCAAATGGTTAATATGCCATACTCATCAATCAATTTTAAAGTGTTAACTTATGCAAAATAGAAATTATCCTCTGGAGTCAAACACAGGTAGTTTCTTTTTTTGCAATGCCTTTTAATATATGAATCAAACATTCAGGCTAATTTCAATCTTCTACCTATTTGGGAAGTTTGTTAAAACATGCTAAAAAGTGCATGACAGATTTACATAGACTGTACATAATTATATTGCAATAATTATTATAGGACAATTAAGGAAAATATTTAATCCATTATCACAGTGAATTCTGATTGAAGAATTTTACCGAATATTTATTACTGTTACTCCCTATCTACAGTAGTGGTCTAAAACATCAGCGAGCAACCTAGACTTCACGGAATTGTCCCACAGAATTTAAAATGCATAAAGAGACTGACCATACAAACTTATTCAGTAATGCACATATTTTGTCACTGCTATACTGATTAACAGTTATGAGAAGCCGAGAGTTGTAGATAGAAAGACTGATTAGAGTCATCAAAATGAGTTTAGTGAAAACTTTGATATGGGGTGTAGTTTTTTATGGGAGTGAGACATGAAATGATGATGTGAACAGATTAGACGCTTTGAGATGTAGGCAAGGCCGGTTCAAGGCAAGTGCGAAGGGTGTAAAGAACCTAGCATAAAATTTTAGAGGTGGAATCTTTGTGAAGCAAAACACAAAAATAAGAAACTCAGTTCATTTTTCTTTAAAACAGTCCAGACCTGAAGATTGTAGGTCAATTTCTTCCTATTTAAATTTGCAAAAGAATAGAAGCTTGTGCTTCGAAAAATCGCTTTTTATGTGTTATCTTATGGGAAATGGAAATTATCCCCTGGAGTTGAACCAGTTGACTTTTTTCTAAAATTTGAGAATTTTTATGTTGGGGGTATACCATAACGTACAAGCAGTCAAAATTTCATACTCCTAGCTCATATGGAAGTGCCCAAAATGTATTAGTTATTGGGACTTGAAATACGGCATACATACACGTCAAGTTAGTATAAAAGATGTATAATTAACAATTCTCATTATCAAAATAAAACCCCCTAAGAAATTAATAGACAAATTATTGAAAATTTTTGCAAGATTAAAAGTTCTAAAATTCCATTTTCTTAATAACTTGTTTTGTTAATTAAATTCCATTTTATAGTGTACCATTTTTATTAAATGTTATTTGAATTTATAAACAGTATTTAAAATTTTACAATGAAAAATGACTAAAAATATAAAATTTAGAAAAAGAGCAAAATTTTTTATTTTTGCATTTTTTAATTTTTTAACCTTGGGCTGGCACTGGATTTTGGTATGCCATAGATAGGAGAAATTTAGTTGGACGAAGAGAAAAACAAATCAGGATATCTTAAAGACAACTGGGAAGAGAGGAGTTTAATTCGAGTAATAGGGGAAAGAAAGAAAAAATGAGTGGTTCAAATTTTGAAAGTTAATGGTTTGCTGAAAGAGGTCATAGAAGAAGCTGAGGTTGGAGGAGAAAAGGAATAGTAGACCAATTAAAATATGGGGATAGGGATTGGAAGATGAATAGAAATGCCTCAGGAGGTAAAAATTAGGCTGGATATGCTAAAAATCTAGCAAAAGGTAGAATAATTATGAATGAATACTGATTAACATTGGCACTGATTCAAGAATATTATGATTTCAAATTTATAATGCTTGATTGTGGTCACTTTACTCTCTTATCTGCAATTCATTACCACCCCCCTTATTCTAAGCACTGTTTCCATAGCCATTTAAGCATTTTCAGTTTCTCTTTGATTGAATAAACTTTAACTATACAACATTCATAAAAACTAGTAATATTTTCATAAACTGTGAAGTTAACACTCGAACTTCTAGCAGAGTTTTTAGCGACTTCTCTTATATATAATACCATGATGAGCACTTGTGCTGATTCAGACTTGAAAAAAAGATAATATAAAAAAGTATTTGCATGGCAATACATATTATTTATTCAAATCTGTGGTTGATATAGTAACTTTATTTTTAAATTCATTATTTAAATTATATATAAAACTAAAACTTTCAAATCAAATTTTACAATCACTCATAAACTGAATAACATTTCAGGTATTGTTGTTGGCTTGCAGCTGTTCTGCAGTTATCTACAGAATAAGTTCAGATGAAATTATCGAAGATGATGACAGCCCCACCACAATTGAACCTAGTTGGCAATGGCCAGCAAGAGAACGGGCACCACCAAGATCCAGGATGAACATATACCCTAACAGGGTACCATCATGGACTGAACCAACCGATGAACTTCCAGATGGATGGAAGATGGCTCTACGAAGGGCAGCATTTCAGAGCTTACAACATGAAGCTGGATTATTGCTTGGATATTCAGGTGTCACTCCAAGCATACAGGGTGACGTTAACCGTGAGTTATGGTATCGACTCTCAGTGGCAGAATTTGTAGGTTCAAATGAATATCGAGAGTTTGATGAAGAGGAGTTACAGGCGGACATAACAACACTTGCAGAAGGTTTACTAATTCATAAAGAGGGAGACCTTCAATTTTACATTACACATAGGCATATCTCATGCGCCTGTGAGGGTGCCCGGACATTAGCTAAATGGTCCATACGAAGGCTAAGGCACAGTGGACCTGGGAGGGGTAGACCACAATATCAGCTACATTTCAGTGTCATTCCTGCCACAGAAGAACAATCCATTGATTTGGTACCCGTCAGGGTGGAACCAGTTGGGCATAATCCTTCACCTAAATACAAAGGTATTCCAATCTTCACGAGAAATGGACATAAAGAATACAACCCTCGCTTCATCACAGAATACGGCCATGTTCTCAGTGCCTACCTTCGTCATAGGGATACCTTGTCAAAGCATAAGCCAGTTCAAGATAACAGAGATCGGAGTCGTGACCAGCACCGAGAACATGTCCCAACCTATCAATCGCATGAGCCTTCACGAGAAGAATACGATGAACATTTTGGTGAACGCTACTCCAAGTATCAGCCGCAACAAGAAACCTCAGAAGAATACCGTAGTCATTATAGAGGCAGGCAGCAAAACTCAAGGAATCAATACCACCATTTCTACAGTGAGCAATATTCAAGTTATAAGCCAACTCAGGAAAAAAATGAGCACTATCGCCACCACAATGATGAGCAAACAATATCATTTACTGATTTTCAGCAACCCCGACCAGAAATCAAGGTATTCCGACCATCACCACAGTATGAGCATTTTTCAGAACCCGATCCACTTTTCGAAGAAGTTGAAGATGACGACCAAAAGGCTGTCTCCCAAGTTATTGTCCCACAACGCGCACCAATACCACAAGTATCTCTGATTCCAGTGCAATCTATTCAAGGCATTCCAATAAATGTATACCAACAAGAGTGGCAGCACAAAGATCACAAAACAGTGGATTCTTCTTATAAAACAGAGATCGTTCAGGAACATTCAGCAGAAGTTTCCCATGAGGAATGGACAAAAAGAGCAGTGTCTACCAAATCACAATTGGGTGGAATTGAAAGAAAGCATGACTACTCAACAACCACCTTACAGCCTCCAATTAAGGCAGAATATTACGAGAGACACCTGAAAAAAGATAGCTCAAGGAGACCAGAAACCTTGGAAGATTCATCAGGTACATTTCCTATTGGCAGTCAATCTTTAGCTACACTAGTGAGATTAAGTGAAAATCAGCATGATAATTCCTACTCCAAAAGATCTACCATAAAGAATGACCCAATCCAGCAGAATGAGAGTGGTTTAATAACTGATTCATTAAAGACAAATAAAAGTGAAAAACACACATCAAGGTCTGGCATTCATAGCTCAGAACCTGACAAAATAAGTCATTAGAAGTATACATAATTCTTGTCGATTGATCAATTAATTTATTTTATATTAAGATCCATTTCTATAATAATGGAGTGGTAATAGAGTAATCACCATCAGCATTGCCTTCCTTGTAATAAAACAAACTAAATACACACATAAAACGTGCAATTACTGTTAACTTAAAAATGTAACTTTTAATGGGAAAAATTTTAATTTGTCGGTCAGCTTCCTGGATTTTTACAGCATTTAGAAAAATTAGTGAAACTGGTTTTGGAGTGAAAATGCTCTAGCAATCTAAGAATTACGGGAAACAATTTGCTTTATAGCAAGTTAAAGGTAGTGCTCATTTTGTGATGACTTCAGGGCCTAGGTGGTGTCAGTTGCATGTTACAGGTTAACAGTATATTCCATGGAGTAATGAATGATTTCTGGATTCATGAATTTGATTCTAGAATCATATTTCAATTCTTTTTAATAGAGATTTCAAATGTACATAATAATAAGGAAATGTTGACTGTTTAATCTTTTAGGAACACAAAATCCTAAAACAAGATAACCATTTTAAGTTTAAAGTATCTTATCCATACCTGCATTCTCTGATGAGTATTTATATTTTGGCTCAGTTTTGGCAGGAATTAGAGACTCAAAAGGCTCGGGCATAATATCACATATTCTTTGGTGATATGACAACCTGCACACAGTAAAAACAAATCATTAGCTAGTATTATGTATGTAAACATTCAAGTTTCAATAAACATGTGAACAGAACCATCACTCACTATAATCAATTAAATGAGATTCTTGACCAAATTTTTATGTATTAAGGTTTCACTTTTACATTTATGAGCAGAATGAATAAGAATGTTATGAGTTAGATGGGAATACTCTCTACTTATTTTTATACTTCATATTTTCAACACAGATTATGAGAATTATTACTGTAAAATTGTTCTGGAAAAATAAAAGATAAAAAAATATGCATTGATTGTATTCAATTTAGATTTAACTATTCAAAATCAGATTGACTGTTGGCCATTATGGCAATTCAAAGTAATAATTCATACCTAAGAGATTTGAGCAGGACTTCTCTGATAAATTTTGGTCTTGGATGTTCAGTATCCAACTGCAAACAACTTTCCCAGTCATCCCAACTCCAACGGAATTGGAAGTTACTTAAATGGTACGAAAACCAATTGACAAACCTGTAAAATAACTTATTTGTTAAAAATCAGTAAATATTTACAAAAATAACAAATGGACTGCAAGGCATTTCATCATACCAATAACATTATCAAAACTTATTACAGACTGAATTGTAATGAATATTTCCCATGTATGACTAAAAAAATGAAAATTTTCAGAAGTTTCAAAGAATTTAGTTATCGCCATTTCATATTTTACATACTGTATATACTAGTGTATAACATGCAGTTTAAAGACAAATTGTTAGATCATAAAGTAGGGGTGCATGTTATACACGGGTAACACTTTTGTGCACTTAAAATCAGAAATGAAAGTGAACCTATCTCACACCAGATTCTTGCTTTTTGGGTGAATTAAGGGTAAAACCACAATAATTATCAATAATTCAGGTTATACATATATTAATTATACATATAGAACACCTAATTACTTCTATACAGTTATAATTTCATCCTCTCCAAATGTTCCGCATTTCAATAGCTTATCAGCTGATTGCTGTAATTTTTGCAAAATCACCAGATAGACTTTCCACAAAAAGGATTGGCAATAGTGGTGCTGCAGTTTTCTACGTGGCATCAATTTGGCCAACTTATAGTATGAAGTTGCTGCCATCTCAACTCAATCGCTTTCATTATTGATGATGTCTCTTTAAGACGTAATGTGGAGCTTATTGAACATAATACTTATGGGCAAGTCCAAGCATTTTCAAATTGTTAACTGGCGATAATTTAATGCATTAAAGCATTTATTTACAGTACTCTAGTTAATACTTAACATGATGATATAATTTTGTTCTTATATCCCACAAAAATGAAGGCTGTGTTATACACGGGGTATAAGATAAAGTTGGATTTTTTTGGCAAAAAGTACAGGTGCATGCGCCGTGCCTCACAGCTGCCTGTGTGCAAGTCTCTCATTGGCCGCCCTTTTTAGGCATTCTTTACAAAAATTAAAAAAAAATGCCTTATGGTTTGATAAATTTCCATAGCCAATAAATATGTAAGAATATATGGCATATTATAAGACAATCTGCATTACTGTTAAAAATACTGTCTGATGATAAATCGGCCACCCCCATTGTTTGGCCGCCAGTGTGCATCGCACATCACCCCTGGATGCGCATTATACACGAGGGCGTCTTATATGTGAGTATATACGGTATGTATTTAATGTAATTTATTTATTTGTATCATTTGAAAAACCTTAGCTAATGATTGATTTTCTTTACATGCATTAAACTATACATTTGCTATATTTACATGATTCTGCTTACTTATTTAGCTTTGCTGGTTTAGATTTGTGATAAGATTTAATTACTTATATTGAAACTACTTAAAAAATAAATAAAAAGAATTCAATGTTATCGAGAATAATTCATATAAAAATTGTTTGAAATATTTACGAAGAAATACATACCTGTCAAAACAAGATGTATTCATTGTGTCAATTCGACTGTACAGCAACTCTGTGGCCTGAGCTAGAACCTAAAATTGATGAAGTGTATCTTTATTATTTAACAAAAATGAATCAAATATAATAAAAATAATTACTGACATCTAAATAGCTTATGCAGAATAACTGTTATTCTGACAAATCCAACCATTTGAACTTAATTACATATTAAAGTTTGCTAGCAATGCTTCAATTAAAAATAATTCAGATATGCATAAACAGAAATTACAACCAAGCATGAATGTAAAACAAGAATAAAAATTTTCTTTGTACTGTAAACATGGTCATTACTTTTCAAAGGATGAAATTGTTTATTTTTGTTGTAATTAAAAGATGCATGATAAAAATACAGAAATGCATTTCTGTGAAATGTTACCTGTGGCATTGTGCTAGGTTCCAGTTTGCACAATTCAATTAAAATAGAGCCATAAGCTATTTCCAGGTACCTTGGAGAAGGCATATGGAATAATTCAGCAAATATGACTTCCACAATCATGTAATCAAGAGGGATCTTCAGTTTATAGGGATAAGCAAGCAAGTGTGCAGCACTGCAAATAAAAAGGTTGGAGAATTAATTATTTTGATTAATATTTATTAAAACATTTATGTTAATAAATTTTTAGGCATGTTTTGCCTCCAGTGTGAGTGCCTATTGTCATCGGTCTGTCCATCCATCCGTCTGCATGTTCGTTCTCAGCTTCTACTAAACGGATTTTCATGAAATTTGATATTAAGGACTTACAATCAAAGATAATAAGAAAATCGCAAAAATGAATCATGTAAGTCAATCAGGGGTACCACTTTACTGGTGACAAAAAAATCATCTCATAAATAATTGCTCATATCAAAATATTTTTCAAATAAATATTGTAGAACTAGTAAATTAGAATATTTCTTTTCCTATACATTTTTATCGTAGGAGTAGCCGTTATCAAGAAAATCGAACAAGAAAGTCTTAAATCGAGTTGAACTTAGAAAACTTCTTACATGGTTACTCCTTCATTGTTGTTAACATAAACAATCTCACAAACAAATGTTTAATTTACTTATGTGTGCATGTAGTATTATTAAATAGGAAGAAAATGGATTATTTATGATGAAGAAAAGAACTTTAAAATGCTATTTCCCTTACGTACAGGTATATCATTTCTTTCTAATACTCCACTGCATGAAAAGCGCCCATTTGTGATACGCTGTACACTTTCATAACTTGTTATTATTAAGTATAGGAACATGTTGGTATACTTACCAATCTTTCCTTTCTAAATGATGCATCTCAAGGATTTGATGGAGATGCTCTTCGATGAGAAATCTTTCAATTGAATGAGCTCCAGGTAGGCTAGGGCCCTATAAATGATATTTAAAGAAGTATAAGTACAGATCAAACAAATTACCCATTTTAACCTTCGTATGCATACGTGAGGTAATTTTGACCCAGCCACATGCAAAAATTGCTCTATCTTCAATGTTCTTAAATATATCCTTTTGTGGTCTTAGATATGCCTCAACTATCTCTTTCCTGATTTAAAAAGTCTTTCCAAGTTTAGCCATTATTTGTTTTTGAGAATTTACACAAAAGAAACAAACAGTGCACATTTACATAGATAGCGGTTTTCACCTGCTATGATTGTTTGCCCTTTCATTTCTAGCAATCAGTCATTCATTTTGAAGGGTAAGATCATGTTTTGATTGCTAAGGATGAGGATTAGTCAAAAATTAATCTAAAACAGGTGTAATTTTTGCAATACCCATTGGCAAGTTCTGAAAATTAACAGAAAAAAACATCAAAAGTTTCCAAGTCCAAAAATGGGTTTAACCTGCAAATGGTAGAGGCTGAGAGATTTACGCCTTGTCTAAAGACTTTGAAAGATGAGTTTAAAAAATGATCAACAAAGAATATTACCAAGTGAAGAGTCAAGCGGTCAATCTGACCTGGAAAATGTTAACGACAACTGCTTTGACAACAGAATTGATTATGAGTCAGATAAAAGAAATATACAAAGGGCTTCCTAGCTTACGACCACATGTAGAACAGATATCCTGTCCATATCTGTAAAAAGACTGCACCTCAAAACATCATTCGGTCTGTTTGAGGATCAAAGGACAAAAATTTACCAATCGTCACTCAAGTAGATGCTTGGTGATGAATGGTTACATATTAGACAACAGAAGTAATCATAATACTAACCAAGAATCCAAACTTGTAAGCACCTGGAAGGGAAAGACATGGCAGTCTATATTTTCAGATGAACTAGATGTTTTTCTTGGACATAATTCTAATACAGGTATCCCTTGCTTAGGTTGCATTCCAAGAAAGGGATGCATAAAATGATTTAACATAAAGGGAACCCATATTTATATGTAAAAGGTAGAGATATGTTCCACAAAACACTATTATACCTCTCTAAGATCACTATATAATGGTTATAATATGTTAAACAAACTATTAACAATGCTTACGTGAATGTTAAATATCCAATGAACACTAAAACATACCAATCTTGTTGGAGGCAGTATGATTTTCAGAGCATGGATTTCAGAATATGTTGTTTTTGTGCATCATTGCATGGCGAAAGAAGGTTTTCCAAACCATCCTTGAAAACAAGACCTCTCCAAGCTAGGGTCAATATCAATTGCCATTTGAGCAAGATTTTCAGCACTAGTGATGAATTATGACAAATTTTTCAATGTCATATCAATTTTCTTTGATGATGTATTCTTCAGTTCTTTGGACTCTTTGAAGTCAATGAAAACGGCATTGACCTGAGAATTTTTCTCTCCAAATCGCATTGTCTTTCATTGAGTTGCCTTTACACGTCTTATTTTATACATTATTTATTATTAAAACTTTTTAGCATTCCTCCTTGGAAAATGTACCTTACACCATTTACTGAAAGGATATATGCAAATAAACATTATTTTTACATAATGCATGAAATAGAGGCTGAATGATCGCCACATGGTATGGCGGAGAACACATAAGAGCAAATATAAAGTGCATAAATCGAAATTTGAGTAGGAAAAATGTTTCTGCATAACATCAAATTCGCATAAACTGAACCTGCATAAAGTGAGGGAAGCCTGTAGTAGGAGACAACAAATTGTGAGATAAATTCACCAGAGATGTCTTTTTGAATCCATGCTCCAATCTTATTTACAGTATGTGCAAATCTGTTAACTGGTTTGAAGATATAAGGAGACTTTTAATAACTAGAGAACTTGGCAAGAAAGGATGGTAACTGAAGAAATGTCTCTCATCAGATATGTATATAAATGTATAATATGTAAATGTACATAAATGTGCATTATAATATTTTACCAAGTTAAAAATACATTATTTGAAGATAGAAACAATAAATGGGTCTTTTTTAATCCCACCAATGTATATATGCACACATGCTGAGCCATGCATCCTTGATTTAATACTGCAAGCACTAAGATGAAATGGAGATATCTTGATATTTTGCCTATAAACAATATAAAATATAAAGAGAAGTATTTTTGTGATGAAAAGACTCATGAATTGCACATTTCAGTAAATGAATACGAGCTAAGTCACAAAAATTTTAAGGTTAATGATTTCTTCAGTTAGGACCTATGCAGAATAAGAAGAGATAGAATTCTCATTTTCATTGCCCCATACGTTTAGGAACAATTCGGACAATTCTCACACAACACCTGTACATATTTTTAAAGCTATCTTCTGCCATATCTTTGAACTCCAGACATAAAATAATTTACGCTTAATTAAAGATCTTTTTAACAATAATAAATTTTTTTTCTTACCTCTGGACAGTCAGTATAGTCAAACATTCGGAAAACCACCCATGGCATTGGATATTGGTAACTATCATGATGCGGTGGAGGAATGATTGGTTGTAAGGTATGCTGCAGAGCTTCACATAGTATGCTGTCAAATGCAAGGTAGGGTCTTGGAATGTGCTTCTCGGCCCAGTTATCTTGTTTCAGCTTTTTAATTTGGGCCCATAGACAGTCCAGGTACTATAGCATAAGAAAATCAGTTATGCCACGAGTTAACTTTCTTAAGCTTTAATGAAACTGGTAAAAGATTGCAATCATTCGCTACCTCTTCCTGTGGATGAACTGTTCCTGAATACCACACTTGGAGTGCAGCATGATGATGCTTTGTTCTTTTTCTGATAAATATTTCAATAGTTGTGAGTAAGTGTTCAAAAGCCTGCTCCTTTTTCTCAAATAATTCTCTGCCAACCCAAGGAAGAGTTGCAAGAACTGAGAAGACATACCAATCCTTCCGAACCTATGAAGATATAAAAAATATCCTTTCATATAGAAACTAACCTTTAGAATACATCTTAACTAATACAATACTTTTAAAAAATAAGGTAACAGTATTAATAATGATTAACTTGAATTACGACCATCCTATCATGTCAAAAAAATTAATTATCTTATTAAGGAAAAAAAATCTACTCAATGGAAATGTTATTCACATGTAATTGTCGAACTTGGATGATCTGATATAGAAAGGATATAACTGAGAATATTCTATAGCCACAGGAGGAAATAATGATCTAATGGCCAGCAAATTTAATGCATAGTATCTACAACAAAACAAGGTTGGGTTAAATTCTTCTTTTATTGATTCGAAGAAAGTAATTTTTTAAGGAAAAATATGAGTTGAAATAATAACAATTGTGCTTAAATAACTATTTTTTCACAGGCAGAATTGCAGGCTGAAACATGTTATTTACCAACACACATTTCTAAATTTTACGGTATTATACATAAAAACATGCAAAGAATTTATAAGTTGAGCAAGTTTCCATACATTGACTATAGTTATGATTTACAACCTGAGGAACACCATCTTCTTTGGCAGCATCAATCATACTGTCCAGCAATTGCAAAAGAGAGGCAGCAGCAATGACATGGCAGTTGACCAAGTCAGCCAAAAATCTTAAAGCATAACGTGCAGCATCCCACTTGCAACTTTTAAGATTATCTTTAAAACTGCGCACTATATACTCCACAAACTGAAAGAGTAAAAAATTTGTTTACAAAAATAATTTTTATAAATTTGACTATGTTCATTGTATGTGCAGCTATCATTATGTTAACATTATTTGATTTCATTTGTAAAATTAATGAGAGTCATTCTGCCTTTATACTAACCTCACCACCAAAGTTATAATTTTTAGCATTCAGGAGGCCAACTAAAGTTGTGTAAATTGTACATTTTTCTGGCATTTTTGTGGCACAATCTGACAAAATACGCAAAATTTTATTCCTGAAACTTGCTAAATCAGCTTCGAGGACACTAGCTAGCCCCTCCAAGTTGCTTTCCAAAGAGGATGTACTCTAAAAGACGAAAGAAACCTGATTAAGCATGTTAGTTTATGCAGTCTATAATTAAAAGACATAATTAGCCATATGAAGCTCAATCATCATTCTCAGGAATGGATATTAATGCTAATCTACTGTGATGTAGGAATGTATACTAAAAATTATTTTTAAAAGAATTTATTATAGTGTAGATTTTAAAATCATTTTGTGTTTGGCACTACAGCTTACCTTTTCACCCACACGAATTATCAATGACTCCAATCGATCTTCTATCTCTTGATTTTCCGACACACGACGCCTTTTTTTGTAGGCACGTTCTGGAAAATCAGAAGAAACATCAAACTTTCTGATTCCATCATCAAACAGAAAACCATCATCCTTCAATTTATTTGAGTAATTTATCAGCAGAAAGTTTTCTCATGTTAAACTGAATTTGATATGAAAATATAACTAGTAGCGATCATGGTAATGTATTTATTAGATCAAATCAAGGCTCTACTGAGCAACAGAAATATCAATATTGGCTGGTAAAGCTAGTTCGCTTTTTATTTTAAAATTTGCTAATAAACTTGGTTTCGAATGACTATTGCTATAAAATGATGAGCACCTTAAATAATAAAGAGCTATTTTTCTGTTTTCAGATTATAAGCAAAAGTCATTTGAAGGTTTCTGTTGTTGTAAGAACAGAATTTACTTACCATATTAATTCCATAAACTAAAATAGTCCAAATTTATAATTGGCAGAGTTGACTGATAAGAAAACTCACAAGGTATTAATTGGTGAATACCCCATGGCCATGAACATACGTAGTTAAATAATTTATAAAAAACGAACTTGGGAATAAGGATTCCCACAAGAATATTTTGTAATATAAAAAATATTATAAAACATACACAGGGTTGCATTCTACAGGACATGTAAAACGTTCACATAAACAACACATTAGTCTTTTTATTAATGAAAATATATCAATCCAGTCAGAAGTTGTAGATTCCCTAAAGTCCTTAATGAGAGAAGCTTATTTCAACAAAATAACAAAGACAAAGAGAGCGTAAATGATATGAAAGTAAATGTGTAAGTTAGGATTAGAATGAACGAACGCTTCAAAAAGCCGCTACTTAGAGAAATGAAAGTATAGTTCAATAAATACATCATACGGATCATAAAATATATTACCATATCCATCTTCTTCGTGATGAGGTCTTTTTCGGCTCATTTTACAAGAAATAAAGAGAAATCAGATCAACAATGACAACTTCTAGATCTCACTCTTGCAGTCAAAACGGTAGACATGCACGAAGCGCAAGCGCAACATCCGGTTTTTCTGACCTTTCTGCGGAAACTGCCCTCTATAACGCATAAAATGAAGTTCAAAACAAATCCTGCTCACGATCATGAATTCATTTTTGTTAGAATGTGCGGAAAATGAAAGTTGTCTTGCAATAATTTCAGCTGTAAGATGAGTTGACATCATGAAGAAGTTTTATAACCCGATAACTGATGGGAGAACCGAGAATGTAGAGCTGACTAAACGTCTCTACAGGTATGCTATCTTGAGAATCATACATTTTAAGAATGAATATTTATGATAGATAAGTTTTGATTAGCCCTTTAATTATTGTTAAAATAAAATGATTTAATTAAAATAGACGAAAAATTTGAGCTAATATTACCCGTAGTTTACTTGGAGAACATAACAAACATTTTGGCCTGAGAAAGAAAAACTTTTTACTTTGCATATCTTGAATATTTCCTCTTTATAAAATAAACATAAGCAAAAAGGCGGTCATATATATGTATGAAGTTTAATTTTAAATTTCAGAACAATTTCGGAAGCAGTGCGCTATCTGGATGATCAACAGGGGAAGGCTAAAACATGTACAGATCTATTCTTACCTCATATGGAAAATCAGCGTGCCAGATTAAGAGAATATTGTGAGCGGCTAATATTTTCTGATCCTGTTGGATATGGAAGGAAAGGAGAAGAGCTCTTATGGCGCAAAGGATATTATGAGGCTTTAACTGCTGCAAAACGATTGAGGAAGGTATGATTTTTAGCTTTGTAGTCCCTAAATTCTATTTATCAAACTGCGTCATGTAATTATTTATCTAGAAAATATTTCATTATTTGGAAAAAGATGTGATGAAATTACAGCTGTTGTTAGTATTTAGCTTAACCTGATCATTGATACACAGGTAATAGAAAAGTTATGAGTCATGGCACAATATGTTGCTAATTTCATTATTAAGTACTTTTATGTCATTTGTATATCTTCATTGATATTAGCCTAAGTGTTATTTATATTTGTATTCCTGATAAATTGTAAGGTTTTATATGACATTTAACTTTGTATTGCTGCACATTTAGAAGTTTTATTTTGTTTCAAAGAAGGCATTAAATCAAGATTTTTTAAAATGAAAAAAACTTATTTTTAGGAAAATAATTGGAGCATTGAAGAAACTGCATATCTACAAAACCATTTGCTTGCTGGTGTAGGAAACTATCACCATTTAATTTTTCGGATGCAAATTGAATATAAATTAGACCTTAGGGGAATTATTGATTTCCCTTTGTTAGTGGATGATGGAGGACTTACAAAAGGTATGTAATGTATATTTGTGTCTGTTAACACATCTTAGTTTTATGCTGTGTTTAAGTGTATTTAGATAAAAGGGTGCATATGATCATCCTTACAGATATGAGTATCTCTTTTTTGTAAAAATTTCTATTGGTGTTTTATAATTGAAAGCTTAAGTAAGAATATGGCAATATTTGTCAACTTTTTGTAATGATTTGGTTGGTTTTGTAGGTAAGTCATCCTTGGGGAAGTTACCAGAAGTTAGTGGAGTTGAATGGACTAGACAAGCTGTTCACCGTTGCTTGGTATACCTTGGAGACCTTAGCAGATACCTCTCAGATCTTCATCCATGCTGGGATTCTGCCCTTTCTACCAGATATTATTTTCAAGTAAGTGTGCATTTTTAAACAAAATCAAGTAATTGTAAAATGCTATTTATCATTTGATTTTTTGATATTGTTATCTATTCTCCAATCTTATGGCATATTTTTTATCATGTAATTTTTAGTTTTTATTTGGTGGTTATTATATGCATATAACATTGAAATGGTATTTATAGTGGTACTAGTGTAATTCCCATTGAAATATCATTTAAAATAATTAATAGCACACTATTACGAATGAAATATTTCGTCATATATTACATTTCTAGTGAATATTCTATCATCGTTTAGTAAATGCCTTTGGTTTTTATTTTCAGCTATAAAATTCTGATATTCTTCTCCCACCTTGTTCTCGTCAATGCTACATATAATTGTCGGTGTGCAAAGACAGGGAAATAATTATATGTATACATATATAACGTAGGAAAAATAATTAAATTTCGTGCACTTAACATTATGATTGTTTTAAAATTGTACTCTGTACTTACGAAGAAAGAAATCTTACTCGAATCCTCAGTAATGTTCTCCGTCGTTATGTAAATAAAACTTTAAAAGATTTAAATTAAAAACTAACTAATTAATCAATCTGCGGAATAATTTCTTTGATTACTATCCTAACAAAAACAAATCATCAATTTATTTCAACATTGTAAACTGTTCTCTTGACGATTGAATGGATCATTGTATTGGGGATCCTTACTGACAAAAAAATAAACTAATTGTTTATCATAGAAACCGTTACATAAACAAACAAATGTTTATTATATATTCCTGTCATTTTTGTCAAAAGAAAGGTGAGTTGTTGACATGTGGCGCCGACCTATCAGGCAGAATGAGAACTACATTTCACTGTTGGCCATCTTGCATTCCTTACAGAACAACGTTTTATTATAGAGAATAATATTGAATCAAAAAGAGCAATAGAACTAACAAGTCACAGCAATTAAATTTAAATCTTCGGATAACCGATGCTAAAGTTGTCCATTTCAACAAATAAATAATACACTATCCTCAGAAAGAATTTAAATTAGGAGATCCAATTATAGGTCTGATATGGCTGAGATAAACAGAAAATGTCATACTATATCTTGCAGAAGCAGGCATGTTTTTTATGTGAATGTCAACGAAAGAAACAATTGAAGAGAGATAAAATAAAGTTTTATTGATAAAAAAAGACAGCTACTTGTTAGAAATGAGGAATTATGTGGTAAATGCAAAGATTTTTATGCTTTATGGATTATTATTATTTATAAGTTGTACACAAAAATTAATGCTTGTTATATGATTTTTTTGTGTCATCTGCAATATCAGAGGTTAGGTGTTTATATGTGCAAAGTAATATGATTAATGAATTGAATCTTTTATGGAAATTTATTTTTTAGGCTCTAAATATGAATCCTGAAGTTGGTATGCCACATAATCAGCTAGGAACTCTGGCTGCAACACAAAACCATAATGTGGATGCTACTTATCATTATATGAGATGGTAATACATATTATTATATTTTAGAAATGTTAATGGCTTGTTGAAAATTTATGATATTCCAACCCATAAAATAATAATTACAGGGTCATTTCACTTTGTATGTTGTGTAAATAATATATATTAATTAAATTTTAATGGGTTAAGAGGATAATTTTTATGCAAAAGTATGGCTGAATGATCATACCCAACTATTTCACTGAAATTATTTTCTTTCTTTTTCATTATATTGTTCAAAATTGTAAAACCTCTGATTCTGAAATGGAGTTAATTTTAAAATGGAGCCTAAGCATGTAATTTTCATGCTAAATATCATAAGTATTTTTATAATATTCATAGAAATAATCTAAATTCTTTATTTCTGTTTTTACTGATTACTCAGAAAAAGTTGAGTAAATAAATTAAAAATCTTTTGTCACTCAATGGATTTTGATCGTAATTTAAGTAAAAAATGTCATGATATATTTTGGTATTTTTTTCTCTGTTAATTAAAATTCATTTATTCAACAGTTTGGTGTGCCCCCAATCATTTGAAGGAGCTGAAGGAAATTTACAAAGAATGTTAGAAAAGAACAATGCCTGGCTTGATGCTCACCTGGTTAAATTGTCTGAATCTCAACAGCAAGGAGAAAACCAAACTGGATTGAGTCATGAGGACCAAATTCACTGCTGTATAGCAAGATTTCTCAGTCTTATTGGTGCATGGTTTTTTGATAAGATTCCTGTATTGGATTTGAATCAGGCAAGTGTAGATTAGTGATCAAAATGTGATACATATTATTAATTTCTTTAAATGAGACATTCTGATCATTTCATTGGATCCTTTCCTCTGCTAAATTTTCACTGAATATTATTGTTATGGCATTATATATAAAAGTTTGCAACTGCATGAATATGGAATTTGTACACTATTATGCAGCTCCAATAGCCAAAAGGCAGATGGTTGTTTGAGCCACAAAGAAGCAAATCAGTGATGGTTGTCTCAGGTTTAGAATTTATTGGTGAATCAACGTTAGTGGTGGCAGCTTTGTAGACCAAATTTACTTCTGATTCTGTCACTGTTAGATATAAATAGTTAATTATTTTTTCATTCTTGCCATAATTCAAGCTCAATAATTCTCTTTTGAATAAATGTATGAAATTACGCCCTTTCATGAAGCCTTGCAAATTTCCATTCTGTTTTTTCTTATTTCCTTATTTGTTCAAATCATACTTGAAAACAAATAGAGAAAACAGTAATACAGTAGGTCCTCCATATTAATGGGGGTTATGTTCCTGGAAAAGTATAAACATACAACAAGTATAGAAACTAAAAGCTTATAGGAAAAATTAGATTAATGAAACAAACTTTTTTTGCTCCTCTGACTTTTCTCAGCTCTTTTTTCACTTCCTTTGCATTCTGGCACCATGGATTACTTTAGATGAATCCAAAATGATGCTAGAAGCTGCAGATAATTGCACTTGTGCAAAACAAAGAGAGTGACATAGACGCATTGAGAGTGTAGCATAATGTGGTCATCTTGCTTACAACTCACCACAGTTGTTCTATGCATGCATTTTAGCATCACTGCTTTTGCAATACGTTTTTTAAATGTACAGGCGACTCCCGAGATTCGACAGGGATGTGTTCCTGAAAACATGGTCGAATCTCGAATTGTCGAATGTCGAACACCGTTTATCCATATACTTGCATGTTATAATTGGGGGATACGTTCCTACATCTTGGGAAAAAGTCTCCCCTCACGTTCTATAACGATAAAATAACATTACTAATATGTTAATACAACAATATTAAATTTAGAATAAATTAAATAATAAATATTTTAAATGTATAACTTATTTTTTGCACTAAAAAGGAAAAAATAAATTTTTGTTTTGAACTTCAAAGATAGATGTATGCAATGTTTTGCAGACGGCCCAGTCCAGCTCGCGCGAGTCATTTGTTACAAACGACTCATGCGAGCCAGACAACATACCTGCATACATCTATCTATACATATAACTGTTTCGTCACAATTAAAAACATGACGAGAACACTAGTCGCCCTCGTCAATCAATGAACACAAATTCATCAGGATAACTTGAGGCAGCATCAGTATTTGCACTTGCAGCCTCGCCAGTTAATTTAAGGTTATGCAAACCTGCCCTTCTCTTAAATCTGTCAAACCAGCCATGACTTGCACTAAATGGAGGCTCATCAACAGAAATTTCATCCATCCTTTCCTTCAAATCATCACAGAGATCCTTAGCACGCATAATTTAGAATGGACACTGGCTGAGTTCTGTATAAAAGCCTCACGATGCTCTTAATCAGAAGGAAGCCTATGCACTCAGCGAATTCACTTGTATTCATAATTTTTCTTCGATTTTATAGATTAGAATCTCTTTGAGAATTGTATTTAAAACATATTGTACAAAACTATACAAAAAATCATAGGTATAATTTGCCCAAGCTTGGGAATGGAACTCCTTTGATTTACATGTATCCTATGTGATAATTACATTCGATTTACACCGTAATCCTCAGGAACGTATCTATGGCATAAACCAAGTGTCACCTGTATAGTTCTTTGTCTTCTGTGAGTGTAAATATAGATGCAGGCATGTTGCAGTAACTTTATTATCAAAACTCGCAATTTTTAAAACTTACTCAGAAATCGTCATGTATGAAGCTCAGCCCCTTTTTTACCGACATTTTGGGAAAAAAGGTGCATGAGGTACACGAGTGAATACAGTATATTTATATAGCTAAATTTGCCAATTTAGATTGTAATTATGTATAATTTTTCAATTCTTTGACTAATGGAAAACTTAGGTAATTATTGTTAATAATTGTTTTTTCAATGAGGCACAATCTTACTTGCACTATTTGCAACTATTTGTAGTTTCCATCAACTCACAATTTCTCTTAAGTCATCTGAAAACACAATTACCAGAGTTTTCTGTATACTGTGCCAAGATTCAGACAGGTTCGCTCTCTTTTAATGAAAAAGTTGTGATATGTTTCTACAAACTCAGGAAAATTTCAGCATGTAATTACCCATTACCTTCCTTTGTTAAAATGTATCTGGCAATTATCTAAAACAAGTCATGATGAATGTGCATGAAAACACTCTAATATGGTTTGATGTATATGTTCATTTATAAAACAAGTGTGATAAAAACAGAATTTATATGTAAAATGACAATAAGTTCAGAATGTGAAGGTTTCTAATTCTTAAAGATAATTTAATTTACGAAATTGCATTCTTATGTTAAAATAAGATAAAGATTTCAGTGCACAAACTGATGTTGATTTATACATTTGTCCAACATTCAACTTTTGCAAAACTGATTGAGAATGCTTTTAACATTGATTTAGCTTATGTATATGATACATGTTACTCTAATGTTAAACTATGAGTTAACTGTTCCATACATTCTTAGTCTGTTGAAATTATTTTTTTTGCAATTGTATTACTAATTTTTTCCTTACAGCTGTGCCATCAAACTTTGATAGATTTTCAGCAATGTTTAGAATTTCCAAAAGTTCGTGAGACAGATGTCAAACCAAATGAGGATGAATTGACTCTCGACCAATTATCAAACTTGTTAAGTGGAAGGTCTAGGGAAGGAGACAAAGAAAATCCCCATTACTTGAGTGACGAAATTGTGTTTAAAATGATGGTGATGCTTTTAATGTGCATGGATAAGATGCAGAAAAATGGTAAGTTTTGCCTGGCAGTCGGTATTGCATGTTAATGTCTATACATATTTGCAAATGGGAAGCTGCCATTTTAATTATGGCTATGTTGCTTCTATTTATTCTTTATGCTTTTGTGTGATAAAAATTTATTTTTGAGTGAAATCCTCAATTTCTTAAAGTGGTCAAATTGAATGCTGGTTAAATACAGTTGGACTTTGCTATTCGCGGATTTCCCATTCATGGATTTGTGATCAAGTTTCCATCTGTAGCCTTTTATGTCTGCCGATATGCAGATTTCAATCTTGAACAAATTACCCGCCGTATTCTTGCTTGGCCCACCATTGTGTTGATTGCAGCAAACTCAGCATGCAGCGTTTGTTGTGGTTTATGGGTTTCCTCATTTTTACCTCCATAACATTTCTCACTTGGAATTTTTTCTATATTCCCTTTGAAGCAAGGGTTTTTGTAAAAATTTGGTCAAATTGTTGCTGATGATGGTTGAAACTTTTTGTGAAGGAATAATATAAGGCATTATCCTAATCATTATTAATAAATTATTATTTTATTGAATACTGATGGTACTTTTATTATTTTTTCTAGGGTCACAGAATGTATCTGCTGTAGTTGCCTTCACACTAGCTGTGTTTTCCCTTTTGGTGCAACATGTTCTGCAGTGTATCCAGGATGCTGTGCCATCTATCAGCCCTGATGTAGCCCAGTCTCCAATTAACTGGATGCCTTCTGATGATAAAGTAGTGTTGGAGAATGGTGGTGTCCAGGTTATGGCAAATGAAGAGAACCAAATGGTGAATGGGATATCAAATCCAGAAAAGGCTAAGAAAAAAGCCTCTTTGTCAAAGTTAAGGAGACGCAGGAGGAGGAGAATAAGGAAAAACAGCTCAGATTCTGATGCAAGTGATGGTGAGATATGTACTTTTAGAATGGTCATATATATTACCATTGTATTCTTTTAGAGGTGTGAAATAGGAGACAGTTTGCCCCCTTTGTTTTCTTAACATAAATAAAATTAATAATGCAATACACGACATGTAGATATTGATATAACTTGCATACAACTTTTGTGCATGCCAAATATTTCAGACCTCCCTTGAGAGAATCTTGTGTGCACCACTGCCCAGCGAGTGTGTGTACTGTTTTTTCTTGCGAGTAATATGCACGTAGTTTTAAAAATAGATAGAGACTTCATTTTATCACCAATCACTTAAGTATTCTTTTACGCACATTTTCTCAGATTGTCTGTTTGTGTGCGTAAATTAAAAAAAAACATTATACAGGCAGTCCTCGACATCTGTACATAATGTGTTCCTAAAAACGTGTACGAAAGTCAAATGTACAGATGTCGAGCATAGATTTACATGTTATAGAGGGGGTTCCGTTCCCAGAGAGCCAAAAAATATTATAAAATCTCTAGTTATGGTATAAATGTTTAGTTTATTGAGCAGGGGCCTTTTAGACACAATCGTCAATTTTACAATATAGAGAGATATGGCAAAATGTAATAAAATATTTAAATAATTGCACAAATAAACACAGCTGTACAGACAAACATGGCGACGCGGCAGGAACTGATGGTCTGGTGGCTGGCAACCAACAGCACTCAATTTCGCTGACGCACGAAATTCCGAATTCGATGTACGGAAAGCAGTTTAGGGGTGTCAACGTATAATGTATGAAAGTGCGAGTTTTTTTTCATTCAAGCATTTTGCTATTTCCATAGTTTTTTTGTAATATTGCCTAATCATGGCCCCAAAGAGAGTGATGATTAAAATGAAAAAAAAGTCTGTAAAAAGGGCGAAAAAAGTGATGAGTTTGGAGAAGAAAATTGAAGTTTTAGATAGGCTTCATCAGTTGGTAAATTACTTGGTGTGACCGAGTCCACAATAAAATTGATAAGGAAAGTGAAGAAGCGATTAGAGGTAGTGTTGCAAGTGGTACTTCAATGAATACAAAAGAGTCTTTTGTACCTAGGAAGCCTTATGTAGAGAAGGCTTTAAACCTGTGAATCGAGACCCAAACTCGCAAGAAAATCTTGCTGAGTTCACTTGTCATTCGTGAGAAAGCCAGCAACTGCACAATCATTATGTCTCAAATTGTTTCGTGGTCTGCTAACGGGATATCGCCAACGTCATCGAAGCATGTGTAGATCGGTTCCTTGATCTTTAAAAAATGTGGCGTTTATTCAGAACGCCACAGTATGTATTGTATTATTATATTTGTTCTTCTCCTTCACAATTGAACACACACTCGACTGGCTTAAGTCCAATGAGCATCCGATTGAAGCTAAAGATTCGCTGCTTTCGGCATGCCTAATTATTTCCATCTTTGTCTCATTCGTGTTCAGTTTATGAGTCCTACGTTTCTTTTCACTTGTATTAGCACTTTCAGTTTTCCGTTTCTCATGTTTATAAAATAATAGGTGTAAAATGCACAAACAAAGAAACACTGCTATACGTACAAACAAAGATGGTAACGTTGCCAAGACTGAATAATAATAAAAATTTATTGATTATTAACTGACTTTACAGTGGTGTTAATCTTGTCAAATTTCAGTACAATATTAAAAAACATTACACACAAATCGTACATTACATATAATATGTATATTATTACATAGCATACTGTAATTTGGTAATTTATTAAAAGTGTTGGCTTGGCTGACAGACAGCACTTTATGCGATAGCTCGAAATGTTTGTTCATCAGCTGATGTACGAAAGTCCGAATTCGGAGTATGAAAGGGGGTTTAGGGGTGAGAATTTATAATGTACGAAAGAGCGAATTGTACGGATGTCGAGGACTACCTGTATATCATCTGCCTTAGCAGCTCTTTCCTTATTTGTTTGTATGGTTATTTCACTCTGATACAAAACAGAGAGAATAAGCTTCTTATTGAATCAAACAAACATCTTATAAAATCAAAGATGGCTTTTTCTCCCAAACAAAAGAATATAACCAATATTGAGGCACCATCTCATCCAGCCATAACATAATAGAATAACAGAATATATTTTTTGGAAAATGTTTGAGTATGTTCTGTAAGTTTGCTCATTCATTGATGGGTATCTCATGAAAATAGTTATTGGTATCAGTAAAGGTAAAAATTCTCAGTATTGTCAACGAACAATGCTACTTATGTAGAGAGATAGTTACAAGAATGTTTTAAAATAACTTATATGAGGCTTTAATTTATTCACAACTGTTACTACATGTGGTGGTCTGTAACATTTTATTGTTTTTCAAATAACTTACTCTTGAGAGATAAGCGCTGTAGTTGCACCAAGCACAGTTGACATAAAGAGCTGCTCCCTGAAGGAAAGTGTTGGTTGAACTAATTTTGAACCATGCTAAACCAAAAAATAAAGTGTAATTTCAAAATTACTGTGATAAATTAACCCTTTCAGACATGAATTATATCTTGCACTATCTACTATCTTCTTTGTTTTGATGAATACTTAAATTGCTATAACAATCCATTAGGTACATATAGAAAATATATTCATGTGTACAATAAGCTAGAAATATTGTTAAGTACATTTTTCACAGAATAATGGAAATAATATCATGTACACAATTGTGTAGACCAGGCCTGAAAGGGTTGTTTAAGAGAAAACTTGAAACTTGAAATTGCTCAATGCAAAGGCTGCCTTTAAATGTGTTTTATAACCCTTATTTGATCGCAATTGCATAGTGTAAAATTTTATTTGGAGGAATATAAAAAACTTTGATCTAGAATCTAAGATTGTGTGTCAGTTGAAAATATGAAGAAATTAAATCTTTTTTTTTTAGATATTATTTCATGCCACACAAATATGTATCAATTAAGAAGTTAGTGCTGCTCATTTAGTAATTTGCGTAATTATACCAGAGTATTAATGTTTAGATTTTTATTGTAATCTAGTTATGTTGAAAATATTTATTTAGATGTTTAGTTGAAAAACTTTTTTCTCTTTACCTCAATACTTATAAAATACTGAAATTGAAGTACTGAGATATTGTTAACAATAAAAAAAATGGTTGCCTAAATCTTTGATTCGTTGGTTTAATCTTGTATTATTCTCTTGGATTTATACCTTACGTTTTAAGTTGAGTCACAAGATGGAAGTAGTAGCTCAGAGGAAGGGGAATCTGAGGGCAGTGAGAGTGAGGGATTGGAGGAGGAGACAGTTCATAGCTCTGATGATGATGAAGAGGAGGAGGACACATCCGCCATATCGGATACCAAGGAAGAAGGAGAATCGAATGGTACTACAGAGGAAAAAATTCATGAGGAACCCAAGGGTCCATCGGAAGACATTTGGCGTCTCGTCTTAGACCTCCTCATGGGAAACGGTGATGATGGAGAGGTGCGCTTTGTAGGTGCTGTGAAGGTTTGCTCAGATTGGCTACGTGGGGATGGGTCTGTGATTTCTGCATGTGCTAGGAGCTCACCCCTTCTTCTGCAGCGGGTTGTGAAGCTGGCAAATCTCGTCAATGTGGATGTGTCTGTGCTTGCTGACACTGGTTAGTAGTTACTTCATATTCTGTCATTACTATTGAATATACCTTCATCTATTAATGTTTTATTGAATGATCAAAAATAAAATCAATTCCACACAAGTTACTTCCTCTAAGCTTTAAGAAGACAGAAAAATTTTCATACTATGGGCTTTGCTTCTGGCCATTTATGCAGCTCAAACCATCTGATGGCTCACTTTGCTTGCCTGTTATTTTTGAACACATTTAACATTAGCTTTAAAAATATTTGAAATGCATAAAATATGTTTTCATTACCCAATTTATATCAATAAATAAAAGTAGTAATGCATTTTTTTAAATATGCATTTTGTGTATTAGGATTATGTCATCATGTGATTATTTTATTGGATGAAATTAATGGTATTATAATATAGTCTAGTGGTTCCCAAACAGGGGGCCATAGCTAATTTTTAGGGGTGCTGCAAAAAGCTTATTTTAGTAAATACGAGGCATGTCCAGAAAGTAAGAACCGAATGGCTCAAAAAAATTCAAAAAAATTCTAAAAAATAAATTTATTGTAGCATGTTTAGAAATACCTTACAATACTTCTCAACATAATCGCCAAGAAAATTTAAACATGTTGAGGGACGAGTTTTTGAATGCCCTTGTCGAAGAAATTTTCCACCAAACTTTTCATCCACTGCACCACGACTTCTTTCATCTCTTCATCGCTGCCCAATCACTGACTGGCTAAAAATTACTTCAGATGAAGAAACAGGTGGTAATTGCTAGGCGCAAGGTTAGGGCTATAACGTGGGTGCTCAAAAATTATCCACCGGAATTGTTCGAGCAATGTGTGCGTACGAGCGGCAGCATGTGGTTGCACGTTGTCATGAATCAAACAAACTCTGGTGCTGAGTACAGCTCGTCTTTTGTTCTGAATCGCATGCCGTAACTTCTTAAGAGTTTCACAGTAAACATCTGCATTAATAGTTTTTTCCTGTGGCATGAATTCGATGAGCAAGACACCTTTTCTGTCCCAAAAGATAGTAGCCATGATTTTTTTGGCCAAAAACATCTGTTTGAACTTCTTCAGCTTCGGAGATCCAGAATGCCGTCACTGTAACGATTGCTGCTTACTCTCGGGTGTCACATGAGAAATCCATGTTTCGTCTCCTGTCACAATGTGATCCAAAAATTCATAACCTTCATTGTGATACCGCTCCAGAAAATTTAATGCTGCCGCCATGCAATTCTTCTTGTGAGCTTCCGTCAGCATTTTTGGCACCCACCTCACACACAATTTGCGATACTGCAAATTCTCCATGACAATTTCATTCATTAGAGAACGAGAGATATGCGGAAAATTGTTATGCAATTGAGAAATTGTGAATCGTCTGTTTTCCCAAATTTTTGCATTCACTTGTTCCAGCAATTTGTCTGTGATCAGTGACGGGCGAACACTTCGATTCTTATCGTGCACATTTGTCCTGCCTATGCTAAACAGCCTACACCATTTCCTTACATTTCCTTCATTCATCGCATTTTGTCCGTACACTTCAGTAATTTGCCTATAAATTTCCACCGGACGAACATTTTTTGCATCCAAAAACCGTGTTACTGACCGTAATTCACAGCTAGCATGATTTTCAATTTTTGCATTCATCGTAACACAAGATAGAGAACCGATAAACAAACAACAACACGGAAGCGCACGGCAGACGTTTACTCTTCAACTCGTAGGAGGCAACTGACTCTGTTCAGCAACTTGCACGACTCCTATGCACGTTCGGTTCTTACTTTCTGGACGTGCCTCTTAAATCCGCAATTTGGATCTGTTTATATGTAATTAGGGAAATGGTTTTTCCTGTAATAAATTGTGGTGTAGTACCAACAAATGGATGTGCCCAAAGGCTGTAATACCCATATGTAAAAATATAAAAAGCTTTTTTTTTAAGGCTGGGGGGTCGATAAATTCTGTTTATGTTTGAAAGGGTGCTGCACCTTCAAAAAGTTTGGGAGCCACTGATATAGTCTAGAAATTCCCATAAAAAAGCATTAAATGATGCTATTATAATATAGCTAGATTATTAATTTCCATTTGAAATCATTGGACTCATTGCTGTAGCAGTCGAAATTTTTCATTGTTAAAAATTTCCCTTTTATTCTGATTAAAAACAAACTTTTTATCTTAATTCGGCATGGATTTGGATTTTGTCTTAAAAAATATACAGCACTCTTTCGTCTGTGGAAATGTTTGTTCCAAGTTTGTATCTCAATTTGAATAAATTTAAAGATAAGATTTTATAAAGCCCTTCACTGATTTCTATGCTTTTCTTATTGAGGTAGGCATGAAACAGTTTGGTCAAAAAACTACAAAAAAATGAAATTTTTTGGATTTTTCCTGTTTGTTGTATCCAAAGACCTATCATTGAGCCATAATTCAGATCTGTAGTTATTCTAGAACAGTGGTTCCCAACCTTTTTTGGCTTTAGAGTAAGGTCTTACGTACCTCTTCTTAGAGGAGGTAAATTTTACTGTTTACCATGCATGTGTATACAGGAAAATACACATAAAAGACCTTTCATATGGAAATTTTTCGATTTCCTCATGCCAAAATAAGGCAAGTAATGGTTGAGACATGTTACCAATAATTGCAGTTTATGAATTTAAACTCCTATATTTCAGCAACTATATTATAGTAAATATTCAGTGTATCTTAAGGGTAAAGTGACTTCGCACTGCATTGTATTTTTTGATTGAACCTTTGTTGATTAATTGAAAATTAAAATATACAATGAACGCTAATTTTTTTCTTGTATTATATTGACATATTAGTTACATAATTTTAAATCCAACAAGTGATATTTCATGTTTCGATTATCTTTATATGTATCAACAATAGGCTGATGTTGCCCAAAACCAAATTTGAATGTGGAAAAATGATGACAGCTTATCTCTGTGCTCATTATCTCAATAAAAATCAGCTAAGACGGTTTAGAACTATTAACATGTTTTAAAAAGCCAAAAACAAATCCAAATGCCTGAAAGGAAAATAATAATGAATTTAATAAGTTTTGGTGAGGAATAGAGGTGGGCAACAAAGGCATAGCAATTTTCAAAGACATCGTGTAAGCTCTTTTGAGTTTTTGAAAGTGTAAAATTTTTTATTTATCAAATATCTCGTGTACCCCTTGATTTGGCTCCACGTACCCCAGGTTAGGAACCCCTGTTCTAGAAGTACCTTTGGTTTTATATCATCCTCCTGTGTAAGAAGTAGCTATTTATAATAGAATGGTTGGTTAATGCATATGACTGTAAATGTTTTCAGGTTCTGAGGAGATTGATCATCTTAAGCTGCAGGATATAAGAGAAGTGTCTCAGAAGATTCCTTTACCAGAGGATGTGCTCCTTAAAGGCATTCCAGTCCTGAAGAGTGTGCAGGAGACATTGGACTGGGATTATCTTAGGCATCACAGCATGAGCTTATTGGAAGAGGTTTGTCTAAATTTTCATAATTGACAAATTATGGTCTCTAACTCATGATAGTCTTGTAATCACTCAGATCATTGTTCAGAAATTGTCAATGTATCTGTTAAACAAATTATCGTATTTTGTTGGGTTATAAGAAGACTCCAGATATTTGGGAAGATTTTTTGGGAAAAAAAGTATTTTGGTTCACCAAAGCATTTAGGAAGGGCCACATTGTGTATCATTTCCAGTCATGATTAAGTCTGTATCTGGCAACATTTAATGAAGATATTATGGCATGATAACAGTTAAATGTAGTGCTTAAGTAAGCTTTATTAATGGAAGTAAAAAGGTTACTGAAGAGGGCGCACAGAGTCTAAAAGACCGGGATCTCTTTCAGTAATATCTAATGCTTGGCCTTCTTATCTTACCTCAAGTTCACTAGCTATGTTTTTATCGCAGTCTTCTTTATTTCTGTGCAGTAATAATAAAAATGTCATATTCTTTGAAGGAATCATCGACTGTTCTGCCTATGAAAAAGTATCCTGCATGCCAGGTGTTGAGTGTTTGAGATCGATAATTATAATATTTGTCCATATAAATTATGTGTGCTAATAATTATTTTCAAGCCTTTTTTACAAATTATTGTAGTAATAACCCATCACCATGAGTTCATTAGATGCAAGGGAACTAGAAACAATCAGGCATGTAAGCATAATTTATGTATGTGTTCTTTGTGAGCATTGATTTCTGCAAGCATGCGGCGGCAAAGAGGATAGGCGCTATCTTCCAGTAACATATACACACAACGTGTATCACCTTACAATGGAACAATTGATTGTGCTTGCCTAGGAGTCAGTTGGCCTTTATGTCTGGTTTGGAAGGGACCTTGGTGACTACACAGTTTTTTTCAAGTGAATGTGTTTGATTTTTTATCATAATCTTCTACATTTCTGTGCTGTAATAATACAATGTAATTTTTTTCGAATAGGTCATCGACACTTGATTGTTTGAGACTGCTGATTATCGTATTTATTCATACTATTTATTTGCGCTAATAGTTATTTGCAAAGACGTTTTTTTACAAATTTATATTAGCAATCATTGGTCCCTTACTGTATTTTTTGCACTAATGAATATAACGGGAATCAGTGGCTTTATTATACTAGAGAGTAGCACACAAAGTAAAATCCACCGCAGGGAGATTTTAAAAACACTTCCAAAAGAACAGCACAGACTACTTGAAAATTTGTGCCCGGTAGCATAAAAGTAAAGATAAGGCAATTCGTAGAAATTTCCGAAGAAGAAAGACAAGAACAGAAGAGCAATTGAACAGGAAAATGCACTTTTTGCTTTTGGAAACAAAACAGGAAGACCCGACGTACTGTGTAATATGCTCAAGATATATATGCAGAGAGCATTCCGTTACTGTGTGTCGATTGTTCCAAATTTCAAGATGAGAATTAGGAAGATGAAGCAGATTAATGACTGTAAAACATAACAATAATTTTGAGTCACAATTTTTAGAGTTCATGTTTTATTTTTACGTAAGTTATTTGCGTTTAAATTAAAATGCTGTACTCTTTTACAATTTTACAATTATAAATTTTTCTAAAAATATTTTTCAGTTTACTAATATAATACTTCATTATCAATGTAAAATCATTGTATAGAACACAATAGATTTAAAAATAAAGAAAAGTTGCATAGCAATATTCATTTTAGTGTATTTTGGCCTTTTTATCGAACACGGTCAAAAAGACGGTGCGCGACCTGATACGTCACAAACGTCCGCTCGACCTCTTAAGGGTTAAGGACACCTGATGATGATGGAAATTCATATTCATTACTCTGTATGGAGAAAGTCATGTGCTGGACATACCAGATTTTTTCATTTTATAATATGGGTGCACATTTTTAATATTAAACTGCCCAATTTAATTTTTTTAAATAATGAAGGTAATAACTCAGTAACACAATTTAAGATCCAATATATCAATATAACAATATCTTATAATAATAGAGAAGTGTTGGTTGGTTGGTGATCATATATAAATGTGAATAACACAATAAAGAATTGAAACAGAAACTCTAAATTTGGCAGGAAATCTCGATTCACATATTTTAAGGTGATGACGAAAAAAATCTTGAAAAAACCCTGGGTCCGACTCAAGGAAGACATTTCCATTTACCATAAAATAACACATAAAAATCGACTTTTCAACATGCAGTCTTTTATTCTTTCTTAGATGAAAATTAGGAAGAATTAACCTACGATCTTCTGATCTAAGCAGTTCTGAAGAAAAAATTATAAAGTTTCTTATTCTGTTCATCTTTTTCTGCCTACAGTTCGAAATTGCTCATGTTAAACATTTAATTCACGTATATTGGGGAAATTTTGCCATTTGAAAAGTGGTAGAAAATTGCTAGCAGCCAATCACAGTGCTTGATGAAATAACCAATCACAATGCTTAGGGCAGATCAAATTTTATTATAACTATTACAAACTATTTACAAGTTCAACTCAGTGTTGTACTTTTTAACTTCATTTTTTCTTAAAATATATTTGTAGAAGTTATTTAAAATAGTAGTACAGCATTTATAAGTTTTTAAGCATGCAAAAGGGTGTTAGAGAACTGCTTCTAACAGCCAATCACAATGCTTAATGAAACAACCAATCACAATGCTTAGGACCACATCAAACTTTACTATAACTGATTTCAGGAAATGTACAAGTTTTGAGTCAATGTTGTAGTTTTTAACTCTATTCTATCCCAGAATATAAATGTAGAAGTTACTTTAAATAATATTACAGCATATATAAGGTTTTCAAGTAAAATGGTGATAGAGAACTTTATAAAGAAAAGAAATTCAACATTCATTTATTTAGAATACAAATTTTGTGATTATACAGGTATGTTTATTGTTGAGTTAAAGTTTTACTTTTAAATCAAATGCAGTTATATATATTATATATTCTATAATATAAATCTTATATATACAGAGTGACTTACAATTATGTATAAACAGAGTTATTGTATATCAAAAAGTTTATTGATTTCAAAATATCCTGTAAAATCCTTTAATATGTACATAATATCTTGGTTTTTTGATGCAAAATGTACACATGTATGCTTTCAATATTTTCAGCATATGCATCCCATATTTTAAGTAAAATTATTTACAACTGTTTATGCATAACTTAAATTTAAACATGCTTATTTATATAATTTTAAATTTATCCTGCATTACAAATCAACTGTATTGGCATAGAAAGTTTAAAAAAATGTTTTCAAGTTTTCAATATGCAGTAATTAGCACAAGTACAGTAAAAACAATAAGTAACCATAGACCTAGTTTACAGGGCAGGCCTTAGATTACGAAATTATTAAATAAAATAATTTTCACTTTTAATGATATCAATATAATGGCTCAACAAAATTAGATAAAATTTAAAAAATTCTACGCATTATGATCAACAGAAAATTTTATCATAGCAACAGAAACAGTATAACTTAGCGACGTATTTAACATAAATTTAGACAAAAAATCATAATCTCTCTTAAACTATCGGTTTTACAAAAAAATGTTTTGAACAAAAATTGTAGATAATTTCATTGTCTGCAACTTTTATAATAACAAATATTTATGTAAATTGAGTTTTAAAGGCGACATTTGGAAAAAAAGGAAAAATAGAAAGAGTAAACCTCCACTTGCGGTTGAGCTATTTCAACCAAAACCTTTTCAGATCTTCAGTTGCTAATAAAAGTCGTAAGTATAAAGTTTTGTGCTGATCTGATTATTAGTTTTTGAGTTAGAGCACTCACAAAATTTTGAGACAGACCGTGAAAATAGTCTAAATGTACTCAGAGGACCTCAGAAGGTGTATTCCCGTTGAAATCTCAAATTTGTTTTTTTCCATGAGTACAGTACTTTCTTCAATACTAAGTATGCAGAAAGTAAAAATATAAGTATGCCGTAAGTTTCAGATCCAGTTCAAAAGCTAGTTTTTGCGTTCAATCTCACAATAAGTAGCGAGTTTTCGGGCTTCATCCAAGGTATATTAAGATATGTACATATTTGCGGAACAATTTCATCAAATGTATATTATTTACAGGATTCATATTATTTGTATAGAAATATTAATAATCTCTGAATTTCTTAGCAGTCTATGTAATTTTTACGCGAACATCTCAGATGACTACTGAATTTTTCCTTATCCATGAATCACAGAAATGTCTGTTTTTCATTTAAAAAATCTGTGAAAACGGATAAAATCTGTGAAAATGGTAGGCCTGGATTAGATATGTGGAAATTTGATACACAGAAAAAGTTAGTTCAGATGTTCAATATGTGCATACAAATTGACCAAGTTATCTACGAAATACAGCAATTTAAAGTGTTTATACATAATTTTGAATCATCCTGTAAATACAATATTTTTGCATATAGTGTGTAAAAGGTTTATTCCTGCTGTTTTTTGACCAGGATTGAGATTTTGAAAATATTTTTGTGTAATGGACTTCTTTTTTAGAATTTTTGAAAATTATTGATGTTTTCCTTTTACAGGCAATAATTCGTGCTCATAAACTGGTGAATTTTGCTCACTATCTGTCAAGTATCAAGGATGCTGCCGTCACATATGACAGTGAACATAGGAAGTTCTCAATTGACTTAAATGTACCTGAAACTGAAGAAAACAAATCTACAGAGACAAATGAGACTAAGGTAAGGTTGTTTAAATTTTGAACTCGTACCTTTTTTATTAATATTTCCAAAGATATAAAATATGGAAAGCTGAAATTTTGAATGTATATTTTCACATTGATGTCACAGTCAGATGTCAGTGCTGCCAATATAGGGGATTAATATTTTTCCATAATCATTATGCATGCTGAAACTAAAAGATCTAGAACAACCAAAGGAACAGATTTAAATAAGTCAACATTGATCGTAGAGCCAATTTGTGCCAGGAAAATGAATGGTTCTGGTTTAGAATAACTGATGTGTAGCAGTAGTGCCGTAACTGGCAAGAAAATGTACTATGTAGTACATGAATTATAGATGTTCTCTTACGGTTCTTACTTACATCTTACCTTAGTGAATGGTCAAGGTTTAGTCAACTGGGAGTAGTCAGTGCTGCCAATATAAGGGATTAATATTTTTCTATAATGATTATGCACGCCCAAACTATAAGACCTAGAACAACCAAATTTGGTTTGGTTCTTACTTATATCTTAACTTAGTGAATGGTCAAGGTTTGGTCAACTGGGAGTAGTCAGTGCTGCCAATATAGGAGAGTAACATGTTTCCATATCATTATGCATGCCCAAACTATAAGATCTCGATCAACCAAATTTGGTACACTTCTTATTTACATCTTACCCTAATGAATGGTCAAGGTTTGGTCAACCGTGATTAGTCAGTGCTACCAATATAGGAGATTAACATTTTTTCATAATCATTATGGAGGCCTACACCATAAGACCTAGAACAACCAAATTTGGTATGGTTCTTACTTACATCTTACCTTAGTGAACGGACAAGGTTTGGTCAACCGGGTGTAGTCAGTGCTGCCAATATTGAGGATTAACATTTTTCCATGATCATTATGCACGTCCATACTATAAGACCTAGAACAGGATTTCTCAAACTTTTTTTGCCGCATACCTCTTTGTACTCAATCAATCCATTGAAGTACCCCCATATAAAATAATACTACAAGTATTACACAAAATAGGTTTACTTAAAAAGGAACGAGTTTACATATAATAAATAACACTTATTGAGAGCATGAGAAAACAGGTGAAAAAATCTGCCATGACCGGGAATCGAACCCGGGCCTTCCACTTGCCAGGCGGATATTCTACCACTGAACTACCGTGGCAGACTAAGTCTCCTGTTTCCGAGCGGGAATATATTCTTATGTTGGGACCAAGCTAGCGATGCTAGTATCAATCAGCACCAACAGATGTCCTCAAAGAGATACACCAAAGAAAACCCCTTTACTCTCAGATAGTGAGAATGCCATGTAATAAATTGATAGAAAGAATGATCTGAAGATCCTTATGCAACAGGCATAAGCTGTTATGATGAGCATGAGAAAACATGAAAAAATCTGCCATGACCGGGAATACATATTATCTTAGCGAATGTCAAGGTTTGGCCAACCGGGATTAGTCAGTGCTACCAATATAGGGGATTAACATTTTTCATAATCATTATGGAAGCCTACGCCATAAGACCTAGAACAACCAAATTTGGTATGGTTCTTACTTATATCTTACCTTAGTGAACGGACAAGGTTTGGTCAACCGGGTGTAGTCAGTGCTGCCAATATTGAGGATTAACATTTTTCCATGATCATGCTTGCCCACACTATAAGACCTAGAACAACCAAATTTGGTACGGTTCTTACTTTCATATTACCTTAGCGAATGACAAGGTTTGGTCAACTGGGATTAGTCACAGCTGCCAGTATAGGAGTTTAACATTTTTCCATAAGATAATACGTAAAAATCGATTCCTTGATGTGCAAGCTTTTATTCTTTTGGAAATTTAAATTACTTAAAATTAAATTATGAACTTGGAAACAAATACATGTATTAAGCTTAAGGAATCAACTTAAAATTTTTTTAAAGACAGAACTTAAATCTAAGCTGATTTAGGATAAAATTTACTTTTTATCATGAAAAAAAGGTATTTTTATAAGTTTGTAACAATTTAAAATGCTAATTACCAGGGCAGCAAGATAAATGCTTTTAAGCGGGGACTGATCTTGCATGGTATACCAAGCAATGCTGGGTAATTTTGCTAGTAGTGAAATAAAACAAAATATTACCAAATTTAATAATAACTAGTATAAAAGCCAGTCAATATGATGGACTATCATAAGTTAAACTTTATAGTTAAGGCCAGTGGTGTTACTACAACTGCATTGGTCTCAGTACAAGGATTAATGACAGGACCTTAATTTGGAAAAAGGAATATTTCAAAATAAAAAAAGGTCTAGTTTTATTAATTATTTTGTGATCATAAATGAAAAATATTAATTTGTATATGTCTATATAAACATGAATAAGAATTGATAACTTGAATGTTTCACTGTGGGCCCCCTCTGCAGGAGAGGTCCATACACATTGTGTAGGTCATGTAGGCATAGCTAAGTCACTGACTAGTCTAACAATCTTTCCTCTAATAAACTGCTGATGATCTAGTGTTCACAAATGAATGTGCCCAATAGTTGTGATTCTCATATTTAAAAATATACAGCCTTGTTTCAAGGTGGGAATGCCACAAATATCTTTTTATCTTGGAAAGGGTGCCATGCCTCCTAAAACATTGGAAAATGCTGGCTTTAAGGACCGTTTAACCCATTTTAGAACTTGTTATCATAGGCAGTACTACATGAGCTATAAAACCGAAAGCAGTTATATAACCCTTTCAGTGACATAATATATCGAGTTTTACACCCAGTTTCCTCCAAGATCTTCACACTCACTTCATGCAATTAGCCTAATGATCTGAAAATGACTTCCTCCATTTTCCTATATAGTAAAAGCTCTGTATTCGCGGGGGTTAGGTTCCAGAAAAACATAGTGAATATGGAAAGGAGAAATGCATAGGAAAATATGGGTTCTGTTCCATACATAATAATTATGAAATAAGTAATAAGCCAAAATTAATTTAAGAATGAATTATTTATTGTTAACAGTGTGGAAATATGAAGAACAAAGTTAGTCATGTTTCTTAAAAAGACTTGTTATTTTTACTTGCTTTGACTTGTTTTGTTTTCTCTGTACAGCTTTTGGTAGCCTTAAAATCCAGTGCACACCTTACTTGTTTTGAGATGTAGGTTTTTGTAGGCATACACTTCCAAAATAGGTCCATCTCATCTACATTAAAATCCTCCTCAGGCTTGTATCCATTTACCTGAATAATTTTTAAAAACGCATCTGGATAACTTGCAGGAGCTACTATATCAGCAGATGAAGTCTTTCTTACAATCTTTACCGTATGTTGAGACTGTCTCAATTTGAATTTCTGAAATCAGCCTTCAGATGCTTGAAAAGGTTTGAATGTCGATTTGTTACAGCTAATTCCTTGACTGAAATGATTGAATAAACACCTGGATTTTTCATTAATAACAAGTCCACTCAGAGGAAATTTTTTCTGATTTTGATCTTCTATCCAAATGCTTAATGCAACCTCTGTACAAAATTATCGTTGTATCAAAGCTAGTGTTCAATGATGGACAACAATACGTTGCCTTTTCATGCTTTCTTGCTTACAAGGAATAAAAGTTAACATTTCAGAAAGGCATAATTACACAAGAAATGAAGCTGGATTTGGCGAAAGTGGCATGATAGGAAATAACATTATCATTATATTTGAATGTAATACACTTGAAAATGGATTGTTTACTAACAAATTTGGTTAATTGTTAAGAAAATTATCTTTATAGGTGATTTTCAGTTTTTCGTAGACTAAAATGTTTTTGTGTATTTTGCATATGCCCTATAATTGGCAGCGGAAGTAGATTTACTAAAGCCGTTGTAATTCAGTGAGTACTTACACTAGTCGTATAAAATTGAGGACTTGAAATCAAATATTTGTTTGATCGACTTATGACAGTTTTTCCCTTTTAGTGTAAATATTTCTTCCCATAAAATTACCATATTTGCCCAATTATAGGGATTGAATTTTAGTGTGGGTGAAAGGAAGAAGTGGAATAAAAGATAACTTTGGTCGCGATTATAAGGCGAGTATGACTTTTTTGGCTTACATTTTAGGAAAAAAATCATTGCCGTATAATTGAGCAAATATGTTATTTAGTTATTGTTAATTCTCCTGTATTACTATGTTACTTTATTTTGGTTGAAGTTTTGTAGTTAAAGATAATACTAGTAGCCCAAGACGTCGCGATAGAAATATCTAAAAAGATGAAATAAGAAAGTTTTTTTTCTCGAGTGGTAGTTATCGTGTATTGAACTCTCAGAGTTTTCGCTTATTTAGCTCAGGCTTCGAATTTCTGCAGAGATGAAGTTGGCGATGTTATCCTTGTCGCAGACTCACTTCTATCTGAAAGGCCTGGAAATGTCTCTCTTCTGCTTTCAATTGGATCTTGTTTGTTTTTTAGAGAGCGACTCCTCTTTAACTTTGATGCCACATTTGTTAGTGAAAAAAAAATGTTCAGACCGCCGAGCTATCTCTCACTCACGGCCACTCACTTCTCTTAACTGAGGTTTGTTTTGTTAATAGAGTGGATTGTGGTGTGATGTGTCCTTTTTGCGATGTGGGTGGTCGATGGTAATGAGAAGTCCCATGCAGCAGCCCCCATTTTACGCCATCGGGTGGGCACTAAGTCATTTTTTGGGCACAGCTTCGGAAAAGCTACGTAAAATATCCATTCATAACGATAAGTTTGCCACAGGGATAGTATGTTCTGATTTCATTAAAAATCGTCATAACAGATTTTTACAGTAAAGTATTTGTTATTACTATCATACTATGTATATAGAAAAAGTCGTGGATAGTGGAAAAATCTACTTCTTGATTTTGATGAATATAGAAGTTTTAAATGCTCCTGATTCTGAAGAAGCAGTTTTTGCGATTCCGTCTCTATGTAGTCTGTTGCTGACAGTTTGACAGAATCTTACGGAATCTCATATTTATACCACTTGGAATAGGTCTTATTGAAATGAACTATATCGCATCACAATTGATGCTAATTGATTCATGTCATTTTCTTGCAAGTATTGGAAGGGTTTTGGTTCAGATTCATACAGTAATAGACAGTGGCGTAGCGGAACCATTCTGGGCCCCCCCGCCAAGGACCTCTGCGGGGTCCCCCCTCCCCCCCTTTCCCCTCCGGTGAAAACTTGAAAAATAGCCGACAGTATCTGAAAATACGGCGGCACGGACACTGTCATTGGATGCCACGGGGCTGGATATGTGTAAATACATTAGACAATAATAGCTTCACGGTGCCGCCACGAACAGTACCGTAAAGGTTTTTTTACTTTTTTGTTTCACTGCATAAAACTCATAAAAGTATCATAGTTACAATTTTGGTGGAAATTCTCTAACAAGGCTTATTATATAAAAAATATATAAACAAAAATATAAATGCTTCATTTTTTCATTCTCATGGAATGAAAACTTGAACCACTTGGACACCATCGCAGTTAGAAAAATAAATTTAATTTTCTGTAATGCTTGAGATATCAAATTATAAATCCAAAGGAAAAAGTAATTTCAACTTCCACATGCATCATAGAAAATATCAATCCTAGAGCGATCTCTTATGTAATAGAATGGTAAATATTCCTACCTTATTTTAAGCGTTGTCTTCATCTTGCGTTAACGTTGGCAAATATTTCTATGACGTCATCAACATTCAGCTTGGATGCTCGTTCATTCTCAATGCTCAAAATTGCGAGGCTGCTTAGTCTTGTCTGACTCATGGAGTTTCGTAAATAGTTTTTTATTACTTTTAACTTTGAGAATGATCTCTCAGCACTCGCAGTGGTGACTGGCAATGTCAAAAAGAGCATGAAGGAGGTACACACATCTGGAAGACTGGAAACTATCGCAGTGTTCTCTACCATTAGCAGATTAGCAAGGTCTCTAACACTACTTTGTTTTTGTATAGCCGATCTCAGTGCATTGTAAAAAAGTGCATCTGTTCTGGGAACTGAGGGGAAAGATCAGCGGGGTAAACAGACCATAATTCCTTCGCATTCTTCTGTAATTCCTCATCAGCGATGTTAGCCAGTATTGTAGGGGATAATATTTTAAATCTACTCGATATATCTTTCATTGACTTAAATCTATTCTGTGTTTGACTAATTACAATGTCCAATGTTACCTAAAATACAGATACTTTGAAGTGAAACTCTGTATTCTTTAATACTTCAACTTCACATGCAGCAATGGTACCTTTACGACGCGATCTATTTTCAATAAAACGTGGTTTTATGTCCCAACCTTCAGCTAGCATTTTTGCTGATGATTTAGCTTCCTCAAACTGTCCTCTATAAGAAACTAGCTCATGTTGTGCATTCTCTAGAAGCTCGGTGCTTTTCATAAGATCCGCATCATCTGATTGCAGCAACTGAGACACAAGAGTTGATAATTTCTAAAACTTTGCTGTGAAGAACTAATAGAAAAACAAATCGAAAATTTTCCAGTTTAATTTTGAGATTTTCTGCTTCTTTGCGCTCATCTTTCATTACAGATGTCAAAATTATTTTAGAGAGGCATTTCAAAACGTCCGAAAAACAATACCTGAGCGATATTAAAGCATTGTGATGCAATGACCAACACGTGGGAGATAGTTTTTTTTAAAGTTTGTAGTTTTTTTTAAGTTTGCTTTTGTCTGCTACTCTGTTGAAACGAAGTAAGCATTTCCCAACATTTGATGCTATTGCCGAAAAAAACATAAAGCTTTTCACTTATAGTGTAAAATTTTTTCGTTTCTGGAACACCCTCAACTGCATCTCTAATCACATGGTTCAAGTTATGAGCTGCACAATGAATGTAACAAGCAGTTGGCTGTTTTTCTCTAATTTGTTGCTGAACACCATTATAAATTCTACTCATATTTCGGGCACCATCGTATGCTTGACCTCGACATATAGTCAGACTAAGACCACTTTTTTAGGCGCATTTCGCTTCCAGCGTGAGTGCCTATTATCGTCGGTCTGTCCGTCCGTCCGCATGTTTGATATTAAGGACTTTCAATCAAATATAAGAAGAAAATCGCAAAACTGAATCACGTATGCCAATCAGGGGTACCACTTTACTGGTTACAAAAAATTAAATTATCTCGTAAAATATTGCTCATATCAAAATATTTTTCAAATAAAAGTTGTAGAACATGTAAAGAAGAGTATATTCTTTCCTATACATTTTTTTCGTAGGAGTAGCCATTATCGAGAAAATCAAATGAGAATGTCTTAATTCGAGTTGAACTTAGAAAATTTCTTGCATGGTTACCTCTTCATTGTTGCTATCATAAACAATCTCACAAACAAACGTTTAATTTCCTTACACGTGCATGCAATATTATTAAATAGGAAGAAAATGGATTATTTTTGAAGAATATAAGAACTTTAAAACGCTATTTCCCTCACGTACAGGTACGTAATTTCTTTCTAATACTCCATTGCATGAAACACGCTCACTATGTTGTACACTTTCCTAACTTGTTCAGTCGTATTTACAATTATACTTTCTAATCCAGAGGCAGACTGATCTTTTTCTTCATGAAAACCTAAAAATGATTCCCAAACTTTTACTTCTTTGGCTCTGTTATTTTCATCAACTACTGCAGTTACATATCTGAATATTTTACTTAACTGATCGGTTTTAGAGATATCTTGAGTCGTATCTATTATCACTGAATAAAAAGAAGCTGATTTAATTTCATTCAATATTTTGTTTTGTATCTCCTTGGAAAGTAATTCAATAATTTCATTTTGAATAGAAGGAATATGATATGTCACGCAACAGTCATCTTTTTGCAAAAGTTGCTGTAATACGGGATCATATCTCGATAAAAGCTGAATGATAGACAAAAAATTTCCGCTTCCTATTTGACCTATTTTCTCTCTGTGACCCCTAAAAGCGCTACCGCACATTGTAAGGGTCAATGTTACATCAACTACATGATGAAGGACTTTCTTCCAAATGCTGATTCTTTTTTCAAGTTCAATATCTAATCCGGAAATAACATCTTTCCCTTGTCGCCAAATTTCGTAGGTAACACAGGCATATAAATGTACTGCTGCAATTTTATGCTCACTAATTTTTTTAAAAAGTCCTTTCTAGTCTCTTATGCCTTTACACCACACTGAATTAAAGCTCTTTGTATTTCTATCAGCAAAAAGCCAACACGGTTCACAGTCCAATTTTGGAGAATAACACAACCAAACTCTCGATATATTTTGCCCTGTATGAGTTGTTTCATAATAATAATCTACACTGAAAGATCTATTCTGCTTCTTGTCTTTTGGAAAAGGCCCATTCGGCTTACAAGATCCATTCCTCAAAATCATTTTTTTAATTTTGGGATCATCAATAGTTTCAGAAAAATTTCCTCGAGCCGAAGGATACTGGCAAGTTGATTTATCTAAAGAACACTCTGCCTCTGAAAATTCTTCACTCTCTACCACTAAATCTTTTTCACTGGTAATAATACTAGAACGACCTATCATTAAACTATGTGCATCACCACACTGTACATTACCTACATCCTTGCATATCTCTTCAGTATCACTGTAAGATGTTTTTCTCCCTTAAGACAAGCTGAAACTCTTTGCTGGCGAACTGGGTTTTGCTTGAAAAAAACTTGTCAGTAATTTCGCATTATTTTGAATGGAACGCTCACCTTCTCATTTTAATTTATGTTTTTGATCAAATTAAAACATAAATACTCCTTAACCATACAAAGTTTTTGAGCACAACTTAGGTGAGTTGGCTTTGACATCTTAAAATGTGGGTGTCACAAAATTTTATATTTCAATGTTTACTACCTATGGGAAAATTTCACTGAAATACACAAATTCACAGCACAATCTTCCGCTGCTTATCTTAGGAGTAAGAATGAGGAAATCACCTATCAAAGAGGACACTTACGTTTTCATTTCTATTAGCGCTAACTTTCAAATTCATTGAAATGCAACTACTATGTAGAGCAGGCCTGACTGTAAATAACACGTGAAGCTTCCAAGCTGACTGAATTTGAGGATGCTTTTATATATTGTTGCATGTCCACAACGCCAACCAACCTGGACATAGCCATTACGTTTGACGAATTTTTCATATGCATACAGACAGTTATCGTCTTTGGCCGAAGTGTTTTTCTCATCTGTCAACAGTTCTGGAGAGGAAATGCTTTGGTAACCAAAAGGATATTCTGCTCTCTGGGCCTGGCTTTTCATTTCGTTTGCCTTATCGTATCTTGAAAGCTATATAGTGAGAGAAGAGAGGGATCCATTGTCCATGGTTAATTTACAAACAAGTTCTTCAAAAATATTTACGATCTGCCTCTAATGAAAACTTGGTCCGAGTTGCATGGGAAGTATTCTCAATTCAGCTAGCCTCGGCACGCCTCACGTCGCTCTATATCAGATGCCATCTAAAGATACACTAAGGGAAAATGACGACAGCTCGAAATGATTACTACGCACGCAAGCTTCATTAGCTTTGTGAGTGGATAATAATGTACCCTTACGTGATGTTTATGAATCTGAAACCTTCTAGAAGACAATAGTATCCTTTACCTCTCACAAGGGAAGGCACCCAAGTGTAAGTGGCGGATCACGACCAAACTTCACAGGATGAAAGAAAACGAAAAATAATTAGACACGTATTTTCGGAAAGGCGTCTAACGAGCCCGCGTTTTCGAGATATTTGCAATTGAAAATTGAAAAACAAGTAGAGTTGCATAGTTTACGTACTGAATAAGGAGCACTATGCCACGTTCCGACGGATTCTCGAGTCCTTTCGGTGCGTCCTGGCGGTGGGCCCTACCGGGTGGGGTCGCTTTTCGCTCGCTGTCCTAGGGATGGATTAGGGAACCTTAATTTATTCATATGTAACGGTTATACCGCCATTAGTCGGTCGCCATTGCCTCATTAGTTACAATTGGCCAGGAACGAGAACAAGAACGGGAAGGCGAACGGCAGCAAACGGTAACGGTAGCGACCCTATCGGTGCACAATAGAACGCGACACGTTCACGTTTACGCCTCAAATTCTCATTTCGCCTACAGAAACAATGTGTGGGGATTCGATCGCTACTGTGGTTAATTATCCGCAGTTAATTAATTAATTAATGAACAGCAACTATAACAAGATAACAAAGTAACGATAGCAAATAATACATTTTAACGAAAACAACGGCGGCGCGCATGTATACGTTTAAAATTAATTTAATTTAATTTCATCGCGCTGCCGTTCTCGTTCCCGGGCAATTGTGCATCTGCCTTTAGTCAAATGTGGTCGCCTGTTGTCGGCTGCACGCCGTGAAGTGGGAAACATTGGTTTTTTCGAGCGCTTTGCGGGTTCTCTGACCGACAATACAGACGCCGTGTGAGACGGAGGCCGCTACCTAATCCATCCCTAGGAGAGCGAGCGAAAAGCGACCCCACCCGGTAGGGCCCACCGCCAGGACACACCGTAAGGACTCGAGAAACCGTCGGAACGTGGCATAAAGTGCTCCTTATTCAGCACGTAAACTATGCAACTCTACAGTGGAAATATCGAGGAGCGTGTGCGTAGAAAATGTTGTATATATATTTATCAAGTATCTATATAATCCGAGTATGTCGTAAAAAGTGGATTGGAATGGATTTAAAATTAAAATACTGGCCTGAAAAAAGAAAAAATTATTAATGATGATTAAGTCATAAAACATTGATTGGAGAAGAAGAAAAATTCGGCGATGTCGAGGATCGAACCCGCGACACAATTTCCTCAGCCCGACACTTTATCACTAGGCTACCGCCACCTGTTGACGGAGTATCGCTCGTCATGGTATTAGAGGACAAGCCACTTGTTTTTCAATTTTCAATTGCAAATATCTCGAAAACGCGAGCTCGTTAGACGCCTTTCCGAAAATACGTGTCTAATTATTTTTCGTTTTCTTTCATCCTGTGAAGTTTGGTCGTGATCCGCCACTTACACTTGGGTGCCTTCCCTTGTCAGATAAACCAGTCGGGGCCTGGTCCAACGTAAGCGAGCATGCTACGTAATGCTCTATGAAGCATATTCCGGAGAATTCTCGATCGCGAACGCATGGTTTTTTAATCTAACTCCTAATATTACTTTTTCTTTGTCTCCATTATCCGTGAAACCTTTTAGCCTTGGTTCGCTTTGGGCCCCCTTTCGGTCCCGGGCCCCCCCGCCTTGCGGGGGCTGCGGGGCTGTCCGCTACGCCACTGGTTATAGAGCTTGTTATTACAAAAATAATGCAAACACAAAATTTTCAAACCTCTTGATTAAATATATCAGCCCTGGAATTGTTATATTTAGCGAGTTTGTCTCCAATTGCTAGGGTCGAGGGTTTCGAACCCCACCGTGGGCATGGGAGTGTTTCCGCTTTATTCCTTTTTTTTAAATTGTAAAAGTTCTAGAGCTGCTGATGAATACATAAATATGGATTTTGAATTAGTTGTCTTTGGGCAGATTCTGTTAACGAAGCACATGTAAAATGGAGTTAACCAGAATCCTTTTGGTCCTTGCAATACTGGGATTACTTTCGTTAGGCGTCGAAAGGTTCGCGCGGTTTTTTTTCTTGGCAAAATATTTATTTATTCGGTTCGATATGCGAATATACGATGTAAGCCCGACTCCCTACATCAATGGGAATAGGTAATAACGTACAGTCTGCTCTCTCAGTATTTCGAAGAGGGAGTTGGGGTTTTTAGTCGCTCGGGTTAAAAAAAACAAAACACGACCGAGCTCAGTGGAGTTCTTTGGTAGCGACTCTCTTCAACTTATGGTCTTCGTATTTGCAGTCTGCTCTTTTTTCCGTGCTTCCCATTTCATTTTGGCCAGAAAGATCTGCCTGCATCTTCAAACAACCACATACTTGGCTGCATCATCCGACGGCAGTTTGTTAGCCTATCCGCCGAAAAAATCTGACCCTTTTTAACGTTCATTACTTTTGGCTCATGCGTCATTGCTCCGTTTAGTTTTAGTTGATCGTCTGAAATTAAACTTTTATAGTAGGAGGTATTTTTTTATTATTTGTGTGTGTTGTCTCTATGAAGGCGGGCGATATTATTACGCGAAAAATAATTTTGGTAAAAAATTATGGAATTAATTTGACGTAATAGACATAAAAAAAAGGTTAGGAAAACCGGATTCGCATTTCGGCCACAAAGCAGCCGTCATTGGTGGCAATTCATTGATACAAAATATAAAATCGGAAGCTATAATCGGAGAATATCCACTGAGGGCGACTGCTTAGCAGCCTAAATGCTAATCTGCTTTTCCTAATCTCGATGGCTATTTGAGGGGCTAATTGTATCAATACTATGTTCGTTATCAGGCAAGCTGGATAATTCGCTATAGAATGGAATTAAACATTCGAACTATTTAAACGGAAGGAAGTCACGTCGAAAAGTAGTTTTCCCACAACATTTACATTCTCCATTTGGGATTAATTTTATTCCATTAAACGTGGTTTTAAACTTTCGGTCGTAATCGTGCGTGTATATATCATTTCCTTCGGAGGTTTATTACGTAGATGCTTTAACGTGCCTCACTTTTCGGCTGTATCTTATAAGGTGGCATGTTCTGCAAGAGAAGAGGTAAAATCTTCGTGGAAAACTCAGGAGGGATATCATATAGCGCTTCATTGCGATTTCTTTTAAGTGGAGTAACTTTATCTAGGTTCTTTCACTTTATTTCTTTTGCTGACAAACTATCGAAGGTCTTTTCCGCTATCCCTTTTCTGTATTTCTGTCCTATTTCCTCATTTCCTTTCTCCATATTTCTTCCATTCATTCCCTCCGTATCTCTTGCTTTTCATCGCTCACTCCTCCCTCATTCCCCTTCTACGAGCCAACTCTCCCTCTCTTTGCTTGCATCTCTCCTCCCTTCTCTCTTTCTTTCTCTCTCCCTTCCTCCTTCTGCCTCCTTTTCCATCTCTCTCTCTCCCTCCCTTTCTCCCCGAGCCAGCAAACACGGTACTACCACCCAGCAGAGCACACACAGAGCCACCCGTCTGCTTTTAATGAACCCTCTCCCCTACGGTGTTTACTAATGTGTTTACCTTTGATTCCGAGTCCAATTCAAACAGAGTCGGAGGGTTTGGAGGGAGTAAAGGGGTGAGGTGGAGGGGAGACAGTCGGTGGGAGAGGGAGGTCTGAAAGAGGCGGAAACGGAGGTGGGAGAAGAGAGGGGGAGGTTGGATATCGTGGAGGATGGGGAGGTGAAAATCGAGAGGGAGGAGGGAGAAGCTGCAAGAAAGGATGTGTGGGAGTTTCTCTCCTAAAGGTTCCAGGATAGTGAGGAGGGGGTATGACATGGTGAGGGGTTTACCGATATGGAGGTCAGGGTTCTTATAGGGGGAAGCTGGGGTAGGAGAGGAGGAGTAAAAAAAAAGGGTATTCCGAGAACCCTTTCCCGAACTCCCCATCCTACACATCCTCTTTCCCTCCCTCCCTCGTATTTCTCCTAGCTCTTGGGTAAATGTTGGACCTCATGTTCAAATAAGCTTAAGCTATTATATGGAACTGTGGGTGAGAGACGAGTGGGATGGGAGGAGTGGGATGGTGGAATGCCTGGATGGTTTTTAGGGTCGTGTGTATGTGGCGTCCCTTTCCCTCCCATTCGCTCCACCCCTCCCATTCGCTCCACCCCTCCCACTTTTTGTTTTTTTTTTTAAAACTCTTGCCTCGGATGCTCTTATCTAGAATTTTGAAAGGGAAGGAAATGTGTGTGGTACGTTTACCGCGGGATGGTGTCCTATCGATTTCTCTTTTGAGGTGAGCTGCGGTATGAAGATGCGACTAATATGCGTCTAATGAGGAAGCGCCTCTGTGTTCTCGGTCCGGGCTCTTAGAGGGGCCCTCACTCCTCTTCTGTTTGCGTGTGTGTTTTGTTTTGGTGTGCGCTCGGTGGCGGGAGGTTGAATAAGGGTACCGGTCTGGATGCACGGTTGTCTTCCTCCATTATGCATCACGCGGCCACGGGACGGCTACTGCGGTATGGAGAGAGAGGTTTTTTTGAGGGGGAGAGGGGAAGGGGTTTTAGGATTGTTGGTCGCGCTTTGCTTCTCTATGATCACAGAAGTGTTTTCGTCGTCTCTCGGTGTAGGCGCTGAAGCATGGGAGGAAGGAAGCAAGGAGTGGAGGGGAGAGGGATCGGTGATGTGGTTTGTAGGAAGATCTTTCCCTGGTTTGAAAAGGCGTTTTCGGGTGTTGTTCGAGCCGTGTACGGTCGATTAAATCTCACGAAAAGGAATTTCCGAGCCAAGTAATTTGCATGTTGTACGATACTGATTGGATAGATTGACTGCAAAGTGAGTTTTCCTTTATCTACGTGAAGTTTGTTAGCATAGCATACACGTAATGTAAAAGATCGTGGCTTTGTTGAATGGTTGAGAGTATACACTTGAATTGCTATTAGTATGGACCTCAAGAGTCACATAGCCAGTGAAGCCCTGCGGGAAACAGTGAAATGCAGCTATGGCATTATACATTATTACTCGGGAAGAAAGCGTAGGTCCTTTTCTTTATCACGGCAGTGTTGTCTTATCCATTTTTACGTTAATTCAAAGTCATGCAAGATGCGAGCCACGTGTATAGTAGTATTTGTTTTCAATTTATACTTGAAGTAACTTATTAATTTCCTGAAAGGGTTTGCTTTTTATATAAGCAACTATTCGACGAACGGAATGCTACGGAAAACGGAGCATGTATGTACTTCAAGCCGTTTCCGGAATATTTGTAGATATATAAGGAAATGAAGAAACAAAATACTTTAATGTATGTGAAGAGGATGAAATAGGAAATTAATCATCTCCCTGCGATTATTTTTCCAACTATTTTCGGTTTGGGTGTGAGACGGACGTGGAATAACCAATCATTTTTTCTCTGGGTATTGTAAATGTATATAACCAACAAAAAACAATGGTTATTTGTTGTAAAAGTTAAAGTTGCGATTCCGCCAGCGCTTTTAAGTTTCTTTGAAAATGATAGAAGGCGTTGGCGACTGCATTGTCTGAAATGACATTATCGTTTCCGCTAATTTTTGGCGATGAGCGAACCTTTTTATAAGTGAAAATTACAAATAAAACTTAGCAGTTCTACTTGCTAAACAGAAATGATTGAAAAATATTGCATTCACATAAAATGAATGCAATATGAAAATTTAAAATTCATATTTGCCAGCAACTTATTTTTTTGTGGAAGATTATATTACGATGAATCTCCATCTTTTGTTCGCAAAACAAAAACAAAATTGCCGAGTTGGATTTTCGCCCAACCAAAAAAAGTCACAGCTTCTGCGACGTGAATGCTTTGCTGCTTATTTTGATTGCACAACGTTAGTTCCGGCACACGTATAAATCTGCCGTTTATATCGATCACTCAGACCGTTCTCTACGGCCTTGTAGACTGCTCGCGAAAACTTGGCTTAAAAGGCGCCATTGTTCGCGGGAGTTCCTCAGAGAGGTACATGTGCTGCACCTGCATCTCCGATCGCCTCCTCCAATAACGGTCTCGTTCCTTCCGTGAAGGAAATCCCCCCTTCCGCAAAATCCCATTGTTACCCGCATTACCTAATTAATCCGTCTACGACACACTTCCGACCCACTACTCCGTACCATCGCTTTACCATCTTCAAGCTTTCCTCGTTCTACTCCTTTCCGCGTCGATGGGCCGTGATAGGTGACTTTTGCCGATACGTACGCTGGGAGACCTCTCTCTCTCTCTCTCCCTCCGCTCCCTGACCTGACTCAACCAATCTCTTTTGTTCCCGCCACGAAACGCCCATCTTCAACATCCAATGGGTTTCCACGGGAGGCCGCGTTCCGCGAGATCATTACGGATCCTAATTAAGCGGTTGTTTGAGGTCCTTTCGCGTCAGAGAGAGGGAAGGTGGAGAAAGGGCGGAGAGGGAGAAAATTACGTGTCGCGTAGGCTAATTCGAGCCGCCTTCTAACCGTTCCAATGCTTTAATATAATATTTTCGCGGTTCATTATTAATTGCTCACCTCCCAGAGTGTTTTCGAGGAAAATCATCTCGCGGATTTTGTGTATTTAATTTTTTATTTCTTTAAACGGTTTTTCGCTGTGACGTTACGGCACGTTTGATTAATTAGGTGGCTGGTTCGTTTCCCGCCGGTTTTCGCAGTTGTTTTAAAGCGCGCGTTTTCTATCTCCGTTGATTGCCTGCCTTATGTTTTGTATGTGAATACGAGTGGGAATACTACATACGTTTAAAAGGCGTTGTTCGTATCTAATGAAAAGAAACGAATGTTGTCATCGTCGTGTTCTCCAGCTTGTCCTTCGATTCAATCCTCTCGTCGATGACTGTATCCTCTCGCCCATGAAAGTCTCTTTTTTTCACATGATGCGGATTAAGCCTGTAGCCATAAAACTTTTGGTTAAGCCACATGCGTAATTCCTCCGTGCTCCTTAGTCACCACATTCTTGAAGTTTTGTTTTGTGTAAACGGCCACGTCCATAGCATCAGTATTTCCTCTTGCGTATTTTCATATTTTGTTCTAAGACATGTTCTGATCAGGGTCGGATTGGGGGCAAAAATTGGCCCGGGCAAATACTCGGATATCGGCCCACCTAACAACTAAAATACTGTTGCGGCCCCCTGGGAGGCCGCGGCGCATAGTTTGAGAAACACTACGTTAGAATACGGAAAAGCAACAGCTCCTGGCCGAGGCAGCAACCACTCAGGCAGTCCCGGCCCAGGAGCAGCATCAGCCCACCGGGACTTTGCCCGGTGTCCCTGCGGCCCAATCCGCCCCTGGTTCTGATGATTGTTGTGGTGCTTTGGTCTTGAAGCATTACTATTTTCAATCATTGGAAGTTTTCTCACGGCGCTTTCTTACATTTCTTGGGACTCCACTATGTAAAATGCAACATTTCAGAATGATATTTGGACAAAACTTATATGCTATATTTCTCTACTTTCAAATAGCATTTATGGGATGAATTTAAACATTTTTCATCACTTCTGTAGTAGTAGACCAAACATAGGCATGTAGAAAGCCTGTTTCACTGGAGAAGGCCATATGCGCCACGCATTAGTTCGTTTATTACCTCCATTTCTTTCGTATAACCGCGACCGCAGTTCTGGTTTGAACTTCAAGTTTTCGTGTTCTATCGCGATTTGTCGCGATGTCTTGTGGAAAGCACTTTTTCGTCTAACTTGAAGTGCGATGGATATGTCGAAGGATAGATTTGAAAAAGATGATCCGTGTTTTTTAGTTTAACGCGTATTATGGTCGTAGCCGAGAGAATTAGTTTAAGTTCTTAGTGGAAGAAAACTACAATATTTTGGTCACGGAACGTTTACGATCTCAAATACAGGTAAATCGAATTGTCGTAAATCGAAAGTGTCAAGTAAGGGAGTTGTTCCCAAACTTGGGAAATGATTTAGTTGGTTTTAGCTCCTTCCCTCAGAAATCGTTTACTCAGAACCCCTGAAATTTGAACCCGCATCGCCTTTTGTTCTGGTTACAACTGTTTGGGCACCCATCGAGCGCTGATTTTACTGTATCTTAGGTTGTAATGAAGTATAGTCTCAGCACTGTCAATATTAATGTTAACTTGCAACGCTAATTCGCGCACTGACATTCGCGTGTCCCTCCGAACGAGCTCATCAACCTGCGTATTTGTTACATCATTGACTGCAGTTGCTGGTCCTATTTTGTGTTCCTGTTCTGCACGCATTTTCGACCCTCTTTGAATTATTTGTACCACCCAAACATAGAAAACCGAGACAGACAGGGTTCCCCATACTGTACTCGAAGTCACCGATGAATTTGTCCCTTTTACACCTTCCTTACAGAGAAATTTAACAATAATGCCTTGTTCCACCGAAGTAGAACCACGTTCAGATGCCATCTTTGTTAGCTCTGACATGGATTGCTATGGCAGCAAGACATTTTTTTGTATTGCCAACATTATAACGATAATGTACGCAGCTCATAGTATTATATATAAGATTTTAATAAAAAATAAAGTCCAGGTCAAATGTGAACATCCCTCGTACATAAACACATACGTAATGGTTTGTCATATTTTTCGTACAGAGGGACAAGCGATTAAAATTATTTTAATTAGCTTAAATACGTCGTAAGCCGGATCTAAAAAAAAGGCATCTCCCGAACCTCGACCTTATTAACGACTATGGGGTCGAAGCTTTTTAGTTTTGCTTCGCTCGAGAGTTTAACTCGATTTAATCTGCGTGCGTGGAATGAGAAGAAAATCCGTCGAGATTTTCTCTTGAGTGGCCAAGGGGGAGGAGGGGGGTTGAGGACGTTAGTGGATAAGAATGATGAAAAGGAATCTGGTGGGAAGGCCTCTAACGATTGCGCTCGCGAATAATGAGCTCGAATCCATCTCCGAGTGGATGTTTTCATCGAATGGTTTCACTTCAGTCTCTCACTTTTATCTCTCCTACCTTCTCTCTCCTTCCCTCTTTTCCTCTCCTCATCCTATCACCGCTTGTCTTACTCTTCTTATTGTTAGTCCTTTCAAACCTAATTTATAATATTTTGGACATATCTTACCTGCGTATGTATTGAAAACCTAAACTATAGGTCGACAGACTTTTCGGTAAAAATGCCACACGGAAGTTTTATATGCCACACGGAAGTTTTATATACCACACGGAAGTTTTATATACCACCGGGCGGGCCACATTATTAGATCATTTTCGCCGGCGTAAAATAAATAGGACCTGAAATGGAGGAGTCTTTTCTGTTTTCTTTATGGTCTTTCCTTTCCGTCCTCTGTCACTGTCCTAATCTTACTTTAGAGACTGGATTAGAGAAGACGGTGGACGAATTTTCCGTGCCATGTAATTCGTTTACGCTTCGGGTTTTGAATGTTAAGCGATTTGTTATCCAGATGAAGGGCTGCGCGTCGTATAAAATCGTGATTTATAAAAGATCGAATTAAATTTAATTCTCGGTGATGTTTTTGTGTTCGTGGCGTAGCGTTACTCCTGTAGAAGTGAGTCTCTTATGCTAGGTTTATTATAAGTCCGTTTTTAGATTTGTGTTGAATGAAGGGTCTGAAGAACGGTGATGATTCAAAGACTAAGAGTTTGATGATAGACAAAACCTCGCTTGATATGTCGTGGAGGATTACGGGATGCCCTTTTTGTATAAACCGGTGTTTTCAACCTTTGAATAACAGGGCCCACCTGAACTTCAAGAAATTTCATGCGGCCTACCTAGTGCCGTATTAAGGAAATTTAGAGACCCCAAACTCTCTTTATTGTGATTTTCAAAAGGTTTTTGTGTCAGTAACTAATCTTAAACCTTACGTTATACGTTACGATATTCATACAGCACAATTTATTTGTTTGATTTTCATACGATGATACATACATAGTTATATATTAATTAGACGTTGTCTCATTCACCTTTAAAATTTCATTTTCGACTAAATCATGTCATTAGTATAGAATGGAAAACAAATTACTCGTGTTTACTACATGATTCGAATATTAGACGGTTGCAAAGCACGAAAGATTATTTTATGCCAGTTTGGACGAATTTTCGACAAAATAAATGCATAATTATCTAAGTAACATTTAAAATTTTTCGAACAATCAGAAAATCACAACTTGAAAACTTCCCCAAATTAAAAAAGTTTTAAAAACCTTGGGTTTTGTTGCATATTAGACATTGTAAGAAAAACATCTGGTTTTTTGTTTACTCGAAAGGAAATTAAATTGGGAAAATACGGCGTTGTTAAAATTTTCCCGAAAATCGTGCAATTCCACGAAGTGTCGCCCTCATCCATTAATTTCAAAATTAAATTGTATCTGATTTTGAAATTCTTTCTGGTAACATGAGTTCTTACCTCAACCAAACTTCGTCCAAGTCGGTTCTAACATCCTTATGAGCTATTTTTTCTTTGTTACACTACTGATCCGGATTAAGAATTTCCCAAAGGTTATGGATGTCACGATATGACCTCTCAGTTTATAAAAATACTGAATTTATTACGTTCGACTTCCTCAGACGGTCACCATTCCAACATGTAACCCGGCTCAAATGTGCTCAACCTCGGCGTTTATTTTTTCAGATAAAGCTAAATCTTGTTCGATAAGAAATGTTTTATTGCTGTGGATATCAGGCACTATGTGTTTTCCAATCCACAATCCAATTACTGTTACAGCAATTTGTCGCCTTCCCTCGCAACTTGCAGACACTAGACTTATTTTCGTTTTGTTTACTGTAATATTATAAATTACCCTATAACTTATGTAGATTTGTTTAAAAGGAAAATAATTTTTACCCTTTTGCTCCATCAAATAATGCAATTTGCAAAGTTTGGTAATATTTTATGACGACCAATTCGTTTTAGCACGTTTTATTTTATAAACGCGCATGTTGTAGCTCTATCTGTGTAATCGATTAAATAAAAATAGCAAGTAAACGGTAAGGGATATAAGGATGAAATTTGCAAGGTGCATGTAAATTTTGATACCATATATCACACTGTCAAAGAATCATTTGAAGAAATCGGTGGATGGCAAGGGATGCCTTCAAAAATTTCAAATTAAGATTATGATCAAATGGCTTTAGATAGTTCAAAAATTTAAATTAATTATTGGGTCAACTACTTCATCATATAACTAGAGTAATTCCCGTTGAAATATCAACGGAAGAATTATAGATAGATTGATTATTAATATTTACATTTAAAATAATTAATAGCACACTGTTACATATGAAATATTTCGTCGTATATTACATTTCTAGTGAATATTCTGTTGTCGTTTAGTAAATGCCTTTGGTTTTTATTTTCAGCTATAAAATTCTGTTATTCTTCTCCCACCTTCTTCTCGTCAATGCTACATATAATTGTCGGTGTGCAAAGACAGGGAAATAATTATATGTATACATATATAACGTAGGGAAAATAATTAAATTTCGTGCACTTAACGTTATGATTGTTTAAAATTGTACTCTGTACTTACGAAGAAAGAAATCTTACTCGAATCCTCAATAATGTTCTCCGTCGTTATGTAAATAAAACTCTTTAAAAGATTTAAATTAAAAATTAACTAATTAATCAATCAGCGGAATAATTTCTTTGAATACTATGCGAACAAAAACAAATCCCCAATTTATTTCAACATTGTAAACTGTTCTCTTGACTATTAAATGGATCATTGTATTGGAGATCCTTATTGACAAAAAAATAAACTAATTGTTTATCGTAGAAACCGTTACATAAACAAACATAATTATTATATACTAGCTGAGCCCGCGCAAAATTTGCGCCTTTAATTTTAAATTGATTCATAAAAAAATAATGTTTGTAAAATAAGTTGATGTTAATAATTCATATTTTACTCTAGCAATGAATTTACACAGTATAGGATACTTAGATATTTGACTCCCAATGTAAGGTTTGCGTGTTAGAATATCACTGAGGGAAAGGCAGTGTGCGCATATAAAAAAAATGTTATCCGTAGGTAATCAGAAATCTGTATTTTATAAGTTATGGTAGAGAGTAAATTGATGCGGCACAGTAATTAAATTGAAATGATTAGTGATCGGAAGATTCTTACGCGACAGGCATAAACTGTAGTGATGTGAAATGAGGAAACAGAAGAATAGAACTGCTAAGACCGGGAGTCAAACTGGGTCTTAACACCTCAGAGAAAGCAAATACTGGGAAAAGAAAGATGTGAACTTTCTGTAACTTACAGGAAATGTCATCCACTTAATCAATCACAAAACATAACTCTTGTAAAAGCGACGCCACAAAAAATAATTATTTATCCACTTAAGCCAGGCGAAAGTATTAAAAAAGTAAGCGCTGAAACAATTGATTGTAGAATAATGCGGAGTATAAACTTACCGGGGTTTAGGAAGATTCCATTCCTCCTCACCAAAGCCTTCGTAATGAAATGGCAGTCTTACGCGTATTTCCACTGACAGGGTGATTCTTGGTCGCTTCAGTCACGAAAACAAAAACATTTGGTATTTCCAAAAGGTTGAATACTCAGATAGAGTATTTAAAAAAATAAATATGCTTTTCTACGACGATCTACGATAAACGCGTCCTAGTCAGAAAATAATCTTACTGAATGTTCTCGAGTTAAATAATTATCATAATGAATTCATCCATTGTTATATTTATAACAATAAAACTTTAATTAAAGCAAAAATGTAGCGTATAATGATCTTACTAACTTAAGGATTCCATTTTTACGTCAATATGAACGTTTAATCGATGGTAATGGAATCAGAGGCAACAATTAAGGTCGACTTGGCAACGTCCCGAAGGAGAACAAAAAATCGGCAAAATTTCGAAAACAATTGTGTATTTCCGAAAATTTCGACCACGCAGGGTATAAACATCGAAAGAATAACATAATTTAGAGTTTTAGCCGTCGAATAAATCAAAAACTGAGAAAATCGGTCCATATTTACGTGTTGTAATAAATGAAGGAAAAAAACCTTGCACTCTGAAAAATCGAAAATCCCGTGTAAACTAATGGGAAAATAAAATTGTCTACTGGATTGGAACCCGGGACTTTATGAAAATGAGAATAGTTTTCTAGGGACCTCCTAGCTTGTAGAAACAAAACGCAGTTTACCGCATATCTCTACGATGAATGGCTCTTGAGATACAGGGTGGGACGGACGGTATATATATATATATTGTGTGTGTATCTATCGGTGTTTATTCCTTTATAATATGCATAGATTCCCGTCGATTTCGCCGAAAGAAACGTGAGTTGTTGACGTACATGTGGCGCCGACCTATCGGGCAGAATGAGAACTACATTTCGCTGTCGGCCATCTTGCGTACCTAACAGAACAACGTTTTTATTATAGAGAATTATTGTATATTATTAAGTTTATAAAGAATTTTAAGCTTACAATTCTAAATAAACCTCGATAAATTAAACGCGTTTTTTTATATTGCGCCAGCAAATGAAGCTCCTATTTTTCTTTGTATTTTTATTTATTTTTAATTTAGCAACAAATAATTAGGCCAATTACAGCCGATTGATTAGCAAAATACGATGAAATAAAAAATACAAATAAACGCGAGAGCGAAAAAATAATAATAACAATAAAACTATACATTTTATAAATACCTTTTATGGCCCGTCACAGCATTATCTAAACTTTATTTTGATAAAAGAGGGCATCTAACAGATGAGTCTTTTCCTCTTCATTTCGTGATGTTTTTCTTGTATTTCGTTTTGTTAATAACCTTATAGGACTACTGTATCATTTTTCTCTTAATTTTGCATTTCCGAATGCATTTTAATGTGAAGTTGGAAGAGAAAAATCTTGAACTTGATCGGGAATCGAACCCGGGTCTCCCACTTGTGGGGTAGGTGCTTTAAGCAGCTAAGATATCAAACCGGTCTGATTTTCTCCTTAAGTCCTTAACTCTATTTTATCATGTTCCTTTTTCCTTTATCTATCTACTTTATCACCTTTCTCTGTCTTGGCTGATAATCCGACGTCGAACTCCAGTCTACACGTCACGCCGCCAGTCGTTTTCCTCTCTAATTATTATATATCACCGCGCATTATTTATAATCACTTTTTGGCGGAATTCGTTTACTTCTTCGCGCGTAAAATATTTGACGGCGTGGGAAGGTCTGTTATGTTATGTCAGTTTCCGCGTCGCGGTTTCGCTAATCCCTCTCGCGTCTCCCCACGGTACATTTTGCCGCTCATTTGTTTGGCATTTGTCCTTTGTTCCTTTTTAGGGGTTTCGTGCCTTTCCCTTTGTGGAATCGGCGGCTCAAAAGAAGCCCTTTGGACGACTGGTTGGGGTTTTCGCTCTCAAGTCCTATATCGCATATTCCTGTACGCCAAGCCCTCAACCAGTGCATACGTTTTTTACGTAAACACACCACATGGTTTGGATCTCCATATCTACCATTTGAAGAGAGGTCTATTTCGTTAGAAAACGCATATTTCTGTTTTTGATCGTTTTTCTTAACGGTTTTGTCACTTCATAGTAGTGGATATTTGTACCATCCAACTACATGACAATCCGGTCCATGCAACTACATCAGGGCATTTATAAACCCTCGAATTTTCCGTAACTTACGGGTTGGCTGGCTGACTTAAGGAGAACACATTATAAAAGAAAAAGCTTCCTTTGTTTGTTTTGCTCTCTAATCGTCCTGGAACAAGAAAGCACTGTTAAGCTCGTTTCTTTATGTTTATTTATCTTCTCCATTTTTTTCTTAGCTTCCGTGGAATAATGCAATCGTACCAGCCTCACTAACTACTCGAATGGACTTCATTTTAATGTTTGGTGTGAAATCCATAAGAATGGAAAGTTATCGAAGGGAAATTCATTGAAACAGTGCGAAATATTTATTTTGCATGTTTACCGTTTAGAAATGTCTTGTATTCTCTGTGACGGCCGTATATATAGTTTGAACGAAAAATAGTGTCAACACGTAGTTTATGATGATTACCTATTCGCTTCATTTCCCATTGTGCTTTTCGTTTATTGTTCTCGCTTTTTTAACGCTATTACTCCCTTACATTCTTTTATTTTGAAAGGATAGATACTCTATCGGGCGACTTCCTTAGAATTTTTTAAATTATAATCTTTCTCCCCTTCCAAACTTATATTTAGGTGATATTGTTTGTTTATCAGATTTACCATAATTTTAAATCTTCGCTGCATAACGATGCTTAAACTTTTATATCGCAATGAAAAAAAATTCTACATAAAACTGTCTCACTGTAAATTTTATGCCGTTGATATATGTTGAATTATTTTATTAAATTTAATCTTAACGTGTTTATGTAATATGGCTAAAGTGCTTATTTTTATACAGTTTTATTTTATAAGTATTTTATTCTGTACAAATGTTTGGTGTCGAGTAGTCTTGCGGGTCCGCGCCTTTTTTAAAGTTTTTTTAATTTTATTTGCGTGTACATTTTGCTTAAAATTTTTTGCAAAGCGCACTTAAAACGCTGTACTTCTGTGTTGATTTTTACGGCCCTCATTGTGAGCCACGGTTAAAACAAAACGTGCTCGCCACTTATTCCGAGATTGCTATTTTCATCCAGTTTTTTTTAGCGACGTTCCACCAAAGTTTACAGGTTTTCGGCCTACATTTTATACGTAAGCAAAGTCGCTGCTTTATAAACACGCGAGAATGTAAATGGAAGAGAAAGGTCATAAAAAAATTATATTTCGGAAGTGGACGAACGTTGGAGCCTCGCACGTATTCTGGTGGATCGACGAAAAAGTTTTCGCTAAAAAAGTAGGAATTTCGAGGGTTTCTGTATCAATTCTCTTTCGCTAATAGCAAACTCTTATGCCTTTTCGAAGAGTTTGTCTGTTATCGAAAAAATCCGTGCAAACTAGATTTCCTACACTTTCTCACATTTCGAAGTTTCAAGTCTATACACTAATATCACTGCTTACATTATTGCAGGGACAGATTGGCGGTAGATGAGCGTAAAACTCGATGTATTGTGATGTCACTGAACGTTGTATTATTATTTTTTAGGCATATGGTTTATGTAGTATTTTCTAGGACAAAAAGCTTTATAACAGAATGGATTTTAATTATAATTCTTTCTGACATTGATAAGTAATTCGAAATTTTGTGAAAATCGACCTTCGTTTTTTGCGCAATTTTTTTCATTGCAACGCCTATATTCCGGGTGATGTCCTATATGAATGCGAGATTTTCTCCGAGTCTCCTGAACCATTTAGCTCCTAGAGCTGTGCACAGACTATGGTCAAATAGGATTTCCAAGAACCAGTTTTTCGGACTCGGGCGCATAAAACGTTAATATTCATCAAAATCTTTTGAGTGACATTTTTTCGCGGTCGCAGTAATTTCTCTATCCTCTACTTATATCATTGATTCATGTGGTTGCGCATGTTAAATGAGAGCCTAGTAACGTAATGGCGGTAATAAGTTTATCTAATTTATTTGTATGGCCTTCAACAAAAATCGTCCATATTTTCGGACGTCAAACCCCAAGAGTTTTATTAGCGGAATAAATATAAAAAAGTTAAACACCGAAAATTCATGGAAATTGTCAGTATAAATACGAAATGTATGCATTAGAACGGAATTTTTGATATCTGAAAATAAATAAAGTTTTCAAGACAATTAATTCGAGAAAATTAACGAACACACCTTATGGCTTAAATCATATCGAAAATCTACTCCTCCAAGAAATTTGATATTCCATCAAACTGGAGTAGGAGCACGGAGGTGCTTTCTAGGCGACAATTTTTTTTCTTCCCGTGGTTCGTTATTTTTTTCCAACCTTGGGATTGAGGTGAGTCCGATTCGCTTCGTTCGCGACAATGTGACATTAAAAAAAAAAGAAACCAGCGCTTCCCTCGCGCCTTGTCGCTCCCGATTTGCTCCCGCACCGCATTGATTGAATTAAATTTTTAAACTTCTCCGGGAAAGGAGCGGAGGTTTAGGGGGAGGCGTGTGAGAGGGAGATGGGAACTCGCCCACTACCGGGAGAGTCGTAAGAACCCCGTGTGTTTTTCCTCGTGTCGTCTCTTTATTTAGTTGAGTGCCGCCCGTGGAGGGTTTTTATTTTCCCAGAGTCCTCCCTCCGTGCCTTTTTCCTCTTGTCTCATGGGTCGGGCTTTGCTCAAAAGACCAGCCTTCCTTTTTTTGTAGAAAAAACCTATCCAGATCCCAACTCGGAAAATTCCCAGGTAACGCAGCGCCAGCAGCTGGGCTTACAAGTTCAAAAAAATATATAGAAATTTATGAAAGTATAATTTTTTTGCTTCGACGTCGACATGAATGTTTTCACGTCAAATGTCCGACGTTGTGGCGAACCGGCTGTTAACACTCCTACGTTTCGTCTCGTTTGTGTGTATATGTGTGAGCGCGGGTGTTTGTGTGCGCGCGCGCCCTCCTGGGAGCGTCTCAGCCAGCCCTCGGGCCAACTCTCCACTCGCCCTAATTGGTGGAGCAGAGATAAAGGGTTCCAGGATGACGGCTTTAATCCCACACGTTTACTCTGGAACCTTCGTTGCGCGCTGCCTTTATTCAGAACGTGCTTCATCCCCTGGGATGTTACCCCGTCTCTCTCCTTTTCCCCCCAGGATCTCTCTCTCCCTCACACACACACACAAACACGGAGTCGTGCAGACACACGCTAAACCTCCCATCTTCTCTGGTAGGACGACTCTCCGTTGCAACTTAATACCTCCCACTCCCTCGTTATTTACCTTTATCGAGATCGCTTTTTCCCCCGATAAGGTGTTATTGTTTTAATCCCATGGTTCACGATGTACGAGAAGGAAAACTGAATGCGGCAGCCATCCCACAGTGAAGAGGGAAGGCTGTGTTACCGCTCCATAGTTCTCTAGGTCACCTTCTTGCGTCTCGTGGAATGCAGACTTCGGTGGGTTCGAAGGTACATTTCTCTGAGAATTAAGATTTTTTGTCTTTTTAACTGAAAATGCAGAGGGTGCCGAAGAAGTTAGTGGAAGAATTCTTGTATACTTTGCAATATCTAATGTAGGGAATTAATTTTTAAGTAAAATATCTGTTAAGGGTGTAATTTCTACCTACATTTCAAATACTCTTCGCATCCTTAGGAGATACATATGATCAATGATGCTATGTCGTGTCAAATATGGCGTTAATATGGTCGATTTTGAGTTTCTTGTACCGCTTGCGTCTCTCTTCTAAATTTTAAATGTGTTAAGACGTGAGCAAATTAATTAAAACTAAATTTCATAATTTAAGGTTCATGACTTCTTCACCAATTATCTTAAATATCTTAAGTATTCGTCAACATTAATTACAAGCTTTTGGAGCTAGATAATGGTTGTCTCTTACGCGAGTGAGTTATGTGCATATACTTTATGTATTTAGGCGGACATATGGTCTGTCTAACCACAAAAAATATTGCATTTCAATTAAATATGTAACATGAATTCTTTCCGATTCGATTTTTCTAGACGAAGCTCCAGTAACATGAAAGAAGGTAACAACATTTCGGATATTCATACACCAAAAATGTCAGGCTGCTGGTAAAAAAAATTAGCAGTAATTTTGTATTCCATGTACTGCGATAAAGATTATGTAAATGATGTCCCATCTTTAGTAGATTTTGGAATCTGAGAACGCGATTGTAACGTTTTTCTTCTAGCTCTTAGTATTTAAAGTAGTTTTTCCGCGAGCGCATGTTAATTTTACTCGAGCCACAACTAGAAATATTATTTCTTCGTGATTAAATTTATGCCGGCGAATAAAAGCTATGCGAGTTCAATTAATTTCGACCCAAATGGAAGATATTAGAGGCATTGAGATTGTTGGAATTCCTCGCAGTTTTGAAGTGTTCTTTTTTAATAAGTTACGCAGCATTAACGTATACGTATATTCAAAGCTTTCGAAAGAAGAAACATTTAAAAAAATCTGCTTTATCCTCCCCCTCTTTCGAAACCCTTATCCCTAACTCCATTTCTCCTATTCATTCCCTCACTTTAATCCCTTCCACCCTTTCGCGAGGGTCCTCTTCCTCTCTGCGTCCCCTCTGCCCCTTATTCGTGCCAGCCTAAGCTCCACTCCCAGCCATCATCCGGCCCCTTTTATTTTTTTTCAACCCATTGCGAGAGGCTCCCATGGTGAGACGTGTGTTTGTAGTGACGGCAGGTGAATGAAGTTTCCACCTCCAGCCTCTCTCTTTTTCCACCTTTCCTCTCTCCTCTTAACTCCATCCTCGCACATTTCAGCCCGTTTTCCTCCCCCGCTCTCTGCCATTTCTTTTTTTCCGCCTCCGAGCAACCGTTTCAGCGGGTGACCTCTATTCCACCAGCGAGGGTTCTAAGTGTGGCGAATGTTTCGGGTGGGGATGTGGAAGAGCGTGGGGAACGTGTGCATCGGGAAGGGGTCTGGAGAAGGGGTAGGAAAGGGGGAGGAGATCGTGGGATTGGATTCCGGCAAGGATCTGCGCCATACCTTCTGTTGCTCGGTTTTTATTTCGTTCGCTCCGTTACTTTCGGTTTTTCTTCGTTTATCCCTCTCTTTATCTTCTTTCTCTGCCTCCCATTTATATCCGATCTGTTTTGTTGGCGCTTTTTTGATAAAAGAAAAACTTAGATTTTCCGAGCATTCGATGTGTGCCGAAATCAGGAACCTGGATGATAGGAAACGTTTTCCGTTAGTGTTTTTTTTTATCAATATTTGAAATTGTGACACTCCACGAGTGCCGCCATTACATTCCGTCCATCCTTTGAGCGTCCAAAAGTTGATAATTATAATAAACGTGTTTCAGAGTGTGGCATGTTGTAATTAAATTACGAAATGCAGTAAAAAGAAAAGTAAAATTTTTTGAATTATAAAAATAGTAATTTTTCAATCTCTGCGACGCGGTCTCGGATCCCGTGCACCGTGTTCTTGCTCGGCCCCAGGACCGTAGAGCATGACGCGCAGGAGTGCTATAGGCGCATAATTATGTTTAAAGAATGGAATTAAATTGTTGATAGTGCGTTATGTTATAATGTGGTATTTCACAGCCACTGGCCCACAACCCCTTGGTGGGCACCAAAGGGTTTGAGGTGGACCGAGAAAAGTTCGATGAAGATTAAGATAGGCTAACAATATTTTTAAAACTGTCGCAGAAATATAGCGAGAGCAATATATTTTTTAAATGAGGCGTAATAAATGACTAATGGAAATTTTAATAATTTTCTTCATTTTTAAATATCCTACATTTAGTAAATATCGAATTTTGTTTTGCCTATATATAAATCTTTTCATATATAGGTGAATCGCGGATAAGCGGATAATTTCTTGCTGTATATGTGGGTCGTGTTATCAGCAAGGTTTAGAAACGCTGCTATAATCATCCACATCGTCTTAAGGTTCTTAATTTACTTTTTAATTCAAAATTGCTCAGTCCTTAATTTTATTTGTTGAATGTCATGCTTCGCTTTTCTCTTTTAGATTAAATCACACATTACACAATAATAATAGCATTAAAAATTGAAAAACAGTAGCTCTGGGCAAGATTGTAAGTTCGTTCTTATCTTCTCTATTTTTTTAAACAAATGTCTCAGCATTGTGATGGATGCAGAGCGGATTTTAAAATGTTTGATGGAATTACAGTAGCACGTCCAAAAACCGGAATTATTCGAAAACCGGACATTTAAAATATATTCCATTAAAAAATTCCCTTCGCATTACGGCAAATAAATTCATTTTAATTCGGCGGCGGACTTATTCTGTGACTAACCGCTGTTTCGGTGATTGAGCACCTTTTCTCCGGGCCACCAAGCTCAATTGTTCTTTGTGAATCGGATGTTTGGACTTACATAGTGTCATATATGGCTTTGTAAATTTTTGGCATTTTTTTCGATATAAGGATGTCTGACATATCAAAAAGGATGGAAGATAGCTCCATCAGTAATGTTGCAATGAAAAAATCATTACCTCTCTATTACAAGGAATTTCTGCGAAAGTTGAGAAATGGCACTTCTTTTCGAAATTGCGCGGTAAGTATGGTGTTGGTAACTCAACCGTTTATTATCTCAAGGAGCAGAGGAAAGAAATATTGTAGTTTTTTCTTGGCAGTGTAATGGCAGTGCCAATGTAAAAGAGGAGAAAATTAAAAATGTATTGGCATGTTGTATATATACACAAACAATCAGTAGTAGTCGAAAATGAACAGGAGTGTGGGGAAACTTATTTAAAACAACTTGCTAGTATGAAATTTATTTGCTCCACTTCATATATTCTCCTTTCGACGTAATGCACATACCTTCCTTATTTTTATTTATCAAAGACGTGAAAAACCATTGTTTAATAATTTGAGTATGACCGTAGCAGCATTTTTTTCTCATTATCGAACTCAAACCGGTGACCTCTCGATTCGTTTTACCTCCAGGAAGAAAAAAATTAGGTTATTAGATCTGGTAAATATAAGTGAGCCCCAATTCTTCGATGGTTTATCAGAAAGCCTGAGAGGTATACGCAGGTGCGTTGAACAAGATGGGGTCGGTTTTTCTTGATTTATGGTAACAGCTAGCCTCTCAGGACATTAGAAAAATATTTGCCGTTTACTCCTTGAACATTTATTACACATTAACAACGACGATTTTTCAAAAAAATGCGTGAATATTCCGAAATGGTGACAAATCTTGCAGGGGCACGCGGGTAAGTTGGGTGGCATGCTTTGTAGGGTCATGAGGGTACGTTGGGTGGCATACCTTGTAGGGGCACACGGGCACTTTGGCCGGTATACCGTGTAGGGCATGCGAGTACGTTGGGTGGTATACATAATAGGGGGCGCGTAAGTTGGACGGTATACCTTGTATGGCAGGGATGGGCAAACTTTTCAACTGGATGGCTGCATGCGCATTCAATATAGGAAGCGCGGGCCGCAAAAAAATTTCCAGATTCACCAAGAGTATAAGTAGGTAATTTATCAATTGAAGCATATATTTATAACACAGTTTAATAGATAAGTAATATATTCATAAGTTACATTTTGTATACTGCAACGAAGGAAAATAACTTTTCAACAAAAAAAATTATGATTTGTCCAATGGTAGACTCTGTAAATTTGACATGAATTATACCCGATTAAATATCAGACGAGTATCATAAAAGAAAAATTATTTTACCTTTCATAAGATTTTTATTTCGATTTCACTAAAACCCCGCGGACCATATAAAATGCTCTCGCGGGCCGCAGTTTTCCCACCCCTGTTGTAGGGGCATGCGAATAAGTTATCTATTGTCTATAGATATCTATAAAGAAAAGTGTTTGTGTGTATGTATGTATTTATGTTTTTTTATAGCTCAGCAGCTACAGCACGTAGAAACAAGATAAAGGTATCATTTTAACCGGGATAAAGAGTTAAGTGGTGTGGTCAGGTTTTTATATCGATTTGATTGACCTTTCTAATTTAAAAAATATTTTCTTTTTTCATTTTCTCCATTTGAATAACATAGGGGCGAGTGCAGCTTATTTTTCATTTGAAATTTAAAATTACTTAGAAACAAGATAGTGTGAATGTAAGACTTGGATATTTCTACGAAAGAAAGAACAAAGTTTATTTTTATTGAAGACAGAATCCGAATCCTGATATAATTAGCGTAAAAATGCGTTTAGAATCAGAAAAATAGGTGATTTTATCTGTTTTATGACAATACCAATTATAAGCTACCACGACAACTCCTATTGTCGCCGAAGTTGAGAATCCAATTCATTTATATGGGAAAATTTTAACGTAAAATCCTTTATTTTGCTTTGTTTACATGGCAACCAAATATTTGTTGATTTTTATTGAAATATTAATAATAAATAGTTTAATGATATTTTCGTATGGCGTAGAGTTCTCCAAAGCAAGCCGTTTTTAAAACTACGTAAGTAACATAATAATTAGACGTAGATTTTCCACAAATTGTGATTGGATAAATCTTTTTATTGTTTCCAAAGTATTGTTGATATCAACAATTTTCTCGTAACAAAACTAATGAACGAGAGAATCGAGCTAATGGTCGGAGGATAATCTACACTCTGTGTTTCTTAAACATACTCTATTTACTTTTTGTCTTTCGCTAAATTAATTAATTTTGTTTGTTCCTTTGTTCATCCATTATCTGTTGATTATTGTGTTCTTGCGGGATTTACTTACAATTTTCGTTTTGAAGATATCGTCACGAAACTTCGCATAGGTATATAATTTTACCCTGAGGGTAACATAGGCTATATGGCGATAAAAAATGGGGCAGGGAGAGCTTAATTCAATAATTATTTCCCATAAGTTTACATGTAATTTTCGATTTTTCACAGCATGAGATTTTCTTCATTCATCTAAATAGGTAAATCTTCATTTTTGCCTTTTTCGACGGTTAAAAACTGTGATGTTTACATGTTACACGGACGAAGTTTTAGATTCACTAAATCCGTTGAAATTCAACGGGTACTTCTGCTAGTGTGGTATACATTGTTGGGGCATTTGGTTAAGTTGTGTGGTATACCGTATAGGGGTTTGCGGGCACGTTATTTCCACTTGGCTGTCAACCTCCTGTAAACTACTCTGTATCATCGTGTGCAATACCACGAGCAAGTCCGTAACTGATGATCATGGTAACAAATAATTTTCTTAAGTTTCTACGACGGTTACTTTTTATCGATGAAACGATTTGATCGACTTTTGATTCAGAACGTGATGTGGACGGTCGAACGCAGAAAGGTTCATCATCGATTCGTTCGCATACCTCAGACTCATTGATTCCACTCAAAACACACTGCCGCCATACACACAATCCCCATTGAATGGTATTTTGTTCATTTTAAAATGTACGCAATATTGTCGTTATTTTTACTTTGCACTGTATTAGTAAAACATTGTTACTAAATTTTACGGAATCGGAAAATCTCAACAATAAAAATTTATGAATCGGTTAACCTTGCAGTGCAACTTTTTTTAGAATTTGAATAAAAGTCATCAGTTTTAATTTGAACATTGTAGTGCAACACATTAAAGTTGTACTAATTTTAAAAAATCGTACGTTACCAAATGGTTGTAATCACATACCGCGGTTCTCTTCCAACAACGATTTAATGATGTGGCGATTTTTCAGGATCGTTGCTGTTTTTTCTCAGAGAGACGTGTATGCAAATGTGCGGAAGCGTAAGAATTTTGAAATCTGCGTCACCCATAGTGTTTGTTTTCCTGGCGTACGATTAGACTTGCAAATTACAGTCGCGGTTTTAGTGGGGGAAATTTGCCACGTTTCCTGAAGAAAAATGAACAATGTGAATCTTTTGGTCTACCCTTGGTGCGATGATTGAATGAATTTAAAATATTCTTATTTTAGGTTAGAACCGTCGATATAATGTTTACTTTGATGCGGACGTTGTTGAATTTATAAGAACTCGTAAGCGACATTGTGTTCACCGTGTGGAAATGTCACATTTTAATTTTTATCAGATTATTGAGGTGTTAATTGCCACAGTTAGGATGGTTGAATGAGTTAAACTTATGTAAAAGAAGTTAATAAAATTTTAAATTGCCGAATCCTAATTTTTACCCGACATTTTTCTCTTAAATGAGCTTTGGTACGGGTATTCAAGTATCTCGTTGATTTTTATACATAAAATGTCTTTTAGCGTCGTTTCAGTTCCTAGAATTTTGCAACGGCGTTGGGGTGGAATACGTTTTGGGTCACACGTCTTGATCGTTTGTATACGAAACTTCGAATAGGCCCTTGTTTTTAATTTTTTTTCGGTGACGACTCTTGAACTCGGCTCTCGCGGCGTCGACATTGAGGACATCACGCCGTGAATAACTTATCCCCTGGATGCATACTTTAAATTGAGGGATGGCTACGATGGTTTCGAAACCTCTCTCTCTCGACGTCCCGAACCCTTTCTGCTGCTTTCGTCCCTCTCTCGTGTGTCATTGCTTTATCGCACCATCGCCCTTTGACCCATGCCGCCACCGTCATTAATGCTTTGACCCTTTCCTGCCTGCCTGGATGCCGGTGACACCACTTCTCCCGCCACCTGAGTCCTCTCTCTCCCTCATTCCATTGAGGGAAGGATTTTAGGTGTGTCGGGACAGACCCTTCAGACCTTTCAACTTGTTTCAACCGACGTGGAATGCGAGTGAGGTCGAAGCGGACCTCGTCTTCGGGTAAACGCGAACGTTAAATGGAACCTCTCTTGAGTTTTTCTCTCTGCCCGTTGCCCCATTTTTGTAACGGAAGATGCGATTCTGTCATAATCGATGCCCGCTCAACAAATTCGTTCATCAAACATTAAAAAGATAATTATGGAACCCGCCTTATTGCTAAAATAAACTTGACAAACTATGCATCCCCATAAAAAGTTTAGGAAAACTAGACGCGCATTTCGGTCGGCTTTGATTAAATTTAAATTAATGGTTATGGTAAAAGTTTCTCTGAAATAGATATTAATGAGAAAACGTAAGTTAGTTTGAGAGTTGTTGCGTTTTATTCTCAAAACAATGTCTCTATTGAAAACAAGCATTTACTTATTATTGTTCTTATTCAAGTAGCCGAAATGCTTATCTGGTTTTACCAAATTTTTAGGGCTATTGGAGGTATCGTATCCATTCATCAACCGGGCCATTCAAAAGTGAATAATTCGAAAGTAGGTTACATATCTCCCCTAAGAAAAAATATTAATTTTGAACCCTATAGTTCATCAGTGAAGATAAATGGAAGAACCTCCTAATAACCATACAAATATTTTTTAAAAAATGGAAAATACATTCTTTCCAGTTTAGAGGAATCTACTCCATCGTCAGTAGGCTGATCTTTTTGATCGGCCTACTGACGATGGAATCCTTGATTCCGAAATGCGTATTCAGGCATTTTTTGGAAAGGAAGCGCTCGTGTGTGTCTTTGTTTGTTTTTGTGTATTTGTGAGTGTGTGTTGTGAGCAATGGCGTCGAGTATATTCCCCTAAACCGGAGTGTGAGTAATTTTCTTTCCTTTTAAAAAATATATTTGTATGGTTATTAGGAGGTTTTCCCATTTATCTTCATATCTTCCCTAGTTTGTAACGCTGTTTTTCCTAATAACTGCTTTTGTAATCGGTTAGCCTGTCTCTGGAATCATGCAAGAGTAGACAAATTTTTAGGATAAGTCGGTCTATGTGATTGTTTGACATGGTAAAATTTTGTTGGATCTTTCCTGGTGAAAAAAGCGCTTATGTGTTTTTCTCTTAAATCCTTCCCTCGCTTGTTTGATACCAATAGATTATGAGTCGTCTGCACACAGCCCGCGGGTAGCCCTAGTCTCTTGAGATCATGGCGTAGCAAAAATTTTGTTTTAGGAGTACATATAAGCTCGGGAAATTCTTTTTGGTAACGTATAAAGAAACAATGTAGTATTTTTACAGTTAAGTGACCAACCTTTGGCCTGAGGCGAGAGAATTCGCGGTATCCCTTCCAGCCCTTATCTCTAGTTCTGGTGTTTATTTTCTTCGGTTCTTGATTCACGAATCTTAAACGGAATCGGAAATCTTTTGTTTCTTACTTCAATTTCTTAGGCCTGGAGTGGAATAATATTCCAGAAGCTGGTATTTGTTTACTGATCGAAAATTTATTTTTTCGCCAACACTTCTTCCTTGTTCTGAAACGCGATTTGGAGCCACAAGAAGCGATGATTACTATAGCATGAGATTAAACGACAGCAAGATGGAAAACCATGATTTGTGACGAATTTGTCGGCTCTCTTTCAAATTGAAATATTTGTAACGTTAAATGTACTATAAATTATTGATATAATATATAATGATATATATTTTATTTTTTTAAATGTCATATCGAAAGAAGGACATTTTCGGTTTTGATGAATATTATTTTCAATATATTTAACAATTTCGTCATGAATTAGTTCCTGGAAACTATATTTTCCCTTTAACGCCGAATTACTTAGTCGCTGACAAAACTAAGAGATTCTATAAGTTTAAAGTACGCGTACGTTAAAGTGCTTTAAGTTATGTGATGATCAGTCGTAGTCTATATTAATATTTATAAATACTAGCTGAACCCGCGCAATGTTTGCGCGTTTTGGTTCTTATGCGCAATCCCCCCGCCAGACTTGTGGCGCCTGCCTACCGGTCAGAATGAGAACTGTGGCGACATTTACCCACCCGATCACCGGACAATGGGGAGGGATAGTTTCGTTCCAGAGAGGCGAAGGGCGCGATAGCGCCCGGAGACGGCTAGACCCGATATAAAAGACATTATAATCTAAAAGAAAGCAAGCCGAAAGCTCGCCAATATCCTCGGGTACTTGTAATTAAAAACTTTTTTTTACAATTTCTCATTTTCTTAGTTTGTTTTAATGTTTTATCCGAAAAGGGTTATCGCAAAAAATTATTTTTCAAAAGGGGTCCGGGATAACCCAGTAGTACCTGTTTGTAACTGTCGCCATTGTCCCCATTGTCCGGTGATCGGGTGAGTAAATGTCGCCACAGGCAGTAGTTCTCATTCTGACCGGTAGACAGGCAGGGGGATTGCGCATAAGAAACCGCGTTTTTCAATTAATTAAAAAAAAATTAAGGTGTGTAAAAAAAGTTAATCTCAATAATTCACGTTTAACTATACTAATGCATTTTCCGGAACAGATTTGATATAGGTCACCCACGTCCGCAGCACCACCTGATTCCGGAAAAATGAACCATCGAAGTATGCGTACGAGTAAATGATGCCCTTAGAAACTTATTGATGTTTACCCAAATAAATATTAGCAACAATAAATGGAGAGGATATTGGCGAGCCTTTGGCTCGCTTTGTTTTTATTTTAGTTGTCGGCTTCGGGCGCTACCGCGCCCTTCGCCTCGCTGGAACCAAACTATCCCTCCCCGTTGTCCGGTGATTGGGTTTGTAAATGTCGCGAAAGGCCGATCAGTCATGGGTTAGCAAGCTTTAAATTAACTCAGTGAAGTCATTGTTGATCGGTTTTCTTTATCTTCGTTGCTCGTAAGCATACTTCGATAGTTCATTTTTCCGGAATCAGGTGGTGCTGCGATCGTGAGTGATCTATATTAAATCTAAGCCCATTTTCCAAGTATAGATAAGGATCGCGGGTTCGAATCTCGGTGAGGGCACGGCTTTGTGTGCGTATTGACAATTTATTATGCGAAGTCAGAAATATACATTTTAAAAGTCATATTAGAGAGGAAATTAATGCTACACAGTAATTGATTGTGAATTCTTATTTTTCTTTATATTAAATTGTGTCCTTTCTTTTTATATAACAATCAATTCAACCGTTTATTTAGATTGTCAGTGAAGAGAAGATAACCATGTAATGTGTTAAAAATAACGCATATCCCTATTCCCATCTAATTTTAAATTTATGCTCGAGCCTATTTGCTTTAGTAAGCATTACAGATGTATAATAGTTCTACTTACAAAAATGTACGATTCCTGCATTCAAACAATGAAATGAAGATTCATCTTTGGTTAAATCGTTAGGAACGCTTCCTATACTCATTTAACTGCATAATTATCCGTAAATATTTACGTTCCATGTATAAAATTTGACGTTTCTACAGTAATCATTTGAAGGTATAATGGACAGTAATTGAATCGGATGCAACAATGACGGTCGCCTTGGCAAAGCCCGGGAAGAATACGAAATATCCGCAAAATTTCGAAAACAAACGCGTATTTCTGAAAACTTCGACCGTGTAACATCTGCACATTGCAGTGATAAGATACATAGTTTTAGCCGTCGAATAAACCAAAAACGAAGAAAATCAGTCCATATTTACGTATTTTAATGAATGAAGGAAAAAAACCTTGCACTCTGAAAAATCAAAAATCCCGTGTAAACATATGGGAAAATATAATTGTCTCCTGGATTCGAACCCGGGACTTTATGAAAATGAGAATAGTTTTCTAGGGACCTCCTAGCTTGTAGGAACAAAACGCAGTTTACCGCATATCTCTACGACAAACGACTTTTGAGATAGAGAGGGGGGGGCGGACACTTCCAAAATTATATATAGGATTTCAAAACGTAAAATCGCGGAGTTATTCGAATATTGATATATTTGCCGGCGCCAGCCTCTGCTTTTGGTAGTACAACAGTCTGCCGCTAGATGGCTGGTCGATGCTTTCCCCCATCCCATTTGGTATCGTCCCTTCTTCCTTCTCGACCTGTGATATATGCGGGAATGATTAATTAATAAAGGGCATTTAAAAATATTACTCTGATTTAAAATTCGTTTATGCATCATTACGATGAATATTACATTTCCATTCATAATCGTAGTATAACTGTTTTAATTTGGGACTCCCGTCGGAATCTTCCGTCGATTATTTGCTATTTGACGTATGCGTTTCTAGATTTATGTGCACTTTTCTGTTTAATTTACTTTTTAATTTCGGATGCGTATACTTTTATTGTTGGCGATTAATTTTACTTTCGGGCTTCCTATCGCTCTTTAAAATGGTTGTCTAAAGGAACGTCTTCTCCCATGTTTGGTTCGAACCTCGAAAGCACGAACAAGTTATGAAAGTGTACAGCGTTTCACAAACGGGCGCGTCTCGTGCATTGGAGTATTTAAATGAAATGATATACATGTACGTAAAGGAAATAGCATTTTAAAGTTCTTTTCTTCGTCATAAATAATACATTTTCTTCCTATGTAAAAGTATTGCATGCACACGTAAGGAAATTAAAATTAATTATTTTTGTGAGATTTTGTATTTTAGCAACAACGAAGAAGTAACCATGCAAGAAAATTTCAAAGTTCATCTCGAATTAAGGCATTCTTGTTTTATTTTATTGATAACGGCTACTTCTACGATTAAAATGTATGGGGAAAGAAATACTCTTCTTTACTAGTTCTACAAGTTTTTTTTGAAAAATATTTTGATATGACCAATATTTTACGAGATATGACGGAATGTTCATTTTTTATTTCCATTAAAGTGGTACCCCTGATTTGCGTACCTTAGTCATTTATGTGATTTTCTTATTATCTTTTATTGTAAATCCTTAATATAAAATTTTATGAAAATCCGTTCCGTAGAAGCCGAGAACGGACAAACAAACGGACGGACAGACCGACGATAATAGGCGCCCACGCTGGAAGCGAAACGCGCCTAAAATGTCTATATTTAGAATTACTATAATAAATCGAGTTTTATGACTCGATTTGTTTTTATTTTTCGTTAAGGTTTAAGTTACAGGGGTTTGAATTTGCCATATTTATTATCTTGTTAGTTTCTCATGTCATAAATGTTCACAAAAGGAAGTTTTTTGTTCTGTCCATGAAAGATGTTGAACGAATTCGTCGTGTTAGACATTACTTGAAAATCCATCGTCTCTGCTCTTATCCATATCTCAGTGATTATCACAATATATTTAATAACTTTGGTTTATGGACTCGATAAATAAAACGCGATAGCCTCATAATATTTATGCACATCGTGGCGTACAGCGTGCTTATCACTTTATATGTACCTCATCAGCCGGCCATTCGTCATTGTGTTTGTTTGCCAGAGTTCCAGAGATCTTTTCTTTTGTTTATTTATGTTACCGAAAATTGTTTACGTGAAGTATGGTATATGGAAAACAAAAGGATTTCACGCTTTATATTTTTACGCTGTACTTCTAAGTTCTTGCTAAGTGTTCCGATTGCATGGAAATTATAACTTTTTGAATGATATATATACGTAACTTGAAACGATGCTTGATTCATTGATGTTAAGGGCGTAGGCCTGTAGAATTCCAGATTGGATAGGGAACTCAACGTTTTCTTTGATCCTCGAAAATGTTTTCGTGATATATTTATTTTGGTAACTTATTAGTTTACTGTTATTAGAATTTTTAAAATGGCTCACAGGAAAGTTGACGCCCTTCAGCGAAGTGAACTCTTATTCTCTGACAACATTTATCTTGGGAAATGTGGAGACAGAAGAAAAATTTTTATGACCGGGAATCGAACCCTCGTCTTCTACTTTCCGGGCGGATATTCTACCACTGAACTACCGTAGCAGATAAATTCTCTTGTTTCAGAACGGTTAGGTTAGGGCCGGGCTAGGCATTCTAGTATCAACCAGCCCCAACGGATGTCCTCAAAGAAAATCCCTACCCTCTCAATTGGTGAGATTGCCTAGGTTATAATTGATGTAATAGATGATTCTAAGATCATTATGCGACAGGCATAAGCTGGAAAGTTGAGAACTGTGGAAACAGGTGAAAAAGTCTGCTATGACCGGGAGTCGAACCTAGTTTCAGAGGTCACAGCAGATATTTTCTTCTGTTTCCACATTTCTCAACTTTTCAGCTTATGCCTGTCGCACAATGATCTTAGGATCATCTATTCCATCAATTATAAATATTTTCCTTGTCTCGATTTCCTTCCGTTTCCTTCTCTTTCTACACCTTCCGTATTCCTCGTATTATTCCCTTCATCTTTCGTTCGCCTTCCTTTGCCACCAACTTTTTACCGCCCGTCTTTTCCTTTTATCTGTTTTTCCATCTCTTTAACTTTTCACAGCTTTGCCATTGCCCCAGATCCTTTCACGCCTTTTCGATTTCTCAGTATATTCTTCCACTTCTTGCCCTTTTCCTTATCTCTCTTCCAATCTTCCCAGTGCTTCATCATTTATCCGTTCCCCACCTCTCTCCATTTTCCTGCTTCTTCGCCTCCTCCTCCTCTTCACCTTTGTCCACTCTCCGTCTCCACCCCCCGAGTACCCTCGGTCATTTGCGGATCACTCCTTCGGAGGCCGTGACTGGCGATATGCCAGACCCTAACCCCTGTGCTCCCAATCTGCTCCTGCCGACCCTCCCCACACACCAAACCCTCCCGACCACTTCGTCACCCTAGCCCTTTGGGGGAGGATGCGAGAAAGGGGGCGGAATGTTCGTGTAGTGGGTGCCGTTTAGATCACCAGGATATCCACTCCCTCGGTCCCTTTTCCAGTGGTCCCAGCGTGCCGCTCCGTCCCTCGTTCCTTGTGTCCAAATTAGTCTCCTTTCTCTCCCGGCCGAGGTTGCCGGAAGCGTGTGTAGGTGAGGCGGTCGAATTCTTTCGGAAGGGGATGGGGAGGGCGTAAAAGTAATCGCATGAGTTCCGCTCGTGGATTTGATGATTGAGAATATGCAATTTAAAGATTGTTATCCATTCTTGCGGTTTTTCGAGACTTTTACTCCATAACGGCTTAAACGCGGGGTTGGAAACTTGGCTTTTTTCATTTATAATTGACTTATTCGAACTATGCATTTAATTTTAAACGGGATGTTTTTCATCGACTTTCAAAGTATAAAGCAATTGTTAAATCTTTAAGTGTTTTTTGCTCACCTTTTTCCCAGATTATATTCCGTTTGTCTTAAAATCGAGCTGTCTTCTTATCTTATTAGAGATGGAAATGATTGAAGGAATTCACCCCGACTCTCATTTATTTTCAGTGTTCTTTTTAAAGTTACATTGAATATGAATGCTTAATAATACGCTTATATGTGGAATATAATGGATGATTCAGTTAACATTCGTTGTCGTAAAGTGGTTTATTAAACCATTTTATAGCTACAGGAGTTAACGTAAGTCATCTGGTAAAAATGTTCACCTAGATTAGATCTGGCGCTGATTTATTTGAGACAAGTTATATGTATTTAGTAATAGATACTTTAGATCAGTATACACTTCTCCAAGGTAAGCCTGTTAAAAGGTTATTATTTTACTGAGAGCGCTGGAGAGTTATTTAGGATTTAGTTATTTAGAATTACTCTATATCTCCAAAGTTCGCTGAAATTTTAAGCATACACGGTGTTCATGTAGAATTTTATAAAAGATTCATCACTACTAAGTTTTTAGGATTTCTGTCAAGATGAAAATAAATGTCGTTTATTTAATTGAATGCAAATAGAAATCTTGTAAATTGCGTCATGGCCAATAATTGGACTTGACCTTTTCTGTGTAGTCTAATTTCATCATGGTTGAAATCAGGACTAGACACCCTGCCGCTCGGTCATTGTATGTAGATTTTAACAATCATAATTATAAATCTTGTCGAATTGAAATCAACCCTGATTCCTGGACTTCAGAAGTTGCCCCTGGATTTGGATCAAATTTGTCTAAGGCTAGTTAAAATAATCTCTCCCACTCACATAAATATGAAATGCCTTAGTAATTATTATAGTATACACCAGAAACAACTGTATCAACACAGACAAATCGTTATTGGAATTGAAAGACTATTTTGTTGTTGTAAAGTTGGTGTATAAACTACTGATTCTTGTTGGACATATATCTGATATTAGTATTGTTGCACAATTTTATTTTTAAGCATCTTATAGTTCTGTCTGGTGTTGCGAAAGGATTTTATTTCTTTAAAAGTCTTCTCAGGTTTGAGTTTCAGTAAGACCACGTGTATCATAGCATCCTTGAAACAGTTTCCCAGGATGGGGATAACCGAGACATTTCATCGGAAATAAAAGCATTTTTGCCGCCTTTCGCCAGATCATGAAAATCATCGGACCGTAGCCGAGTGCAATTTCGGTCGAAAACTCCGGTATCAACATCCATCGCATGGTTGCACCCTTCCAGATTCCAGCGTCGCGTCTTTAGATCCCTCCGGAATAAAGATTCTTTTATTTTCCCCAAGTATGGTCTCCAAGTCTGGATGGTTCATTTTCCATCAGCCCGCCCTCTCCAGGATCCCCTCCGAACTACCTAGTTTTCCTCAAGGAAAAAAAAGTGGGGAAAAACTTCTTTCCTCGCGGAATGGGAGTAACTTGGACGCCGTTCCGTTTATTTTCTTCCAGCCGGGCATCAAGGGAAGACGCTGACTGCCAAGAAAAAAAGGAAATAGATAAAAATGGAGGCGTACGTGGAAAAAAGGAACTTTTCCCTATTTTTTTAGGACAGAAAGTTTTCCGTGCCCACGGTTTGCCGGATGCGGAATGTAAAGGGGTCCCTTCCGTCTCTCTTTTGAGGCCGTATTGGGAGAGAGGGAAAGAGAGATAGATGGGAAAGGAGAGAGAGGAGGCGGTGGGTGGAGTGTGTATCGTCTCGGTTGAGATGCCGTGGAATGCGCGGTTCAGCGGGCACGATTCGATTGTAAGACATCACTTACATCTCTTTACCCTTGTCAGGAACTTCCCTCTTTCCTTTTTTCTTCCCCTCCCCTCCCCCCTTGCGCAGTCTAGTCGGGTTTGACCCTTGACCCTAAAGGGTGGGAGTGGAGTCTTGCTGCCTCTGGTAGTGTATGTGCGGCCCTTCCCGCCAATCGCGATTGTTGTCCGGCACGGTGGCGCGGCCTGTAGACGGGGTTGTTTTGTTTTCTTCTTCTCCGTTTTGCGAATGTGCTTGGGAAAATCTCGTGATGTTTTTGTTTAAAAATAAAACTGGGAAATATTAATCCTCGTACTAGGTTTTATGTTTTGGGTTGTATAAAGGAACTGTGATAAGAAAAACTTCTTTGTTTTTATAAGTTGATGCTTATCGACAATAGGTTTCGTTTTAAAAGAGACGGTGCTTGTGTTAACTTTGTGGAGTTCTGTTAGTAAGAGCAAAATATATTTTTACAACCCGCTGCTAAGAAATAAAACTGGTATCGGTTATTATACTGTGAATTGCTAAAGTAAGTTTTCTTTGATTTTTTAATATAGTTTTATGTAAACACTGCATGTATTAGTAGTTAAAAATCCAAATTAAATTTTTAAGCTTGCATTTTTAAAGATTAACATTAAATATGATTGGGTTTTATTTCAAAACTAACCTCCGCGATAACAATGAATATTCGAGTTATAATAAAATTCGAGTGAAAGAACGTCAACTAGATGAGTAGTAATATTGGTGAAAGACATCGAATTATTGGAAGTTCAAGTAGAAGGCTTTTATATAGAAATTTGTTCGTATTCATAGATGATGAAAAAATGACTAATTTAGACAGGAATAGGAAGTGTGACGTGGGTGAAGGTCGCATTTAAGGTTATAAGTTTCGTTTATTTTGTTATATTGGAAAAATATTTCATCATTCACATTTTTCTATTTTATTTCACCACTATTCAATCGAATTTGCATTTGTGTCTATACATTTTCGTTTGTCTGTATGGTATGGATAATATGGCCAAATTTCTTTTGCTAGAACATTAAGGAATAATAAAACTAGTTCAAGTAATACTTGCAGTCATAATATTATTTGGTTGGAAAGCGCCTTTGTTTTTCAGTTAGTTGTAGAAGTTTTTCACTGTGTTTTAACGGTAACATAAGATTCAGGGGCAAAATTTAGTCTGATCTAGTGTTAGCGAAGTCGTTAATTTTTTAAAGGAGTCCATTTGCATTTAATGGGTGTTTTTTTTTCTTTTTAAGACAACATGAAAATTCTACAGATTATAAACTTTTCAATGATAACATTTTTTGAAGCGGGACGGGTGGAGGATAGCAGGGATATGGCTTAGGGCGGTGACAGCGGGTGGGAGGCGTGTAAATAAGGGGGAAGGGCCGGTGGTAAAAAGGGGTAGTACTTTTATAAGCGGAGCCCGGCGTCGTGGAGGAAGAAAGGGTTGGCAGGGTTTTGGGATGGATTCGAGATGGTCCTTGGAAGTCGAGTGAAAGGAGAGAGAGGTAGGGATGGGTGGTCTCATAAATTAGCCCCGAGTGCCCTTGGATATGTATTGGCATGCTGGGGAGTGCATTTTGATTCGTTCCATAGCCGTCGGGGGAGAAGGGGGAGGGATAAGCGAGGTAGTGGAAGACGGATCTCCAGCGCCAAAATAAAAGCAGGACGGCGTAGGTAAGCCCGAGTAGGATCCCTCTCTGCAACTTCCCTTCCCGCTCTACCATCTGTTCCCCATCCCACGCCTCCGTTCTCCCATTCCACGGCCCTCTCCGGATCCCATCCCGATCCCCAGTGTTCCTCACCCCCGCCTCCCACCACCTCCGACTCTCTATCACTCCCATTCTTCGCGCGGAACGATGGGAAGAGGGAGTTGGGGAGTTTCGGTTGTTGGAGGTTAGGATGGAGACGTGTGTATGGGGAGTGGAGTGAGCTGGAAGGAGGTCTCTCTCTCTCTCTCCTACGTGTATTCAATAGGTCGGATCAATACTTGCCTGCATGCCATACATATTTATGGGGGAGTCGGTGCTAGGAGGTGCCCCTTAACTCTTCTCTCCCCCTCTGACTTCCCTCTCTTCTTTCCTGTATCTTCTCCTCTCTGTCCTTCCTCCCTCTTCCACTTTCTGGAGTGAGTATTCTGGTGCTAGGATAGAATGGAGTTTTGGAGTATGAGAGAGAGAGAAGGGGAGGAGGATTGTGTAATGGTGAGAACCCATCTTACTTAATTGGTGGCTTCCCAGAGGCGAAGACGCCTGCTTTACGATTGGCCTGGCGAATGTTTTGGCGCCCTCCCTCCCTCTTTCCAAAACTCGTCCACCCTTCCCCTTTCCTTCCTCCTCTGTGTCCTCCTGCTCGCCCATCCAACGCCTCTCTCCCCATTTTTTCCTCCGCGTCCAAACTCACTCAGCTGCCTTTTAGTGATGAGTTTAAAGCAGTTTCTCTTTTCTTAGCTTGTTAAGGGTGTATCTGCTCCCGTGTGTGTGGGAATATTGCCGATGGGATGTTTAAGGGTTTATACTCATACTCTTCCCTTAATGGAAGAAGATTAAGTGATTAGGAAGTCCTTCTTATCGTTTATTTTTGTGTAATTGGATGGAAATGGAATACTTAAGTCGATAGTTTTCGTTGCGTTTGAGTTTCGTGCATGTTATCAACTTTTAATACCTGCTAAAATATTACTATATTAGAGGTTGGAATGTACAGCAGAATATCGATCAATTATATTTCGTAACTCGAATTTCGTTCAGCGGAAATATATATTTTTCGCTTTCGCATACAAATATGTTAAAATTAAGGCCTGTAACTTAAACAAAAAGAAGTTTAGAAATTCGAACTTTTCTGTCTTTCTCTTAGCTTCAAATTGTTGAAGTTTGATTTTAAACATAGCTATTATTATTATACTTTTATTTTTACAATTAAAGAAAATCATTCGTTATCGAATGATCACCTGTCAGTTCCATGTATGTAATAACTTTGGATCGGGAGATGTTCAGCGACTGCAGTATCATAAATTCTTTTTTAGTTATTTGGTGATATACAGTGTGCACAAATCATCTTTACAACTGTAATCTGAAATCCAAAAATACTACAACAAGATACACATACGGAGTTTGCGCTATCTGTGAGATAAACTAAAAAAGTTTGAGTAAAACACAGGTGCGTGTCATCCGTGTTACATGAACCATTACGGCGCGAATAATCTGAACGTCATTCGTGATGGCGTCGCCGCAGGAGAAGGCACAGTGCGTGCATTTGTTTATCGTAACGAAATCGGTTACGCACGTCCAAAGAAACTTCCGAACAACATATCATAGGCTGCCGCCTTCAAGGCACATCGATATGTGCTTGTATAAACAGTTTAAGGAAGTCTTATTCATAGGAAAAGTGCAGGTCCTACACGTGTATCAGATGAAATGAACACGAGTATCGATAAGACATTCTAAGAATTATAAATGTTGCCCATATTGAATGTGTTTAAAGTTAAACTTTACGAGTTTCTCTCACAGATGGCACAAATTGTCTGTGTTTAAATGGTTTCTGTATTTTAAAGTTGTAAAGATAATTTGTGTACACCTGGTACTTCCAGGTAGATTATTCGCGTCATAGGTTTGCCGGGCGATTGTATTGACCACAGTTCGTATGCTGCCACTTAAATGGGAAAAATATTACTCAACATTTTTGTTTTGCTCAACGATTACTTTGGCGAATATGTTGAGCTTTCGACTTCTTCTCGTTTTTTTGCCGCAAAGGAATCCCGGATACCTATAATATTTATCTCTTTATCTTTAAAAAAATGTTTTAGATTTCATTCTTTTATATTTTTTCTATTTTGTGCATTGTCTAAATATCAATTTTTATTAATATTTTTCTGTTGTTATACCACTGAGATACATAGTTATCACATTTTTAACATAGATTAAAAAATATAATTAATATAATAAATGAAGATTCGCTGTCGGTCATTGATTTTTATAATAGAAATGACTTGTTTAACAGGAATTCATAATTTGGCCATTAAAGGGTTATTTGAAGTTGCTGAAGATGTACAATAAATTAATCTTTAAGACTATGATGGATTGATTTGTCAAATAAACTTGTCTCAAGTTTGAACGTATGAGAAAAGACCATTTTTTTTAGGTATATACATATACTAAACCGTCTGTTTTTGTTCCAAAAATCCGTATCGCCCGAGTTATAAACAAGGGTGCATATATTTTCCGTAACTGAATTCGAAATCCTCTGTTTATATTTCCTCGCAGTGCCGTTCTGTTTGTTCCTTTTATTCTTACCCACGCCTTTCTCCGCAGGCTCTCATGACCTACTTTGACCGGTTTTTTGTCGAAAACAAAATTGGATTGGAAACGTATGAAGGGAAAAATAATATCCCTCTCGGATGCAGATCGAAGTTTTTATCCAGTCGACCTCGGAGCAGCGTGTGCAGATTTCGCATTTCTAAAATCTGGTTTCGAGTACATGCTGCAACACTCGTCTTTGTGGAGTCGTTTCGATGCGTGAGACGGTTTGGCTGGTGTCCATTTTGTTTTTTTTCCGGCGAGGTTTTGCAGTACAAGTATGGTTTTGTCTCCTATATCGAAATAGTGAGCAATGTGGAGATTGGTTTTGTTTTTGCTTCTATCGTTATAGTTGAATGCTAGTACACCTGTCCCTCGCTTTCCGCGGCACGTTCGTTCCTAGAAAAGGCCGTATAAAGGGGGCCCGGCAGTTGTAGGGATGGGTGTAATAGGAGAATACCCATTCAACGAATTATGCCAATTTCCTATCTCGTATTTAAAAATATATATTTAGGTGTTTTTTTCCTTAATCACAAAATTTGTCAAATTTTCTGTCCAAATAAAATGTATGTGATAATTGACCTTTCGTGGTCAAAATTTTAATCCTCATAAACATCACGAACAAAGTTCTTTTTTTGCGTGACTTTTCATTTGAGGTATAAATTTAATTATTGAGTTCAAAATATATAGAAACATTAATTAATGGTGATTAAAAAACTCACGACCGGTTTCACCGTGGAACGGCGTCATCTATTTCTGTGTTGCATTATGAATAATATCAAAAAGTTGTTAGTCTAGGTGCTTTTTTCTAAAAAAATCTATCATGAATTCGGTTCGTCTGTACGTCTGTCTGTCCGTGTACAAAATAACAGTAATGTGTAAGTTACAAACGCCAAAATTCCAGGATGGGTAGTTGTATATTAGAGCTAGATATGATATAAATTTGGCTGATCAAAATATCGCTAAAACGTATATGTTGCTACAAATGTACGCAGTACCAACAATTCATCGAATCTGCGATTTTTTACTGCAATAGAAAGATAAAAGTCGGTGAAAAAATGGCCTTATGTAATTTGATCTGCAATTCTTCCCATACTTCATATAAATTTTGTAGGTTTATTTTAAAAATTCTTCTCAAATTATTTTTAAAATTTATGCATGTCGGTTTCTGATACTTGGACTCCATCTTCCCATAATTTTGTAATATAGAATCTGTATCTTTTTTTTATTCATCGACTGTACAGTAAGTTGTTTCCAATTGTAGCGAATTGAAACGTCATCTTTATATTAACAAGATGCCAGCCTCGGGTGCAGTCGCGTATTCTTTCGCGGTATTATTCGTGGATTCATCCGTAGCGGTTGGTATAAATTTTGTTTATCGCGTCGGCGAATTCATTTCCTGTACCCATTTCACCTCGGTAAATCGAAAAATCCGCGTATCGACCGTCTCATCGACTTTTCGGTGGATCGAGACATTGCATACGTCACTAGAACGTTCCGATATTAGTCTGAAAAGTTGCAGATGAGGCTGTCTCAAGCCCTTTTCTGCAAGAGGAAGAATCTTAAGCAAAAGTAGGATTTTACCTGGGCTGCAAACTTGGAAGCTAAGCGATGTGCTGCCTTTTGAGGCCAGTATCGAAGGGACGGAAGGTCTTCCTTGCTGAGTTTCTCTTAGCATTTCCGAGGCGTTTTGCGTCTCGGCCGAAATGAAACTGCCGTTTTTAATTTTTCACGTGGTTTAAACATAAACAACATATAGAATGTTAAGAAAGGGCCAGAAATGTATGGAATATTCGCGTTGAAGAAAGAATTATCGAGCTCTCTTTATGGCTGAAATCATGTCAGAAAACTTTTTCAATATTCATAAAAAGGTTGGGAAAAACCTGATTCGATTTATTTAAGTTTTGTATATTTACATTCAGAAGTTCTCATTAGACATCATTTTTATATCTAAACGATATTTTTCGAGTTTTATATGCAAATTTTTTTGTAATATAGGCGTAAGCCATCTTAGAGAATCCAGAAAATTCATAAAACATGCTCCTAGGAATTTTCACATAGCCCGATCAGTCATATGAAAGGTGGTATGTGGCTCGCAGAGTCGTAAATGAAGCCTCCTGTGGCCCGTTTATTAAATAGTTTGGTGACCCCTGGACTAAATGCTAACCTAGTTCTCCAGATCTTTTGATGGCTATCGGAAGCGCATATTGTGACAACCACGTAGTGTGTTTTTTAAATGATTATTTAGCGTTAATTTTTGGTTCCTAAAGCTTGTGGAATTATAAATATATTTCATCCAGTAAGTAGTTTTTGTCGCCTCATACGAACCTCGGTTCTACAATATTTTCATTTCCGCTTCTGTCCTCCTGGGGATTTTCCACGCGGCAGGATGGAAGAAGTATCCTCCATGACAACGCATGTAAACAGCGTTACAGTAGGGCCCTCAACGATGTTTTATATTTTTTTCTGGCGTCGTTGCATGCGTAGGTATGGTGAGAGAGATGGGTGGAGGAAGGGAGGGCTGAAGGAGGAGAGGGGGAAGGATTATGGCGAGAAAGAGTTGCACGTCTCGCGAGTAAACCTCGTGTTGTTTAAGTTTACGTGATTGAGTTTCTTGCGTAACCGCGCTTATCTGGAATTTTTCGCCGCGCGCCGCTCGAAGATATGTTCTCTAAGCAAGCACACGCGAGATCGTGTTGTTGTTGACTACGTGCTTCAGCTGGGAGGGAATATTCGCGTCTTTTAATAAAACATCTCGGTGGCAAACTTTGTCGAATAGTGGGGTCTGGGAGTCGTCTGGGAATGATTAGAATTTTAAACATTCTTTTATGTATTTCGCGGTGCGATATGCGTAAGAATAATGGTTGTTCGACGTCGGCAACACAAAACGAAATTTTTTATGTATCTAGAATAAAGGTGTTGCTCTGTAGTTTTAACCAGGGTTAAGTTCCATGTTAAATTTGTATTTTCATTTTTTTTTGCAGGTAAGCCAAACAGTCTTTCTACTTGTGAGGCCATTGTGTTTTTCCTCGGGTGAGTGTTTCCCTTCGCAATTTGTTTATTTATTCCTCGTAAAATCATTTTCCTTTATTCTGAAAGTTAGTTGTTCTTACGGGGATTGTTAGCTTTACGATCGCCTAGGAGTGGAAAAAAAGATTTGCTGATGATTGACTCGGGTTAATTTATCACGTTTTTACCTTCTCCGCCAAATATTATAATTCGACCTGGTGCTAATTGGCCCTAATTATGGGGTAAAAGGGCTGAAAAGCGGAAGATTCCTTTTCCGCCTGATAAACCATTTAATTTTGCTTAGGTCGAGCATTCTTTTTTTTGCTCTCCGAAGTTACAACCTGTGTAAACTTTAAACCGCACAGTTTTTTCTTTCGATCCGGATTTTTATTTTCCCATTTAATTACCTCAACTTTTCTTCCACACGCACCGCTTTACCCCTCACCCCGGTTCCCGAGTCTTTCCCGTACGTGACTTCGGCGATATTGTGTCGAATATTTTTCCACTATAGCGTTGAATATTTTCCCGCTTTACATTCTTGCCGACGAATAAAATAAAAAGGGAAAGACGGAGGGAGAAGAGTGGCTGCTCCGTGGAGGGATCGGCTTGTTTCAATATGCTCCCCTGAGTGATCTTATAGCCTCCCTCTCATCTCCCTTCGATTCCTTCCTCTCCTTCCCTCCCTCTCAGAAGGTAATTGGCCGCCCACAAACTTCCTCCTCTTCTCTCCCCTCCCTCCCTCCCTCTCTCTCTCTCGGCCCCATCTTCAACCCCGAGGGATCTCTAGTCGAAGACCGCCGTGGAAGGAGTGGGAGAAGGGTTGGGCAAGCAAAATGGGATCTCCCCTCTTTGCTCTCCTCTTCCCTTCCTCCCTCACCTCCTCTCTCCCCCGCCTCCTTCTGCCAACACACTCTTCCTCAAGGAGATGGTGGTACTCTCGTATTCCTTCCTTTGCATACCCGCCTTTAGCGGTTGGACCTGCCTTCTCTCTCTCTCTATCATCCCTCCTGCTCTTCCTTTGCTCGTCCAAACCCACTCCTCCCTCTTCTAAGCTCCCAAGAACTCATTCGTATGCTTCCCTTGTAAGAGCAAAAGCTCTCTTTCTCTCTCTCCCTCTTTCCCTCCACTACGCTTACTGGCAGGCCTTCTCCTCCTCCTCCTCCCCACAAACCACCCTCATCCCTTCTTCAAACTTTCTTCATCTCTTTTCTGTCTCTCTCTCTATCTCCCCTCTCTCCTTTCCCTCTCCCTCTATATCCTTCCTCTTATTTCTCTGTTTCGCTTGCGTGCCTCCGCCTTGGGTAGTCACGGTATGGTGAATTCTGGGAAGTCCGTGATAGCATTTTGAAAAGCTTTAATAAATGTGTGCCATGAATGTTTTAAGTAAGGGGAGTGATGGAAAGGTTTCTTTTTTTGGGGAGTAGAATTTTTTATTGAAATGTTATTTGGCGGGTTGGGTTGAGGTTTAAATTTGATGTCGACTTTTCCCCGATGTCGTTGGTTGCTTTATATTTAAACGTAAGGTTTATATTTGTGGTTAAACTTAATGAAAAGTAATTAATCGAAATAAATTTATCGAACGATAAAAATTAGGAAATGCATCGCATCTTAATTTATACTCCATATTCTTAATTCAGGTTTAATATGGATTTGCTGCATCGCAAATCTTTTTAAATAATCGAAGTTAGGTTTAAAAATTTCTTACATATTTCATGCTTTTAGTTTTTATTTATTTTTTCTTATTTTTACCTTCCTTCACATTAATTTTGTATACCTAATGCTATTTTTATTTGCGCAAAAGATGTAAGCGCTTTCGTGTTATTTGGTGTTTCTTGATAATTTTGTTGTCATAAGTAGACGTGTCGATTAGTTTATGTCAAATTCTAGCTAAGTTGAAGTCCAGCTGTATAAAATATACGTTTACGCTAGACGCAGTGATGTTGAGTATAGTGAATTTATCTTGCCAAGTGCAAATGCTGTATTTTTCTGCGAGCTCTTCATACATTTTTTTAAGTTCTGCATTCAAATGTCGCGAGTGCTGACTAAGGGACAATATTTTTAGTGTTTAATATTTTCACTCATTTTGGGATACAAATTTTTTTTCTGTAAATCTCTATTTGAAGCTCTGCATTCAAATATCGCGAGTGTTTACTAAAGTCTTATATTTTCATTGGTTTAGAATAAAATGTTTTTTCCTGTAAATTCCTCCAATTTTTAGTCATAATTTTCCGTATTTTTTTAAAACGCTTCTTTATTTGAAACTTGAGTTTGGAAATTTCTTTAAAATTTTGTTTAGTTTTTTCACCCGTTGCATTAGAAGAGTTTCAGCTTTTCTATCTGGTGATATCAGATTTTCCTCATACGTATTCTTTTGAGTTTCTTTCTTGGTCCCTTCTGTGCTTGTACAGTAGGCATTTATTTATACATTTCCAAAAGGCTTTAAGTCAGATCTATTTTTGCTGTCTTTAAAAGATTTAATTTAATTAGAAATGTACTTCACGTCTTTATCGCATATCAGTTGTTTCATTTTTGTTATTAAATATTTTACACGAATTCTTTTCATGATGGAGATGCAAAATTACTAGTTAACGCTAATTATGGTTTTTTGCGAAGTAGGTATATTTAAGTTTCGGTTCCTTCTCTTCTCCTGGAAGGGAACCCTATACTTTCACTCTCATTGAACAGCCATAAAACTACCAAAAGGTAGAAACTTATGGTGACGTTTTGGTTGCATATGTGTGAGGATAATTTAGAGAATTGATGCGGAAATGTGGGGAATAACGTTTTCGCATTAAAATATTTCATTTTTCCCCTGATAATTATGAAGAAGATTAAAAACGCCGAATAATCTAAAACCTTATTGATTTTGATCCGAAAAAATAAAGAGCAAATGAATTTTAAGAACATAATTCATTTTCTGTTTGTGTTGTTTGCTGACACCGCCCAAACTTTTTTTATTTTCTCGTTACCTTTCAGTATTTATTGAAGCAAATGCGTATAAGGCGTCAATTACCTTTAGGGACGTTTTTACCGGAATTTTTTATGGCGCACGCCACATTAAAATCGGCTCTCTTTATTCTGTGTAATGGCCAATCTATTCCGTTGAAAAATTCCAATAAATTTTGAGTCTTTCATATCGGATTGATATATCTAAATTTCATGTTAATTACTTCAGAGATAAATTGTGTCGTGTTGGATTAATTATTCTAACCGTCGAATTATTTTTTTTAAAATTTATGCTGTCAGACCTCCCTAAGTCGAGTTTTTAATACGAATTTTCGAACAAGTAATAAATTGTGCAATAAACCGAGTGGCGATTTATTTATTTTAAATCATACATTTGAAACTCAATAAGTCGAACGTGTATATCTCGAATATACTATCAGTCGAATAAGGGTTTTTCCTTCCAATTTCATGTAGGTTAAAATAAAGTTCTAAAATTTGAAGTTTCGATAACTCGATTTTTTTTATGCTTCCCCATGCGCTAGCTTGCATTTTACTCAGTGCACGTAAAGCTGCATTCGCGTTAATTAATGATGAAATTTACCGTTGTTGGTCGTGTTACAAATAGGCTAAAATTGGCCGATTGTTTTACTTGTATTTAGGTCGTGTTATCTTTCCCATCCTGACGTAATGCACGTAATGCCTCGGCTTTGCAAATTGATATTTTCTGCCCTCCGCATATCGTCTTTTCCACGATCGTATCCCTTCATCCGTATTCTTCGCCTCCGTACACGTCCCCCCCTCCCCCTCCCTTCCCCCTAACAAATATTCAGCCTCCCCTCCACCTCCCCCCCCCACCCCACTTACCCTTTTCTTCCTCGAGCACTCCAATCCAACTGCGGGAGTCTCCTTTGTCGAATGGTGGGCCATCAGAGGGATTCGACCTTGCTCTCTACCAGCCACATAACCCACCCGACTCTCTCTCTCTCTCTCTATCTCTTAAATTCCTCTCCCCCATATCCTCCATCACTACCATCTCTTCAGAGATTCCATACCTCTCCTCCTCCTCGCCATTCCATTTGCTCCCACGCCATCTCCGGCTCAGCTCGAACGGTTCTCTAATTCCGCCTTCCTCCCGGCGTCTTTCTCTTCCCGCCTTCTTTTCTCCCCATTTTTACCTCTTCGCTTTACTTATTTTCCTCTTTCTCCTTTTCCCTCCTTTCTTCTCTCCTCTTTCCTCCTCTCCTTTCTTCTCTCATCTCCAGTTCTCTCCTTCCTCTCACCCTATCCCTCTTTTCTTCTCTCGCCTTTTCTATCCTTTCTTCTCCCTCGTCCTCCTCCCTATTTCTTTCTCTCCGCCTCTCTTCACCTCTCGTCCCTCCTATCCTACCCTTAGGGTTCCCCCATTCGCCTCTCCCATCCCTTTCATCTCCTCTCTCCTTTCCCATCCCTCTTTGCTTATCTCCTTCCTCTCCATCACTTCTTTCTTCTCCTCAACCGTCTTCACTGCCATCCAAAACTCAACCTCTCTTCCGCTAACAGTCCGAACTCTCCCCCAATCTCTCTCTCTCTCTACCTCTCTCTCTGGGCTTCCTATCTTATATCAGCCTCTCCCCCTCCTTACGCCAACAGTCACACCCTCTTCGTCCTCCCACGGCCCATACGCCTTTACACCTCAGTGAGTCTGATCTTCCCGGTTACAGGGACTTCGACTTCCTCCTTTCTCTTCCCTTCCCTTCCCTCTATTCTTCCTCCTTTCGCTCGGTATGCTCCCTTTTATTCTTCCCATTCTCCTCCCAGTTCTTTCTCATCCTTTTCTTCTTTTTCATCCTTCGGTACCGTCCCATTTGGTAGTTTGGTGAAGTGTAAATTTGGGCGGGTGATTTCAACGCAGTATCGTTGGGAATGTGGGTGTGTTTTCTGTGTTCCGAGGGAGTTTTTTTCCTTTTCTTCTCTCCGAATGGCTTTTTCTTTGAGTACAATTGAAGGTTGGGTTTTTTTTTTTGCGATAAGTGGTCCATCGCGAAGTTTTTACTTCTCATGGTCGGGTAAACGCGATTTTCATTTCGCGTGGTGAAATATTGTTATTTTTTTACAAGTTTAGTTCATAAATGTTTCCCGTTCCGACTTTAATATCTGTATCTCGAAACCTCCAACTTTAAAATAGCATATCCGTTAATGTTCTTTTACGTAGGCTTGAGATTCTAATAGTCGAATTTCCAATGGCTAGAATTATTTTTGTCTCCCATTAAGATCTGCATTGTCGGAGTTCCAGTTCAGTTAACAAAACATTTCATATAGTTATTAAAACCACAAACAGCGCAAAGACCTTTCAATGGATATATAATACTTGCTTAGAGAAGAATAGAAGCTTAAAACGTGTTAAAACTGAAAAAATATTTAGGCTAGGTTTTGGTCATTTTTTCACTAAAACTAGAGGTAGATAAAAAATATCTTTGGATCAGAAAATTTTGATTCAAATTCGGCGCATAATTTTATGTTTGCATTCTTCCTGAGCGCAGTAAAATATCTGTGAAAAATTATTCTTATTTAATAATTCATTTTTGTAACGCCGTGATGTTGATCGTTCAATGTTAATAACCGTTGTCATTCCAAAAAAATGCTACAATGGGAATTTTCAAGCGCGGCTTCATCGAAGCGAATAAATAATCCTTTTGGATCCATTTTATTTTTTGCTTCAATTTTTTCCCGTAAAGTTATTGCCTTTTTTTGACGCTCGAGCTGTTGGTTTAAATTTTCTGCTTTTACTGCCATAATTTTCGTCCAAGGCAGTCTTTTAATTTTCCCCGTTGTTACGGGTGATTTACTCCATACCCTTTCGCTTATCGATTCGAATTTTCATCGATGGCGCCGCACGTTAACAAACGGCCAAATTCCCGCTTTAATTTTTTTCCCCCGGGGACGGGAAAGAATGTAAGTAAGTTTTCCGAGGCTTGAGTCGTGGAGGGGGAGGGGGGGGGGAGGAAAGGGAGTATGGGAGGAGAGGAAGAGCGACTTGCGGTAAGATTGCCAAATCCCACCCCCCACTCCCCTGATATTGCTCTCGCCAGCATATTTGGCAGCGGATGGGTCATATAGAGATCCTCTCGTTTCATCCTTCCAAGCGATATCCTCTCCAACGCTGCTCTCCCATCTAACCCCCGAGATAGGTCCTTCCATCCCGTCCTATCCCGCCCTTCCTCCCTCTCTCTCTCTCTCTCTATAACTTCCTCCTCTCCCTCCCCTTCTGAAAACTCTTTCCAGCCACAGCAGCATCGTTCCGGCAAAAGGCATTTATTTGATGGCTCGGTGGAAGTCGCCGTAGTTCAAGGGTCCCTGTGAGAGGTTGGAGGTGGTAGGTCTGGTTATTGCCGATGGAGAGGGGTTCGGGAAGTTAGGGAGAGGGGACGGATGATGATAGGGAAGGGAAAGGAGAGGGAGAGAAGGGGGTACGTGACGGTTAAAGGAGCAGATGTGGCATCAGGACCAGATAAGGATTTTCTGCCGTTATTATCATTGCTCTATCCTGTGGGGGGTTTCTTTCGGTCCCTTTGCGTGAGTGTGGGTGCGTGTGTGTCGCTTTCTGGTCCGTGTGGAATTGCGGGTTTTGTTTCTGACCCTACCATCTCGTTGTTAGGGTTTGCTCTGGTCTTTTATCGTATCGATTTTGTTTGCTGCAGGGCGTATCGGAGGTATTGTTGTTTTGTTCATTTTCTTTTATTTAAAAAAATAAGTATGTGAGGTTTTGGAAGGAAATATCAGTTTTTTCTGTTTTCCTATTCTCGCCGTCGCGACGGCGTCGAGTATGAATTTGTTGCTACGAAAGGGATACCATGATTATGAATAAAATAGAATTGTTGAGCTTAGATTAATACTTGAATTAAGTAAATGACCCAGAATGCCTTAGCGGCTGGTTTACTCAACCGTTTAAGTTAACCTTTACGATGTATATTTTTTACGGCTCGGGACTTAACTTTTGTCTTATACTAGTGGCTTTCAATTTGATTTGTTTAAATTCGTTCTGTGTTAATGTAGGCATTTATAAGATCTTTAAATCTTTCACTACCAAATTTTATTTCCTTCCAAATTATTATTTGCTTCGCTATAAAAGTTCCTGCAAAGTAGGAAAAAATTCTGCCTTGACCGAGAATCGAACCTGGGTCTTTCACTTACCGGGCGGATTTTCTGCCTATGAACTTCTGAGAACACGGTATCTCTGTCTCAATAGTTCAGCGGTAGAATATCCTCCTGGCAAGTGAAATACCCAGGTTCGATTCTCGGTCAAGGCAGAATTTTTCTTCTGCTGTACAGAAATTCTTACAATCTAGCTTATGCCTGCATGCACTTTCCATCGTGTTTATATTGTATGGTGATATATGTACGCCCAAATTCGACAGTAAATAGCTAATAGAATTCGTTCAACGTAAACTTCAGAGTTACTCATGAAATACTAGTGGTACACGTCTAAAATTCATATTCGCTTATATTTGTTCAATTAAATTTTTGTTCTACATCTAACGGAACTTGTGTATCCCCTAAGTCGCGTAAAGGTTAAGCTCTACCAATTCGGTAGATTTACATGATGTCCGGGGAACGAATGTATTTTCTTAGCAACAAGATAAGAATGCCGGAATCGGTTTTTGGCCAACGGCGCCTTGTATTCGAAACTACAGTGTAGTCGATAATTTTATCAGCAAAGAGGATAGCACGTGTATCCTCCTCCTCCCCACCTCTCTCTTCTCTGGCATCCCTTCAAGAGGTAGCTTCATCTTAAATCTCTCCTCCGCTCCCGGTTTCTATGGTTACTCGGATCGAAATACTTGCCATTTGTATTCGATGGTGGTTAACCGTGTTAAGGGGCACTTATCCTCTATGGTCGTGATTGAAAAGGAGGTGCTTAAGAAGGGTAGCGAAGCGGGAGTGGGCAATGGAAGAGGAGGGAGTAATCAATTGAGAGGGAGAGAGAGAGAGAGGTGGCGTCGGGAAAGTGCCTACCACTTCAGCCTCTCACATCCTCTCCTATACTCCTCCCTTATCGCTCTCATGGGTGGAGGAGATGGTGGGAGGGCGTGAAATATGTGCTATAGGGTTTTGCCCTTCTCTGGGTGTCTCTCAAGGAACAGTCTTTCCATCTCGATGTCTCATCCTCCTCCCCCACTCCTCCTCTCTGCATCTCTCTCTCTCTATCTCTATCTCCTTTTCCATCCAGCGAACGCGGTTCTCTTCCGTCTTTCTCCTATTTTACGGCGTCATCTCTCTCTCCCTCTTTCCCCCTTTATGGAGGAAATGTTGCGTGGTAGATTCCATCGGAGGTTATAGACGTTAAGGGTATTGTGAATTTATTGCCAGAAAGCGACATTGGTTGGAGTAAATGGTGCGTGTGTAGGAGCGGTGGGTTCTGCAGTGAGTTTTAGATGCATCGGTGTTTTGGCAGTCAGTTGGGTTTCGGGGGTTGTGTAACGTTACACGAGAGGAAGTGTTAATTCTCGTTTTCTGGAGAATGGTGTGGGAAACGACTGGTTATGTGTCATGTTAAGTTGGAACGTTATACGGATATTTGGCGAATACAATGGGGATAGGTACAGACTTAGTTAAAGTTTAATTTTGTAAGCATTGTAGATCGTATCTCTTCGGATAAGTATTTTTTAACGTTAAAAATATACTACGGTCTTTGAAATTCTAGTGGCCGGGCGACCATAATATCATTATATTTGAAATGCAGAGCTATTAGCCTATGTTAAATATTCCGTTATCACCCCTCTGCATTTTGATTTACGTATAAACGTGTTTAATCACACGTTATATCGAAAAATGGTCGAATCTTCGTTTTCAGACAGGACATTATCAATTAATGTATTATGTATACTCTGATAACCGCAAAACTGTTTTACTGGAGTAAACATCATGATTCCATGAGCATTCCAAGTGCCAGCTGAGCTCCATATTCAATTTTGAAAACTCTCCTGTATGATACGACAGTTAGGCGAGATGATACTTCGTCGCGTGACCAGTTTTGGATTTTCCTCCGTGTATACTTGGGGTAAGATATTCTGAGGACCATAAAGTATAAAAGACGGTATAATTGTTACCCTTTCGAAACTGAGGTTATTATTAGTCATTGCAACATAAATATCAACGTCAGATATGTTGCTTTATGGTTGGTTTTAGGTTGAGACGAATTTCCCTAGACCTCTTCGTGTCATGTTGAATGTAACCTGGAATTCTTACTATTTCTGAGCCTCCATAGATTACATATATAAGGTCAATTCATTAAATATTTATAACATGTACCTTAAGGAGTATCTCAGCATTGTATGTTTTATTACCGAGTTCACATGGGTTATAATGAATTTAAACAGCCTTTACTGCTTCCCTCTTCTTCGCCTACTAACATAACAGCCTTGTAAATCTTTTGTGCTTCCCGTTGTCGTTACGAACCTATCGAAGGGCTGGTTTTATTGTCGCAGAGGGAAAAATCTCGAGGGGTTGATTGAACTGACAAGGGTAAGAAGAGTAAAGGGGAATGGGGAGAGGTGACGTCATAAACACGGAGAGATGGGTTTTGTGCCGTATGCGCGTGAGATGGTTTCCTACTTAGGTAATCCTGTTCTTCTTCCTCGCTCTCTTCTGAAATTGACTCCTTATCACTCCATGCATCACAGAAATAAAACCACGAAGCAAACTACTTTTATCCCACACCTTTAGATATCTTTTTCACTTTTACTCTATTGTTTTTAGTGTTCATGAATTCTCGTTCTGTTTGCTTATCGTCCATTTTCACGTAAACCACTTATTCAACATCTTCAGATGCCGTTCCCTATTTTCCTAACGTTCCTCTTTTATTTTTCACTTGTCATTTCTTCTGATCGTCCCTTTTGTACTTCAAGGTTTATGTACAGTTTAGTTTCTAATAAAAAAGTCACTTAGTCTGGTCTTTGTACTGTATAGTTCCGTATTTATATTAACACATTTTTGACTGGATGAATTTCGATGGTAATTTTTTATTCTGAGTCACGAATTAGCATGGTAAATCAGCAATGGGCTAATCATCTCATAACGAGCGTTTGGTTTTTATCACCGTGTATTATTTGAGCAGAATATCATCGTTGAGTCAGTGCTGTATTTTATCTGGTTTTGTTGGAATATGATGATAAAGAAAATAGTTAATTTTTTCCGTTTTAAACCTGTTAATACATTAATTAATTATTGAAGTAAAACCTTTTGACAGTCCGTAAAATTTGGTTTTTCGCGCGCTGTCAACATCAACCAATTAGTCATTGAGATTTAGTTCATTTCAAAGGTACTTTTTAATATAACCAAGTTCGTGGATTCAGCGTGCTAAGATTTACATCTTGATCATTTGATTTAACACTCCCATGTAATTGATCCCCGCCGAGTGAAATGAACGAGTCTCCCGGAGCCTTTTTCCGTACTAGAAAAAAATGCGGGTCTCTCTTTATCGCAGCGTAAGGAAGGTATTTTTCCGAAATTTCTTGTTTTTTCCCTTTAACCTCTTCCCTCTCTGCATCTCGCGGATAACACCCTTTACCCTCAACCCGGCACCCGGCGTCACCTGAGTCAATGACGTACCCACGCCGTAGAAGGCACCTTACGCGCACCTGCCACCCAGACACCACGACCGCATGCATATGTAAGCGCTCTCGGCCCTTAAGGGGGGACATGGATGGCGGAGAGTGAAGGGGTGAGATAGGAAAGGCCACTCTCGTTTCTGCTCAGCTCGGGTTCTTTTCGTTCCCCTCTTTTCCGCCCTCTCTACCCTAACCCCACACCCCTCCCTTCACCTCTTACCTTAACCTTCCTCACTCTCACTCCCATTCCATCTCCCACGCTTCCCTCGCCTACGTGCTCTGTAGAGGTTAGCTCCAGATGACGAGGAAATGCGTTTTTAAACGCTCATTTAGACGTATTTAGGCCGAGTTTCGTCATTATGACCAGGTCCTGTTTTAAAAAAATATTTTTTAATTCAAACTATTCTCGCAGATTTCGGTCCAAATGAGTTTTTGATGTTTTTTTTATTTTGGTCGCTTGAGAAAATAAATAACGGACGAAGGTTCGGTAGCTGCGAAGAGTATCACTTCTTTATCGGTTCTGAATTTATTTGTTAGTGAACGTATCTTGCGTGGAAACTCTGTTTTAAAAATGTGGAAATGTCACTATGCAGAATGCTTTTCAGACTTAGCCGGCCACAATTTATTGTTCTTCTTAGACAGCTAAAATTTCATGAACTGGATTTAATTTTTACGCGTTAAATATGCGTTTATGCTGATCAGCTATATGTTTGGGGAGGATGGTTAGGATGGGGAGAATTAAGGCGAACAAAATATCTCCATTTTTGTTCCTTACAATTTTCCTAATTTATCCTGATACATATGCAACCAAAGATCAAAGCAATGGATCTGTGAATTAAAATATTTGACCGTAATATTTATTTATGCTAAATATTTTGGATTGCTCTCACTTTTCTGGTTGTTTGTATTATAACATTAATTGCTTGCTGTGAATGAGTGTGTATTTTGTATCTATTATTTTCTCATTTACTTAAGGTTTCGGCGAATTAAGGTTTTCTTCAAAATCACATGGTTCGTTATGAATTTTCCAATTTGAACATTATATAAAATTTTATCCCGCGTAATTACTCACCAGATAATTTGTCCGTTGATTCTTTAGCAGTGGTGTGAACTCATAAGCCATCGAGATGTAAAATAATTTATTATACTATTATTATATTACTTCCTCCTATGGTATATTGAATGAAAAACGCATAAAGGAATCGAGAGAAGTAATGCCTGTGTTCCTTAACCGAGAAATCCAACAACGCCAACATTATATAATCTGAATTTATAATCGGTTTTCTATCGAATGGTCCTCCGACAAAATTTTAATGACTTTCTTATCCCTTGTACCCTTGAGGTTTGTTTTGCACTATTTTCACCATATTATTTACCCTAGGGTTGCTCGGTTCTCATCCTATATAGGATATTAAATGTTTATGGATTCCTCTTAAGCATTCATCATAGCTGACCCCTTCACCCGTAGCGTAAACTTCCCGAAAAAAGAAACTCCCCGGTGATGTGCCATCTTCCGCTTTCCAGTCCCGCCCCCTCTTTCCATCCCCTCGCACCCGAAGCGGCGTTTTGATGAAAGCCCGCTTTCAGGGCGCCCATGGGAGTTTTTGGGAGGTGTCGCTCGTTACCACCGTGGGAGCGTAGGCGTCAGTATCTTAATCACCGTGTTCTCTTTGGCCTCTTATGGGAGGCTGGGAAAAGGGGAGGGGGAGACATTTCCTTTGACCCCGTCACCTATATCCACCTCTTGCCCCCTCTCATGGCCCCCTCCTGACTCTTCTCATCCTTTCTCCATTCCTCTCTTCCTCTGCTCTTTTCTCACTCTATCTCATCCTCCATTTATCCCTTTTCTCTTCTCTCTCCTCTGGCCCACTTTTCTCCAACTATGTTTACAGTTTTCCCTTTCTGTCCCTTATCGTTCTACCCTTTCTCTCTGTCAAATTCCTCTCCCCTTTTTACCTCCTCCTACAACCGTCCCAACTTCTTTCTACCCTTTTCCAATACTTTTCTCCATCTCGTATATACGTTCTTTCTCTGTGTTTATCCTATCTCCTAGTTCATTCGCACCCATTCGCTGTTCCATTCTGTTCGCATTCTTTCAATTCCCTCAATTTATTCCTTAATTTATTATATGCATATACATACACAAGCACGTACGCCCAAACACGCATAATTTATAGTAATATAGCATTTTTCTTTCTATTCTTGGTTTACATATTTTCCAGTGTTTTATGCCATTTTTGCGTTTTTCTTGCATTTTTACTTTCTCATATAGGAAGTATATTGAGAAAGTATTGTAATCACGAATAAATTCGATCTCGAGATTTTGTTGGAAATATACGTTTTAGGTGTACCGGAGCCCGCAAAAGTGTTTTTCCCAATGCCGTCTGTGGGCCTGTCTCTTCCCGGCTCTAGAGCCTAAACGGTAGAGTGAAAATGAATGAAATCTCCTACTTAGCCATTGTATCATACAGAATAGAAGCTATGAAGAAATGGTTGACATTGCAGAATAATTAAGGGCAGTTTATTATAGGCAATTTTAACAACAATTTGATTTTCTCAAAAACGGCTCCAACGATTTTGATCAAATTGCGTACAGTTACTTGAGTTTACGCCTGCATTAATACTACATAGTTCATATTTCTCAGAAAAATGAATATGTATAAGGCTAATTAATTCTTGGGCAACTTTAACTACAATTGGATTTTCTAAAAAATGGCTCATACGATTTTCATCAAATTTCATATAGTTATTTAAGTTGATGTTTATAATGATTCTACATAGTTCATATTTTTCAAAAGATAACTAAACGACGCATGTGTATGTGAGAAAGTTTGTACAATGTGAATTGCATCAATTTTTTTCTTTATCTTTCGAAATTTTCTTCTTCCCGTTCCTCTTTATCTGAATTGTACGGATCATTTTCTTGACGAATATTTGATGCATATGAAGAGAGTGTATTGATTAACCGCGTTTTATTATGAACAAAATATTATTGCGCATTTAAACGTATTTGTTCGTATATGAAATTCAATCAATATTTCTTTTCTTTTCCTTAATTATAAATACGTATGGTTCACACTCTCCTTCTCGCTTTATTTCTAAAATAACAAGACGCACTTGTTAAAATAAGCGGTCGCGTAGTACCCATGAGGTCGGATAACTAACAGTTGTAACTCTGCTCTCCTGTCTTCAAAACTTTTAAGAGTCCACATAATTAGTTCTTTCGTGGAATACCAAAAGGTTAAGGTTGGCATCGATAAATTTAACGCTTTTATTCTCTCTCCATCGCTAGAGTCAACTTGCCTGCACTTCTCTCGCCTCGTCCGGTCCATCTTCTTCGTACGATTTTCACGAGGCCCTCATTATCTTCCTTCCTTCCCCGTCTCCTTTATCTGTCCCTTTGTTTCGAACGTCCCCTCCCCATTTCAACTCTCTCCCTCCACCCTCAACGGCTCCAATTAACTCTCCGGTTCTCTTTTCAGTTCACCTCATATATCTGTCCCTATTAATCTTCGAGATTTCCTTTCTCTTCTCTTCCCATTTTCTTTCGCGTTCTCCTTCGTTGCATCTGTGTGAGTGCGTGTGTGCTGCACGAGGCGAGCCTTTTCCCTCGGTAAGATGGCGATTCGCAAAATCCTGCAAATTTGTCTTCTTCTGGTATCTGGAGCAAAAGGGTGAAGAAGGTTTCTCGGGGACCCTGCCTCTCTTTCTTGTAGACTTCCGCACTCTCTTTCTCCGTTAATAAACTTGAAATGCCCCATCATTCATTTTTCATTGGACAAAGATGTCGCTCGGAAGTGGAATTACGGTCAATTTTTCTTCTTGGACTAGTCGGATATTTTCTTATGCGGAGTATTGAAGTCGTGGAAGATAATTGCCTTAATTAATGGAAGATTCTATAAATGTATTTTTTAAATTCTTTTGGATCGATTCTGTCAGATTGCATGAAATGTTATTTTTGGGAAATAGTCTTTTTTTGTTTCGAGGTAAACTGATAGCACTAAAACGTTCTAAAATGAGGTTATTTACTGTCGCTAGGGTTTCAGTAAACGTTAACGTCATGTTTTTTGGAAGATTGGAACGTATTCAAAAGTAGTCAATCGTGGTTTTCTGTGAAACTTCTCTTTATAGAATTCAAATTCTCTATTCACTAGATTTTGACTATTAGTACCTTTAAAGTGTGGGGATTTAAAAAATCCCGTCTACTTACACTGTCAGTGATACTGTACAGAATAAATATTTGTGGGATGTACTTAATACCTCATTGCAGATTGATTTGCGCTTACATCAGAACTTACACAAAGCATGGCCGTATAACATAGACTGACCAAAGATTATGGCCACAGATACATTGGGATCTGCTGTATTAGCATTGGAAACCAGCTATTGCAAAAACAAGTTTTTCGGAGAAGGCATAGTTTATGAGTAGGAATTTGTGTAGCATAATTTTTTGCATATACATATCGGTTTTAATTAGGAATTTTTTTGATTATATCGTTTCTCATTGAAGTGTTGACAAACGAAGAAAATTTTAAATGAAGATATCTTTTTTCTAATAGAGTGAAACGAAAGAAAAATTAAATTAGTCAGAATGGTAATTTTTATTTATAAATGGGGTATATGTGTGTGTGTGTGCGTGTGTGTTCATGTGTGTGCGCGCGCGCGCATAACCCAAGAGTTTTATTTGTTTCAGTACAATTTGGCGGTTAAGTTTCTGTTCAGTTTCATCACCAGCCCATAATTGATTCGAAATACTGCGAGTTCGAGTTGATCAGTCATGACATGTTGGAACTCCTCTTGCTTTCTACAATTCATTTAGCTTGTGTTTCGTCGTAAATGGATCCAGTTCATTCAAAATTTTGCGTACATTTTATTAAATTATATAGGCTGTCGAAGCTTCCTTTTGAAATTTCAAACCGACTCTTATCGCTACATAATGAGCGTTTTCTTTCATAATATAAAGTTTATTAGCAATAATGCGCTCTTCCTTCGCAATTCGCAAGGGTATTTGAAGCTAAGCATTCAAATAGTATAGGATAAAAATTGGTTGATAAACGCACACTTGTCTGGACAAGTTATACTGCTAGTACATAATAACAGAACTGTGACCGAGCAATTTATTAATATACATTAAAAATAAATTATAAATTTAAAGTTTTGTGTTATTTAAAGAACGCACTGAATATTGCTGTATTAACAATTCTTTTCATCGAATGAATGTTAAATTTGAAATTCTGTTGAAATGTCTCCGTTTCTGGCAAATAATTCTTATATTAGTGTTTCTTTTTGTAGGATTAATTTAACAACACCTAGTAATCAATTTTAACAAGTCAACGTTCGTTCTTTCCTCTTTATCACTGGTCTTAGTTCGTTCGAGGAAATATGCGATGTGTTTTTCATCGCTCTTGATTAACGCTTCATTGTTCCGATTAGAACCTAGAAAGCGTTAAGCCCAAATAATCAATAATTATAATCCATAAAGTGCCTAAAACCCTCCACTATAAATTGAAAGCTCGTTCCCCGCCATCTTTCACTTTAAAGCTCATCCCGTAATCCCGTCCTTAATTCCATTCCTGTGTATCTCGCGAGCTCCGGCGTGAGAGAGAGAGAGAGATCTATCCACATCCCTCAGAGGTTTCCACTCCTCTTTCTCTCTCTCCACGCCTCTTTTCCATCCTCCGACCGCCACCCCTCGTTTCCCACCTCCCCCAAACCCGCGCCCGCCTCTTCCTCTCTGAAATCGCAAATTAATTGGCAGATCGGAGTGGGGAGAGGGTTTTCCTCCTTCCACGTTCCTCCTCTCATTCGCCGACGTTCTCCCCGCAGCGTGACGCGAATGCCAAACGTGAATCAAGTTTTCCGGACGAAGACTCTCCGTCCGCACCCCTTCCCCGACGCTTTCCAACGGGAACTACTCCCCCGACCGTCCATCTATCATCCCTCGATCCCCCCTCTGCCACGTCCCCCCCCTCCCCTCCCACCTCAGGAGAACCCTGCCGCGCTTTCCTACCCCTCTCTTCCCCTCTCAATTGGTCTCCCCGGGTCTCCTCTGCTTCCTCTCGGCTTTTTTTTTCCCTCCGCCTCGGAAATTATCCCAGATTGGCAATCATTACTCGGAAGATGGAGGAGTGTGAAAGGGGGGATTTTGGGACGGTAACTTCCCCTGGAGGGTTTACTCCGAAGGGTGATTGCCTTCCCTATTCGTCAAATTATGATCCTTTTCCCAACCTTCTCCCCTTTTCCCTCACTATCTTTCTCTCTCGTATTTCTCTCTTCTTTTCTCCCTATCTCATCGTGTCTCTTTCCGTTTCGGGAGAGTTCCTCAAGGTGCTGTTCTGTCTCTTTGTTTCTACTCACGTCCGATATCGGCTTCCGAATGGAATTTGGGAACAAGGATGAGGAAATACTGTCGGCAAATATGTGAAAAGTGGTTCTTCGTTAATATTTTCCTATTCCAATTACCACGTCAATTTGATTCGAAGCGGTGAATCTCGTAATTATCAAAGTTAAATTTTGTTAACGTGGTTCTGTGGCGAACGCGTAAATTGGCGATTGGAGTCTTTCATTGATAATTTAGAGTTTTGTTTAAACCGTTAGTTTTATATCGCGCTTTATTATAACTTTTGTGGGCCAAATCGAAAGCTTCGTTAATTTATTTGCGCGGATTTTCAAATATTTATTGTCTCGATCGTATCAGACTCAGTGTTTTGATTTTATTCATTCATCTCATCGGTGGTTTGCGAATTCAATTTTTTGCGATAATTTTCATATAAAACGAACTCATTTTGAAAAGCGTAATCGTTGCGATTAATTTTCATCACGTTATTCGTTTATTATGCGTTCCTGACACAGTCATCATCTATGTTTTCACGCTCGCGATTTTCCCAGGGGTAATTAATTTTTTTCTGCGGCACGCTCTGAATACCGTGTGTTTTTGGGAGCAACTTAAAAATAACGCCCATGTTTTTTTCCTTTGAGATTTTTCCGAATTATCCGCGTGGTATCGGCCCTCAAAATGGGGAGCCGTGTGTTTTTTCCGGCCGGCGTAACGGGTGCAATGAAATCCCCGTAATTGACGGTTGTGCATATCGTATCAATTTCTGCTCCGTCTATGAATTTGCGCTTCAAATTAACGTGATTGATCCGGGAGAGTTTGTACGTGACGTAGGTTTTCCGAAAATTAGTTTTCTGTTCAGGTATTAAAAAATTGGAGGGTAATTGAATTTTTCCAAAAATTTCCCCCTCCCTCCTATCTTTGTAGGTTTTATCTTCCCTTAATCTTTCACTGTCGGTCGATTAATTGGAAAATAAAATATGCAGTGTTCTCCATTTAGTAGGAATTTTAATGATTTTTCTCTTTTATTTTGACCTATATTACGGTCAATTATGTCGTTCCCGGATGCGAAATTGAAACTTCTTCCGGAGATAAAATTTTTCATTGATTTTACAGCATAAGTTTGTTATTTTTATTAGGTATTTTCCCTTGATTATTATTTCGTTTCAAAATGTTTACATTAAGCAAAAAATGGAATCTCTATGTCATTAATTTTTGTCGGAATGAAAATCAAATGATTTATTTATTTTTTCAAATTTCAATGTAATAGTAATATGATATTCTTATGGATTTTAATTTGCGTTTGGTGTTAAATTACACAGAAGCTGTATGTTATACCCTATTTTGCCGTAGAAAAGCTCTTGCTTGACCGAACCAGTTGCCGGCCGGGTTAGACTGGTAGGCAGTGCGCCTGCCTTCTAACCCAAAGACCGCGGGATCGAATCCCGCTTCGAGCATGGATGTTGTGATGTGTGTTGATTTTCTCTAACAGAAGTTGACGGTGCAAAATAACCTTATCTGTTGACGCACATAAAAACATAATTACTATTACTACTACTACCGAACCAGTTGTAGGATTGTTTAATGCTTGTAGGATTTATTAGTGCCATAGTTTGCCATGAATACATTTAGTTACCATGAAATTTTCAGGTTAAAACACTCATTGATTTTTTCAAACTGTGAATGGATCTTTTTAAGCGATCATTTTTCGCTAATTGATGTATAATTAATTCGAGTTAATTTCATGGCATATGTTTATAAATGGACGATAAAGGAGTAAATAAATTTGGTCTACAGCGTAATTGGGATTTTGAAGCCTTATCAAATCTACTTTGTAAAGTTAAAGTAAAAGCATTAAAATTAACGTGGTAGCTTTTTGCAACAGATATATCTTTATGAATATTTGTAGCTAGATGTAAATTTTGGTGTGTACATTTAGGCATTAAGCGGTGTGCTTAATTTTCTTGAGCAGACGAATTTTCAGAATTTTGAATGCTTTCAGAGTTTAATTCATTCGTCAGTTTTTTAAAAAAATTTTGCTTCTGTGTAGGCTGGCGCTGAAATTAGAAACTGTTTAGATGGATCTTATAGTCCGTAATACAGCGCGAGGAGAAAAACGAAAAAGATACGATTGCGACGCTTGTTTTTTTCTTATCATCCTGGCCAGGGTTTCATCTTGTTATTGGCACCGTCTGCGATCGCCTCGTTTTCTATCGAGGCACGGGATCTTAGTTCAGAACAAAAAAAAACCCATCCACATCGATGCGAGAGTTCTCCCTTTTTTATTCTCTCCTCGCTTCTTCCCTCCCTCCGCACTTTTCCTAATCTCATTTTTCCGTCTCGGTGCGTCTTCCATGGCTGCGTTCCCCAACTAGGGCGCGACCGAGTTCTATTCCATTTCCAACTATGGGGTTGGGTGGGAAGTGGGGGGAGGGGGGTTCTCCATCCTAACCGAGAGAACCACTTTGTCTCTCAGTTGAAAGGCTACCGCGTTTGAAATCCGAACTCTTTCGCCTCATCGGATCCGTATGACGCGGCTTCCATCCTTTCCATTCTCCTCATCCTGCAAATGCTACTACACCCGCCATTCTCTACTTTCCTCTCTCTCTCTCTTTTCTCTCTCCGATCGTAGAACGTTTCTTCCGTTCCGCCTCTTCGTGCCTCGCTGCCAAGTCTGCCGTAAACGGAATGCAGTAAAAATGAACGGGAGCTAATGTGCGTTTCGGTTCTTTTTTTTTATCGCCCCGTTCTTTTGCTTTATTTATTTATTTTTTATATTCTTTCTCCCTCTTCCCTCTCGACCGTGCCAAAGTGATGTTTCGCGATCTTCTTTTTTTCCTGTCTCTTTCTCGCGAGATGATGTTCCGTTCGGGTGTTATATTTTTTTTCAGTTTCGTTGAATCGATCGAGTCGGGGTATTTTCCGAGACTCGAATTTTTTCCGGGAGTGATGGTATCTTTTTAAAATCTTTTTAGTCGCGTTTAGCTTCCAGCGAGAACGCCTATTGTCGTCGGTCTGTCGGTCCGTCCGTCTGTCTGTCTGTCCGTCCGTTTGTCTGTCTGTCTGTCCGTCCGTTTGTCTGTCTGTCCGTCCGTCCGCCCGCCCGTCCGTCCTTCCGTCCGCCCGTCCGTCCGCCCGCCCGCATGTTCGTTCTTGTCTTCTACCGAACGGATTTTCATAAAATTTAATATTAAGGACTTACTATAAAAGACAGTAAGAAAATCTCAAAAATGAATCACGTAAGCCAATCAAGGGTACCACTTTACTGGTGACAAAAAATGAACTTTCCGTCATATCTCGTAAAGTATTGCTCATATCAAAATATTTAAAAAAAATAAAACTTGTAGAACTAGTAAAGAAGAGTATTTCTTTTCCTATACATTTTTATCTTAGGAGTAGCCGTCATTAAGAAAATCAAACCAGAATATCTTAATTGAAATTTTTTTGCATGGTTACTTCATTCTTGCTAACCTAAACAATCTCACAAACAAACATTTAATTTACTTACGTGTGCATGCAGTATTATTAAATAGGAAGGAAATGGATTATTTATGATGAAGAAAAGATCTCTAAAACGCTATTTCCCTTACGTACAGGTATATCGTTTCTTTCTAATACTTCATTGCAAGAAACGCGCTGTACACTTTCCAAACTTGTTTTACGTAATATGTACCCGTGGTTTATCCTGTCTGTCTGAGCCGTTGGGGTTCCTAGTAACCACTCTGATCGATCATTTTTCCGTGTTTTTAGTTATTTTTTCAACTTTCAAGTATTTGGGCCTAAAATTTGGTGCATTCGTCGGCTTTCGTGCCAGAAAACGTTCAGGTCTAATGTTCAGTAGTTTATATAAAATAATTTCCAGTGTAGTGGAATGAAACTAATATTGTTGCTTTGAAAATTGCATCCTTCGCGGGTCGTTTAAAAAAATATGAATGCACCCGTTTTTCAGCGTTTAATTCGTTCATTGTGCAAGTTTCCTTAGTTAAATTCGGCATAACGCATATAATCATATAGTAAACGATTCACGTAAAACATATTTGCGCGTCCGCTCTGTAGCTTTGGTTTTAGCACGGATTAAATCCGCCGAATCCGTTAATCCTCCCAAAAACAGCATGCCCGTGACGGATTTGGGAAATTGGCAAATTCATTTGGACGTGAAATAATGCTTTAACATTTGGAGAATACCGCGGCAGTGTGATTTGCAAAATCCACGGCGGCGTATATCATCGCAGCGATGTGGGAGGTCGGAGGGAGAGATAGGGTGATCGGATTTCACCGTGAGTTGACTTTCGAAACACACCCGACTCGCGTTATTTTTTTTTATTCATCCGTCCCTTCCGGGAGTTCTTTTTTTTTTGTTAATTTCTCGCGAAAATCCGCTCGTTCGGCGATAATGACTGCGGTGGCAGTGGATTCATAACGGAAAAGCCTCCAGCCCTTTCGGAATCAAAGGGAGTTTATACGTGCAGCTTCCCATCTCCCTTACATTCAGTTAATGCCCAATTGAGTCGAGGGTCTCGTTCAGGCGCCGCCACTGCAACGCACCAACTGCACCAACACCGAAGCACCACGGAGCGAGTGAGCGTGTGTGGGTGTGTGTGTGTGTGATCGCGCGGGTGCCGCTTTAATTGCATCACAGCAAAGAGAGCGACTGCAATAACTCCCTCCCGCACTCCATTCCTACCTCCCGTCTCCCCCCAAAGTCCCGTCTCTCTGCTCTTTCAATCTGTACTCGCGTGTAGCAAATAGGGGAGCGGTCAACGGCGGTGTTTTATCGTCCGGAGGCGGACGCGTCGAAGGTGGGCAGCACTACCGCCGCCCCCCACCCCCACCTCGTCTAACCTCTGCCCCCTTCCCTCCCCGTCAACCCGTGGCGGGGGCACGGTGGTCCATAATGAATGGGGTGGGGTTCGGAGTCACGCCATCCTCTCTCATATGTCCCTCCCTCCCTCCCGGTCAGCACCCTCCCTTCGCCTCTCTCTCTCTCCCTCCTCTCTTCCCTCCCCCTCTCTCCGCTTGCGACACGATGAGCGACCGACAGTTGGGGTCCGTGTATCGCGAGTTTCCTGATAGAGGGATCGCGTGTCGGTCGTGTGTTTTCGCAAGTGGTGTGGAAGTTTAATCTCTCGCTTACTGCCTTTATGTCCCTATTCACTGTCTTCCTTTTCTCTCTCTCTCTCTCTCTCTCTCTATATCTCCCTCTCCCTCCCTCCCGGTAACGTTGCTTCTCTCTCCTTCCGTCTCCCGTCGCGTAATCTCGAAACGTATTAATCTCTCGTGTTCTTTGCCTTTCCTTCAAGTTATCTCCTCTCGCTTCCTCTTCGGTCCGTGTATAAATTCGCTACTAGAGGTGGGTGTATTTTTGAAGCGCCCATTTCGGTCGATCTATTGCTGTTGATATGCATGGAATAGGAAAGGGCGTGAAAATATTTGAATATGAAAGGTTCGTCACTCGATCACTTTGACGGAATCTAGCACTAGTTAATTTCCATAACGTAAATGGAGGTAATTCAACGTTTAAAAAATTCGGTATTTTCGAGCACGCCTTGTAACTTGACTGCACTATAAGATTCAGGTTTTATTGAACATGGAATTTGAATATACACCGCTCCCCGCTTATAACGCGGGGTATCAGGGGAGGAGCTGCGTCCCGCGTTATAGGACAACCGCGGCATAACCGAGGACACGAATTTTCGTTTTTTAAATTTCTTTAATCGCTACAAACAACGAAATTAAAAGAAAAATCAATATACAGCGAGTACAAGAAATTTATTTTGTCGATTCCTTAAAACTTCAGTAACTTTTTGTTGTTTTTACTTTAGTATTAAAAAACAACGGGATTTTCCAAGAAATGGGGAGGAAGACCTGCGGTATAACCGACGGCGTTATAACCGGGGAGCGGTGTATTATAAAAAAATACCTCCCAATAAAAATTTTAATTCTGTGTGCAAGGTAAACACTCGTAGGTACAAAGTAAATTTCTTATCTGTCAACAAAATTACCTCCATATTGTTATAATTTCTATTAAATGAAGCTGAAGAATTTTCTGTCAGAATTAATTGTAGAAAGATTAACTATTGAGTATATCAGGAGATAAACATTGATATCTTTAAATATTCAGTGGGAACTAAGTCTATTTTTCTTTGTTTTATTATGTTAAAATACCTCCAGAGCGATGGAACTGCAGACGATTTATGAAACTTATAAAAAGGCTGTTTTTATTGAGGTATCCAAGAAATAGAATGAAGCCATAAAAAGAAGTTTCCGTCGTCTCGTAAATTTACACCTCATCGGTTTTATCATCATTCACGGAAATGCGTTACCAGTAAAAGAGAAAATCCTATGTACTTTTCACTCTGGCAGGTCTTCAAAACATACATAACCTTGGCATTTCCGAAATCGTCTTTTTTTCCTAGTCGAAAAACGTGCGCGACCATTGCTGTTTAGAGATTATGTACTTTTAACCTTTTCAATTCGTCGTTCATAATCATTTTCATTTTGCCTTTTTTGCTCCCTCCTACAATTATAGCTACTTTTTTTTCCACATAAATTTTCATGTCAGTGATTTTTTTTATCCGTCTTTTCCCCGTATAAATGAATGAGGACAAGAAGAAAGAAGTCTATTGCCGCTAGATTCGTCAAAAATTGTTACGATAGAAACAATAGTGTTACAGCCTTGATACAGGACTTAGGATGGGAATCACTAGCTGAGCGCCGATCACGCTCTAGGTTAAAACTTCTCGAAAGATTTAGAACTCATATATTCTCCAGCGATGTCGAAGAAATAATAAGAGCGCCAACTTATATTGGTAGAACGGACCATCCTCGTAAAATAAGAGAGATAGCCTGTAGGACTGAGAGGTATAAAGGCTCGTTTTTCCCTAGAACGATAGCTGAGCAGAACAGAAGTTACGAAAGGAAATCAGCCGACGTAGAGTGATACTATACATTATTATGCGCTTTACCTTGGTGCTATTGCACCCCCTGCCACACACCATTGCGGTGGCTTGCAGGGTGAACTATAGATATAGATAGATATAGATTACCGTGGAACCGAAATCGTGTTTGTCTCTCGTTGAAGGACGTAATATGTCCGAAAACTTCCCGGCATCTTTCATTATCGGTTCTGCGGTGCATATATGCGTGTGTGCTCCTTCCATCATATCTTTTATTCTATTTCCTTCATTGCCTACAAACTTCCCTCTCTTCAAATTCCACAAGTTTTTGTCACCTCTCCACTTTTGCCATATCCGTCCCCGTCCTTTCTTCCGCCTTCTTTCTTTCCCTCTTTTCACTTCTTTTAGCCTCTCCTCTCGATCTCATTTTTATCTTCAATATCTCCCCCATCTCTCTCTCTCTCTCTCTCTCTCTCTCTCTCTCTCTCTCTCTCTCTCTCTCTCTCTCTCTCTTCTCTCCCACTCCAAATCTCCCTCCTTTTCCCTTTCCGTACCACTTCTGTTTCTCAATCTTTTTCTGCCCCTCATTACCTTTTCTTCCATCACACCCTCTCTCTCTCCCTCTTCGTCCTCCCGCCTCTCTCTCTCTCTTTTCGTCCTCCCGCCTCTCTCTCTTCCCCACCCTTCTCATCCTTCACCATTCTCCTCGTTTTCTCTCCGCCGAGCATTTCCCGGATGAGCAGATCCTTGAAAGCTCTGAGCTGTAGAAGGGGTCGGTGGGTGGTGTGTTCCTGAGGAGTTTCTCTCGGGTGGAGGAGAGTTAGGGGGTCGGTGGAGGAGGGGGGAGGTCTGGAAATCGAATCCTTGGATCTCCTCTTGCCGGCTCAGCGTCTTGAGACGTTCTCGCAGAATATTTCTCTCCGTATAACTCTCTCTCTCTCTCCGTTCTCGCCCTCCCCCTCTCTCCCTATTTCTCTCTGTTTTACAATCTGCGGCGCCGTAGAGCGACTGGGGAATGCACCCAGATATATCCATTTTCCAGTATTTCTCGTCTCACTCCCTCTCTTTATCTCTCTCCCTCTCTCTCCATCTCTCTCCCTTTTCCTCGCCCCCGACCGCACTTGGCATCGTGGACCGACTTGCCAATCAGGGAAACTCAGTGTTTGTTCTCAGATGTCTCAGTTCATTATCGTCACGGCTTCATCGCGCTGTTGTGGTGTGCCTGTGAGGATGTGAGGGGGAAGTGGAAGGCGTTGTAATCGCATTCGATCGAAAGTGGAGTTTTTGATGATTTGGAATAAGAATTGCGCCATATCTCTTGGCGTTGGGGATGAAGGAGTCGTAAAATGTGCGGGAGGTCGTCTCGCGGTATTATAAATAATAATTTAGGCGTATTTTTTTCTGGAATGCTGAATATATTGTGGGAAGATATTTTGACCTCTTGGTGGATTCTTGGTGAACGGGCCACTTTCGAATATTTTATGTGCTTCTCGGTTTTGTTTTTTCCTGCTTATTGTGGCAACGATACGAACTATTTAAGCATTTATTAAATTGTAATAGAAATAGCCCTATTGTAAATAGATTGCATTCATCTCTTATTGTTTGATACAAGTAGTGAGGAAATATAAAAGTGGAATCCTTACTCAATTGTAAAAACATCTCCGAAAATGTATTGAATGCTTTTGCTAACAATTAGTGCTGTATTGTTTATGGTATTTATTGTCATCATAAAATACTTTTTTTCTCGATTATTTATATTTAATTACTACCAAAGTCTGAATTGGGACCCAACATTCGAACCGAATCTATTTCATTTTGAAGTGTGCATTTATTCTCACCGACAATTTTAATTAGATATTAGAAGTACACACCCTCGCTAAGATTGATATCGGAACATATTTTGAAGTAAAACAAAAATCTTAGGACATTCGCCTGCAACTCATGCGATCGTCCATTTGAAATGTTTTTATTCTAATTGTTTATGCGACATTTCCCCCTTCCGCCAGCAGTTGGAAGTTGGATGATGGGAAGTGTGTAATGGGGTGGGTAGAGGTCGATGAAGGAATGGGGTGCTCATAGAGGGTGAAGAGGTCGTGAGGACGATGGGAAGGGGCGGAAGGAAGGAAGAGAGAAGAGATTCTGGGGGAGGGGGTGGGCTCTTATTGGGTTTTGGAGAGGGTGCGAAAGTGGTCTCTTTCCAAAGGGTGGTTCCTTGGAACTTGTTTGCGGGTTCCCAATCCAGTGAACCTCTGCTCATTCCCTTCCTCCTCCTCCCTCCTTCCTCATTCCTCCATCCGTCTATCCCTTATCCTGCCTCCCTTCATCTATTTCTTACCCTCCTATCTCTCTCTCCGCTCTCTTTTTCTCAAGAGCTGGAGATTAGAAGGGTGAACCAAGATGAGGCCACAGAACCTCGTCATCTTTTTTTCCCCGTTTCTGGGGATTATATGGTCCCCTCCAATCATCCTGCTGCTTTATATCTTTCCAGCGGTATGTTTTCCCCGTAAGTGTTGGACGTTATGTGTTTGAGATATCAATAATGTATTGGGCAGATAGAATTTTGTCTACATAGTAATTGCGCTGAAATACCCCAAAGAAAAATATTGGCTTCGATTTATGTGATGTGAAGGTCGGATCCAATCATGTCGTAACTATTGAAATAATTTATTAATTTAATGTGAGGGGTTTATTAGGAAAATACAGGTTGTGATTTATGGAGTGTAGTTATTACTCCATTGGAATTAAGAGATATCTGATTATTGAATGATTTCCCCGTCATAATGCCGCCCATTTTTCTCTCTGAAATATAAATGGATTTTTCACTGAAAGTTTCTTTTATCAGTGAAATTATTTGGCGTGTTTTAGTTTTATAACATTGCGGCCAGGTACAACATATGCAAAATTGAAATATCGTTAAACTACTTTTTGTATTTTTTCAACAGTTTTGCGTTAAAGTTACATATATACTACACATATAGTTGCTTGCTTCTGTTTGTCTCTGTTGTCACAAGATTCTTCTTGCTTTCAGGAGATTTGTATTTAATAGAGGAAGGAAAATCATTTTTCGTAAAGTCGTAATTTGTATGCCCGTGGTATCGTGATAGAGGTCAGCATGTGCTGCCCTCCATCGGATGGGAGTAATAGTGGAGAGGATCGGATTAGTTAGAGGTCCTTCCCCCATTCATCCCTTCCCTCATTTCCCCCCTCCCTCCCTTTCGCAAGACCCTTTCTCTCCCTTCCCATTCTCTGCTGGCCGGCATTCCACCTCGTGGTGGTACACCCACTATGGGCGTTACCCTGACCACGTTAATTGGGGCTTTGTCCGTGTGGCGCGAAGTGCCGGTTTCCACCGCCAGGGGAATTGTTTCGCATCATCGCCGTTATATCGATAACTCCGCGCGATACCGCAAGTGGTGTCCCCAACCTACCCCATCTGTTTGCAGTGATAAAATTGTCTCTCACATCGCTTGTTTTCCCTTAAGTTATTACCTTGTCATATTTGCACCTTTTTTTCATTTACTTTATTTTTGTCACCTTCTCGTCTGAAAGATTTGATCCAATGCATTCTGCAAATAAATGCTAAAGTTGCGCACATAAAATTATTAATAAAGTAGAAAAGCAAAGTTAACAATGCAGAAACTTTAAATAAAAATTTACATAAAGTTTTAGCCAATTCAAAATTTTGTTGCATGAAATTATTATAATATTTGAGTTTGATTTTGTTGACATCTGACTAGGATCGAAGTTATAATTTAACTGTGGATTTTTAAAATTTTTCTAAATAACCTTGTGTAGCAGTTGTTTATTATTTTTTGCGTGATTGTATATTGTCTTATTTTTACAGAATACGTTCACTTGTGCATCAAATCTTGCAACTACAGAATTGAAGTAATTTACCTGTTTCCATGATTTTAACAATTTCTTTCGTGGTCGGGGATAAATGGTTGAATTGTATGTCGTATTGAGAGTCATTAGGCACCAAGATATATATATATATATTTGCAGATTAGATTTTACTATCTGCGTCCGGCGAGACATGAAAGCTGATAAGGGACTAAATCATCATTGTTGAATGGGGATCGAAATATATTGTTTTCCGTCATTTTCAAGGAATGTTGAATCATTGGTTGAGAGAAAATTAGTTCCGACTATCGATGCCAACCATTCTCGAAAATGTTGGTGTCGATAAAGATATGCCTCCTTATAACCTTATTATTATGAATTTGTCGAGAATAGTTTCCATTGTTATTTATTTTCGATAAATAGTATTAGATTGAATATCAATAAAATTGGTAACTTTAAAAATTTAACGCATGAAATTGTGTATTAATTCTGTATTTTGTTGGCATATTGATTGGTTATAATGATAGATATTGGCAGAGTGTAATCCATTGCGGTATCTTCTTCATTGCGCATTGCTCATCTCACCAAGCGACGGGGAACTCATCTTTCGTGGATACGAATCCATGGCAGTCTATTGTCGCGAGATAACTATCCGCTCCTACATATTCGTGCTGCGCCAGTGGTTCCCGCTTCGGTTCTCGTTAGGGGATAAAGTGCAGCGCGAGATGGCAGCATCCCACGGCACCACCTCCCAAATCAAAAGGGGATTTCACAGTCATCGAGAAAAAGGGAGAGAGAGAGAAGAGAAAGGGAGGAGAGGAAAAAGGAGCCAACCCTCCCCACCTCATGCCATTTCAAACTCTATTTCCCTCCTTTTCCCCTCACTCCTTCGCACTCATTCCCACCACCTTCCCTGTACTCCCTGGAGCCAGGCAAACCCTCCCACCTCCTACCTCTCCCTCACTTTTTCATCTCCGTGTTACACCACCCACACCCCTCACATCTTTCAACCATCGAATCTTCTCCTCGGAGCACAAGATACCATTTCTTTTTTTATTCCCCTCGTACCAACTTCCATTCCCTCCCCTTCTCCTCCTTTCTCTTCGCCTCCTCCACAACTCACCTTGAAATGAACTTCTCCACCTTACTCCTTCCTCGTTCCCGTTCCCTTCTTTTTCTGTGCTTTGTGGAGGAAGGTTGGAGCCGGCTGGGAAGGGGAGAGGGGTGGGAGGAGAGAGTTGTATGGGAGACGCGCGAAAAAGTCTCCGGGAGAAAAAGGGGTGGAGGATTTTTTCCATCTCCTCCCCCTCCAACTCTTACACCCCTTGGGGGCTCCCTCCTTCTCCTTCCCCGTGGCTTGAGAGGGCTGCGAGAAAAGGAGAGTCTTTTCTGCAGACCTCCTTCCTTTTTTTCCCTCTCTGTCTCCTTTATCCTCTTCGTCTTCCTCCTCTCCGTCTCTGGAGGGATCCTGTGAAAAGGAGTGGAGATGCTTCCTCTCTCACTCCGTCCCTCTCTCTCTCTCTCTCCCTCCGTCCATCCTTACCCCCTACTCCCTCTCTACATCCCCAGGTCTTTCCTTGTCGTCGCGTAGCCTTCTTTTTTCGTATGCTTTCCCGTCGCCTTTTCTGTCTTCGTGTTATTTTTTTCTCTCTCCATCCCCCCCCCCCTCTCTGTGTTTTCGTGACTCCATTTTCTTTCATCCCGTCTTTTTTCGACGCTCATTTGTTATTCGTATGCGCTTATAACGCGGACGTGTCGGGAATGGCTAGCTTTTTTTGGGGTAGGAGGACATATTAAATAAAACATCCCCGCTGTCTTCCCTGAAAGATCTCTTCGAATCATTAAGGGGGCGCTGTGTTAATTACTTGCGCGTTTGGGAAGGTGAGATGAGCAGTGACGGTGTTATTTTTTTACGCGTGCAATATTTATTTCTTCATGTAACCGGAGGTGAAATTTATAGAAAGTTCATAATGTAACTTTATTTTGCTTGCAATAGTTTCAGCCAAGCATGTAAACGGGATACAACTTTATTTTGTATGTAATTGTATAAGACATACCTAAAGAACAGCATGAACGTTTATTTTGAATAGAATAGTTTTAGTCAAGCATTTAGAATGCGATACATCTTAATTTTTTTATGTAATTGCATAAGAATAGCATTGTATTACGCGCAGTCAATTTAATGAAATTTATTAGTTAAGGATTTTCTTAGACCTGTTTGAACAGCCTTATTTTCGAAGCTGTTAGAGAACTCGATGTTTGCTATCCTCCGATTGCCATCCGTGATTTTTTAGAATTGATATTTCAACAAAATAATTAACACAATTTCAAAATACGTTTTATAAATTCATACAAATTGCAATGCATAAAAGTAATTACCGGACGATTATTTCGACTACTGGACTCATAATCATGTGAAGGTTTTTTATCACAATACATACTAACTAAAATTGTGATTATATCTTACTCAAACGTAAGATAAATTGTTGGCATTAAAGTAAATCGACGCAATCATTGTCGAGTGCATTTGTAGCAGCGATGATCTCAAAAATGTATTTCCTAAATTTTAAAGCAAGTTCTTGCCCTTCTTAAGAATAGCTTTTCCATTTTTGATATAAATGTGTCATAATATCGATTAAGTGTCGGCGAGTTACATCAGTCGTAAAAATGATTTATGCATCAGTCAACGTCTAGAATTTTATTTTCTCATTCCTTTTCTATTTTCATCTTTTCGAATCCCATTCGAGTAGGAATTCCCTTCCTGCATTTTTCACCCCCTTTTCGCTCTTCTCTCTCTTCCTTTTTCCTCTTCTCCCTTTTTCCTCTCTCTCTCTCTCTAGCCTATTTCTTTCCTCCATCTCTTCTCCCTTTGGGTTTCATATCGGGCGTGTGGGATTACTTCGCATTCTTTCCCACTTCCTATCTGCGCGGTCACATCTTTTTGAGTCGCCGAAGCCAAATCCCCTGAACGCTGCTTCTTTTACCTTTGCCTCGCTCTTCCACCTCCTCCCACTTCCCCTTCCCTTTTGCTCCTCGGATAAACAGGAGTAATCTTTCGCGACATGAAATTGAATCTCTTTCCCGTCCTCCCGCTTTGTTGGTACAACCGTTTGTTCCATACACGAAGAGCGGGGCTGGTATTTTTTTTATTTCTTTTATCTTATTTTTTATGAGGCAACGACATGTCGCACGAAACAGTGCAGTTCACCGGGTCTGGTGGGAGAGGCTACGAACTGACTTAATCATGTTATGCTAACAGGGGTTGGTGAATGCGTCCTCTATAATCTTTTCGGGGAGAATAGGAACCTCTTTTGCTTCATTTTCTCTTGTCTTCTGCTCGCGATCCGTCTTTCCATTTAATTCAGACTGTCGGTTATTTTAATGTGCTTCTATCTTGTAGTTTTCAGATAAATTTAACATGTTCGGTAATATAATACACATACAACCACATATGTTTATAAATGTAAAACGAATTTAGCTCCCCGCCGCTAAAAGTATTTCAGTCCCGATCACATACACAATATGTATAGGTATATATATATTCGGTATTTTATTGGTCTTCTCTTTTTGATATTACAGTATGTTATGTCACTTTAAATTAATCTTCATAGTTGCTAATAGTTTTTAATATTATTTTGAAAACTTATTGGATTTTCATCTTCTGCGAGGATATGATATTCATGAATTCATTTAGATTTGTTCATCTTGTGTGCCTAAACTTAGAGATAAATATCGTGACGTATCCTTAAATTTTACTGATTTTATTGCAGTACTCAAATCGGAATTAACTCAGCATGGTATAGTCCGATAGTCATGCTGTTGCAATAAATTTGGCTCATATGAATTTTACGTGCACCGGAATTACATCAAGGGTTTACGATACTTTCAGGCTTGCATGTAGCCATAATTAGTTTTTTGTAAAAGTTTGTTACGTGGTCTATCAATTTCAAACTAAATACTTGATGATTTGCGCATTAATTAAATTAATTAATTTAACCTAGTTAGCATATCATATTGCTCATGGGATTTTTATTGTTCAACTATCTGGACTGTCTAAAAAGTGGGGAATGGGACATGATAACGCCGACGAAGTAAAAAAAATAGGTATATTTCCTTTGCATTTAGTTTTTTGTTATCACGATTTATTTTGACTTCGAGCGCGGTCGCTAGAGTATCCGAAATCTACAATTAAACGTTATTTTTTATAAACGGTAGTCAAACATACAAACAATTGGGGCGCCGCGTGGATTTTAATTATGAGAGATTTAATTTCTTGTCAAATACCAAAAGTTAGGTTACTTTCGAAGCGATTGGTACCGACAGTCATTTTTAATGTCTTGCATTTCATGCGTTGTTCCGTATATAGCTGTTGGATTTATGCGTAAATAACTTTTCATTTGTCTTAGACATGATTTTTCAAATCTTCGGAAAAGTAATTTCATGCGCCTAGAGCCTGTTTCTTTTTTAGACTAAACCAAACGCTATTAATGAAAATGTACTTAGGTTCAGTTAAATTAAGAACTCACCCTGTTCTGTGGGTATGATTCCATTTTTACTTCTAAAAGGGTCAGCAGTCATGCTGCATGTTTACAATACAATCTTACTCAAACAAGTAATTAGGGCATAAGGAGTTTTATTATATAGATATTAATTTATTTAGATAAGGTGAATTAGAATGAAAATTCTGTTAAAAAGATGCCCATCCAAAGGATTTTTGTCGATAAATTTTATCTCCCATGACTAATCCTGATAGAATTCCACTCAAGAAACCGCCGTCGCCGTCTTTATAATCAGTTGAATATGGTACACCAGGTGCTACTATCCTTCCCTTGATTGGGCGTCGCTAACTCCCCGTCTGCGTCATTAATTTCTTTTGCTCGTTCAAATGAAGCTGATCTTGTCGACTTATTATTCCTCTCTAAGAGTTCTTCTCTTCCTTCCCGTTTAAGTTTACTTGGATCCTGACATCCGCCCTCTAACTCCTTGTCGCATTGCCTTTTTGTCTCCCGTTGGTCCTAACGTTTTCTTTTTGCAGTTCTGCTATGTTGTTGTAATCCGCGTAAGTGGCAGAAAACGTAAATTATTACAATGTAATAGATGTTATTATATTTCGGGTATCGTTTAAAATATAGCTAAGAAATCTATTTTTTCCTTTCGACTCTGTTTAAACTTCAGTGCCTATTCATCGCAGAAATCACGTATTGTATTTCATAAATACCAATTTAACGCCGTTGATACTTGTATTGAATGTCTGGATTATATATATTCAGGTACCAGTCAGCGTTATGTTTAATGGGATGGTTTTAATTCCTTATTAACATACCTCTCGAAAGCATAGTTGTCGGTAATATAATCCCTATCCCTATGCTCCCTATTTTTGGCTTATTAAGGCAGATAAAATTCATTTCATGACGGGGTTGTGTGATCCCTTTCATTCAATATCTCTATCGTCCTCGTATTTATGTCCCTAAGCTTTTATAACCTGCCCTTCGTCATTATATTTTTCAGTCCCAAAGTCACCTTGAGTACACGGGCTTGGGGAGATGGATCCTTTTCCTCGAGGGGACCCATTCGAATTCTTCTCCAGCCCCTTAGTCATCTCCCTCGATTAGATCCTTTGTTAATCCCAAGTCTAACTCTCCATTCACTCTATTCACCGGTCCATCCCGGCGATCTTTTTTATCTCCACTCGTCCTGCAATGCAATCAATCACTGCAAATCACGGAGTCAATAAACGACTCGATCACTCTATCCCACCTTCTTTTCCCGTCTGACTCTTTCACCCTCTTTCTTTCTATCTCTCTCTCTCGCCTTCTAGACCTTTCTGGTTATCTCTCCCGCTTCCACCCCCTAAAGGACTCTATCATCCCTCTTCGTTGTAGATATGCCTCTCCCACTCTGTATCTATCCCCCTCCGCCTTTGTTGGCTTTTCAGAGCCAACCGTTCTCTCCCTCCCCCACTATCCCTGGCGACATCCTCCACCTCCCTTCTTCCCTTATTCCCAGGCTCATTGATCCAGGGTTCCACCCCACCCCTACTCAATCCTATCTTCTTCTGCTTCTCGGTTACCCCCACCCACCTCCATCTCTCTCTCTCTCTTTCTCTCTCCCACTGCCATCCGCCTAGTCCCATCATCCAATCCTTTCTGAACACCTAGTTTACTCCCTCCGCCGGTCCCTTGGTCGCCTCACACTCCGCATCCGATATCTTGGAAATCTCCCTTTGCTTCCCAAGACGCTTCTCTATCCTTCAGCCCATCCATACCCACACCTCCTATCTCCCTCCTACCTCTCTCTCTTCACCCTCCCCCCTCAGTCTCATCTCGTCAAAGATATGGGTCCTAGCTTAGCGATGGAGGAGTCAAGCTGATTAGGTTAGGGAATGGGTTTAGTCTAGCGGAGATTAGTTTGTCGGAATTCCTTTTGAGATTTGGCCTCCCATAAAGATTTTCACAATGCAATTATAAAAGTGTCTGATCCTTTTCGCGTTTCTTTCGGGAGTGCGTCGTTCATATAATGACGTATCCCTGAAATAGAAATGCATCGCTTCGACGATTTTTATCTCTTTCCCTCCCTCGGAAATGCTCATTCGTTAATTAATTGTTCTCGAAATCACTAGCCGTATTAATACGTTTTTATTTTCCTTTTAAAATTTTTATTCACACTTGCTTAAATATCTTTAAAGCAAAATGATGCATTATTCGTGTTTATGTAATCCCTATAACATTTCAAATATATGATAATGAGGCGCGAAATTATATTCTCTTTTCATTTTCACGGATATCGTTGATGTGTTTGATTGAACGCGTAATGCAAGCGGGTACATAAACCGATTAAATAAGCGGCGAAAAATGCTTTAAATCACGTATCAATTTTATGTAATTGTTTTCAGAATGGACTTCGAAACAATAAAGGTTTATACTTAATCGTTTCTATAACAAATCAAGGGAAGATTTAACTGCATAAAATAAATAAATAGCGTTTTTGCAATTTAAAGAGCGCATTTAATACCATGGAAAATGACAAATAGGCCAAAACGAATGGTGAAATCTGTATTCGAACTAACGATATTAAATACCACTTTAATGTAATTTGTGCCCGAAATTATTCCTAAATTTCGAAAGTCTTTTATTTCAAAATTATTCGGTGAGCATTTTAATAGTAAAAATATTTTTGAGTTATTTTTTATTTATTTTTTATTTAATTTGGCGTCAATTTTTACGTCTCATTCGTCGGAGGTATATTCGCGCTAGCCATTAATCTAAAACGAAGCGGCGACGCACAGCCTACCTTTTTTTCGCTAGACGTGTTTATAGCTCACAATATATGCACGTGTATGCGATGCATATCTCCTTTCTAGTTCTCCTCCCTCCCTTCCCCCTCTACGTTTTCGGAATTTCTTTGTCAGATTTCTTCTCTTCCTCATGCGGAAGAGCGCACAGAAATTCCTCATGCATGAAAACTACATTGTTACTTGCAGCTTCGCGTTTTTTTCAATCGCTGAGGGAGAAGGAGGATGTATGCCTCTGAGATAACCCCATATATATCCCCCGACCGCTCTTGAATGTCTTCCAGTAATCCCCATCCCTCTCTCCCATCACGAGGGGCTTCAACGCTAGATTCTCCTTCCCCTACCCACCCCTTTCCATAACCTAAGACGCAGGCGCTGCCATCCTGTACCAACTCTCCGCCGGCTGCCTCCTTAGGTCATATATACTCCCCACCCACCATCCTCCCCTTCATAACTACAGAAGAAAATCCCCTTTCCACGCTTTTTTATTCGGCTTTTTATCCTCCGCATCCTTTCACATCTTCATCTCGGAAACATTTCCTCCACTCATTTTTTTTTGCTCCCCCTCTCCCACTTCATTGAATACCCCTCCTCATCTCTCTCTCTTTCTCTCTCTCACACTTTAGTTCTGCCATTTCTCTTTCCACTCCATTTTATCCTTTCATCAACTTTTTTCCACTCTACGGTTCCTGCACCATCTCCTCCCCAGTTCTTCTTAGGCTTTTCTACTTTCTAACATGACAAGTAGAAATCGCTTACGCATTTGGAAACGGGAAGCACTGCCGGACGTATACTCTCTTCTTCTAGTTTTTCGTCTGTTTGTCCTTCACTTATTTTCCGCGTTTTTTCCCCTTCATTTCGCGCGCGTTCGGCATTTTTTTCGTTTTTACCCGCCTCTACGAGTCGTTTTAGGGCGTTTCTCTGAAACAAAAGAGAGGCGGGTTTTTTCTACTTTGATCATCGAATCTGTCTCTCGGTGGAATGTGGGACGATTCTAACGCGGTATTTATGTTAAAGCAAGTTCAGGATTGTATTTTTATGCACGGTGTAAGCGAGTTGCGTCAAATCCGTTTCCGACGCTCCCATTTCTTTTTGCATTGTAGTGCCAGTAGACTCAAACGTTAGTTAAATGTGCAATATTTAGATGAACTTTTTTTGAGTTGTTTATAAATATGAATCGGTGATTAATCACATGATATTGTTTTCTTTGAAAAGGCGCTGAGCTAAGAATTATTTTATATAAAAAAATTAACACTGCGTTTTTGATTGGTTTTAATTCGTGTCCTGTCTTTATTTGTCGAATGTTTTTGTATTTTGTGGTTTCATTGTATTTAGTAATTTTCTTCACCGTGAAAAATGCTATACTATTCTTTTCCTTTCAGTGTTTTTTCACATTTTTCTTTATTGTCTTCAATTATTTTAATTATTTTCAATATGTTGAAAGTATCAAATTTAGTATTTATTATTCATTTTAATTTTTTATGTTGAATGAAAATAGTCATTTAATTAACAAAATTATTCGGCAAGAATTTTTAAGCAATTCTTGGATAAATTGAATATAGAATATCTCCATTTGCATTTTTTATCAATAAGTAATAGTTTAATTGAACGAGGGTCGTGCGTTTATCTTTTCTTTGGAATCTTAAGAACATGCTAATAATGCTATTGGATGTAAACCAGTCTACTCCTATCCATTAGGAATACTTTCATTTTGGCGAATGATTTTCACTTCCCCCTTTTTAACTTTCCACCTTCATTGCTTTACTCCGAGTATTTGAGTCGTATATAAGCACGCGCTCATCTCCTTACCCCTATTCTCCTTAAGCTCTGCTACCTCCGTTTCTTTTTCCTCAACGCCTCATCTGGGTCTTCTCCTACTCTTTATGCTCACCAGCAGAGCTCCTTCCCTCTTTCTCCCTCCCCTAATCCTGGATTCCCTGCTTATCCGGAATGTCTTTTCCTTCTCTTCCAAGCCGAGCTACCCTCACACCTCCCTCTTTAACTCATCTGCTCCCTTAAAACCCTGCCCTCCGGATCTTCCTTCCGTCCTCCCTTGGGTCTCCCGACGCCCATTCCTACCCACCGTCACTACGTCTTTTTCTCCCTTCCCCCTTACGGCTTTTTCCCACCCCCACACACCCTCTCTCGTTCTTCCATCTCGCATCTATTCCCTTCGCCACCCCCTTTACTTCCCGTTCCCGCCTAACCCACCCTCTCAGTCCTGTTCTTTTCCCATTCCCCCATAGCGTACCGCTCCTACACAATCCCGCCCCCGACCCTCTACTCCTGGCAATATACAAGGGAAGGCTCCCCCGAGGAGGGTGTGGGTACCTCCCAATTCTTCTTCCTCCTCCTCCCCCCCCCCTCCTCACGCCCCACCCCACGGCCACCTACTCGTGTGTTTAGTGCGTGTTCGAATCCAACCCACCTCCTCTCTCTTTCTCTCTTCACCCCTCCCTCGCTCCTCACACTCCTCCTCCATCAGACCCCAAGGCACGCATCCCTTGGGATTGGTCTCCCCCGTCCCATCAACCCACCCCACCACCACTCCTTCCCCATCCTCCCGTCCTTCCAATTCCCTTTCCGCATCAAATTTCCTCCTCCCCCCCTCTCTCTATCCACCCCATCACATCCTAACCCCTTCTCTCTCTCTTCTTTCCTTCCCCAAGAGGATGGAGAGTGTTTTTGTACGTTCCCCTGTCTCTTGCGTGTGTGTGCTTCCGTCTCTCTCTCTCTCTCTTCTCATCTCCCCCTGCCAATTCTCTCGCTCCTCCCACACACACACACACACACACGCACACACTCAGCGCAGAGAGAGAAGGAGTCTATCCTTTTATTTTATTTCTCTCTTCTGTATTCCCTCGCCTGACCCCGTACCATTCCTCTTTTTCCTTCCCTTTCTTTTTTTCCATCTTCTCTGACCTTTTTCTTCCTTTCTTCTTTCGCCGTCTGCTCTTTCTCGCCAGTTCTTCGCAAAGTCTCTTTTCGCCGTTCTTTTTCCTCCCTGGAACAGCTTTTCCCACCTCTTTCTCCTCTGCTCCTCGTGTTGGTTTTTCGTATTGTGAGTGGAAAAATGAGACGACTTTTCATAACTCGAATTTGCGACGAAGGGATTTTTTACTCATTTTTCAGGTTTGATCCTCTTGAGATTATGTATTGTCGTAAATATGCATATTTAATATAATTTATACTTTTTTCATTATTTGCTTTGTTATCTTAATTTTGCACTGGTGTTTGATATTACGAGCTGAATTGTACGCATTGAAATTCCCCAAATTGATATAAATTCTTTCTATTCTTTAGACATTTTATTTCATTCAAATGTCTAAAACGTCTAATCCGATAAAATATCGAATATCTTTGGGATTTTATCCCAATGAAAAATCCCTTATCTGTGAAGTTTATCGTAAAAGAAGTTTATTGGTATTTTTTAAATGTTGTGTTTGTCTCGAATACTTTTACATTTTGCAGTGTATCTTAAGTCTTTTCAATTTTTTCCTCCCTCTTGCACATGACCTATTTTGAAGAAGAAATTTCCTCCGGAAATATCGGTATTCATCTTTTATAACTTTGTACAAACAACCTAAGTTATTTCCACCACATTTACGATATCTTATTTTATTTCACCCCAAATAAAAGCTTAAAATAGCAAATAATTTCGTGAGACGAAACGTTTCGCGATGCAAAAATCTCCCCCGTCATAACATTTTTCGCTTTGAGTTAATTTTTAAAAAATCCAGTCTCAAAGCTCTGAACGCTATATCCTTCATTTACCGTTTTATAGCGCAATACTTTCTTTTTTAAATCCTCTTCCCTTAAATAAAAGAGCGTTGAATATAAGTTTCGCCGTATTAAGGCGGGAACTTATATGTCTGAGTTATTGAAGTAGGTTCCTTGGGTATTAGGGAGGAAACGGAGTCCTTGGAGGAGGGATAGGAATCTTCCGAGGAGGAAACGGGAGGGGAGGGGGGTGAGGGGAAGGAGAGATGAGGGTTTGTGTGTGTCTGTGTTTCTCGAGGATAAATGAAGGCGAGCTGCGGAGTGATGAGAAGGTGGGAGGAGGGGGAGAGAGCGAGAGGGAGAAACGCGTGCTGGAGATTGTTCCGAGTGTGGTCTTAACGCCCCGTCATCTCGGCGGCGCAAACTCTCTACCTCCACCCTTTACACACGCGAGCACACACACACACCGTTCCATTCTCTTCTTACTCCTTCCCTCTACCATGTATTTCCCGCCTGGTGGGTTGATGGGGGGGGGGGGGGGGGAGGGGGGGGGTTTCTGAGGGAGACTAAAGATCCACTTCTTGGCGGTGGTTGGGTTGCCGCACTCTCCCCCATTCCACGATCACCTCTCTTCCTCTCTCAATCCCTTACCTTTTCTCTCTCTCCCGTCTTACTACGCCACCTAATCCCACCTCACTGCTCTTTCCGCGGCAATATTCGCCGCGTACCCTTTTTGAGGCATTTCGTGGAGCAGAACGATCTTCTCGTGCTGGAAACCCCGCCCCTCCCCCGCCTCGATCCCCTTCTCTCTCTCTCTCTTATCCCCCCTCCTCTCCCTACCCTCTCTCCATCTCTACGTGTTGGTGGAAGTACTCAGCTTTATAAAGGGAAAAACTTTTTCCCCGCTCCCTCCTGGTCCCAGGAAGTGCGTGGAAGGGGGGACCCACTTAGGTGGAAATGGAAGGAGGGGAAAGGAGGACAAAATGGAGGGGGAGAAAGGTATGATCGGTATTTTCTCTCCTCGCGGATTTCGTTTATTTTTTCTTTTTCTTCTCGGAGGAAATCTTGGAGGCGTTTTTGGACGTTGATGAAAATGTACGCTTGCGTTTTCAGGTTTTATTTTCGTCTAGCGGGTTTTTTTTTTAAAGGCCCTTAGAGTGTGTGTGAGCTTTGAAAGGTGCTAACGTGCGCGAGCAGTTAATCTATTAGCGAGATAAATAACCGATATGAATCGTTGTTTTTTATTCGTTTTATTTGCACGACACGACTCACAAATGCTCAACAATTTACGCTAGCGGAACGGTTGTGCGCTTTATTTTATAACGAGCGTGGATTTTATTAATTTTTTTATGGAGCTCTCGGCAATTTTTTATTCTTTTTGAATTTTGCGTTTGGTGGTAAATCCTGTTGATTTTATAAAATTTCCTTTGACTGTTTACGACGAAAGGCTTTCCTACGTGCGTTGAGGTGTTTTAATAATCGAGCGAGCCTTATGATAAAAATCTATCTTCATAGCTATTCTTTGCTCTGCTTTGCGTCCATTTCTTGCTTAAGTGACATGTTAGATTTTAAATATCCTTCTCGACTAATATTATTATATTTGTTTATAATTGAGTATCTTCAGATTCGAGATCTTTACATTTATAATACAATTTTTTAATAATGGTAATGTCAATAAAATAATGTTTAATGATGCGTTTTTCTTAACAAAACTAAAATAAAATGTTCCGTGAATAGTCAGGTGTTGTAAAGTATTTAATCTTATGAATGCCGGATTTATTCTCCGCCATCTTATGATACTAGATCTATTTGAATACAAATTTATTATTATATATTGCCCAAGTGAAATTAAAAAGTCATGGGCAAATGAAATTTTACTGTTGTCACTCGTTATATGTTCGTTCGTTCTTCTCTTCGTTTCAGCCATTCAGTGCACTTTTCATTCATATAACAAGATCATCATCGGAGGCAAAGACCTCTTTCCTTGCTGAAAGTCTTCATCCTCCAGGGCAGTGCACTTTCCGACCGTATTTATCCTCGAAAAAACCGCCACGCCTTTCACACCAAAGTTTATCGCTGTCTTTTTCCTTCGCGGGGACAACTTTGTCGAACTTTGGACTCCGGAAAATATTGACACGGCTCAGTTTGAGCGTGGCAATTTTTGCTGTCAAATCGTCGTCAGTTCCCTTCCGCAAAGTAAAGATAACATTGGAAAAGCAGGTACTTCAGGATTGATTAATTTTCTGTCGTAGATTACTTTTCAAATGGTAACCGGTTATGATAATATTTTAATTTTTTGACAACTTGCCTAACTCAGAACAACTATAATTATCAAATTATCATTTTGAAGGTTGCTCGGATAAGTCGAGTTAAAATTCACGTAGTTTTGAAAAATGCTGGAACTGTTGAATGATTCACCCAACGCATACGAAATTTTAAAAGCTTATTTACGTTTTCAAATCGCATTACAATATTCTAATTGCGTAAAGTTAATTACAGCCTACGCTGCTAAACGCTTCAGACGATTATTTTAAAATAATAATGTCATATAAGTACGCTGGTAACCCTTGGCTGAAGACTATAAATGTTGTTGAAACATAGTTGATGAAAGATGTTGACATGTCGATGGCTATTGATTCTGCCGATGATAGTTTTTCTTCATCCTACTTTATCTTTTGGCACATTTTTAAAATTCACTATATGTATTTATGAAGTTTATAAACTGCTATATTTATGGAAGTTTTTAGTATTAAAATGATTACATGGCGCAAAACATCTTTCCGTATATTCTGTTAAATGTTAGTTGGATTTTTTAAAAATATATCTTTCCTTTTCATTTTTCAGGTTAGTACTCCTTTAAGATTTTTAAACATTTTTTTACTGGTTGGCAATGGGAAAACTGTGAGTATTATTTTTATATTCTTTCCTAAGCGTTTCCGTTTTAAGTATTTTAATATCATTTTTCGTTTTTGTTCCAATTAAATTTAAAAGTAAAACATTGTTTGTTGGTAATATGTAGATTTTACTGTATCCTATTCTTTGTACTCTGATATATGAAAAGTTTTTTCTGCTGTTTCTTGAGAAATATAATAATACATATTTAGTTTAAGTAGTGCCGATTCTTTGAGCAGATAAATAGATTTTTGCAGCCATAAAAATACCTAATATTGTGATAAATGTGCGTACTTGTCGGGTTACAAAATGCAATGCCTAATTTGTTAATCATACAAGTCTATTTATCCAAATCTTGGTACAACTTTCCGTTTACTATCTAATTCAAGGACTATTTCATTTTCATTGTGATGTTTAAAGTAAATGAGAAGACACTTGTGTTTGTTCGAACACATATCGGCAACTTTTCCGTTGCTTCTTTCATAAAACTTTTCAAATATACTTCAGTTTGGTACGTGATATTTTGACGTATTTCTATTTCTCGTGCAAATAATATAGTGTAGATACTGCTGATGCAGATATATCGGATTTGTCGAAAACGTCGGAGCTACATTCCCTAGTGCTGCCGAGTTAGCCGTAACATTTTTCTCTCAAGTCCGAGGCATCTGCATAACAGAATTCCCTCCCATTGACTTTCCTTTCCTTTTCAAATCACATTCGTTCACTCTTTGAAGCCGGAATTCCTTTTCTCTCCATCTCCTCCCTTTGTCGCTTTTCTTATTTTCTTCTCCCCATCCCCACTTCTACGACCGATTCTCTCCCCCGTCCCTCCCCCTTCACCCTCCCATCCTGGTCTCTTCCGTAACGCTTGGCTGCCCTCGAAGCCTCTCCCACCCACCGTTACCATTCTTTTCCATCTCCCTCTGCATCTCTCTTCCCCACCCTTCCCGCACGCCCCATCTCCACTGGACCATGAGGGAGAAAAGACTCGCTGGCTGCACAGGCTTGAGTTCGATTTGACGGGAAGAGAGTGGTTGGGGGAAGAGTAAAGGGAGGAGGAGGGGGAGGAGAATGTGAGGAAGACTTTTCAAAGGTTTTTTTTGCTTTACTGTACCTACACGGCGCAAAATGCTCCGTATTACATTTTCTGGTTGCGGTAGATTCTCTTACGCTGACTGACGATATGATTAAATCGATATATAAGAAAGATTTATGTAGTGTTTGACCGTCGAGGTTGAAAATAGTTGTGTTTTAAATAAGCGTCAGATGTTGAGAACATATGTCATTTAAAACTCATGGTAACTTTTTATGACTGATAGAATAGATATTTTGTTTATTGGGTCGATTATGGGAGTTTTCTGTACATCTATGCGTTAAAATAAAACTTGATCCTTGTTTTCTATACGTCTGTCTGGACGTATAGATCACTAAGACTATTTTTTTTAGATTTTCATTAATCCAAAGCCAAAAATGTCGTATTAAATTCGTGTCGCTTATATAGTTCCCGTAAATAAAATTATAGAGTTCCAATCATTCGGAATGGTTCATTAAATTTGATATTTAGAAATTCTTTACTTTCATCGTGATAGTTTCATATTGTCAAGGCTTCCGCCTTACTGGAAACGAAATTTAATTAAAAATTTTAAACCTCCTGACAAAAAAGCGTAATTTATGCTGTTTATGTATCATTCGTACGTATTAACCGTCTAACAATAAGTCCACTTTATGAACGTGTCAGTTCTCGTCGGATATTCTCTGTTTATGGATTGTGTTTCGATGAGAGAGGCATACATTTTGCGAGGGCTCTCGGAGAGTTGTGTTGGCAACTTCCTAGAGCCCGTCCTCTTGCTACGTAGATCGCTTGAGAGAGGGAAGATAAAGTGTAGGATGGGAGAATGCGCGAAGAAAAGCGAGTCAGGAAGGAGGTATGACTGGGTTCATAAGAGGGTCGTGCCGGAGATGTGTGGAAGTGTAAGAGAGGGGAAAAAAGGGTCCTTTTTTCTCCTCCGGACGGTGTTTTGTGGCCGGAGTCTCCATTTCATCCTTTGTGTGTCTATTTTCTTTCTTTTTCGCCCTCTATCCACCCTTCTCCGCGACTCCATATCTCATCCTTTCAGGACCTCATTTCCTCCGTTATGTCCTTTTATTTTTTTCGCCCTCTCTGTGCATTTTCCCCTCATTATTTATGTCTCATCATGTTTTATCGTCCATTTTTCTTTACGATGTACGTGAGGGGATTAGGTTAGGGGGTTCAACTCGCGGGAAATGTCGTTTTTTTATGTTTCAGTCGGCGTAACCTGTCGCCGTAAAATATTTTTGAGTTAGGTCAAATTATTTTATTGCGAAGTTTTAAGTATTTAATTATCACTGCGGTGTTTTTATCATGTAATATTTTATTTTTGCGATGAAATAAGCTCCCTTATACGATTTCTCGCAATTTTTTAAGGATATTGTATGATCTCGATATTTCAAATCACAAAGAAAGATCAAAAGTGCGAATAATCTAAAATTCGAGTTATAGTAATTCGAATTATGGAGACTTTATTTAGAATGGTTAAATTGTTTAGAAAGCTAATTTTCTGAACTTCGGTGGAAAAATCCTATCTTCTAGTTGCAGTCAGTCTGAAATGTTAAGGTAAAAAGGTCCAATTAAACAACATGATAATTTAAAAATTGTTCGCGAAAAACAAATTTTAGTCCTAACTACATTTTGTTGTTTTATACTTTACTCAGTAGGTGCTTAGTACTAATTATTCCACATTTTCCCGAGAAGGGTGCCTAATTGACGCTCATTAGATCACATATCACAGAATTCTTAATCGAAACGTTAGCTCAAATGGCGTTTTTATTCCATTTTTCGAAGTAAATCTATTTGGGCGAATTTGTACGAAATCTCTCTCTATAAGGGAGTATATATTTTTTTAAACATTTCAATTCATTATTCTCTATCCGTATCGCGGACCTTGTTTATACACCAATTTGTCTTTTCCGCGATATCTATACGATACTCATGTGAATTGTGAATGAAGCCGTTTTCATCCAAAATTGCTGCCTCCTCCCTTCCCCCTCCCCCTTCTTGATAAGATTCCCAACTCACGCGAACCTTTACAAATACGTTGTCAGCGACGTTTTATGTTTGGAATATGCCGTTCTTATATTTAAAAAAAATTGTTTCCGGTTGGATTTTCGAGGAGGGCCGCCCAAGACTACTTCCGCCCACCTCACCCTCAAGTTTTCGAGAGCTCGGAGCTATAGGTAACACATTTAGCAGCCGCCATTGTGTCTTTATTTTTTTTATATCACCGGAACACGAGCGTGTTCTCGGGAAAGTAATCGTGAATTCAAACCCCGTGAAATCGGAAGGAAACTCCGGCATAATCGCCCACCGTGATTTCGTGCCGAGATTGTTGACCCAAAGGGGTGGGGGTAAGAGAGCCAGGAGGAGAGGTAGGGAAGGAGGATGTTTCCTTTCCTACTTTCCTTCCTTCTTTCTCTTCCCCTCTATCCCCTTTCCCCTCCTGACCCTCGGGTTGGTATTATCGCCGCACTGCTACACCGCTGCCCCCTATGGGAGAGACCGTTGGTTCCATGGGGATCATGGGAAAAGGGGAAGGGGAGGATTAAGGGTGAGATGGGCGGGAGGATGTGGGCGGAAAAAGGGGGAGGAAATCGAGCGAGGGTTTTTGGAGCGTTGGAAGGTAGGTGTGGGAGGAAGGTTGGGAGGTTGCGGCGTCGGGAGAGGAGGTTGGGAGACGGAGGGGCGGACTTGTTCTTTTGCCCTTTGGCATGGCGCGGAGATCAGGGGCGGGAGGAGTTAGGGTTGCGGGGCCGTCGGTGAGATCGGTGCGGCGAGGTCGGGTGGGAGGGGAGGGGGCGGGAGTGGTGGCGCCGGGGCTATCCTTCCCACCACGTCACCTGGTGGGAGGTTGCCGCTTGCGGGTGAGTCCTGTACCGCCCTCGGAGCCGGCGACGACGACCGTTATCGAAAATCGAAGTTGGCGTCGTCCTTCCTCCTCCGCTTACTCCCACCCTCCCCTCCCACTCCTTTCCTGTCTAACCTTCTTTGTCTCCCTCCTCCCCAACAACCCATCTCTCACTCCTTTCCCTTACCTCTGCTTCCCCACTCTCTTTCCCCCTCACGTCCTTACGGCAGTGATCCCATACAATGCCTGCCTGAATCCCCCAAGGCTCTGGTCTTGGTCCTCTTTACCGTCTTTCTTTCTATCCACCCCTCTCTCTGTCGCTTTCTCTCTCCAGCTTCCTACAAACTTCTTTTCCGCTACTCTTGCTGCTTCGCCTGCTTTCCACAAATCCCTTAGATGCGAGGTGCTTTCGTCATTTTTCGTAGTTTTGTGCCAGAAAAACGGATTTTCTAAAAGCACAGCATATTTCTTTACGAACGATGCTTCATCATATGACATGTATTAAGTTTTTAAGTGCTAATTTTTGCACGGAATATTTTTTCGCAGAATTTCATTCCCGTCACATTGATCAACAGAGGTATAATTTGTAGCATTTACCCAAGTTTTTTACGTTGTAATCAGAATACGAATGAATTGAAATTAATAAAATCGTGGTTAACAAGTAACATATGTTTTAATTCTAAAGAATGAACATTAAAATGTTTTATTAGCTAAGCCTTCTTGACTATTTCAGCTGTCCTTACTATTTTTGGTATTCAGTAATCCCTGTGAAAATTTTTTACTTTTTGTTACGTTTTTGAAATTATAAATGAATATTCCAAGGAAACGGATAAAAAGAATTATTCTGCCTTAAAATTGGATGAAGAAATTTTTTGATATGTTTTCGGTTTATTCAGGTTTATTTATACTAAAAACTTTGACCCAGATATACCTTGTATGTTGCATTTTAAATTTTAAAAAAATTATCTTGATACCGTTGCTTCAACAACCTTTCAGCGTTTGTCTTTTACAAAATATTTGGGTTGGTGGAGTGTTTTGTTTCAAGGGCGGTTTGTTTTGAGCTTATCGTGCTTAGTGATTTTAATCTTCGCCTTTCCCCTTCGCTTTCATCCCTCCTGTCTTCCATAATTCCAACAATCACGCGAACCAAGGAATTCACAGTTGCCATGTGCGCAGTGTCAAAGTGATGCTCTTTTTTGTTCCCTCACTTTCTCACGTCCCTCCAAAGCAGTTTGTCCTGGTTATATACAGTTTCTGCGAAGATGGTCCACGAATCATTTCTTTCCTCATTTTACTTTCTCATATACGAAGTATTGTAATCGCGAAAAAATTCGACCTCGAGATTTTGACGGTAATATACGTTGCAGGTGTAGCTGAGTCCGAAAAAGTGGTTTTCGCAATGCCGTCTGTCTGTCTGTTATTGGCTCTAGGGGCTAAACGGTAAAGCGAAAATGAATGAAATCTCGTACTTAGGCATTTTATCATACAGAATAGAAGCTATGAAGAAATGGTTGACATTGATCAGTAATTTAGTGTAGTTTATTCTACGCATTTTTAACAACTGTATGATTTTCTAAAAAACGGCTCGAACGATTTTGATAAAATTTCTTACCGATACTTGAGTATACGTCTTCAATAATACTACATACTTCATTTTTCACAAAGAATGAATATAAGGCTAGTTTATTCTTGGCAACTTTAACATAAATTGGATTTTCAAAAAACCGGCTCATACGATTTTCATTTTCTAAAGATAGCTAAACGACGCATGAGAAAGTTTGTACAATGTACCGATTGTTTTTGTTTTCATCGAAACGGTACTTTGGGGTTTTTTCGTTCTCTTTTATTAGTGTCTTCCTTCTGAATTGTCTTTCATAACGGCTTTGATTCTGTCTGCAAGAGAGATTTGTGTTTCCGGGGAAGCATCCTGGACTAGTTTTTCTTTCGTGGCAAAAGAGTAGGATGGGATTTTATGGCCATGACCTTTACGGTTATTGAATATTACGACGGAAATGTAAGACTTACTCTGTTTTCATTGTTCTTCATTATTGTCGTTTAGGGAAACGGATGTATTCTAGTATATTTCTTAGAGTCAGTACTTTTACTTTAAATGTTTGAGCAGCAAAATAATTACTATCTACCCACTTAATTGAGGAAATGAATTGTTCATAAAATCCTATGCAGGTAGACATAAGTTGGAAAGTTGGGAATAATTGTGAAAATTCTGCAGCGAAGGAAATCGGACCCGGGTCTTCCATTTGCCGGAACTATCGCAGCACGATCCTGTTTGAAAATTATTTCCATCTTTCTACGTGTTTTTATATCTTAACATCATGCTAAATGCATTTAGCGATGTGTTTGGTTTTGTCATATCCTTTGATCAGACCGCTGCTGCTATATTGTTTACACACACTAAACATGTTGATTTCTTTCGATTTTTAATTTATATTTTGAAGTAATGCATTTTGCCGACGTAACCCTCTCACAAATTTGGAATTACGGGCTCAACAGATGGAACGGATCGAACGATTGTACACTTCACGTCACTTCGCCAAATGTATAATTTACGAAATGTCAAGTGACGGGTCGCTCCGGAATGGCAAATACGTTTTATAAGCTGGGCCGAAATTTAATTCGGGGGTACACATTAAAACCGCTGCAGCGCCTCCATCATAAAGGCTTTAAACGGTGTTTACCCAGTCGACAGGAGCATCTGTTTAACGCGTCCCATGTTTTCATGGAAGTTGTTTACGTCCGATGATTGAGTGCACCGCGTTCCTATTCGGCAACATTTCAGATGTGCCGATTTGTGTGAACGGTCACGTGGTCAGAGCCCTGAGGGTGATTGGTTTGGGGTTCTGCCCCTCTGGTTCCCTTTTCCTCTCCCCTTCCATCTACCCTTGCCTCTCCTCATCCCTTCCTACCCTCGAGGGACGTCCCATTGAAATTGGCAATCGGTTTGCTCGAATAATCAAGTGTGTACCCCGTCGTTCTCTCATCCGGGGCTTTAGGGTATTCCCTGCCTCTCTCCGCCTCTTTCCGCCTCACTCCTTTCCACCCTCCCCCCTTTAACCCATATCGCCGTAGTTTCACAGCAGTTTCTGGAGGGGACGGGGAACCAATAGGCATACTCCTACACAGCTTTGGCCGTATTTCACACTCATATCTCTATCCTTTTGTTGTCTCACTCTAATGTGTTTATTCACATGATACATAGATCACATCAAATCATTAGCCGTAAATTCGCCTTTATTTATACATGAAGTTTTTCTTGCGTTACTAAACATACCGGTCAGTTTTTCTCGGAGCGTTTTTGTAGTTTGAGACGCTTCTTTGTGATTTTTTTCGGGTGTGGTGTTGGATTTGTGGTAGAGTTTTACCCTATAGGTAGTACTCCAGTAACGAGTGCTTCACTCTCTCATCTCTTAGTTTTACTCGATTTGGGTAGAAGTTTAATTATCGCGAAAATGAGCTTTCTCGGAAATGTAATTTATTCAATCCGATGAATGACGTTTTGAGTAAAGTTGAAGGATGGTTCCGATATAGTAACCTACATGTCATGGAAAGGAAAGCGTGTATTTGTAATAGCTTATTTTATGTTTTTGTTGTTTCTTCAGATAAATCAGCCAATCCTGAACGATACCTTGTGTGTGTGTGAAACTTTTTGTGCCACGAGCATTTTAGCTTAAAATATTCCGAATGAAATTTTTAACAAAAATTGTTCATTTTTTCATCAAAAATCCATAGACGGCATTATTCGTTTTTACTTGCTTCATGAGCAGCACATATTCGACTCAGATAAGTAAGAATGTTCCTCATAAAACTTTTGAAAAATTCTTAATTTAAAAAAATAACCTTCCCGGCTCAAATGTTCAAAGGTCTTACCTACTAATAACCTCGAGTAATCATTTATACAGGGGATCTCATTTTTACTTTTTCTGCGATCTTTTAATTTTTTTTATTACAGCCACTCCGTCTGGTTCCTTCCATCTCATCCCTCTCTCCCTCTTTCTTTCTCCCCCCCCCCCCCCCCCTATTCTTCCTCATCCCAAGAGTATAGTCGTTATAGCGTAAAAATTTTCAGGTAAAAGCGGTCCATCCGTCCACTAGCGCTCCTGCAGAGCACAGAGGGGAACTCTTTCGTCTCTTGCGGGTTTTTTACGCCCGTCTCAAAAAATAAAGAGGAGAGATGGGTAAAAGGAATTGTTGGGTCGTAGAGAAAGAGAGAGAGAGAGAGAGTTTGCCAAATGACTTGTATTTTTGCTCGTTTTTATCCATGTTTCGTTCGCTCCTCTTCCCTCAATGCCTTTCGTTGTTGTTTCGCAGGTGGATATAGATGGGGATGCACCATTTTTTCTTAGTTGTTATTGTTGTTCCTTTTTTAAATCCTTATCCTTTATTGTGATTTATCGCGGCTTTTATTAATTGTTAAGTTATTAACTGAAACGTTGATTTTTGTTTGTTATTCTTTATATGCTAAGAGGTTTGTGGTGGATACCGTGGGTGGAATGAAGGATGCAGTGTAAATCTGATAGGAATAATTTACTTCGGCGCATTATTTGAAATGATTTTTTAGTTCAAAAAATGATAATTTTGATTTTGGTTCACTACGGAAAATCTTTCGCTGCGACGTTTATTCGCCCCAATAAATGGAACACACAGTAATAAGCTATAAAATCAGGGTAATTGAGATGAAGGAATCCGGGGGCTGTAAGTACCTACATTCGGCGTTATAAAAATAATTTTATTAATCGTTTGCCGAATCTTTGTGGTAAATTCGATTAAACAATAATATAATAAGTGCTACTGCCCATGTTTCGTAAGAAACTTTGTTTTTCATGTTAGTTATGGTGGATGAAGTATATCACACTATTTCGATATTAGAAAGAGCTATTAAATGCTTAAGGTAAGCTGGAATTATGGGGAATCGTTCCCGGACTCTTCGTTATTTTTAGTTCGGTAAGCTGAGGGCCTGTTTTCGATCTCCTGTCGCGGCATGCTCTTTTTTCACAAATGCCTGGCTTTATATTCTAAAGTGAATGTTTTTATGTAAGAGTTGAAACATTTATTTCTCTTCGATTTAAATTACCAAATATCAAGTAAATTTTGAATTTCAGGATATATTATTTGAGAACAGTAGAAAATCAGATCGTAAAGAAATTGAGTGCATTTAGATATTGGGTGAAAAATTATCGATCATAATAAATGTGATTAAAAAATTAATTTTATTCTCGGTCTTAAAAGGCATTACTTCGATTTAAAAATAGAGTGAACATTAGTCTTCTGTGTTATTGTTCGCACGACTACTGTTTTCGGGTCTTCTTTTCCCTAAATCAATACCAACATTGATTTGGTTAACAGAATGCGTCTTACATATCAAGGTAGTGGCTTAATGCGTTTTTTCTTTACCTCCAGAGTTTTCGAGTTTTTCGTGAGTTGGTTGTATTATTATTTTTTGCTCCCGCACCTCATTAATTAACGGTCATTGTCTCGTTAACGATTTCCCTTTTAAAAAGGTAACGTAATTCGTCCTCCCCCCCTCTCGAACCTCTTGTTTCCCTCGACGCTTTTATTAAAATCTTTTTCTTTCTCTTTCTCCCTTTTCCATTCGTATTTCCGCCTCGCTTGCCTCGCCGCTTAATTGGCTTATTCTTGCCCCTTTTTTTTGCCTATTTTCCTTTTGGAATCTTCGTGCGTTTCTTCTCCGTAATCAAACGATTTAATTAACTTCTCGAGATGTATTTATTTCGATGTAAATTAACGCAGCTTCACTACCAAGAAGTTTGCTCAAGAAAGGATGCGGGGAATTAAATTTGCTACGTTGCGTCGGTTAAAAGTGTTGTAACGTTTTAATATGCGTGCGGAAATATTTATGAAATTCTCAGCCTTTACGGCTTTTTAAAGCCGGCGGTTTACGCGTAGAAAAAGGGAATGGAGAGAATCAAATTTTCCGTTACGATTTGGAATCGAAGCTGGGTCTTTCAGTCGACGGGCGGATGACTACTTTTTTTTACAATGTTTCTTAATATTGGGGTTTTCTCAATTTGTGACAGCTTTGTCGTTATGAGCTTGTTTCCTCTGATAATAGTATATTTTGTTTTCACTTGGACGATGTATTGTTACCAATCCATGTCAGTCGATTTTTTGCTATTTTACTACAGAATTTTTGTTATGAAAGGATTTAGGTAAATTATGTTTTCACATGTTAGAAATTTTCATGTTTTCATTGTAAATGCATTGATTCCCTATGAATCCGACCCTTAGGCATTTTTTTTATTTAGACGAAATCTTTAATGGTAACAGAGTTCTGAGTTTCAAGTTTGTTAATGCCGATGAGACGATTAGAAACTACTTTCTCGTTCCTCCAAAGAGGAAGGTATTTTCTTATAGGTTTTTGCATTTTCGGATAAAAATGGTAAACAGTTGTAATTTGTTTACACGCATTAACATAGTCCAAATTTCACGCAGAGAACGTATTCCGCGGTGTTATTCTTATTCGGCATCCTTTTTTTTTACACTTTTCGAAATATGATAAGCCATAGCTATTCCCTTAACTTCAAATTGCAAAAATAGATCATTCATGCGTAACTGAAAAATAACTCTTTCGACGGTGATCTTTTCACGAAAGTAACACCTCGCCATCCCCTTATCGGAGAAGCCTCCCCCTTTTTCCTTTCGCATGTCTTTTTGCAATTCCTCTCTTCTCCTCTGTTGAACATCCTCCCTACCTCAACTTCTCCATAACGATACCCTTTTTTCCCCCTCCTCTCCGACGTTCTCGCTCGCACCATTTCTTTTTATTTTGTTATCCTCTCCGCCCACGACTCGCCTAACGGTAGTGCTGGTGGAGGGGGGAAAAATAGGAAAACAAAGATAGTTAGCGGAGGAGGTGGTGTTAGGAAGGAGGGAGGGAGGAGGTTGGAAAAGAGGGGGGGCGGGGCTCGTATAAGAGGGGGCCTTTCTTTCCTCCCCAGAGCAACCGAGTATCGCGTTATTACCGTCGCTTCTACGTCGTTTGTTATTTTTTGTGAAAGGAATTTTCGCAGACTTCGCTCCCTACACGTGTTGAAGGGGGTTGGGTCACGCTCTCTTATCTCTTTTGCTCCTCCGTCTCCCTCCCACTCTCCTTCCCTCTCTTCTTTCTCTCCCACTTCCTCTTGTTATCCCTCTTTCGTCCTCTTTCCCTCCACCTTCACTATATTCCTCCACTTACTTTCCCTCTTTTATCCTCTTTCTCTCCCCTAATTTCCTTCACTCTATTTCTCTCCCTCTTTATTCCCCTTTTCCTGTTTTTCTCCTATTTTATTTCTTTTTCCTCTTCATCTCCCTCCTTTTTACTCTCCCTTTTTCCTTTATTTTATTCATCTCTATAATTCTTCCTCTCTACCACTACCCTCTATTCCTCTCCATCTCTTTCTCCCTCCCTCTTTCTTCCTCCCTCTCTCTCTCTCCCCATTTGCCTCCCTGTTTCCTCTCAGGTTATTCTTTTCTGCCTTTTATGTTTGTTCCGCTTATACCTATCTTTTTCTCCTAATTTATTTCACTTCTCAATCTTCAGTGTACTTTTATCTCTCGTTTTTGAAATTCATACCTTCGTTTACTACTCTACCTCTTCTTTAATTCGCTATATTCTTAGCCACATTCTCGATTTGGTCCTTTACAATGAATTCTGTTTCTCTTGCCTCCTTTCTCGCTCCAAATATTCTTCTTCGTGTATATTTCCTTGGATGTACCCTTTTTCGTTTTATGCTTAATTTTATGTATAGGTACCTTATTATTTCTTTCGTTAGTTTTAGCTTCATTTCCATGCACCGTATGTGATTTAGATTTTTTGTTTTCTCTTGCTAATCCCTCGTCTCATTTTTTCTTTTATTAAGTACAGATTTCATGTAAATCTTACTGTTTCTCTTATCATAATTAGTTGTTAACATTTTTATTCTTTTACCGTTCCCTTCGAGTTTTGCAACTAATTTTTTGCAATAATATTTTTGCTCTCTTGGAATATGTTTCGTGGTTTTTTTTATATCTTTTAAATTTTTTATTCTTCCGATTGATTGTTCTATTTAAACGAATCTTAATTCCAATGCGTCTGCTTTTCTCCTCAGCGCTATTTTAATGTTTTCACAAGCTTATCAGTCTCTCTCTTTCGTATTCTTTCCTCTCTCAGTTTATCATTTACCCAGACTATCTTTGTCTCATTCCCTCCCTCTTTTCTCTTCGGCTTTCTCTTTAAGCATTCTCATTTTCTCCCTCAACTCTTCTCTCTCTCTCTCTCCCTTCCCCCTCTCAGCTCTTATCTCTCCCTTCTCCCTCTCGTCCCCACCTCCCCTCTCCTCTAACTCCCTCTAATACCAGTCGTTGAGAAGAAGCCCTCGACCTGCTCTCTCCTTGAGCCGCCTTCCCTGGAGCACCCTTGGCCCCGTGAGTGAGGCGTACGGACGTAAGGGAAGCACTCGTTAAGTAAGAGAAAGTAGAGAGCTCCGGGGCGAAGGGAGGGAGGGATGATGAGAGGGGAAGTTGGGAAGGAAAGGGTGGAAGGCAAGAGTGGCTGCTTGGGAGTTTTGATATGGGGTGGACTGGGGAATGAGGGGGAGGGGGTTATAAAAAAGGACACCAAATTCTGGTTCGGTGGATTTCGGTCGGAACCAACTCCCTCTACTTCCATCTCTCTATCTCACACACACACACTAGAAGTTCTCTCCACTTTTGTCAAGACGTTTCTCCTTTCCTCTCACTCTTCGACTTCCTCCTACCTACTCTCCCTCCTTCCTCTCTCCTCTCTCGCTTCCGCGTTCCTCTCTTCTCCCTCCCTATCTCTCTCACGTCTAGCTTTACTCCATATCTGCTTCCTCTCTCATCCCCTTCCCTCTCTCTTCTCTATTGTTTCCCTCCTCTCCCTAATATCCTGTCTCCTCTCCTTCCTTTCACTCTCCTCAGTCTCTCCTTTCATTCCACTCTCCTCTCTCTCTCTTACCTCCTTTCCTTACTATGCTATCTCTTCTTCCTATCCTTTGAACTCTTTCTTCTATCCTCTGTATTCTCTCTGACCTCCCTCCATCTTTCTTCTCTCCTTTCTCTCCCCCCTTCTCCGAAGACCCCCTCTTCTCTCCCACCCACTCATTTTTATTCCCTCCTTTTTACGAGTTTATTTTTATTCCGGTCCTTTCGTTCTTCTTTTTTTAATGGCGAGGTCGTCGAGAGTGCCTTGGAGTATTGCTTCCCCTCTGTTCCTCCCTCCCTCTCCTCCTTCCCTCCCTATTCCTCTTTGTCTCACTCCCCCCCTTGTATTCCCCCCCTATCCATTCCCACATGCCTCCCACTTCCTACTTCATTCCTATTTACCAAAGTCGTGCCCTTTGACTTAATTCTCTTCCTCTCTCTCACTCTCCAACTCGCTCACTCCATAACTCTGCTCCTTATTCTTCATCCGTTGATGTTTTTCTCTCTTCTTACGGCTGCCATCCTCTCTCCGTCTCCCCCCCCCCCCCCCCTCCCTGTCATTCTCTCTCCACGCCGCTCTCTCTCTCTCACCCTCAATTTCCTCCCGTCTTCGCTCTCGTTCGCGTATTTTCAAGCGTCGTGTTTGCAGCGCAGTACTTAAATGCCTGTGGAGGGGAACACTTCTTTGATCACCCCCTTTGCCTAGTACTTACTCCACTTTTCTAATTACATTGCGTCTCCTACCGTCGGGATCGCGCCGCGCTCGCAACTGGTTCTCTTGCTCCCGGTTATTCAATCTGTTATACGTATAGGTCGTGCATATATATATATATATATATGTATGTATATATATGTATGTATGTATATATATATATATATATATATATATATATATATGTACATATACATACATACATATACACACACACATACATATACGATGAATCACGCAAATCCAAAGCGTCGTCGCCGTCTGCTACTCGATGTCGTTTTGTGTTCGCAAACTGGGGAATTTTGTGCAAAATTATTTGCGCTTTAAACTACTCGCGCAGGTTCAAACGGGGTATGCTCGTTTTTTTTGTTGTAGGAAAAAATATTAGCTTTAATGGATAAGGTTCGTTGAAAGTTTAAAACTAAACTTTTTAGAATAACTGCCGATTGAAATACGCAAATGGATCTCCTGCAAACTGAAATGCAATGCAAAATGTTTGCTTTGATGATAACGTTACTGCATGGAAATTGATTCTTTAAGTCGGGAATTTTATCTTAATGTAACAGCAGATTACGCTTTTTAATTTTCACTTGTTTTTTTTTTAATTTTAGGAGTCGACTTCGTCTCTTATTAATAATCTACGATTTTTTTCTGCTTCAATTTAACATCTGTAACATTAAAAACTGCATTCACATTCCTGTTTGGCAACGGAAGGCATCGCGGTTGCTCTGCTCACGGGTCTACATTCTGCGATGAAAATCCTTTCAAATTCAGTTTTTTTTCATATTCCGGTCCCGCATAATCCGCGCATTTCTGTATTCTAATCTCACCTCGGCTTACTAAAAAATACATTTTTTCATAACCTTCCCTGTGTAATCAACGCTCCGCACCTTTTGCCCTCACCCATCCCACGTCCTAGATCTCCTCAGTCCACATCGTCTCTCTTTCTCTCTCCTTCCCTCTCTCTCTCTCACTCAAAGCCCACTCTTCTCTTTCCCTTTTCCGAATTTCCCTTTTACTGGCTTTTCCGTGTCGATTTCGCTTTGAAGGGGACCATACCTACTCCGTCCCCTAGTCATTGGGGAGTGCCTCATCTACTCCAATCTCCCTTTAGCCTCATTCCCAACTCTCTTTTCCAATCTTCTCTCCCCTTCCCACATCCACTCCACTACCTTCTCTTCTATGTCGTCTCGCCTATTTTTTTTAGTTCACAGTCGGTCTCTCGCTTTTTTTAATTTTTCCTTTTTCGTTCATTTTGCAATTATTCGTAATATTTTCGGATTTTGTGTTAATATTTCGCAATAAAAAATTTCGGGAAGTTTTTGCTAACTTCGTTCCTTCTTTAGTTTGTTTATTTTCATTTAACTCTTTAATCGTACTTGAAAGCCCTTTACAATGCGCTTGTTTACGTTAAAAAATTAGTGTCACACCAGGATTCGATCCCGCGACCCTAGATTTGTAAATCATATCCGTAATCTACCAAACTTTCGATTTAGGTTGTATTGTAGATTACTATGGCGTAAATGTGTTTGCGGTGTTAGTTTGTTTAAATCCGAGTTTATTAATAGGACTTCACGGTCATTTCTGTAAACCAATTTATAACCTAATACGCTCCTTGAAAAGGCCGATATTTAGTTGATTTTTTCTTCAGAGTTTTAATTAAGTTTGTGGGTTTTCCTAATAAAAGGATCGGCCTCGATATTCGTTTATGTAAATTTTTATAATATTATGTTTATTAGTCTATGCACTTCCGTATTACCTAACATTTTTTAAACTCACCTCATTGATTTCCTGCTGATAATGAACATTAAAGATTTTCCTTATCATGTATATTTTTTCGCGTATGATTTTTCATTTTTTGCGAGGGTGCCTTTGAATAATTAAATCGGTGTTTATTTAACTAATCAAACGCACATCTACTATGTGGTTAAAGAAGTAATAATTCATAATTGTTTCAACCTCGTTCTGTTTAATTTACTTTCGGCTCACGGTTGCTCCACCTGCATCGTAGTCCGTTAGAGATGGTGCGGTTCTTACGCGTCCGTGACGCACGCTCATTTAAGGTGGCAAATATTGGTCGGAGCCGGAATACTCCTAATTTACGGGAACTACTCTGAACTAATTGATTCCCTAAGAGTCTTTCCCCTTCCCTTTCTCCCTCCCCATCCTCCCTCTCCCTCCCGCCTCGCTTCCCCAGTCTCACTTTACCTCCGCTCTGCGGACTCCCTTTTCCCAGCCAACGCTCCTCCCTCCCTTTCTCTCCTCTCTGTTTTACCTCTTCTGTCCTTCCACTCACATCTTTTCTCCCGTTTCCTTTTACCTTCCTCTCTCCTCTCGCCTCCGTCTCTGTGTCATAAAGGTGACTCACGAGTGGGGTACCCGGTCTGGGTCTAATGAGGATGAAGAGGTCTCTCTCTCGCAAGCCTCTCTCTCTCTCTCGCTTTCTGTCTCTCTCTCTCCTCTCCATGCTTCCTTCGCGCTCTCTCTCTCTCTCTGCCACCTCCGGTGCCTAGCCTGGCTCTCCTCTTGCTTCTCTAATGAACGCCCCAGACTCTGACCGCTTGACCGTACGAGTAACCTCGAAAAAGCCGTCGGTGGCAGACCTCGAGGCTCCGTTGAGAGAAGCCGACTATACTCTCTCATCCTTCCCTCCCTCTTCCCACACTCCACTTTGTGTGTGGGAGGAGGAGATAGAGACGGAGTGAGGTAGAAAGGGCGCTCCCTCCCGTCTTGTATTGGGGAGTGGGGGGGTAAGAGATCTGCGGACCACCGTTGCTAATGAACGCGCCGTTTCTCTCGCTTCGCCCACTCCATCCTCTCTCTCTCTCTCTCCATCCCACTTCCCTCTCCCTAACGGCGTAGCCGACACCGTACGACCCAGTGGATGACCACCCCCGCAACACCACACAGTGGTCTGCGGGATTCCAGCCCCTTTCCCCCTTCCTCTTCACCATAACGGTCATTCCGTCCCTTCCCCCCCAGGTCCCTTTCCTCCCATCTCACTCCTCTATCTCCCACACCTTTTCGTTCCCCTCTCGTTTATTTATTTATAATTTAATTGTGGAACCACAGCCGTGGTGGGTGGAGGAGATTGGAGAGGTTTTGCGTTGGTGTGTGGAGGGGTACAGTGTTGGGTCGGTTTTCTTCTCCCTCCCTCCCTCCCTCTCTCTCTCTCCCTCTCTCTCTCTCTCTCTATATATCTCTCTCTCTCTATTTTGCCGCTCTCTGTAGTTCTCTCTCTACCGTCCCCCGTGGCCGGTTCTCAACTGCATAATGTATGCGATAGAGGAAGGTTGGTGCTCCAGTGTGTGGTTTTGGGGGAGTCGGGCGAGAGACGGGAATCGGGTCTTATCTAAAACCCTTTCTCCCTCCTCATCCTCTCTCTTCTCCCGCTTCTTCCTTTCATTCCTATTTTCTTCTATGCTATATCGCCTCTTTTTGGCGGATTTTACCTTCTCTCCAAGAATATACCGTTTTATTTGGTTTGTTATCTGTTTCGTGCGTTTCATCGCCTGGTTCCTTTGATTTGTTTTTGCGTTTTTTAATCAAAAGGCGGAGAGCCTCTATAAGTCGAACTTTAGGAAAACATGTTGCTGTCTTTTACTGTTTTTCCCTAAGTAATTGGAAGTTCGGTTGGGTGAATATTCCTTAACTCGAATATTTTTCTTCCTCTACGGTTCGAGTTAAGGAGGTTCGACTGAAATGTGTTTTGTTTTCACCTTTTATTCATGTAATTTTTCATAACTCGGGTGTTTTTATCTTTTTCTATGGTTCCAGTTTAAGAGGTTCAACTTAACATGTTTGTTATTTTTCTTTAATTGTTTCTCCCATCATACTTTTTCATCCTTTATTCATGTTTGTAGTTTTCTATCATGCTAAACCTTTGTGTATTCTCCAATTTTTTCTGGTTTCTAAATTCGTTCAGTTGCTCCTGCTCTTCTTTCTTGGTTTACATTTATTTATTGGTCGCTTTCGTAATTTATCTTGGTTTATTTCTCGTCCGATTTTTTGTCGACCTGCGGTATTTCAGATTTATTTCCCCAATTCTTATTTTTTCTCGTCTTTCACTTCGCACATATTTTGAAAACTTCGTCTTTCTTTACGCCGTATCTTTCCCCTGCGTCCTTTCGCCTCATCGCTTGCCTCCATCCTCCCCTTTCCCTTGGCTTCCTGTCTTCTCCTGGTTCGCCTTATCCCCTTGTGTGCTTTGGGTCCACCTATACCGCATACAACCTTCCTCCTCCCTCCCTTCCCGCCCTTCCCTTTTCTCCGGACAGTGGTCAACTGGGTTCCCAGGGTTTACACGCTCCCCACGGCCTGTACAACCGCACCCTTCTTTTCTCTTCCCCCACTATCCCCAAACTCCTCATACTCTCCTGTAAGACATTACCGCCTGGGCCCTTGCGGACTTGCCTAATGACTCTACCACACGTAATTCATCCCTTCTCTCTTCTCCTCCCTCTTCTCCGCACGCCCTCGCTCTTTCTCGCCCCGGAGAGTATCTGCGGGATGAAATAACGGAAACGCGATTAGCATATTAACGTAGGTGGGTGTTCCACTCTCGGGACCCCGCCGTAGAAGCCATCCCCCCCCCCCTCCCCCCCTCCCGAAACACCCCGCCTCTCCCTCCCTCTCTTTTTGATCCGTCTCCCTAGGTTCCATTCCCTCCCTCCCTCTCTCTTCTTCTCTCCCCTACTCCCACCCTTCTCGCTATCGCTCTCCTCACCGAGGCATTTGTCTGATTCGTATTAATCTGAACTCTGCTAATTCGGGACTGCCTAAGCCCTCCTCCTCTCTGTCCCTTTTCCTCCCGCCTTCCATCTGGGAAGAGATTGTAATTGGTTTGCTCCGCGCTGGAGTTTTCTCGCTGGGTATTTAATGCAGGGGGCGTAATTGTTTTTTTTTTGTCGGAATGTTTTATTTCAATTTTCGCTAAATGTTTTTATTCATTTGTTAGAGCTAGCGGCGTGTTTATGCACTAACTTTAGCAGCGGCGGCTGTTTTATTTTTGTATGAGCGTCGAGGCGTGGCTTGTACGAGTCGGATTGTGTGTGCTTTTTCGCTGTATCGGTTCTTTTTTCCTGCAAATATTCCCATAATTCATCTTGCTTATATATAGTTGGGATGTATACGCTAAGTGATTAATGTGCAACTAGCTGTACCCCGCGTAACATACGTCGATCTAGCAGATCTTAAAGGTTCTTAATTAAACATTCAGGCATTTATTTTTTTTAACTTATATTTTTTAATCAAAGATTTCTCTAAAGACACAATTGTCAGTTTGTGGGTTCTTTCGTGACACTACAGCAAGTGAATCAGACGATCTGACTCTTGATAGAGCAACATATAATTGCCCATGACTAAAAGCACGCTTAGGTAGGTAAAGGCATTTTATCAAATGTTTGGCCTTATGACTTATTGATTGTCATTGAAAAAGTCAATCGTATGGGGAATTGTTTTCTTTTGAAACTGATTGGTAAATTTGTGTCTGATGGAATAAGTTAGATTCTTGGAATAAGTACCATGTCTGAGTTTGCTGCACCGATCGCTTTTGCTTTGATTATGTGTGTTTGAATTCGAGTAATAGTAAGTCTTGTACCGTTACAAAGTTCTCTCAATGACATTAGGTTTCTAAGGAGCATGATAACGGCTCCTACTTTTAAGCTTCAGTTCATGAGGAGGCATTCCGGCTGGAGCTGTACCCACATAATGTTTACACGGATTTCTTTCAATAAATTTATTAATAATAATGTGAATCAATTAATGGTGCAAATGACATCCCCATAGAAAACTATTCTATTAAAGACGTATTTTACTATATTCTTGCATTATTGATACATCTCCCTCTCCCTATCCCCCCTCTCTCCCGCTCCCCCTCTTTGTCTCTCCCCTTTCCCATCTCTCCCCCCTCTCTCTTTCCCCCTCTCTCCTTTCTCCTCTCCCTCACCCTGTCTCCTTTTCCCATTACCCTCTCTATTACTACATTCATGCATACCCCTATTTCCCTCCTCCCTCTGTCTCCCCTCCCTCTCTCCCCTCCCTCTCTCCCCTCCCTCTCTCTCCCCTCCCTCTCTCCCCTCCCTCTCTCTCCCCTCCCTCTCTCTCCCCTCCCTTTCTCCCTCCTCTCCTTTTCCCCTTACCCCCTCTTCATTTAAACGGCTTATAAAACACGTTAAATTTACACTCGTAAGCTATATAGATGTTCATACTATTAAAAGGCAAGAATCCCATATAAAAGCATGGTAGCGCTTCCATGGTAGAAGAAATTTCCCATTGTTATAAATTTTAAAATTTCTCGTTTGTATGCAGTTAACATCAAATATTTAAGCTAATTCGGCATGAATTCATATTCTCTTTTCAAAAATAATAATTTTCACTTTTTTTTCCGTTTAATAATTCAAGTCCGGAGTTTGTATCATCATTTTAAGTAATTTTAAAATGGAATTAAAAATGGCTTGCACCGATTTCAATGCTTTTCTTATGGGGTAATGAAGTGGAAGTTTGGAATCAAAAAGACCCGCTCAAAATGGAAAAAAAGACCCGCTCAAAATGGAAAATGTTCGGATTTTCGATTTTTCCTGTTGGTTGTGACCCATGACTACTCAAATTTCAAGTTTCTAGCATATCTAGAAGTACCTAAACTTTCGTGTCTTAAACCGACACACCTACCTAATATCTCTTTCTCGGAAACATACCTAAGCCTTTTATATATATACTAGAATAATAACCCGTCATATGACGGGTCAAATTAAAAATTACAACGTACTGAAATCACTAAAATTAATTTTTATATAATATTTATGTTAATATCGCAATAATAGATGACACTTTGTGCACTTTACCTTTCGTTAAATGCTTTAATTAGGTTATTCTAATTGATAACACTGAATACACTTCTTCTTGCTTGCCTCTTTCAAGAAAAATAAGCTTTGGAAGATTGTAGTGACTTGATTAATTAATAACAAAACTATACAGGTTTCATAGCAACTCATGCTAGATTAAGCGTTAAAATCACAAAAAATACGCACTTTTACGTATTTAAAAAATTTTATAGGGCAAGATACAATAAAATACCGCTACAATAAAATAAATTACAATTTCGTTCGTCTTTTAGTTCTTGTTTTAAGTTTCTAAGTTAATATTTAGGTATTTTAATGAGCAAAAGAAAAAATGTCTGCACGGTCAAAATCGTTTTTCACGTGCTTTTAAATGGCAGTACGAAAGGAATCTGGAGTCGAACCTAGAACACTTTATGTAAAAGTAATAAAATTTTCTAGTAGTTAATGTGTTCATCTAAGAACACACCAAATTTCATATCTCTAGCTGCTTCCAGTGCTGAGATATTGAAAGATTCTAAGAGCGTTATACACAGACAGAATTGGATAACGACATGAAAGATAGAGTTTAAAAACGCAACTAAAAATGTAATTTTTAATAATTAATGCAATCGATTTTTCATGAATAATGACGTAATTTCAGTGATCCTTTTTATCGGAATGATTCGAAGTAATCTCAACAGCCGTAGTAAAGAGTAGTTTTTAAAAAAGCGTGTAGCCCCTAGTTTTTAGGCAAGCGGCAAGACGTGGAAGACTTGCTGGCTAATATATTTCAGGGGCTATATTTTTGTAGATAAAATGTTTACATTTTTCGAAAATCTGTAACATTACAATATATGCGTGATACTTGTTACAGAAATTAAGTATGAGCTTCATTCAAATCTAAGTTCCACCAACTTACGCCAAAAATTAAAATGGAAATAGAAATTTTATCAATAAACTCATGCATTTCGAAAACATTTTTGCTCATATAAAAAATGAAATCCATTCGTTAATGTACGAGTAGTTAGATCGATTTTCCTGTTGTGTAATGAGGTTATTGTTTGTTTTCGAGTCTAGAGACTACTCCGCCAATAAAAGTGTGGAGGTGACGCCATTTTCATGCGTCTGACGGATTGACATAGGTCTTTCGTCTTTTTTTTTGTTTTACAGTCGGTTTTAAAGCACACATTGACGAGCTCTCGGTCACTCCGTCCATCGAAGTGGTCAGTAATTAAATTCATAACAGTGAAAAACAAAAATAAAAAGCGACCGCGTTACATGTTTATGCGAGTGACAGGTTTTGAGGAAAGGTGGCGGGGGAGGGACGAATTCCTTCTTTTTTTAATTCCCAAACTATTGTGGGTTTTTTTTTGTGCCCTCGGAGAGAAGTTTTTTTATTATCATTCGAGTAGCTTGATTACTCGTCCGAAGGGTCGTTTACGGGTTTGTGTAGATTGTCATTTTTTTTGGGTTTTCGTTTCTTTTTTTATGGCATGATAAAATGAATATGTTCGCTCGAATGTCGGAACGGACATTTTTTTGGGGTTAATTTATTTATTTTTCGAGTGAAAAATCATTTTTAGTCCATTTCCTAATTTCCATATGGGTCCATGCAGTGCATCAAAGGAGGATTTTTATAGCTTTGCGAAAAACAATGTGTATGTGGTTTGGGATGATCATTTTTACGTAGATGAAAATGTAAAAATGTTTCATATATTTGGAGCGGGTCTTATTATTAAATTGCTCTAAGGATTATTATAATTTAGTGTGTAGCTTCTTCGTTTATTTTCTTTAATGTTAATTACATTTAACTGACGGATAGTGTCTCCTGTAATCATAAAAATGTTAGAAAAACCAGGTCCACATTTCGTCTACTAAGCGTCCGTTGGCAGTGGTGGTTAAGTGATAGTTGGGGTCTTTTAAAGTGGTTCTTTTATAATTTGCTATTCATAATTAGAATGTGATACTAATTTTTATTATAATTTGCCATCAAATTGAGGATGTAGATATGCTATCAGTAGCCATAGATTTGATTATACTTTTGGTGATTTACCAGTGATGGCGACTGCTTTGTAGCCGACACGGGCATGTGGTTTTCATAACGTTTTTACGGAAGTTGGATATAACTGTTGGGACAATTAGATAGTAAAAATGCGAGTTCGATAATTATCTATTGAGGTAATTATAGTTAATCTTCCCTGCCATTATAAAGTAGAAAGCATGATTCATGAAAATGTACATTAATTAAAACTGGGAGCGATTTATTATGCCAACACAAATAATGTTTTCGTATCTAATCTGGAAGATCAGTTAAGATGAAAAATTGAGGGATATTTCTGCATTAAGAGAGGGCACAAAGGTGTCGCCAGCTTTCGACCAAACCCACTCAGTGAAACACAATCCAGGAATTTCCTTGCCTATCCGAGGCACTTAGTTTGATTTAATTAGTTCCCATGTAAATGAATCATAAAGAAACTTCATCCCGCGTGCCCTCTGGCCACTTAAAAATTTCTACCCCCCTTTGTCCCTTCTCTCTCGCTCTCACTCCCTCCTTTCTTTCCCTTCATTTCGCTTTCAGTCTCTCCCTCCCCAACCCTCTCTCTCTCTCCCTCCCTCCATCCCCCATACCCTTTTCCTCTCTCTTCGTTCCCCAATCTCTTTTCTTCTCCCTTCGTTTTCTATATACCCTTTCCCTTCTCTCCCCCTTTCACCATCTACTCCTTCCTACCTCTCTATGGATTTTCTTCCATCTCTCTCCCTTCCTCTCTCTCTCTCTTGCTTGACATTTCTGTACCTCGTAGGTGGAGTTGATGGGGTGTTTGAATCTTTTAAAAATCTCTCCTCATCCTCCTTCCGCTTTCAAAAGCAGTCTCAACCTCACCCTACCTCTTTCCCCTGCCGTTTTTTTAAAACCCAAAACCGGTTCCCAAAGAGGAGGTGTACGGCTCTCTCGTCCGTCTTCTATTTTTTTTCGTTCATTTTTTGTTTTTTCCAGTTTCTCATCCTCCCACCCGACATCCACCATCCCTTTCTCTTCCCTGCCGACGATCCCTCCTCTCCAATTTTTTCTCCGTTTTTTTTATGTGACCTCCATCCACACCATGCACACACATACACATGCGAGCACGCGCGCGCGCGCTCTAGAGGCTTAGGGAGAGTGGGAGGACAGTCTTCTTTCGTTCTCATCACGCCCCATGTTACTGAAGTTCTTTTATTTATATATATATATATATATATATATATATATATATATATATATATATAAAAGACACACACACATATATATATATATATATATAAGAGACACACATACATACATATATATATACACACACACGAAACCGGATTACGTGGGAATGGGAGGGATACGTCAAAATTTGTATCTTGGGTGAAATATGTGCGGGAGGGTTCCGTGGGTGTTTTTTTAATTTTCTTCCTCCCTCCGTCCGTCTTTTGAGAAGGTGGGTTCGCCCTCTTTCTCTCTCGCTCTCTGTGGTGTTTGCTTATGCATGAATAAAGATAGGGGTGGAGGTGGGATTGGTGTCGGATCGCTCGGGGTATTTATTTTCCCTAATTTTGGATTAAATGTTTTTTCCTCTCTCTCCATTCCTCTCTGCATCGAATTTTATGTTTATAGTTCCGCGTTTTATGAGGCGAATTTCAATTTAATTTTGATGATTTCGTTAAAGTAGGGATAGTTTAGATAAGTTATCGTTCAGGTCGTCTCCAGTTTTGGTTTAACTATTTGCATTAAACAAGAGGTACTGTTTATATTTGTTTTTAACGTGAGGTTTTATCATCGTGTTTTATATCTTCTTGTATATTATGAGTTTAGTGAAAGTATAGTCCATCGTAATAATATATAAAACTAAAAAATAAGTAATATAAATCTTTATATGTACATTTTTAAAATATTTTATTCCGGGGATTACAATTGAGTTAATTTAAATATCGAGTGGAGTTGAATATTTTTAAGGTTGAGAGAGCTATAGCTTTGATAAAAACATTTGTGATAAATAAATTAATTGAATATATAAATTAATATTTTCTTGGTTATATATTTTTACTTACACATCGCCATTGAAGTATTAGCTTATTGTTTGTGAACGTGCATTCCCTCCTCGGAATTCGCTTGTATGTTTTTCTGTGAACATTTTTTCATTGTAAATAAATTCAACAAATATGTATAAGGAAGCGCTTGCTACCAGTTTTCCAATTTTTTCATTTGTGCTTCAGCTCCTCCGTTTCCTTCTTTCGTTATTTTCCTCTTCATTTCTTTTTCATTTTCTCCATTTCACTCACTGTAACACTTTTTATAAATTACGGTCGCGTGTGTTGAAACCATTTCGGGCACGTCGGATCGAATGAAACAATATTTCATCGCTTTTTTTGTTTCTTTACTCTTGGCTATTGTTGGAAACAGAGCAGCTACTAGTAAACAGAATACTGTTTTACCGAACGACGAGGTAAAAATCCTCTCTAGCCATTTCACAGCGGCGCTGCAATTACTGTTCTCTTCTGGTGGAAAGTAAATTTACGGAATTAATCACGCGATTAATGGCTTAATTTTTGAGTCGTCAACCTGGTTTTTCGAGAATTAAAATGGCGTTTTTAATTTTGAAGGTGAATTAAATCGATTTAACGGATGTTTCCCATCATTTCTGTTCATTTATAATAATAATAAATTTGGGGCCATTCAATTTGATGTTGGATTTCATCCCTTTCATCCGTTCGTCCTGATGCTCCGCGGAATTGATGAGGAGGCGTAAAACTTTATATATCCCTGTCATATATTCGCGTCCCTCCCTCGCCCTTTTCCATTCCCTATTCCTTCCCTTCCCTCTCGCTTTTACCAATTCCCTTCCCTTTTTTCCATCTCCCTTTCCATTTTCCTCCCGCCCTCCACTCTATCTCTCCACCCCTTCCTCCTCCTGTCCTTTCCCCGCAGAGGCCTCACCCAACCCCACCGCCTCTGGTTACCTTCGCCGTGAATAAATTACGAGGCATCCGCCAAGGCGGACGTACCCCTAAGCCCCTCCTACCCATCCCCAATTCCACTGCATTAACACGTCTCATTCCCTCTCCCTCTATATATCTACTCTCTCTCTCTTTCCCTCCCCCCATCCCTCTCTCTCTCTCTCTGTAGTCCCTTTTCCTCTTGCTTTCCCCACCTTTCCTCTTTCGCCTCTCCAATTGGGTTTTCCCTCCCTCTACATCTCCTCTCCCTCATACCTCTCGCTTTCCTCCCCCAAACCTCTCCCCCTCTCCCTCATCCTCTCGTTTTCTCCCTCCACTCCTCTCTCGCTTGCCTGTTTTATATTTTATGCCAAGCTCTTGCGTCCCCGTGCCCTGTGCCACTTATCTCTTCCTCGACCCAACTCTTTCCCTTTCTCTCTCTCTCCTCTCACCTTTCAGCCCGCCAATTCCTCCTCCTGCTCCTCCCACGCCCTTGCCCTCTTCACCTATTCTCCCTCTCTTTCTCTCTTTTCCTCTCACTCCTCTTTCGCACTATCTTCTCTCTCTCCGGCTCCGCCTGGACACCTGAGAGATGTCAGTGGCGTCGGATGTATCGCATCCTTTTAGCTCGCGTGCTGTACAGCGCGCAGGCGGTGAAATATGTCGGACTATTCTTTGCGAGAGGTGGGGGAGAGGATGCTCCATTATCTCTGTGGAGGTGGGAGGGCCATTTGGAAAAACGGTCTGGATTGAAAGACTGCGTGATTTAGACTCTTTAAGCAGGGTTATCTGTTTTGTTTTTCTCCGTCCGTGGGTGGTGTGCCGTTGGTCGTCGAGTCTAGTAAAGGTACGAGGCGGATCAGCGATGTGCGTATTGAAATATGAATGGTAATAGAGGTGTTAAATGGAGTACCGCGAAAAAAGTGAAATGGTTTATGTCGTGCAGGTGCGCGAACGCGTGTTCATTTGTATTTGGGGATACACAAATGTTGACTTGGTTTTTCTGTCAAACATGTTTCCTTTTGTCAGATTCGTGCATGTTTTTCTTTCGGATAAATACCAGAATGTGCGCATGGCTGCAGTAACAAAGTCACAGACGAGTAGACAACTGTTTTCTATATATTTATGTATGTATATATACTGAAACAAACAGCGAACTCCCGAGTATTTGAAATTTTGATTCACTGCAGTTTGTAAAGTATAACATTAAAGCTTTTATACTGAATTGCATAATACGTATGTACAGTACTAATAAAGGTGTTAACAAGTCTCACAGTATTACTGGAAGCCTGGAAACTTGGGTTATACAATAGCAATAAATCAGAATAAATCATAATTAATTCTAATAAATCATAATTTACTTTCTAAATATTTACTTTTTATTTGTGTATACGCAAATAGACATACATCCGAACCATCCCGTAAATAGAGAGTTTATAATACTTCACATAAGCAAATTCACAACCTTCATGTATGCGTGCGCGCAAACAAACGCAGGGGAGGAGATTATGCATCAGTAAAATGCCATCTCGTTTTGTTATCGAAGTTCTCACGTATTTGATATCGTTATTTTACAAGCGTTTTCTAGTTTGAATAAAACAACTGAAAAGCGACACATGCAATGTATTTCGCCCTAATGAAATATAAACTTTGCCAGAAAACAAATTAAACGGACGAATAGTGTTTCGCACTCCGCGCTCCGATTGAGTTTCTAGCTTGACGACGAATATTTTCCAAATGAGAAAAAAATGGATATAAAGCCTCCACTCCCTCTCTCACGGGACGAAATTAATCGACGAAGCATTAGTTACCCGTAACTCCCCTCATTATTTCAACTTTTTTTTACACATAACACAATGCTCCGAAGTGATTATTCTCTACTTGCCTGTAATTTAGCACGTATCTAACCGCCTTTTTTTTAGTCTCTCCCCTCCGTGCGCCTCAGCCGACTCTCTTCCGCTCCGTGTTTATCTTTACGTCCTCCTCCCCTCTTCCCCGAAGTTTACCCCCCTCCTCCGCACGAAGTCTCCACCCCCCCTCCCCGCATCCCTCCCATTTCGTGTCTCCATTTCCCATCACTCTTTCCATTATCTCCCGTATTCGTCCCGCACCCTCGCCAATTTATTCCACCCCCACCTCCACACCCTCTCTCCATTTTCTTTCTCCCTCCCCCCTGCCACCCATCTCTCCCTTTTCCTACTTCTCCTCCCATCCCGTTACTTCCCCTTTTCCTGCCGAGTTCACCGCAATCGCCTGACTCCACATAATTCTCTCCCCTTCCTCCTCCCTCTCATTTTTCTCTTTTTCCCTGCCACTCTTCCTCCCATCTCCAAAGCTTTTCCCGTTAAAATCCTCCCTTCCCCTTCCTCGTAGCCATAAACACACTCATCCCAACCCAGCCGCCAAAAACCCTTCGCTCTTTACCAACCCTTCCTCTGCAACCCTTACCACCATTATCTTCCAATCCATTCCGCCGTTTCTTCCTTTCCATACTCCCTCCCTCCCTCCTTGCCGTATATCCTTCTCTTCGCTTCTCCTTTCTCCTCCGACTCTCCCCGGCGTCTGTTTTCCCTCTCATTCCCACCTTGCCTGTTCATCCTTCGGAAAAGATTTTGGTCATGTGCGGAAGATGTTTATTGAACGATCTTTCCTCTTGTCGCTGGTGATCGGTTTGTTTGTTTGGTGTTTGGTCGATACAATGACGATATGGTTCGTTCTTGGATCGATCGTTTTTTAAATGGAACTCGCGTTTTTGTGCTGAGTTGGAGTTTGTTCTAGGTGTTGTGACCTTTCTGAATAGTCGACTCTTGACACAATGTTTCACCTATTGTCATAAATATTTCCGGAAAACAAGATGTGCATTAGGCCACAAAGCAGTATTCATGGGTGGTGAAATAAAGTATATTCTTTGTTACTTCTGTTGGTAAAATATTTAAAATTGAGTGAATTTTGAAAACTTGAACGAGTTAAAGGTTCGTTTTTATCGTGGTCTTCCTCTGATTGTCGAGTTTTTTCTATGCTCAGAATGTGTATAAATGCCTATCAATAAGGAACGTACCAGTTATTTTATATTTTTATTGATTAAACGTTAAATCTCTCTAATTGAATTAAAACGTTGATTCTTGAAACGGAAAGAATTTTTAGAAATTTTTCTCAATCTCAAGTGAAACATTATTGTTGAATTGATATGTAGTTTCTTAATTTTTAAGTCTTCCTTGTTTTAGCTAGAATTCGATAGCTTTAGTTAGAGAGTTAGTTGATGAAACTCGGGTTTTAACTTTTTCGTTTTGTTTATCAGCAGTACTTCAGCACCCATGCGTGCTTTCTCTGTAGGAGTTTAAGGTAAATATGCCATGTAACCTTTAGCTAACGGTGGACTTGCTGTTGTAAATTATTTGGTATTTATTAATTATTTCGAAATGAGCTCGGACGCTGACAGTGCATTGTGTACTTTGAAACCATTAATTAATTACTATTATAAAATAATACGGTAATCAAGTGGCGTTCGTTTATCTTAACATTCGTCAAATGAATCGCTCTGGCGTCATTTTCCAATTTTGGAGTTGCCCTACAATCTGTCGGCAGGGTTGGAAACTGCGTTGCGCACAAATCGTGATTTGTCTCATTTCATCAGTCGCGAAAATATTTCGCAAATTTCCGAAATAAACCGTTTTCGATGAACCAAGCAGCGACAACAACGGAGACTCACGTCATCTGTGCAAAATCTTTTACTATCATCCGATTTCTCGCCCTTTGAATAACTCAAACTTCCTCATGTTCCGTGTGGCCCATCCTTTCTTCCACCATTTACATTCTTCGCTAGCCTCAGTCATATCTCCAATCTGTCCCTTAATAATCCAATTTTACGGCCAGAGAGGAATGACTCCTTTTTTCTTTCTCCCAACCTTCGTTCATTTCCCCCCTTTTTTCCTGCATTTTCCGCGGCATTGGCCTCCCTTATTGGGAATGGACTGGAGGCCTTGAATAATTGCGGCGCTCCGCCGTCGAGGTCCCCCGGGGGAGTGTGAAAAGGATTAAAGAGAAAAAGGAGAGGTGGGGGCATGTATAGAGAGTGCGCGCTCGGAGGTAAAAGGGATGGAGGAAGGGAGAGAGAGCTTCACTCCCTCGCTACCTCTTTCTCTCCCTCGGAGGTGTTAATTTTTTTATGAGCTCTCGCCCTGGTTTCCGTCCTTCGCCCGGTTTAAAAGTTGAATGGGGTCTGGTTTTAAGGCGGAAAAGGGTGGGAGGGTAGGGGGAGGTGGTCAGGAAAGAGTGGGGTGGAGGGGGAAAGGAGGAAGGATTGAGGTTACTCCGGAGAACGCAAGGTAATAGTTCCCTATTCAGCCTCCTACCGAAAAACCTCTTTACCTCCACTTGAACATTAGGTTGCTATGCCATCCCAGTTTGGCCATGGCTCAGGTTTTTGGTGGGATTTTATCTCTTCTCACATCCTATATATCTTTCTCTCTCGTTTTCTCTCCGATACCGTTTGCCCTTAAAGGTTGAAGTACTTTTCGGGAGCCATTTTGAATGGGTTCTTGTCGTGTATGCGTATTTCGGAGCCTTGTAATGCTTTTGTCTCTCCTCGGAATGGAGGATGTTTGGTTTTTTTTGCATTCCTCAAAACTCATCGGGTGAGTGTGCGGAAGATGTGTGGATTCGAGGTTTTTATTTTATTCCTTTATTTTTATTAGAAATTATGGCCTGTCAGTGGTCTGTTCGTGTTATTTCGTCTGTTGAGTTTGTAGCCCCTCGTGTTTTTTGTCGCTTTATAATTCATCAATACATGCAGTATACTCGTAGAGTTATCGAGCCCTATTCAGTGGTAAAATCAAATTGACGATGTATCTCCAATTTCCATAAAATGTTATGAAAGCCATTGTACACTTCGGCTACAAAGCAGCTCACCCGTAGTATATTCTAATAAAGAGTAGCAGTTCTGTATTAAAATCCATTTCAGCGCCAGGAATGCTATGATTTAAACTTCTCTTCATTTTGTTTTTAATTTTTCTAAATTTCTACTTGGGGAGCTACCGCACAGTCAGTTTTTCTCTAGAAGTTTATTCTCCATTTCATTAATGCGTCAATCTCCATTACTTGCTCTTTTAATTCGCTTTCCATCTTAACGATCTCTCCGGATGCCTTCGCTGTTAACTGTGATTTTTTTTTAGGTTTTACGCAATCGTCGGTATAAAATTATCTCTGATGATTACAAACCCATGTTTATAAACGGAAAGAGTATTTTTAATCTACCGTTACTGCGTTGCCCTGCTCTGATCTCACGTTTATTGATGATAAGGCCTCCACGATTTTTGAGTGCGAAAAAAAGAAAAATGCTGTCAAAAGTCAAAACTTCTTACCGCCAAAAAAAGGAGTTATACCTGCAGTTATTTCGGCCTCTTCTACATTCGATTTTGTTGTAGGATTAATATGATGAAGGATAATGAATCCCCTAATAAGCCGTAATTGCTAATCCTTTGGCTGAGTTCTAAACTATTATCCGGTCGGTTGCCGATTCTGAGGTTTTGGCAGTTTGGGGGGGGGGAGGGGGGGTTGGGCTTTCACTGAGGCGTTTAAAGCATGGTGTGTGTGTCTGTGGTGTTGGCTTTCCCGTTAAACCTAGTTCCCTCCTTTCTTCCATCCCATCCATCCTCCCCTTATAGCCGTTTGGACAGAGGCCAAGGCATTGGGTGTCTTAAGGGAAGCTTGCGGGCTGAATCTCCTTGATAGCCACTTTACGCTCGCGCAGTGTGTGGCGACTACGTTGAGGAAGAGAGGAATCTTAATGCCCAACAATGAGGCTGTTTGGTTAAAGCGATTCCAATTTAATCCCAGTTTTTATGCGAATGTTCGTGGAAAACGGTCTCTGTCTCTTTCTCCGGTGCTAATTAACTGGAAGCTATATATGTCGGAGGAGATTGTAAGGGAATACAAGTGCTTGAAAATTATCGAGTTTCTGCCCTGGATTTTGTTTTTATTTTGCTTTGGATTGTGGAATGTCGCGATGTGGCCATTTCTTTTATTTTCGGTGCCTCCGTCCGAATTGAATTATTGTATTTTCTCCGTTATTAGTGTTTCCTACCAAAATGAGTGTTATCAGCTTATCTGAAATAAATTGAAAAGCTAAATTGTTGTCGTTTCAACATAAATCTTTGGATTATTATATTAAAATCTTTTAAACGTCTGAATTTTATTTTTGAAAAAATACTTGAATTTTCAGAAATTATTATTAATTATAATTATATTTTAACTTGCGCACATTGTTCTTCTCTAAAAAAAATTAACCATTCCTAATCGTGTTTTTGATCTACCATTCCCGTGGAATTTAGCATATCAAATCTCACTTATTAATTTATACCTTAAAAAGGTATGCTTCACTCGTTTTTCCTTCACATACCGCAGCTAGAATAATATCGACATAAAATTGCAAATAAAGTGAACGTGACGCAAATTTCAAACGCCTTCCAGCCAGTTTCATCACGATTTATTTTTAGCCGCGTCTCAGAGGAATTCAAAAATTCAAACGCTGTTTCATTCGCATTACAAGACAAGACGTTTGCAGAAAGGATTTTCGTGTTATCTTCGCGCCGTCTTTTGGCTGTTGCATTTCTATAAAGTATGCATGGTGGAAATGTGATAATATAGTCGTGCAGTTCATTTAAGTTGGCGTTCCTTTTCTGCTCGCACGCGGAAACTCGGCTCTTAAGACTCTCTCTTCCATTCTCACCCTCTCTCCCTCCCACGCACCTCTTTCTCTCTTTTACGCCCTCCGGCATCGCTTGACTCGCTGAATTATTTCCGTCAGAAGTGCCGACGAGGAACGGGGGCGAGTGGGGCGTAAAATTCTCCGGGTTTTTTAACCCCTCTTTTCCCCTTTCTCCGCACTCGTTGTAGCTTTTATCGCCTCTCGACCCCGCGTAATGGTCCCCGAGGGAAAGGAGATGATGTGCTCCCGGGGGCGGTTGGATCTTTAGGGGTCGCCTCGTTCTGTGCTGGGAGAGGTTTTTAAAGAGCGTTGGGTGCGTATCTAACTTGCATAATGTCTCCCACGAATCGTATCGTGTGGCGAGACGTCAAACTGGTGTAATTTCGGACGGAATCAACTCTGCATCGCCGAAGGACCGAGAGAATAACGGGTGGAATTTGGAAGCCGAAGGCGCATTCGATTAGGTCACTGCAAGGACGATTAAAATAGGATTGTTTATAGCGCCGGCGTATATATACGCCGGAATAACTACACCGCTAGGATGTTGGTAAGTTTAACTGCGTCATAGACGCGAGCTTTTGAAACGGGGATTTTCCGGGCGTAATAATTGCTCATGAAATCGTGAGCGTCACGTCAAGCATTTTAGATTCATTTGGGTGGTAGTAAACTTTAAACGTTAACTGGGGAAACGTAGCTTGCTGCCGAATTACACCTGGTACGTTGATTTTATATGTATTTTTGGGAATTGGCCTTCTTTAAAAAATTTACAAATGATCGACAAAACTTTTTAACTGTACGTGTATTTTCTCGGGTATTAATTTGTCAGCATTCTAATGTATATGAAATCTCATTTATAAAAATCATTTATTGTTTTTAAACTTCATTGATATATGAGGTTCTTTAAAATTTGATTAATATACTATTCAAGTCAAATCCCATTTTTCAATTACTTTAATATAATGTAGTTATTCTCATAGGCTAGAATATTGGGCGGACATAAAAGAATGCCTTGGAACTAGAGAAATGGGTTAACTTGATTTAATAGTTAATTATAATCTACAGAATCTCCATTTAAAGTACTTTTAGTGATTGTCTTTGACACTGAAATAAGTGGCGAATCGAATTAAATTTTTACTGTCTTAAAAAAATTTTCTACGAAATTATTTGATTTTATGATAACCACTCCTGACTTTTTGGACTCATCTGCTTTTTCCCGCCAGCTATGGAATTATTTACACAAGTAAGCTATCAACATTACCGTGAGAATGTACCTAACTTTCCTTTGTTCAACACGTTTATAATAAGTTAAAAACTAAATTCATATACGCAACATTATTTTTTAAGGATTACATTTGATATGAAATGGAAAAATTAAGTGTTCAGGTGCGACTAGCTGTTTACTGAGGAATGGAAACAATGTCCTATATACATGTTGCCCTACTTTTGTCACCGGACGAAAGAGTTCCGTCTTTTCTGTTAGATGCACTTAAGCGGGCGATTTATATGTAAGGGGAGGTCTCTATATCTCACTGGCATTAAATACTCTCGCGGCATTACTTCCTCCGGTCTTTTTGCGGCGTGGACATTTAGTCACCGAGCACATTTTGACGCTTTTTTTATACCACCGCCGAGAAGGGAGGCGCCTCTTGCACGCGGGGGCGTCGGTGCGACTGGGCCTTGGAGCGGAGCGCCCTCTCCCGGCGATAAGCAGAACCCTGCGAATGACGCCGTTTCATTTTATTAAAGCTTTGCTCCTCCCTTTGCCACGGAGAGAGGGAGAAAGGAAAGAGTGGGAGGGAGGAAAAGCGGAGGTCGACTCGGGATGGGTTTTAACCCGTTTACGACGCGGAGTTCTCTCGGCCGTGCAAAAATAAAAGCGGGGAGGAGGGCCGTTTTGTGTGGGAGATAGAGCGGATGGAGGCGGGCGAGATGGAGAGAGATGGAGGAGGGGATAAAGAGATAAAGGGTAAAAGTAGGAGGGAGGATTTGGAGGGGAAGAGGAAAAAAAGAGGTAGTCCGAAAAGGCCTAAACGGAAAATGTAGGAAGTAAACGTATAAGGGAAAGGGAGAATATGGAGTGGGAGAGAGAGAGAGAGAGAGAGAAAGGGCGGAGGAAGGGTTTGGCAAAAGATGGGAGAAGGGAAAAAAGGATGATGATTGAGGACGGGAGAGAGAGTAGAGAGAGAGAAAGTAAGGGAAGTGTGGGAATTAGGCAGTTGTGGGTGAGAAGGGTGGGTGGGGAGAAAGGAAGGAAGATGCTAGAGATGAGGGCGGCGATAAAAAGTGGTACGAAGCGAAGTGGGAGATAGAGGGTGAGGGAAAAACGAGGAAAGGCAAGGATTGAGGTCGTGGAATAAAAAAGAAGGGGGTTGGAGAGCCAAGCGTTGCCTATGGGGGAAGAGGGGAATTGGTGAAAAGTAGAGATAGTAGAAAGGGCTTCGAAGAAAAGGGTAAAATTTTTTTCCTTGAAGGTACATAATGGAGAAGATGGACAGGAAAAGGTGGAAGTGATGCAGGCATGAGATAGGCAAGGGGGAGGGAAGTTTTTTCCCCCTGCGATAAGTGGGGAAGCGAATAGAAGTTGGAGAATTGTAAGGAAAGGGTGAGGAAGATTTGCAAGGGGTAAGACAGGTCATTATAATTCCGAAATATTTATGATCTCTCGGGCTCTAAACAAACCTTTCAGTTCTTCAGTGTTAATACATTCGTATAAATTATTCAGGAGGCATAATTAGCCGTTTAACTCGTTGGATGAGGGCAGCATCAAGAATCCCTCGTGAATACTCACGAGCCACGAAGTATATAAACAATCGCTTTTTAAGTAGTTTATGCAGTACATGTAATTGAAATTGGCACGAGAGCCCAGAACAATTTATGGCTTTACTCGAAAAAATATATGTATCCGTGTCATTTTCTTGAAAAAAAATGAAAATGAGGAAGTTGTGGGAGCGGATTAAGAAGGGTAAAATACCGTGGAGAAAAGGGGTATAGATGATAAGGAACGATAAGATTAAGAATAGACAGAGGCGGGATAAAGTAGGATAAGGACCGTGGAAGGGGCGAAGAGATGCCGAGGGATGCAGGGGTAGGAAAAGAAAAAGGGTTATGTTAGAGATAGGGCATGAGAGGGCGGCGGAATGTATGTTGGCGGGATGGAAGTATGGAGTCCCTTATATAAAAGGGTATCGGAGCGAGCGAAGAGGAGGGAGATGTTGGTGGAGTAGGGTGGTACAAAAAGAACTCGGAAGAGGAGGCGGAGGAAAGGGGCGGGGTTTTTTGGGGGGAGGAGAAGGAGGGGGAAGGGAGGTGCAATTGCTATCACGGCCCAACGGCTCTCCGGGTGTGACGTGAAAAATAAAGCGACCCGTGTATGGGGTAGGTTTTTTTCGAAGGGGAGAGGAGATTCGGAACCTGAAAGAAGGGATTTAAAAAAAAAATGGCACAGACCACCCTCCCTCCGGATAGTTCCCTCTCTCTCCCTCCCTCTCGGATTCTCTCCCGCCACCTAACCTCGCTTCTCCACCTCCCTCATGCGGGCTGCTCTACACCCGATCTTTTTTATTATTATTTAAACCCTCTCCGCCCGTGCTGGAAGGAGGCGGGGCCGAGGAAGGCCCTGTGGGGAACTCCCATCCATTCGCTGTCCTTCCTCTACTCTCTTTCCCCCCAAAACTCCTCCCATCTCGTTCCCTTTCCAAACTTATATTTTTTCCCTTCCCCATTTGTTGCCGCCGTTTTTTCCCATCGTATTTTTTATTTTTTCTCCTCTCTTCCCTCATTCTTCCTCCCTCCCCCTCCTCGACACCAGCTCTCTCTCCCGAGTTCGTGTTGACCGAACTGGGAAGTAGCGCGGCCTCTCGATAATAGGGGCGCCGCAAGCTGGGTGGCGCTTTAGGGTTGGGTTGGGAGGGATATTTTACGCGGAGGGGGAAGCGGGAGGTTTAGGGGGGAGAGTTAGGAATTTCAGAGAGATAGGGGAGTGGGAGAAGGGTAGAGGAGGAGGTATGGCATGGTTTACGATTCATGTACGACGGGATGGAGTCGTTGGATGCGTGTGTGTGGGTGGACGGGAGAGAAAGAGAGGAAAAGGGGATTGCGCGGGTTCAGGAGATGGATGGATCGTTGGAAGTGGGAGGAGTTGGAGAGAAAGGGGAGAGAGTGAGAAAGCGGTATAGCGAGAGGGAGAAAGGGAAGAGGAGGCTTCGGATAGATTAAAAAATAGATGGGTAGAGGGAAGTTTTTTGGGGGAGAGTGTGAGATTGAAAGGGGGCGGATCTGATTGAGATGTGCGGGTGAAAGAGAAAGAGATTGCCCATGAAGAATGCAGGGAGAGAACGAGGAGGTTGTCGTAGAATGGGATGAGTTGGTGGGAAAAGGTTTTAAATAATTTGGACGTGTTGTTTAGGAGGATAGGTGAAATGAAACCTACATTTATTATTGATGAACGGAGGGATTTAGTCGTCAACTTTGCAATATTTTGCTCTACCTATGGGAATGGATGAGCTTTATCGGGTTTTATCTTTATTTTTTAAACATTCTTTTTGAAATTAAGTACGCGATTTGTTAAAATATAGGTAAAGGCGGCGATGTTATTTTTCCATTGGATAGATATTTGATATCTAAGTAAATTTTCATCAAAATCGTTTCTGTTTCAAAAATATTTGTTTACTTTCTTCATCTGTAGTATAGGAGAAAGTATTGAAAAATTCGAATACGATATTTCAATGGAAATACATGTTTTGAGGTCCCATGAGTACGTTTTCACTATTTCTCGGTGGTGTGTGTGTGATAGGAAATTTGTGGACGCTCTAACTCAAAACTAATAATCGGATCAGCACAAAAGTTTATGAGTTTTATTAGTAATTCATGGTCTGAAAAGGTTTTGACTGAAACTGGTCATCCGGAAGTGGAGGTTTATTCCTGTCTTCGCATCGATATTGTACAGCTAATTTTGTTTACTTAATTGCTCTGCATGGAGAAAGTCGTTCTGGACACGTAAGATTTTTTCATTTGATTTGAAACTATTACATGAACACCTGCTTATTTTCTGTCGAGAATTTTTATCTTTCATTAATCGGTAAAGCAGCAGTGACCAGGCAGATGAAAGGGAGGTAGTGATTAGAATGTTGGAGAATGAGGGTATACATCTGATGTGGAAGAAATTGTTTGGTGTTGAATGAAAAAGTGTATCAAAGACTTTAAGGAACATAATGAATTTCAAAAAATGAAGGAAATAGTTTGTATGGGTAGTGTGGCATTTTGTCTTTGAAGCATTGTAAGTGTGTTGAAGTGTCCGAAGAAAGGGAAATGAGAACAGATAATCTATTTATTCTTTTTATTTCGGTAATACTCGTAGAATAGATGCTTTATATTTTTCAGTTTTAACGTAATATTTAAAGTGCCTATCTTCAAATGCCGAAATATTTTAGAATATGTTAAGGAATAATTTGTATTTTATGTTGTCACGACAACAATAATTGCATACAATTAATTTGTTTAATGAGTAAGGATTAACTCCACGTAGTTTGAGAAAATGGCGGAAATATTTTACTACTGTGACCTCGGCTTAAATCTGCTAAGGAGCATATTGATCACTACCTGGCCTTTACACCGAAGAATATTTTTATCTGGTTTTGGAAAAGTAACCTAAATTAAAAAGTCTGAATTGGGCATTTTTATGCTTTTGTACCTGTTTTCTCATTGAATTAAAATTTCCTTCAATTAAAATGTTTAACATCATTGGTTTTTACGCACTTCAACATTGGAAGACGATCGCTACAAATCGAGGAAGAAGTATCTCATTTCTGACTGAAAATGGGTTTTGCTCTATGGTAGCAGTTTTCACTCAGGTTATAAGGAGGAGGAAGGTGTTGAGAGAAAGCTTTGTAGAGAGTCAAAGCAAGATAGGGTGACAGATAAGTGGAAGAGGCAAGAAAACGCTTTATAAAAAAAAGAAGGCCAAAGGGGGGGGGGGGGGGGGGGTGCTTGGGTGTGGTTGATAGGGAAGTGCGGGTGGAGGTGGAGATTAAGGGGTGGCAAACAAGAAGGGGAGCAACGGGCCGAGGTTAAGTGGGCAGCTGGGGGCGGGTGAAGAGAAAGAGGATGGAGGGAGTGAGTGTATAGGGGGAGAGAAGAGAGAGAGAGAGTTCGGTTTGATTGAGGAGGAATGAAGATTAGGGGTTGCGTGGAGCAGGGGTGGGGAGACAGGATTTTGGGGTTGCGCTTAGAGATTAGAATTGGGGAGTATTGAAGGAAGAAGGGTGAGGAAGGGGATGGGGTCAGAGGAGTGGCACAATTCCTCACTCTCATTGGCATTAACGGCAAGAGAAACGTGCTCTTCACGCGTGACAGTTTATTTTTTTCAATTTGATTCGTCGCATCGCCCCTTTTTTTGTATATCCCCCCTCTGTGAAGCTGTGTGGATTTTCCGTGAATGTATCTTTTTTTCAGTCTTCGCACGAGTATTTTAGATTCAATTTAGTCGTAATAACTTCTACTCTTCGTACGCACGCATTTGTGTGGGTATATATGAGAGAGAGGATGCAAGCTGTAAAAATAAGAGGCAAAAGTATCAAAATAACATTTCCATTAGGAAGGACTACGTCTGGTAAATAAAATACGCACGATATTATTTAATCATTGTACTCATTTCCGCAGGAAATTGTTGTACTGCCCCATTGCTTGTTTTCCTTCCAGTTCTCTTAAAAAATTAGTCTACGATTCAAAGCTTTTTTTAAATAGTACGTGCTGTTTTTATTCTAGAACTAGTGGAAACACGTCAAAAATGACGGGAAGACAATTCATCTTAATCGGATGAAAAAATCACTTTAACATCTCTTTAATCACCACATTCTTGGTGAATGGTTTTTCATTCATCAAAATCTTTCCTTGATAATTGATGTCTTGTTCAAAGACTTTCACATTTTTATAATTTCTTGCTCTTGTGAGGACGTAGAGCTGACCATGTCCAAATACAGACTCAGACAAGTAAACACCAACACAATCAAATGTTTGGCCCTGAACTTTATTAATTGTCATTGCAAAAGCCAAAATGACTGGAAGTTGGCGTCTTCGCATGGTGAAAGGTAAACTATTGTCACTTGCTATGAAATTAATGCGTGGAATAAACACTCCTTCTCCTTTGTTACTTCCCGTAATAATCTCTGCTTCGATAAAGTTATTTTGCAATTTTTTTACAATCAATCGGGTACCATTAAGATGTCCTTTTCTTGTATCTAATGCTCCAACTTTGAAACGAAGATGATGTTGTGGCATACCCGATGGACATTGATGGTTCAGAAATTCAACTGGAAAGTCAATTTGATCGTTTGGATCGTCAGTTGACATGGTGTCATTGCTGCGATTTTCTTTCATTTCACCGTCTTATCAAATTCAAAATATTGAAGTTGAGTTCAGTCGCTGTGACATTTTTGGGCGTTAAAATAACTTTTTTCGACACATGCATGATCTCTTCATCTGTGCTGGTTGCAGTATGATCACCGTAAATTGATTAAATTAGATTGTTGTTTTCAGTCATAGTTTCAGGTAATTCAGTGAGCTCTGGATCAAGTTCCTGATGATCATTTGTTAACTTACCATTACCCAACTGCAACACCTATTCGTTAAAATAATCCTGTCCAGCTGTACGCATGTTAGTAATTAAGCTGCGTTGGCGAACAAATCTCCATAACGGTTACCTAATTTTTTACACAAACTTCAATGATGTCTGTTGTTCTTCTTGGCACGACATTTGAAGTCTGGCGGAAATCGCCACCCAATACCGGAAATTTGCTACCAAATGGTCTTATATCATTCATTATTTCCTTGAGCAAATGGTCAATGATTCAGAGTGAGTGACACGATAACACTGATGCTTCATCGATAATTAATAAAGAAGCTTCTCTCAGTTTACTGGATTCTAGTGATGGCACTTATCTGTTCTACGCTTAGACGCTTGTTCTCCAGCTTCAAGCCCACGTTGTGTTCGACGTCGTTTTGACATATAAGCGTTACGGTCTTGACATTTCACGCGTCTTGACTTGAATGATCAGATTCTTGAGTCATGAGTTATGGTAAAGGGTTTTTAGGAAATTAATTTAGTATTAGAATACAACAATATTTAAATGTAAACTTTATTTTGTTTGTTTCTATGGATCGTCGGACTATTTAATATTTAAATGTAAACTTTATTTAAATTTATTTGTTTAAATTAATATTTAAATGTAAACTTTCAGGAAATTAATTTAGTATTAGAATACAATAATATTTAATATTAAATGTAAACTTTATTTTGTTTGTTTCTATGGAATGAAGTGTTAACAAAATTGTTAAATCAATCACAAACGAAATTATTAGATTAGAGTAGTAGTATTAGATGGAATGTTTCGAGAAAGGCGCAAAGATTCGATTCGTACTTTTCGTAATAAAATTAAGAATAAACTTAGCGCAAATAGATATTGGCATTCGGAAATTGTTTTTAAATATTGGCAATAAAGCCGTGTATTCAATACCTATAATGATCCGTACTCGTGTTATGCGTTTGGACAGATCCTTCACTTTCCTCGAGAACCATGTTTTCCGAAATGACTAACCATAATGTCAGCCTTGGGTGAGACGGTAATCAAAACGGTGACAAAACGCGGATATGAGCTACAGTTCCCAGAATGGAATATTGGCGGTGCTGTGCAAATCACGAGGACAGAAAGTTGGCTTCCGCGAATGCGATAGGTTGGCAAGTCTCGCCCCGTCTTAATCCGAGGGTGCAAAGGTCAGAGGGAGAGAGTTGGTGTGAGGTGAGATGAATGAAGATTTGTTTGAAGTCTGCGGCGAGTTACCGTCATGTTATATGTGGGGTTGGATGAGATGTGGGGCGAATTTCGAAAGTGAACGATTTGAATGGCGCCCAGGTATGAAAGCATTGAAAGTCGGCTTTGGCATCTTCCTATGTCTCCTCGAGACAGTTCAGATATCTATATTCCGCAGAGGGCAATCGGGAACGGTATGTTTGCACTGTAAACGTTGGGTAGAAGTCCCGCGGCGAACGAGGAGTTGGGTGGGAACCAGGATAAAAATCCTCTCGAAATATTGACGGATGAAGATGCTCCAAGAAATCGCTGATGAAATTCACAGATTCTCAACCTTTTGACTTTTTTTGCGACTATATATTTTTCCAACTCGTTCCTATATCTGGAATCATATCTTGCATTTTCATACAAAATTTAATTATTTTTCGATAATTTAGCTATATTTCAAAGGATTGCAATCATCCCGGAATTTCTTTGTGTATACGGCAGCTGAATTTTTTTCATGATATTCCATTTCGGTATTTTAATACTATTCAATTTTGTGCGTATTGTTTACTAAAACGAAGGAAAAATTGGCTCTCTTTATTGTTAACTTATATTCAGGGCAAATTTCATATAGTTACTCTTTCTTGACGTGTAATTTATTGTAGAGCTTATTTTTAATTTAAGGAATTGTATCGGAAACGGTATTTGTCAAAGCGGATGGGAAAGTTTTTAGGAAAAGGCTTGTATTAATAAACCATCGTTTTCCAGCAGAAATTCGATTTTTAATAACAATGAAGGTGGTATAGTTTATCAAGAAACCTTTTGTATGTATTAATGTTTACTGAGTTGAAATTATTGCTTTACCAAAAATTTTAATACTTCCCTTTCGTCTTTTGTGCAAATATTTTATGGACTGCCAAAAATGATATAAATAAAATTGCCATTTCCCGATTGTCATAGCAAATGGAAATCATCATCGCGTATGAAATTCTTATTACAATAAATGTCGTATGCTTTCGCTATAAAAATGTCCTCACAATGCGTTTCTTAATTACATTTACTCCTTGTTTTTTTATCCATCTCCTGTAAAATTTTTAAAGCGTATTTTTCATGTTATTTCGTTTGGATTACTGCCCATGGGATTATGTCGCGTGTGTTGTACCGAGGGTGACGACAATTCTTTTATTTCGCCCGTACGCGTAGCCGTTGGTGAATTTAAATTTGAAAAAGAGTTAAAAAATGCAATTTCGCCTGTTACTTATACATTCGTGAGTTTTACATATAATGGTATTTTTGCCCGGTATTCTCTTGGTTTGGAGCTTTTGGGATTCGTAAACACTCGTTCCACCGCTTTCCTGCACAAAGGAAGGATTATCGGATTGTTCTTTTGAGCTCATTTCGGTGTTTATTTTTTTTCATCGCCGATGGTCAATCACCGGAGGGGGAAAAATGTCGAAAGCTCTGTAAAAATAAAGGTCGTAAAAATTTAGTAAAAATTGTAAGCGAAATTACGTTAAATTCTATTGTTTGGAAATCGATTAAACAGTTAACGTTTTAAGTTCCGTTTTTCGTGGTTATTTCATATTTTGCCGCTTTTATTCTGGGATCGATTTGAGACTAGCATTCCGTACTTTAAATAGAGGAAGCTTGAGTTTGATTATTTCAGAAAGTTTTCTTATATTTGATGTTTTGTCAAAGCAATAGCATAACGTTATAATTGGATTTTCGGGAGATTTTTTGAAAGGAGTTATTTATTTGTTCTGAATGAAATGAATAACAATATTTAACCGATGCTGAAAATATGTCTCGTTAAACAATAGTTTTAAGGGAGTCAGTTCGTTTTTTCGAAGAAAGTGTATTAAAGTGCAATTAATTAAAATGTTTATTGTGTGGTGATGGATAAAATTCGAAAAATCTAAGACTGCAACTTTTATATTTTGCATTTAGGACCTTAAATAAATTTAAAATTTTAAAAAGTTGTAGGGCATGTTATTCAATTGCGTAGTGTGGCAAAAATATTTTATATTATATCAATTCTTGGGTGTCTTCTAACTTTTATTATAAAAGATACAACAGTTATCACCGTTCAGTTTTTAAAGCCTTTTACCTAGTATTAAATTTTTACTCTAAAACACTTCAAATTCATATTCTATAATTTCATAAACTCCGGTTTCGGTGTTTGCTGTAAACTATATTTTTAGCCTTTTTAATCCGTTGACTAGAATGCCCCATCGATTACGAATAGATCTTTAGAGGAACCCTTAGTAAATTCCAGGATTTATTGAAGTGCGGAGTCGTAAAGGAGGGGGCGCTCAAGGAATGGAGAGCGCTAGAGCTTAGCGTCTCCCTTTTGCCCTCTCCTTTCTTCCCATTCTGTGCGATTTTAATCCCTTCTCTAACACCCCCACACTCTTACAGCTAATTCATTCGGGTCGATGACATCCCCTTCCTAACTATCCGCACGCCTTCTCCTTCATATATATATATACACATATACATATATATATATATATAAAAATATATATATACACACACATATATACATATACATACACACGCACGCACCCCTTCGTCACCCACCCTTTCCCCTTAACCCTAGGGGGAGATGCTCTTCAAACAATATCCCCTCCTCCACCCCACGCCCCCTTTTCCCAATCTCTTTTTCCCAGCCCCACACACCCCTTCCTCTTTTCTCATCCCACCTAATTCCCTCCCCCCTCTGCGCACATTCCCATCATAATCGGAGCTCTGAGCGGTATGGAAAAGGGGAGGTGGGAGGAAGGAGTGCGGAGGGTTGATGGACGATAGAAGGGATGTTTGGGAACGAGTCCGGTCGTTTCATTATTATTTGTTTCCCTCGGGTGGAAGTGGGAGGGGGTGGAGGCTACACCCTCTTTCCCTCTGTCTCTATCTATCTCTCTCTCCTTTCCCTCCCTCCTTCAACGTATCCCTCCAGCCGGTAATCCTTTTATCCCGGCTTCCCCTTTTGTTCCTTTATATTCGCTCACCCCCAACCCCTCCGCTCTCTCTCTCTCCCTCCCTCCCTCCACATTGCTTCTCTCTCCCTCTCCCTCTGACGCCCTCCTTCTCCTCCCTCTGTTACGGCAAGCATTCTCTCCTCTTCTATTGATTGTGTTCTGGGAGCGTAGGATGCTTGGCAAGTTTGGGATGTTGGAGGAGTGGAAGTGGTCAGCTTCCATGGAAACAAATGCTCGCGACCCATGGCCACTCTACTCCCCCCTGGCGGCCAAATTGCTCGTGGTTCTCGCCCGCTTACAGCATCTCAATTTATTTCCTCTCTCTCTCTCGCTCGCTCTCCGTGAGAGTTGGACTGCATGGCTCGTTCTTTCCCCCTCCTCCCCATTTTCTCCCTCTCACTCCCTTTTCCCAGCCTCCATCTCTCTCTCTCTGTCTCTCTCTCTCTCTCTGTGCTGTTTCCGCCTCCCTGGAGATTTATTTCGTTTTGAGAATGTTTTTTTCTCTCCTTCTCTTTCCCTATTTCTCCCTCTCTCCACTCCAAGTTTTTGTTTCTCCTTATGTTTCCTGTGTGAAGTTAACTCCCAGCTAGGACTCGGGTGTTTTTTGAGTAGACACGGAGTGATACATACTTAATGGGTTTTTTTATTTGGTGAGGTCGGTCGGTTATTTTTGTAAATGGCATGACGGGTTCTCCTCCCCTTTAAGGAATGTGACGGATATTTATGGTCCTAGCGGAATGAGTTTTTATCCGAGTATTATTAAATTAATCTAGTGATTAAAGTCCGAGAGGGAAATCGATTTATAAACGGAGTAATTGTTAACCCCTGACTTTACGAAGTTGTGAAGAAGACTCATTAGGCTTACATAAATTGGTGGATTATTATATCCCTTTGCGATTAGCATCCTGGTCAAGGCAGAATTTTTCTTCCGATTTTATTCCCAAATATGAGACTGTCAACATTTTTTCAAAACATTCGTGTTCTATTTCGAGCTGTTAACACACTTTTATCATTAGTTTTGCTTGTTTGCGCTTTTCTGTTTCTTATAGGTACAGCAATTGTAATTTAAACTTTTAATGATAGTATTTCATTTGTGTATCTATGGCTAGTTGTCTTAAACGTGATTTCTATTAAGTTGCCGTGTTACATAACAATTTTTAATATCTGTTTTGAAGTATAATCTAATCTCATCCCGAATATCTCAGTCTGTGGTCCACGGACTGGATCTCTGTGTTCTGCGCTAGTGATTCAAATAAGAAATTAGAAGGTGGAAGCTATTGTGATGAAAGTGGCCGAAGACCACAAAGGTTAGTAGCTGGAGATAGATAATAATAGACTTTCAACTACACAAATGTAATTAACGGGAGCCATGATTACATTCTGTTCTCTCATCTAGTCAGTTATACAGAAGTGAGAGTATTATATTGAACGAATGAGTTGACCTTAACAATTTTACCGTGGTGTTCATCTTGAAAGGTCCACTTCTAAATCCGAAGCAACCTGGTAGTTTTCAAAGAATTATGTATCCGAATTATTCCAATCCAGAAATTTAATCACGTTTTACCATTAATCTTTCGAATCTAATTCGTATGTTAATAAGAGGAGTGTGGTGGATCAAAGCGACTGCCGGAACCGAATTTAGTCGTGGTTTAATATCCGTCGACAGTCAGTTTGAAGGAGGCCATTCTTAGGAAATCTAATTTGTCCTTACAGAGTTGAGGGGTTGGGTTGGGTTGGTGGTGGGGGAGAGGGCGCTGCGGTGGCGGCGAGTGGGCGGGCCCGGGGCGTCGAGGAGGAACGGGGAGAGCGAAAGGTTGGTATTGTTGGGTGGGGTGAATGGCTGATATGAGGGCGTGTGACCCTCCATTACGCCCTGCGATCGCTTAATTACTTACTGCCGCGCTGTTCCACGGACGATAAATCCAGAATTTCAGTGGTCCATTCGGGGACTACAAGAAGGACTCCGGGAAATCTGCGGTGCTGATTGCAGCCTCCGCACCGCATCATTCATCGCTTCCCACCAATCTCTTCTATCTTTCTCTCTCTTTCTCCCTCTTGCCGTTCGATGTCGATATGCTTCAGACTTCGTGCTTTCTCTCGCATTTATTCGAGTGCGCTTTCACCGGTCGATTGTATATTTCTCCGTTTGTCAGTTATAAATTTGCGTTCGATTTTTAAAATTTAATACATTTTCGGTTGAGTGGAAGGAGGAAATGAAATTCGTCTTTAGCGAAAAAACGAGTCCCTGAATTCAGCGTAAGAACGTCCTCATGGATGGTTATGTTGAAACCGTGTATGATCATGTTTTTTTCGTTTAATTGTAAGTGTAATTTTTACTGTTATTTTTTGTTACTGCTTAAATAGGGAATTAAAATTAAGGCGTCGCTAGTGGATTAAACTGTCGGTTCGGTTATATTTTGTCAATTATAAGGGTAACTTCTGCCTAACACAATTAATGGTAGATTTCAACACCTAATTAGCCATCTTTTCTGGTATGTATTACGGTTTATAAGGTGGGATATTAGAATCAGCCGTCGCGGAATTAACCACTGAGGACAGCTTCCGTGTAATTGAAACGCGCGTGGGTTTTTTCCTCTGTTTTTGTGGAACAGGAGTTGAATCAAGAGTTTGTTTTGTTTAGTTTTGTTGGGATTGTATATGAGTTAGGATACTACGCTGTTGCCAGGAAACAATTTAATCATGCCTATGCTTTACGTAAAGAATTTAACGCCTTCAGAAAATTATCCTTTTTTGCCCCTCGATAAGAAAACAGTTGTAGATAAAAATTTCCGCTAAAAGGAAAGAAATATATTATATCCTTGAAGAACTCTAACCAAAAATATGTGTGAATCGTCTCTTTTTGATGGTTTCTACTCCTCAAAGTAGTAAATTTCTCATAACTCTCGAGTCGTTTCCGGAGTTCGATTAGATCGACGTAGAACATCTCTATCGCTTATCGAATAGCTTATTTTTACAGCCGACGATCAATGGAGCAATTCTGTTTCAAGAATAAATACGGAATCGTAGGTACCAGTGCGTCACGATGGTTGCGTTCCCACGAATAACGGTTCGCAATGCCATGGCTTATTTTTCTCGTTTAAAGTTTAAAGTCACATTGCATTCCTGGATGAATATAGACCACCATTGGATTTTTCTCTCCCAGTAACTGGAAATATGCTTTATTTGGATATTTCCAGTTTTGCTCTATAAGTACTATTCTCAGCCTGTACGATTAGTATTTTGGTCACATATAACTGTGGGTTTTCTGTCGGGTCTCAAGAGATCAGTTCGATTATTTCATAGGCCAATCCCTGATCCTTTCTTCTTGTCATGTTTTCTGTCCATTGTTATCTTAAAATCGGAATGTTTTCATACATCTTTATATTTTAAGCTTATATATATATATATATATCGTATTTGTATCTAAGGATATAACACGTAAAACGGTGCATATGTTTTCGTGATTGATGTCGAGTTCCGACAGAGTGGCCGCTTGGGAAATTCGAGGGGAGGCGGAAAGAAAGGTAAAGGGAGGGGGGAGAAAAGATGCAAAAGGCTAGGAGCGAAAGTGACACCACTCTAACATTTCTCCGGAGTGCAAATAAAACTCCGTTCGTGAAAAATAAACGAATAAATGAAAAGGGAGAGAAATAAGCCATGCGTCTCCCAGGGCGAGTCTCCCAACCCTATTTTTATTTTTCTTTTAGGGACACCGTAAGGGGGAGGGAGGAGAAGGGTAGTGGGCAAGCTTTTTGCCTGGGGTGTCCTATCGCGAACTGTGGGGACCTTCGAATTGGGTCATCCCCGAGGGACGGAGGGTGGACGCCGAGAGGGATGTTGGGTCCGCGGAGGGAACGGCGTGAGAGGGTGGGGGGAGGTAGAAGAGGGAGGGAGGATCCCCCTCCTCTCTCTCTCTCTCCCCCTTACTCTCACCTTCCTCCCCTTTCCTCACACCCTCGGTGGACCTTGCAACACGGTTGAAAAAGCGTGTCTGTACCCTGGAGGTTCATCCCATTTGCAATGCTGAGAGAGAGAGGAGAAGGGAGTTGGAAGTGGGTGGAATGGGGAGGGAGAGAGAGGGGGGCTTATAGCCGCAGGGTATGAGCGAGCCTCCCCTTCTCTCCCATTTCCTCACACTCTACCCCCTCTCCTCCCTCCTTTCTATCTCTCATGTGTTGTGTGTGTTGGTCGGTCGGTGTTGGCTACGAAGGAGTGTGTGTGTACGTATGTATGTAGTGGTGGTGCTGGAAGTGAAGGGACAACTCTCGTTACAGGAAACACGTGTTTGCTTCCCCTGTTCGCCAACCCTTTCTCATCCTCCCGGCTGGGACTTGCCTCTTTCCGTACCTTCTCCCTCTATATGTTTCCTCGCTCTCCTCTCTCTTTCTCCTTCTCTCTCCCTCCCTCGCTCTCTCCTCCTTGGCGATCTCACGAAGTTATCCTTGTCCGACCGTTTCGCGTAGCCGACTGGAACGTTGTGAATTTCAAAAAGAGCCGTGTGTTTTGTGTCGTAGCAACCAGGTTTATGAAACATCAGATCATGTTAAATATTTGTCTGTAGTTTGTAATGGTCTGGTAATGGATTTGAGGGGATCTTTGGTATCGAGCTTATGTAAATTTTTATAAATGGAAAAGGTACGCATTCTAGTTATGTTACACGGGATTTTTGTAGAAATCGCTTCGCAGAATTGGTGTTATTAATATAAATTTCTACTTCTAGTTGCTAGTCACATACATTTTGTATCCTTTCTGACTGACTTTGCCATGCTTTTATATAACATGTTATGTCACATACACCAGAAGTCACCGTAATTTGTTTTTCAGTGAAGTATTTAGTATTGTTTCTATCACGGGAATGTCTTGGTTAAGACTAAATGCAAAGAACTTTTTGTCATTTTTAAGGGGGTCTGTATTTTTTTGCGGTATTGCTGTGGTTTCCGGTGGTGTCTCACCTTTTTTTTCTTCTCTTATGCGTATACAAGCGGTCCATTCAAGGAATCTCTTTGCGGTTCCGTTATTTAGATTCAAATAAACGACGTTTTCGCTTCACTAATTATTTAAAAGACTATTCTTCTCTAAAATCGGATCACTACTCCGCATTTAAATTAAACGGAACTTGGAAAATGAGAAAAAATGAAGTGCAAACATTTTGCGACCTGGCAACCTTCAGAGTTAGCTCGTTTAATCAAAAATTCTGTCCTTTGTCTTTTATGTGAGAATGACTATAAGCATCAGTCTCGGTTTTATGATTTTATTCTTTTTCTCTATCATCCGCCACTTGTCACTCAATGAATGCAATGTTTTATACCCTTGCCTGTTTTTACTGTGAGACTTCATACACGTTTGCGTTCGTTCCGTACGTTTGTTATTTTACCTCTCACCTGACGTTGTTATTTTGTGTCAAATGGTATGTTTTTCTTCGAATGGATTGTTTATTTTCTCCGTTATCCTCAGTTTTCCTCATACGTATTTCTTCGTACGTTTCTGAGAAGTGAGACGTCAATTGCAGAGCTTCCGGAAATGTTACAATGTTATTTTTTCTATCAATCGAATCTGTCAGATTGCTAGATGGTCTTAGCGTTAGGTGAATTTGACAGCTATAGCGTAATCTCTGAGTAAGAATACTTTTTTGCGCCGGTATTTTCCTCGTTTCATATCTTCTAATATAACAGCGATATATTGCAGTTTTATCTTATAAAGAGCGGATTAAATTAATTAACATTTTCTGTGATTGTGGCCCATTTGCTTTGCTTATTATTATCATGTGGCTAATTCCACATTGCAAAAAATTTCATTAAATTACATCGAGAGGTCAATTATATTCGTACAGAAATGGAAATGTTATGAGATAAAATCGAATAATTATGTACTGTGATGTTCAGCGATGGTTTTTTTTGAGGAAACAAAACGAGAACGCGATTTTAAATGTTAAAATTCTCGTTTGTTGATTGCCGTTGAAATGTTAATGCTCAAAAGTTAATTTTTGGTGGTGTAGTAAGGTTCATACCCATTCGGTAGTTTAAGCTTTTTATCTTTCGGGAAATAAATTCTCTCTCCGGGGCAAAAATAGTGACAAAAATCCGATAGCACGACAATCGATAATTTATAATAATAATATAAATGTATTCTTTCGCCAAATTTTACGGTTATTAATCCAGAGTTTTTTTTCAATTTTTATCACCCGTCGCCTTTTTTAAATGAATATCTCGAAGTGAAGTCAAAATTACCGATTCGTATCATTTTATACGGCGGTTGTTGTAATCGCGTTATTGCATCAGCGGACATTTTGTCATGACGGTCACTGTCGGAATCGTTGCGATGGGAAGCGCCGGAGTATTTACTGTTTAATTCATCGGAATCAGATATAGGAAATTTTAAAAATCCTCTGCCTTTGGTTTGCGTGAAATGTTTGTATTGAGGATTCACCAACTCTGCCCACGGACTGCCGCCATTAACTGCATACACCTCTCCATTTCACTCCATCCACATCGCACACACCCCAAACCCAAAGCGATTCACGGCTTTCGATTCAAGTGACCGCATTCCCCTCCCATACGTCCATCCCCATCCCTCAACTCCTTTCCCCCTCCACTCCCCGTCTCCCTCCCCCATCTCCCTCTCTCACTCACCACTACCCATCCGATGTGATACAATTACCAGTGGGCCCATCATCCCGAGTAATTGCACCGACACACTGCCACAGGCGATTCTCTACCTGCCATACCCTTCCCTCTCTCCACCTCCCTTCCATCCTCTCTCCTCCTTCATTTTCCCTCCCATCCTCTCTCCTCCTTCATTTTCCCTTCCTACTCCTTTCCGACTCTTTCCACATTCTATATTTCTCGTCTTTCCATTTTCCTCCTCTCTGCCCTTTGTCCTTTCTGTTTGTGCCTACTTGATTTCCTTCGCCAGGGTTGCAAGGAGGAAGTATAATTCAGACGTTAAAGGGAAGTAGCATACATTGTGTCTTAGGGCTCCTTGTGTTGAAATTCTGACGGGAAAAATGTGTAGTTCGAGTAATCGACAATTCCAGTTACGGAGGTTGTCTCATTTTACGTCGTATGCCGCTTTCCTCTTACTTCTCTCGATCTTCAGACTTTTATCAGTTTCTGTCAATTCATTCTTGTACGTACATTGTCTTTTCAGTTATTTTGCACACAAAATCGTACATCTTTAAGACGAATTTTCGTTACTTGAAGTTCACATATTTTTCCAACCATGTTCAAGTACTAGGAGTCACATAACACCGTTTGTTTCCCCTTAAGGTTCGAATTACACTTGTACTTCGAGTAAAAAATGTCGTGCGTAAAATCCTGATGAATGTCACTTTTAATTTGAATTTCCGATTACTTACTCTTAAAGTGTTTCTTAACGTTAAAATTCCTATTCAGTAAATTTTTAGGAAACTTTCATTTCGTATAACGAGTTTTTCCGTTTTTTCGAATTTCGACTTTTTCTATATTTTTCATATCTTTCATTTTCAAGCTTATTCTGTATTTCTCTTTCCACTGCCTATTTTTTTTAAAGCTTTTCTCCTTTTTTCTTTATGTCCTCTATCTCGGTGTTATTTAACTAATTTTCTTCAGTACTTACAAACTGCGTTGTAATTTTGCACTTTGGCGAAACGCCACTTCAAGTCCTTAAAATGCTTAGAAAAAACAGTAAAACCTATGCACTTCAGAATTTCACACACAGTTTCTTCTTTATTATTTAGGATAAATTCTGAAAATCATTGCCTGACGACATTACATTAATTTCTCTGACTGCGATTTTCTTATTTCATCTGCTCTAATCCTTTCCTCATTCTCACTACCATCTCCACCTCCATTGTCTTCCTTCCTGTTTGTTCAGCTTCTCTTCTCTCTTGTCCTCTATTCTCCCTTCTTTCCACCCTCCTCTGCTGCCTCTATCATTCCCTTTTCCCATCCTTCGCCCCCCTCCTTCCTCCCCTTCAACTGTCCCATAACGCATCGATGACCTATTCTCCACCTATCTTCCAATAAATCCTAAAGGGCCCTCTGCTGCTGTAATTCCTCTATTCCGTCGTCCATCGAATTATGGACCATACATGGGCATCTGTTATTCCCTGTGGAGCGAGCGAGTGTACACGCGGTCGCGTGTGTGTGCGTTGTGAGTGCGGCTACCAGGCGCTTTTGATCTCGCACGCCCTTAGTGACAGTGAATTTTCTGGAAATCACTTGGTCACTCCGGCGGGGTGGCCGTCGGCGATTTTTTTATTACCCGTCGTTCCGACATCTGTGACCTCCCATCAGATATTTCTTTTTTCCGCGAAATTTTGACATGTGATAACATATTCCACGACAAATTTTGATAAAATGTATTTTCTGAGGTATATTTTATATATATATATATTCAGTTTTTTAAAATTGTGAAACTTGTTGAGATTTTCAGCTTTTCAATTTTTAATGTATTTTAATGACATTCTTTTGCAGTAGTCCCTTGTGCAGCGCTCATGGAAAAGGTTGCATTGGGACAAACGGATTTAATTTCTCGTGGAAAAAAATCTCGTGTTCGTGTTCCTACCTCACATAAGGCGTAAAATGTGACTGCACATAATTGGGTTTTACTTGTCTTTGGTATCACATTTAATGAACCGCGTATAATAAAATACGTGTTGAGGAATCCAGCGTTGAATGAGGATTTATTGAATTTATTTTCAAACACGTTCGTTGAATTTTATAATGAAAAGATCATCGATGTAAAAAGCATTAGATGTGATGGCGTTTGGAAATTCCACCATACGAGAATTTGAGGTAATATCGACAAAAAAAAACAAACGAAACCGAATATAACTTCGCTTGACGTACGATGAGACGGGCTCGCGCATCTTCGCTCCTATCCTCACTCCATGTTAAACTTTTACACACTATTTTATAGAATTGTATAAATGGCAGTTTGCGGAGTAGACTTTCTCGATGATTCTGCGGTCGCTGGATAAATGAGGGCGCGCGGTGTTTTATTAAACATTTATTCGAATCTTGTTTACCAATTACCCCATTGTCACGTCCGTCATCGCGCTCACTGGGGCAGCGTGTGAAGCATTTCCCACCGTGCAATTCGGCGGGCGTTCGTTTCAAACATTGATGGCGATCCGCGTTGATTTGATAACTTAGCGGTTTTGAAGTAAATCGCTCGTCAGAGATATTTCGGGATGTCACTTCGCGGAAGTGCAAACGCATTTTCAATCGAGTCGGCAAGTTTTGAAGCTAAACATTGCGTTGTAAATAACGGGCGTTTATTTAGGTCTGTACAGAGAAATCGTTCGGTGTAACAGATGTGAAGGCAAATTAAAAGTTTTGGTGACTTTACTTAATGCTTCCGTCTATATTTGTTTGATTGTTTTTCGGTTTAATTTTAGTTTCTTTAAATGGAAGTATGTCATTGCGACCTCCATCGATTGATTGTCCTTGTTATAACAGAAATTGTTAAAAAATGTAAGTTGAATGATTGTAAAACTAGATATTTGCAGCGTTATTCTTTTTTAGGTTTATATTTACCGTAATATTTGTGCCTAAAAATTTCTAAGTAAAAACGCTTTGGATGAATCTAATTTCTTTATTGATTGTGCTTCCGTCCTCATATGAATAACATGGAGGGTGAAATTTGAAGGTTAGTGTTTGATCAAAGATTTTTAAGCACCACAGTCGAACTTCATTAACTCGTACCTCGAGGAAAACGGAAACGAATTGAGCGTACACTTAACTTTTTGAAATACTCCTGAAGGAATATTCTTCTTCTGGTGGTGGTAAATTATTATTATAAATATCTTAATTCACATGTTATGGAAATGGCGGCCACATTTCCAGAAAATATTTTTTCTTGCGCCGTAATATTTTGTTCTATCAATTAAAGCATTGGTGCCCAAAAATGTTCGCCAATGTAATTTACATTACCTTAATTGCTTAACTCATGAAGGGCCGGATCTGTCCCCCAAGTCGTAGTTTGGTCATCACTGATTTAAATTGTTTGGCGAGTTATGGACAAATGAATTTGTTGTCTTTTGGTTCATATCGCTTCTTTGCCTAGAAAACCGCGAACTTTGTTTCACCTGAGTTAACGACCTATCCTTATTGTTTCTTTTTTTAACCTCTTCTTCTCTCATCGCATATTGCCTTCTCTCTGGATTGCATTCCCGGTGGTTGTCCTTGCCGTGTGGGAATTTTCAGTGCCGATTAATGTTGATAGGGGGATCACCTGCCCCGTTATCTCATCCTGATCTCACTATTTCTCTGTCTCTCGTACTCTCATCCCAATTCCCTAATCCAAATTCCCTACTTGCTACGATTCCACCAGCTTTCCCCTCCTCCCTTTCGCCCCCCTATCCCTTTGGGCAGTTCCCTTCCCGGGTGCAAATTACGACCGACAGCGATAAAACATTGGTTATTCCCGTGCTCGATCTGACCGATCACCCGCGCCGGGATGCGGATGCATTGTTTATTTTTATTTGGGACGAGGTATAGCTTACCACTGTATTCGATTTTATGCTTGCACGTTCGATATGTTCGCGTGTCCAAAGTGTGGGTTGAGCTTTGGCCGTAAACTAGTTAGGATTTCGATGTCGAAATGCGCATATCGTATAGCATAACCTTTTGAAATTTTATAATCGATTGGTCGAGGTGTTCATTTATTAAAATGTATTGTTTATCAGATTGGGGAACGAGGGAGTTTTTAAAAGTTTAAATCTTAAATTTTTAGGTTAACAGTCCAGTGAATAAATTCCCTTTTATAGCTTTTATGTTAATTTCTAACGAAATTTTGTGAATTCGAGTCACATAAAGAACTAAAGTTTTGAATTTTTTATTAAATTAAATGAAAATTTCTTTTATGCCTGCGTTTAAATGTTTAGATATATATGTATATATATATATATTAGTTTGCTATTGTAAATTGTTTAGTTTTATTCTAGTTCTTCAAATCTTTAAATTCCAGTGCAAATAGCAATTTAATAAGGTATAAGTGTCATTCATTTGTTGTTCTGAAAACCCGAAACAAAATATCGTTTTAATGTTTATATTTATTAAAGTATCGTTATGACCTTTTAGGGTTAGTTGTTCATTTATAACGCAAACTGATGGGAGTGATTGATCCGAAGATCCTTATGCGACAGCATAAGCTGTGACGATGGGAAATGTGGAAACGGTGAAAAATCTGCAATGACCGGAAATCGAATCCAGGTCTTCCACTTGCCGGGCGGATATTCTACCACCGAGCTACCGTAGCAGGCTAATTCCTCTGTTTCTGAACGGGAATGTTTTCTTAGGTTGGGACCAAGCTAGCTATGCTAGTATCAATCAGCCCCAACGTATGTCCTCAAGGAGATACATCAAAGAAAACCCCTACCCTCTCAATGGTGAGAATGCGTATGTTCATCCCATCAATTTATAACATAGGCATTCTCACCATTGAGTGGGTAGGGGTTTTCTTTGATGTAACTCCTTGAGTACATCTGTTGGAGCTGATTGATACTAGCTAGCTTAGTCCCAACCTAATAAAATGTTCCCGTTCTGAAACAGTGGAATTAGTCGGCTACGGTAGTTCAGTGGTAGAATATCCGCCCGGCAAGTGGAATACCGGGGTTCGATTCCCGGTCATAGCAGATTTTTTTCACCTGTTTCCACATTTCGCAACATTTATAACGTAGTTATTCATCAAATATGTTATAATAGTACGCGAGCGCCAATGTATAAGAACATAAGTGTCATTGATTAGTCGGGTCGAAACTGCGAAACGAAACAGGCATTTCACATCGCTTAATGCTTTTCGCGGGAAGAGAATTTTTAAAATATCGCAGTCATCAAATAACGGTGACGCGTATTTTTTTTAAGTGGACCTTAAATATAACCTCTCTTCTCACCGTGTGTTCACAGTTGTGTGCGGAGCGGTGATTTCTTTCCCCGGGTGATTCAGTGACTGTTTTGGCAGGATTATCCTCCGGATAATGAATGGTGATGAATGAACACCAACTCCGCAAATGGTGGCGCTCTTGTTATGACTCGCATAATGCCTCAGCCCGCGATCTCATGGATTTGTCACGTTTCTGCTCGATCGGCCATGCCGACGTAATCGAGTGTTCCTGCTCGCTTTAGCGTTATGATGAATGCTATATAGAGAAGGCATATTAAGGGAGGGGGCGGCAGGAGATCTATGATTCACTAGTCCTTCAAACGAGCTTCAGAGCCATCTACAAAGGAATGGTGGCGGCTGTGACTGCGAGCAATTATGCAGGGTCGAACGGTTACGCAGAAGTGCTGTCGTTTCATGCGCCTCAAAGTCATTTGTTTTCGCGAATTTTTTAAATGCGCCGGGATAATTTTTGCGGCATACGTTTCCATCGTCTACCGTTTCTGGAGAGGACTTTTTTTTATGGGTTACCACAAAGCTGCTGCACGGTCTATAATTTTCATACTTAATAACGATATATAATGATAAAAAAGCCTATAAATCCATGTTTATATAGGAAATGGACGATCAGGCAACAAGATTTTCCTGAATCCTGCGTTGAAAATTTGTTTTACAATTTTCTACCCGTTTCTAACATCAAAAATGTTAACATTTCACAAAGGTAAACTTGCCTGGATTTTAGATAAATGCTTTATAACGTACGAAGAATATTTTTACGCTATATCTTTTGCTGTAGGAGCTCTGAGGTAATGTTAAGAATTCTTATCTTGTACGATTTCTTAGTTCTAAAACTTCCGTGAATTAGGTGGTTTATCTATCTTCGTGTTTTTTCGTCGTTCTCTCATTTAAGGTGATGATTCTGTAGTTTCATCGTCTTTGCACGGGTGATAAACCTAGCGTCAAATGTTTCTTTTTATTATTTTCTCGCTCATTTGGTTCACGCCGCCTTCTAAATTCCCGCAGTTTACGTGCTTAATCTCGGTTTATTCTGGTGGTAGAAGTAGGCAAACGAGAAACGCGGTGTCTGTTATTTGCGCCAAAGTATTGTGCGTACTTTCTAAATGGCTATTACAGCATCTCTGTTTTATCATTTCTCTGGTATGATTCAACCTATTTACAAAAGTTGTATTTAGCTATATCAATTCTTCACTGGTCATTCCCCGCCTTATTCCGAAGCACAGTTGTCTTAGTAACAAAAATGATATAATTTTGAAAAACTCACATTCTTATTTATGTGAAATTGTCCTGAAATATTTGTTACTGGTATTTTTTTAGATTCCTTTTGAAATTAAAAGCGTGATCGTTGTAATACCAAATAGTTTTAAAATTATGTGGGTCATCAATCTGACTTAGGTTTATGTAGTTTATCAACTTGATTTTCGCCGTAATTCTATTTTGAATGTTTTCGCTTAGCATCTGTGCAGCATTTTCGACCGTGGATGCTGCCCAAGAATTTAACCGAGCTCAATTTTTACGTTAAATAGTTTTAAAAAATTTTGTACTTTCGACAAAATTGCCATTAATTTGAAATAAAAGAAGGAATTTCTTGGTGGAAGTTCAAAATTCAACAACGCGGCTCGCTCTTCGTAAAGGGATCTTCAGCAAACCTACATTGCAATTACGGAATTCCTCAATCTGTAGGAAACTTTTCTACTTCACAATAGTCGATATAGATATATAGAGGAATACATAATTGGTAATAATTAGAACTGAACGTTTTTGTTGCGGCATTGTTTTATTTTCGGAAGTAATTACGTAATCCATACCTTCTGAATGTGGGGAGAGGAGTGGGAAGTGTGCTTTTGGAGGGCTATGTCAAATGAACTTTCTGCGAACATCGTGGCGGTAATTAGTTGAAGAAAATGCAGAATGAGCGTGAGTATGCCGAATATTTCCGGCGAATCGGATGTTGCGTTTCCCGGCCGACGGCGCCTCATCCTGCGGGAAATTGCCGTCGCTATCTCGGTCCCGTATTTCTTGGAACGAATGCCAACAAAACGGTCGTAATTAATGGCACCGCTCCACGAAATGCTTATCCTACCAAATTACCGAAGACGTATCACGCGAACATTACGCAAAATTCTTTAGTCGGATTTTGCGCTTTATCACCGTTAATTGCTAAAATATGTAACATGGAAGTTTTGTCGAAGGGAGTCGTCGTTTTTTGAACTTATTTTGTTCGTCGAAAATTAATTACTTTTAACGCGCCCAATTTCCGCGATTCTTACAAATTTACCAAGTTAGACGGTTGGCATACGCTTTAGCGCTGACGTGCCGCTTAAATGATTGAAATTGCCTAACATACTACTTTTCAAATTCTCAGTATTTCTCTTCTAATTAAATTGTGATTTAATCAGTTTGTCTCGTTGCTCTGTCATTATATTTTATATTTATATATGTTAAAGATTGTTTTATGTTAGAAAATTATGTTTTGCCACGTTTTTCGCTTTTGCGTTGTCCGAAGAAATCGTTTTTCTGATATAAAATTGAACGAGTAAAAGGTTTACTTTGAGGTTCGGTTTTTTCATACAATTTGCATCGACATGAATGCGTAATTTAATCTTATTTTCGTTGGCCTCGTTTACGTCTGTTACATGCCACTTCGCCAGCTCGAATGCTTTATCGCGCCACAATGGTTATTCGAGAGGAATCCGCGGTTACCACAAGAGATACAATAAACCTATACAATCCCCGAACTAAACACGTTTTATTTTCAAACAAACCTTCCATATTAACGAAGAAAAATAACTTTGTTAAATACTACAATTTTTTCTTTCACGACCGGTTTCGCTAAATAACTAGCAACATCATGTGAGAAAAGTTCTCAAAATATTTTGGGCACTTTTCTCACCTGATGGTGCTAGTTATTTAGCGAAACCGGTCGTGAAAGAAAAAATTGTGGTATTTAACCAAGTTATTTTTCTTCGTTATTATGAGTGTCAATTACGACAGAGTTCAGCCAAATTCCTTGGATTTCACAAACCTTCCACTTCGAAACAATGTAAATTCCCTACCCCAGGTTTCCGTAGGTCTCAGCGTCATCGTTTTCTTTCTTATGTATTTTTAGTGAGAGGCTTCTCCAATTGTATTCCTGTCACGGGGAGTATAGGATGTAAAGGAAGAATTTTATAACCTAGTGAGACACTCGGTTGGAGAGAGAGGTTTCATATCGAGATGTCGGGATGGGTCATCAAAAAGCCAAGCGAACCGTGAGGATCTGTCCGATGTCACGATAAGCGCGCCGCGTGACGTGGCGTATTACCCAACACACTTTCTCTCTCTCTCTTCCTCCTTTCCCGACTCCTTCCGGTTATGGACAGACTCGAAATGATCACGGCATTCCGTTATCGACACCCCCCTTTAGAGGGTTTGGCGGGCGAGTAGCCAAGTCTCCTTGGCACCCTGCCTCTTTTCCTATTCCTCTACACGCCCACGCCTATTCCCACCCCATTTCCTTTCTTCTTCCTCTGGCGATGCTTCTCTGCATCGCCGCCAGAGTGCCAGCCGAGTGGAGTTTAACCCACTCCCCCTTTCCTACTATTCAACTCCCTCTCCCGGCAGGATACATGTTCTCTCCCTCCCACTCACTCTCTCTCTCGCGAGGGAAACAGCTCTTCTCTCTCGCTCTCTCCACCCTTCACTAAATTGTCCAGCTCTACTCTCCTTCCCCCCCTCCCTCTCTCTCTCTCCTCCTCTCTGGTTGACCGCGGTATGCCCTCGCCGCTCTGGCGCCAGAATCCCCCCCAGAACCACTCCATTAAGCTCCGCTACCCCTCATTACTCCACTCCCGGCTTTTCCTCTCCTACATCAACCCCGCTTGCCCAACTGCGCTTTCTACTCCCTCCTCCCCACATCTCTCGCTCTCCCCCCCCCCCCCCCCCCTCCCGCATTACTTGCACGCGCTATCCTATTCTCTATCCCTCTAGCCGGGTAGCTTAGTGGTTTGCTTTCGGCGTGTGGTTTTCGCGAGGCAAAGTGTTTGGGTCAAAGGAATGTTTATCCGAGATTATATAAATTACTGGTTAGTGGAGTATCTCAGGATCTCGGGGAATAAACATTTTGTGCGCAGGGATTCGCTGCATTGGATGCAAGATCTTGGGAATCTTTATAGCGGTAGACTTTTTTAACGCCGAAATTTCGGATTTTATAAGAATTTTTGTAGGAATGATTGTGATTCTGTTAATAAGTTTTTGGACCTTGCGTCCTTGGTTTATCTTTAGCTTTCGTATTTGCTAAATTTCTGGAAATATTACGTGATACGATATTTCCCGCACGGAACGTACTTTTATTTAACAAATTATGTTGTTTGATAAGCTTGAAATCTTATTACCAAGAAGTACTTACAATAAATCCTCAACATCCGTGAGGGTGACGTTCCTGGAAATCACCGCGAATGTCAAATGCGTAAATGTTAAGGCCAAAAGGTTATGATTAAAGGGGGGAATAGCTACAACACTCCTAAGGAATGTATGCCCATGGCTGATAAGAACGAACATATAAAAAGTGTAACTCTTTTGATAGCTAAGAAAAATAGATAATAAAATGGGATATTTAATTAGGAAAATAATGAGTTACAACAATAAGAGAAAAACTGGAGTGAACCACTCCTATAAAATTGCTCCTATGAACTGACTAGATACGACTGGTTTCTGCATTGCATAATTCACATAAAATACGTTAATTTTCTCATCAAAAGAGGAGCCATTTAGCCTCCAGAAGTAGACAACTGAGAAAACCCCTCTCGATAAAATAATAAGCGTAAAAACATTCGAAGAAGCAGGAATATACTCACGGACATGAATATCATGGGAAACAACCCCACTATCGACACATCGAAAGCAACAAATTACATCTTCGAATAGTCAAACTTGTGTCGTGAATGTTAAATCGGTGTATCCATCAACCCCTCGCCAATAATCTAAACTAAGAATGGTAAAGCTGCTAATGTTGAGGGTTCGTCGTAATTTATGAATTACATATATTAGTATTGAAGAGAAAAAAACAGTACGGCGTTAGCATAATGAGGATGTCTTACTGGCATTTTGTGAGTTAGTTTTGGTCTTTCCAACATTCGTTTTTTTCTTGTAATCTTTTTTCATCCTTTCTTGTATTTTATTCTTCCTCTTTTTCGTATTTTGGATAAATTTCCATGGACTAGGTATAAGATTCTTTTTTCGAACGTAAAAAAACCAAATGAATTTCTTTAAGTGTTAATATATGCTCGCAGCGTTGTTATATTTGTACTTTTGTATAATATGACTTTGTGCCTTTTTGTTTTTTTATGAGAAAAATATATAAGAATTAGCGTAAGGTTTTGAAGTATGACCTATATTTGAATGAACATCTAATTATATTTGTTCTTCTTTTGATCTATACTCCTTGCTGCCTTCATAAGTTACTTAATTTAAATTTAAATTAAGTTTCCATTTTCGATGAGTTTGTGCAAATACTTTTCTTTGAGCTTGTAATGGAATATCTCATTGTGTTTCTGAACAAGGATAGCAATAAAATTGCAGTTGGGCATGCGCCGAGCTTATAATTAGCGCTAGCCAGACATGATCCGTAAGAACAAGATTTTTAAAGTAAAAATTCCAAAAGAGCCTGTTATGCTATGTTTACGGGTTACTTGCTTCATAGCGGCGAACGGAGAATGTAACCGATACATTTAAATTAAGATCTAATTGAAGTGATTTTAATGTGAATTGTTGAAGCTTTTTGATTTTATATCATGGAGTTAAAACATTTCTTTGTGGGATAAACTGAGTTTCAGTTTACCAAATGTCTGCAGTAAAAACATAACGAAACTCCTAGTGAGATTTATTTTATTTTACGGAAGCATCTTTTTCTAATACATGAAAGTGTTCAGCAAACAAAACATTTATTATAAATTTTACCTCTTTTATGCTTGGTAATATTTTTAAAAAATATTTAATAATGATTTAGAAATGTTCTTTTGAGAATTGAAGCGTTGTCTCCGGATGTTGGGCTTTTGTCTAGCTAAAATTATTCTACGATTCTGCGCTTGCTTAAAATTTATATTATATTTACTTTCGGGCAGTAAAATTGTCACGTATTTTTATAACCCCGTATAATTTCATAGCAGAATCACAAATGTCTGAGACGATCTTCCGTCGCTTACAGTATCGTGCATAACATTAGCGCACGCTTTCCCTCGATTTCATTTATTTTCCGTTTTGAATAATGTCAGTCCTTTGTCCGTTCAGTGTTTCCATCTGGCCGCTGTTTTCGGCGACTTAATTACTTGGCTCGTGCGAACCGAATTGCGCATTGTTTGATACTCTGGTGAGGTCTGAGTGTGATATCGGGGTTATTCATTGTTGAGGGGCTAGCGTGGCCGGGAGACCGCAAATTGGGTGCAGCTGCTCTTGAATTCCGCGGCAGAGAGAGATAAATAGAGTTAATGGTTTGAGATTTTTAAGGGAATGCGAAAATTTTTGCTCCGTTTCGCGATGTTGCGGTCGCATGACTTGACCAGCCTCATTTACGCTTCAGCGCGGCCGCATTTTAACTCAGTGTCTCGAATCCCTTTTCTTTATCGGTTTCAATTATATGCCGGAAAACAGGTTGTGGCGTTTAATAAACGGAACAATTACGCCGCGTATGGATGAAAAATAATTGTTTTTCCCATTATTAGCTAATGCGGCTGCTCGCTTGTTTTATTTTCCTCAAGTGATGCTGCTTGTTCGCCATATCTCTTTGTCTTTAAATTTATTGCTATTTTCGTTAATTTCGGATTTGTTTTTATCTTTCGGTTATAATTTCAAAAGTGCGATTCATAAAGTTTTTATTTCAAGTACAATATAATCCTGATTATTCGTGTGGAGATTAACCTGGCGATCGATTTGGTGTAAATTAGAGTTTTTTCTCTGATAACAACCATAACTATCTCCCTATATTACACACAATATCTCTGGGTATTTGTTATTTATTTATTTATCCCATCTCATAAACAGCGCTATAATGCATAATGGAGTAGCACGATTATTTTGTACGTACGTTTATGGGATATGACATCAATGTCAATATATGATTATTTTTTCTGCATAGAAATCATCGTCATGCGCTTGGAAATGGGTTGTTATTATCAAGATAAACTTGTAGAGTATTTGTCTGATATTTTAAATTACTGTTTTGGATTTATTACTGCGGATTATCCGTGATTACACCACAGCCCCAATTCTAACGGCTAATTAGAATTTTGTTGTGCTTGAACTTATTACGAGGCAGGATGAAAAATAATGCCTCCACTCCCATAACTTTTGAACAGATGACGCTAAAGGCGTGAAACAATTCGACATGTTCTGTGACTCATACACTAACACCTCAGTTAGTGGCAAGTCGTCACAGTGAACGGTTGTTCTTTCGTTGCAGCTGAAATGGAGGCCTCTCATAATCGCTCGTCATCGCGTTTTAAGCAACGTGCTGTAATCGAATTTTTGATCGCGGAATAAGTCGCTCCGATTGATATCTATCGACGAATTCGAGTTGTTTACGGTGATGAATGTGTTGATGTGAGCACTGTGCGTCGTTGGGCCAAGCAGTGTAGAGAAAGTGAACCGGGAAAAGCAGATTTGTGTGACAAACAGCGAAGTGGGAGACTTGTGACAGCAAGCAACGAGTTTCACAATAATCGTGTTGATGAACTGATTAAAGAAAATCGGCGGATTACTCAAAGAGAAATTGCAGACAACATTGGCATTTCCCAAGAACGCGTGGGTCACATTATTGCCGTTCTTGGATATCGGAAGATTTGCGCAAAATGGGTACCCCGCATGCTCGTTCCTGAACTGAAAGTTTGGAGGCTTGAAATTTGTCAGGAACTTTTGTTGAGTTATGAAAATGAAGGTGATGACTTTCTTCACAACATTGTTACGGGAGACGAAACGTTGGTTCACCACTTTGAACCGGAAAATAAGCGTTAGTCCGTGGAGTATCGCCACAAAGGTTCACCGTCGATAAAAAAAATTCAAAGTGCAAGCGTCGGCAGGGAAAATTATGGGAACACTGTTTTGGGATTCAAATGGTGTTATCCACACGGAATTCCTTGGGTCTGGGACGACAATCAATTCAGTAAGATATATCGAAACACTCCAGAATTTTAAAACACGATTAACAAGGGTTCGTAAGCACAAAAACGATGTTTTGGTGCATCACGATAACGCAAGGCCCCACACCTCACGACTCACAGTGGAAGCAACTGAGAAGTTGGATTTCACCATCCTATCACATCCACCGTACAGTCAGGATTTGGCGCCCTGTGACTTCTTTTTCCCATACTTAAGGAACATCTTCGTGGACATTGATACGGTTCCAATGCGGAAGTGGAAACGGCTGTCAAGACCTGTTTGCCGAAACAAAGTGTAGAGTTCTGTCGTGACGGCTTCTACAAACTTGCTCATCGTTGGCGGAAGTGTGTCGAATTGTTGGGCGACTATGTAGAAAAATAACCCTATGCAATAAAAGAGCATATTCTAAGATAACTTTTCGTATTTTATTCATTACAATATTTTCATTCATCCTTAAGTTATGGAGATGGAGGCATTACTTTTCATTCGGCCTACATCGTCGATTTAATCTGTTTTCTTCATTCTGTTTGCTTTTGCTGACATTTTGTACTTGAATACTTAATCGAAAATGAACTTTTAGGATTTTTGAACGAATGGACTTTAATTTACGTAATACTATATGTTAAACCGACAAGAGGAATATGAATTCTTTAGCTCTTTTCTAATCCCCCAAAAAAGTATCTTGTGCTGAATTATCTCCTTATTTAACGTGACAGTAGAAGTACAGAAAATTAGAACTTGATAAATAATTGAATGCGGAGAAAAATCGATGGTTTTGTTGAAAAACCAAGCGCTTGAAATAAGCGAAAAGCTGTTTTTCTAGTAGTGTTCATAATGAGGTTGTATTAAAAAAATCAATAAGTCCATTTTGGTGTTTTAGAGTCAGCATTGCAATTTTTAGAATTTCTAATGAGGGTCCGCTTTTTGAACAGAAATCGAGGATCGTGTTCTACGTCGGAGATTTTCTAAGTATCTTTTATTTCACGCGTGATGTCATTCTCGAAATTAAAAACAAATTAAAAACACGTTTTTAATTAAATCCTTTTACGCTTTTGGACAAATTTCTTACATATCTATTGTAATAAAACGCGAGGCATTTGCGGTTCCGAAATAAAACAGGCATGGAAAGATATTTAAAGTTTGTGGAAGCTTCATAGAGTTTCAATGTTACGAACTGTTAAATTACATAGTAATACATTTTCATTTACCGTGACTGAAAGTTGAGATTTTAATATTTGGAAACATTTTCGTGGAAGATATATGCCATTTGATAACATTTTAAATGTCAGTTGAAAATTGATGGTTTTTCTCGATTCTTTTAAAATTTTCCTCGAGTGTCTAAATTAAAAAAAAAACTCGCAAGAGAAAAGCTCATTAATAGTTTAATATTAAATTGCTTCATTGCGTCACGATGATATTATACGTTTTAGAGTTTCCGTGACCCGATATTTATTTCATCGTCCGATAAATTCATATTTCTCGGTAGTGTTTATATCGAATCTGTTTCGAAGTTAAGTTTTATATTAGTTGCTTCGAAGCGGGTGAGAAAATGGTTTTTGTGTTTTTTTTAAGTGTACGAGTGCCTCAGACTCTTCTCTAGAACAACATCCCAGTAACATATTATATATATATATACCATCTTTCTTCCTCTTGTCGCACTCTTTCCCTCTTTACATATTCTCATCCTTTCTCTCGCTCTCTTTTTTCTTTCCCCTTTCCACGTCTTCATTCGTCATCATCATCCGTCTTCCCCCTTTTCGCATGTTATTTTTTATTCCCTACCCATCTCATTTCCTTCTCCCACCACCCCCTCTCCTTTCCATTTCCTGGCATCAAAGAACTGAGACCCTTTTCTAACCGCTGTCCAACTCCGCTCTCTTTTTTTCCTACCCCCATCTCTCTGTCTCTCTCTCTCCTCTCCCTCTCCTTCCCCCCCCCCCCCCCCCTATTCCATTCACTTCAAGCACTTTTCTCCTTTGACGCCGATCTCTGCCGCCCCCATTGCGTCTCTCCACCTCCTCCTTCCTCCCAACACCTCCCAACACGACCTCTTTCTGCTCCTCCCTAACTCTTTCCCCTTCCTTCTTCTTTCTCTATTCCCTCCTTCCCCTTTCACCCCCGCACACCACCTCTCGCTTTTTAGGGCAGTATTTCTCTATCTATTACGCCCGGAAAATCTTTTTTCGAACAAAAAAAAAGAGACTGCGAGGGAAGCTGGCTCAAGGCTTTTTCAGATTACATCTCCGTTCCTCTTTCCTCTCCTCCGTCCTCCCATTTCCTCCTCTTCCCCGGAATAATATATGGTAATTGGTAGAGGGCGTGCGTTGTTTTTTAAATGAATTAATGTGTCGGCATAAGTAATTGCTCTGGATGAGTGTTGGGCTCATTATTGTTTCGGTCGTTTATTTAACTCGGAGTAGTGAAATGTTTCGGCGGTTTAATGGCGTGAAAACTTTCTTTTTGAAAATTATTTCATGCACTTTTAATTCTTCCTGTGAGAAATAGTTGTCGTCGTTAAGTTGAAGCTGTCTTTTATCGTATTCGATTTTTCTAGGAAATGTATATTTCGGTGCTTTATGGTTTAATTTTATTATTGACTTTGGGAAGATGATTTTACTTCTGAGTAAATATTTCTTTATGGAATATGCTATCTTGGAATCACTGCTGGTGACGCCTTCTTTGTTTCCGAAATGTGCATCTTGTTTTCCTAAAACTTTTTATGGCTCTCGGAGAAACATAATTTTTCAATTTTATTTCATCCACAATGCGAGGTCGGCAATTCTTTCTTGATTAATAATTTTTCCTTTAATTTTAATCTCCTTAATGAAAGATTTTTTACCGATATTTTCGAGTCTCCCTTTTAAATTTATCGGATGGTTTGGTTTTCCCCGAGGGCGAACATCAATTCCAAGTTAAAAATGGCATCCAACTCGTTCATTCTCGTAAAGAGTGGAGATACAACGATTTCAGCGTTAGCATACCCTTACGAAAATAGGCGCGGGTGCAACGCGGCTTAACCTTATTTCCGAGGGACGGGATTCTGTAACTGTTTATCCTCCGCTTGGCAAACAGTTGCGAGATGGAGAAGGTTCGAGAGATGAAAACCCTACTCCTTCTCGAGGAGGATCCTCGCCATGCTTTGGTGCTTACGAGGAAGAGACACAAAAGCACTTCATCATCGATTCATCCTCCTATATTTAAACCTGTGTTGTCTTGCATTGTTAAACCATGCGTGACTCATATCATATGCTGTCATAACTATGAAAATCCATACACATAACTCTCATAGATTTGTATTTTTTACGTTTATCAAAACTGCCATTCTACTGTTATCGTTTGGCCGGTTTAGAATACTTGTAACACAATAATAAAAATCATACTAATGTCATTTGAAATGATATAGTGATAGATACGAGTAGACAGTACGTGTTTTTGTAGATTTTATCATTGCTGGCTAGGTATTTTTTTAACTTTTACGCCCTAAAATGTTAGTTCTTTTAGACAGTTAATCTTTTTTTGCGCGCAATAGAACGTAGCAGTTAAGAGGTTAAGAGGTATGTGACTGAATGAGCACTTAGTATTTTTTGTTATACAAGAACCCAACCGTAACAACTTATATATCGCAAAGAACGAATAACAAAAGTAAATTTGCCGGCCTTGGTAGAGGGGTGGTTAGCGTGTCTAGCTCCCAATGTTAGGGTCGAGGGTTCGAATCCTGCCGAGGGCATGGTCGTATGTGTTCTTCTTTGTTATTGTTATTACGCTCATTGTAACTGACCATAAAGTTCTGACCTTGTGAAAAATAAATAAATAAAAACCTTGTAAAAAAATCGCTAAGTTTTTTTACGCATATTATTTCTGTCATTTACTTTCATGTATCTGAAAGTGCGTAAATTCAATTTAACATTAATGTTATTATTACATTATTTTATAGCCTCTGCTTTTAGCGTACAAAGTTTTAAAAGTTTCTCAAAATGTATCAGTTAATTCTTTCGAACAAAACTCTCGCAAAATGTAACCATAATAATTTCGGAAGCAACATAACTGCGGGAGGTGGGGTGGGGGAAGGGGGCGTTAACGGTTCACTCGTTAAAGCATTGGAATTTCGCGAGGCTTAAACTTAGAAACCCCGCATTGGCTACGGAATTGGCGTTTGAGTCGGAGATTCTTCCTTTTTTTTTTACAGATTTCCAGTTGAGCAGCTGACCGTTTTTTCCCCGCTCGATTTTATCGCTCTCTGCGCATTATTTTTTCTTTTACTCTCCTTTTCAATCTCTCCTCCTCTTCCCCGCCCTCTCCCTCTGTTCCTCCATCGAAGACCAACGACTCGTGAAGCGAAGCTCTTAGTGGCCGTAGAGATCCTTCGCTTCAGAGATTCGGATCTCCAGCCATTCTCTCCCTCTCTGTCCTCCCCCTCCTATCGCCTACCCTTTTCTCTCCTCACACTATCTCCGGCCCTTTTCCTCCTCCTCCCCATCTCGCCTACAGAGGTTAGGGATGGAGCCAATGCAGACGCTATATGCGGAATCGATGATGATGGAAGATGTCTGTCCTGGGAAGCAATAGATGGAGTTGGTGTGTGCGGGAAAAAAGGGTATCGCGCGATTTATTGTCTCGGCGACAAAGAGTTCGTGTTATGCGGTTTTTTTCCTAAGGTTATTCGAGTTTCTCGGTTTTTTTTTTACGGCATGCAGGGTTTTTTTCGGAGATGAATTTTCCGAGAAAACAAATGCAGGCATGGATCGTGGTAACGTATCGAAGTTTGTGAGATGTGGACGATCAAAGCGATCGAAATTGGATTAGGTTATTCGAGATGTTTCTTTCCTCAGTTACTTCTCCTTGAGGTTATAATGTCATCGTATCGCATTTTAGTCTATGTTACTCGATTGTAAAGGATAATCGCTCGGAAGATCATTTTACTGTACTGAAAGTATAGGAATAAGGACGGAAAATAGAATGCTTCTTTTCCAGTACAGACAGTAGAATCTTACTCCTGTTTGGTGTGGTATTTCTCTCTTTGTCATGTTATATACGTGTATACACACACACACACTTGCGGAAGAGGAAAGATAAATAAAGATATTTAGGTCAACTAGTTGTTGAAGGAAACCCACTGAGCACTTACAGGAAGGAGAGCCGCTGGGGTTTCGTATTATGTTTTTATTTGGAATAACTCCCATGTCCCGCATCTATTGTATTATTTTTGTTTTTAGAAACAGTTTTACTGTGATTAATCGTGTTTTTTTTTTCAAGGACATATTAGTGCAAAAAATAGGTTTTCCGCTCTTAATTATTCGAATTCGAAGTATTTATCTTTCCGTTCAAGCCAGAACAAATCTGAGCTGGAATTCTTTTCATTCTAAATTTTTTCATCATAAGACAACGGTTAATAACTGAGATTATTTTGTTGAGATTTAATTATGATACTCTTCACTTTTATTAAGTATAACTATGCGAATACCTATTTTAAATGATAATAAGCCATAGTCAGGAATGCCCAGTAATGTCATAATTGAAGCTGATAGATACAGCGGTATCTCTATTCTTCGTACCTTAGAGAAAAAAATAATTCGATTATATAAATTAAGTCAAAATATATAATAACGAATGGGAGAGATATTTTGGAATTGCGAAAAATTAGAGTAATAATACGTTAGATTTACTGAGGCTCAAAAGTGGTTATCGTTAATGCCCTATTCTTCCCGCCCCTCACCTCCAACACGAGGCTTAAATGCCGGCTTCTTAGTCTTAGTATTATCTGGTATTGTTTTAATCCACGCGTACGTGGTTAAAACTAAGTTATTACTTTCATCATCATTATTCATTCATGTATTCTCATCTCCCTCACGAATGCTTTCCTTTCTCAGGCGATACTTCCGCCCTTTCCTCTCATTCTTCCCCCCATCCCATTGCCCACCCTCATTCCCTCTTTATTTCTTCTCTCTCTCCCTCTCCCTCCCTCCCTCCAATCCCTAATGTTTGCGCTCCGCTGGTCTCCGAGCTCATTGCCGATCTATCACCGGATTACCGCCTTTTTCCCCCTCCAACCCTTGCCACTTCTCCATGTGGCCTGTGAGAAAGCCGTCTCGTGTTTGTCCTTAAGGCCTCTCTTATCCCACCCTCCCCCTCATCCATCCCTCTCATTCATTCTCACCCACATTATTTCACTTCCTCCCTTTTTCGCCCTCTTTATCTATCTTACTCTTCTCTCTGTCCCTGTGTTTTTCTTTTTTTGTTTTCTCTCTCTCTCCATTTTTTCCCTCCTTCCTAATCTCTTCTCAATACTTTTTCCTTTATCTTTAACTTTTTCTACTCTCTATTTCTTACTCTTTCTTTTCCTATCGCCGCGCTTATCCTATTCGCAAAGAAACAAAATAAATTCTGTGTGTTTTGATAAAGGGAAGGAGGTTGCCTGGGAAATTTTTTGAAGGTTTTTGTCGGCGCATCTTGGAGGGGAAATTGTCGTCTCTTCTGCCAAATGGAATGTGTAGTTTTTTTGTAATATATTAATCACAAAAGTTACGTTTGGCATAGGAAACTTATTACGTAAATTAACTTTGAAATATTTTTGAGACAGCAACTCGTATATCGTTTGTATTTATATCATGAGTTATCGTAGAAGCGAAGGATGTGTGTTCAATAATCTTGAAACTCACCGGTGACTCTTTTCGTAATTGAACTTTCAATGATTTTGGTAATTTCTCGTAGAAATTCAATAACCGTTCATGTACTCGGAAAATTAATTACTTATTACCCATGTTAATTTATCTGTCTAGACATTTTGCGGCTCTTTCAGTGTTTATATTAACCTTAGCGGTTCATTGAGCTCTAAAAGAATGTGCAATTGATCGTATGTCTCTTTGCATCGTAAAGTTTCATTTTCTCATTTCCTGCTATCTTTCCATTAAATTTGCGATGATGCCTCACATTTCTGCGGCAAATGTTCCACGTCTTTCGAATTCGGTACGTTTCCAACATTTGGGAATAAAGAAATTATACTTATAAAAATTTCACGGGAAAACAGTGTAAATTTTCATCGAATTTCCGATGTAGTTTCGCCGATTTGTCTCAATTTCGTAACGTTCTCAGTTTATAAAATCTTATCTCCGGCACGATAAAATTATGTTAATGTCTTTTATAGATTTATTCGTTTTCGGGGCGGTAGATTATTAAAGAGAAAGCTTTCGTATCCCTTTTCGGAACTTTATTCCATTTACTGCAACCACTCCGGCCATAATAGATTGATTTTTCCAATGAATCATCGCGATAGTTTATCTCGCTTCGCTCGAGCGCTTCCTTCGCGGGAATCGTTCCACATTTTCATAAGCCATTGTGAGAATGGAAGGAAAATTAACTGCATCGGTGTTCCGCGGAATTAATGCATTCCTATTTGGCCGGAGGGGGAAGAGGCGCCGGGGAAAAAGGGAGGGGGAGAGGCGTTCGTGAAATGAAAGGGTTGGAACAATGCCTAGAGAGGGGCGGTGGGTTGGGTGAGGAAGTCTACTTCTTCCTTTCCGAGGGAGAGAAATCTCTCCTTTTCTTCTTCCTCCTCCTTTTTCTTATTCCTTCCCTTCTGCTCGAGTGAACGCGGCGCCCTAGTCACCATGGAAATGAGATGGTAATCGAGGAGCCGACTGGGTTATCGTTCACGGGGAAGCAGTTTCGCCAGTCTCCGCCCATAACGTTTTTGCAGTCTCTCTCTCTCTGTCCCTGTGATCCCTCTTTATTCTTCTCCTACTCCCCCCTCAAACTCCTTCCCCCCTTTCCCTCCCCCTCCCGGTAACAGGTTGTTAGTACCCCCCAAAGAAGAGCGGATGGGTTAAAGGGAAGATGTGGTGGAGGGTCGGTTTTTTTGGGGGAGGGGGAGTGTGTGTTTGTGCGAGGAGAGGGAGGAGTTATCTCGCTGGTGGATTGAGGAAGGAGGCGGAGTAAGTGATCAGTCCGGAGTAATTAAGTTTTCAAGACGGCTCGAGTGGAGGGAGAAAGAGAAGGGTGGTTTTTTTTAATCTCTTTTCATGTTTGCGCAAACCCGACGCGGAAAATTCCTTAAAATATACGATAAGGCGGCGCATAAACGAGAGTTTTGGGGGAGGAGGTTATAAGGAAGGAGATCTCTTTTTAGTTATTGTTTTGTTTCCTACTTCATTCTTATCGGGATTAGAATTCAAACCCTTCGACGATTTTACTCGTCCGACCTATTTGCATTAAGAAAGAATTCTTTAGTAAGCACTGAAAATTGTATCCCGCTTTAGTAAAACATGCAAAATTGAAGATAATTTTAATGGTATGTAAGTTTTTCGTCAAGGCATGCTGTTTTTATTGCGAAAAAAATTCTATACTATTTCTGAGCTATGGAGCTTGATAGTTTCCGTCACGGCTGTAAATGCTACGGAACATTTCTCTTAATCCATTGAAATTGTTTAAGACCGTTATAAACCTGGGATACCACAGGGACCCTTTCAAATACTTTATACTGGTATATTTTTATAGTTTTTAACGAATTATCTTTATTTTTTATCCAAACGCTTATATTATAAATTACAATAATGGCGCTATAAAAGTTTTTTTCTTAATATTTGAAGATAACCTTGTTTTCAGAAAATCTTAACGTTTTAGACACGTTTGATGAGTCGAAAATTTATTTCCGCTTTTTGCCGCGCGCAACCTTTTATTCATCAAGCTTTTACATTCTTACGCATAAACATATATCTCCTTTTGTGAGGTTGTGGGTGTGACCTGTGAATCCTCCTTCCCTTACACCCCCTTCGTTCCCTTCCCCAGGCTCCCTCAAGGAGGCATAGGGTGTGGATGTGGGCGGAACGTATGAGGTATGGGAGGATACTTGGCCCATCCCCCGAAGTCGGCTTAGCTCGGCGCTGCAATTTTATGGGCCGTTGGAGGTGACGACCGCCCACCCGTCTCTGAATTTTATGAAGAGGAGTAGACCGCGTTATGTCGGCGGAGAGGGTTATGCGGGCGTGAGGCGAGGAGTGATGAGGGAAGAGGGGGCGGGAGGGAGCGGATGAGGAAGCGGAAAGAGGGAGTTTTTATAGTTCACAAAAATGCTCGATTTTCAATTAGAGCGCCCTGACTGACGTATTTTATCGAGTTCTTTTGTGTAACAAGGGGGGTGTTTCGTTCAAGTACTCTCACTCAAAAGTGTTGTTTATCATGATCGTTGAACTCATTTCATCAGTTTCTAATCGTAAAAAAAACTTTAAATTTTTTGGTTTTGCTAACTTGAAGCGCACATTTCAGTATCTTATGTTAAATTTTAATAAATCATTTTTACCTTTATAGCATATAATCTCTTTGTCTAAGGTTTTCTAAAATAAATAGATGTTTAGGCATTAAATTCGATAAATATTTTAGATAACAACATTTCAAGAAATCTATTTTAGTCGAGATTAATCAAGTGCTGGTTCTTTCCAGTGCCGACAAAATGAGTTTGCAGAAATAATTGAGGTGTTCATAGGAAGTTGATGCTGACCTGCACTTTCTAATATTTTAGTTTAATTTTGGATTCCTCTTTCAGGCTCAGTTGCATAGAAAAGTTAAATGTTTTACCTTATCCATGAGAATGCGTAGCCGTAATATTAACAATTTTCCGTATTCATAAAAATGTCAACTTGTTTGCTATTTTTAAATTTTACTATCTTTATCTTTATCATTTACTTTGGTATTTTCGGCATTATTTCGTGAGTCTATTAGTGGAACGCACTCGTTTGTGCCAGGTCTGATTCATTGATGCGTCGCTGCGAATTGCCAGATAAACAGAAAATCCGCCCCTCTTGGTAGAATGTGTGTCGTTTAGGTGAGGACATAGCATAGATATACGAGTCTTAGGCGTCGGGTCATTTGAGTCCCGTGCGGAGAACCCAGGGAACAGGAAGTTCTTCTAAGATAAACAAACACTCGTCACAGTCTTGGTCTTCTCCTGAGGGATGGGGGGGAGGGGGGGGGGAGAGACAGGGGATGGGGAGGAGGAATGGGTTTGCTGGGAGAGGTCCATAAAAAAAAGAGAAACTGTGCGGTTGATGGAGTGATGAGGTCGCGTTTGTCTCTCCGGGGGCGAGATGTCATTGCGTCACGGTATAATCGAGGTGGGTGGATGCGAGGGAGGACAATTCAGTTTTCCCAAGAGAATGTTTGGTCCGCTCGAAATCATTCATAGTCAGTAGCCTTTTTTTATGCTTTGTTATTCAGATGTGTCAGGGGTGCATGAGATTAAGGATTCCGTATATAATTGTTAATCTGACGTTTACTCTTGAGCGAGTTTTTTTATAAATGGCGACCCTTATGAAAGTTTTAAATCGAAATATTTTTTCAAAAGATATTACCCGTTTTTCTGTAAATGTCATACATTTTCTCTTCAACCTAACTTTCGTTAAAGGTATAAAGTTTTTCTTTTAGTTAAACAAGTATAATTTGTATCGTTCTCTTGTTCAGTAAGTATTTTCCGACACTACTATATCAGCATAATTTCTTTGAAATGTTGTTTTCGTCTTATAGTTCGCCAAGAGGGATAAGAAACGCAATTTAAAATTTTCTCGTCTTCTTATTCGTTTTTAATTGGGAATGTTTAAATAAATTGTTTATTTTTAGGTTTCTTCTTCACAATTTATACTTTGCTTTACCTATGAATATGGCTTCGTGATCTCTTATTTCTAACTATGTTTTATCATCGACGAGAAAGTTGGTCGTCGCCGTATGTATACATTTACCCTACTGTCGAAAACTGTTGGGTTTTCTGATTACATTTCAAGATAAACCGTTCGTTTGGACATTCTTACATGAAAATTTGAGTTTATCTTTAAAACTTTGTCGATACTAGGCGGTTGTCTAACTAAAATAAGACGGCAAGGGTTATGCGTTCTTTTCCCAAAATCCCTTACCCTTATACCCTTGTAAAATCCTCGTAACCTCGTAGAGTTTATTTGGAATCGCCCTCTCCTTCGAGAGGTCAGACGGTCGAGAAGAGCCGAGACGTAAAAGGTTTCTTTCCATAGAACAGGTTCGCGATAAAAATGAATAAATCGGAAACGGTTTCCGTGCTTTACCACATCCCTCCTCCCCAAACATGCCCTCCCCTCCATCTCCTATTCCTCCCTCCATCTCCGTCTCTCAAAGGTTTTTTTAAAGATCCGACATGTAATTCCTCGTCGGTTCCTCTCGCGACTATCAGGCGGCGTAGAGTCGGAGAGGCATGTAGCTGGTGAGACGTGGGCGTGTGTGTGTGTGCGCGCGCGAGTGAGTGCGGTGTGTGGAAAGCGGGAGTGGGAGCGGTAGTTAGTCCCTTTTGCCGCTCTTCCCTTTATGAATAGAGAAGATGGTGGAAGAGATGGGGACTTATTTTATCTCTCTCTCTCCCCATCCCATAATCTCGCACGCCTTTATTTTCGTTAATTTTTTTATTTTGGCAGTCGTCCACAGTAGTTGGAAAGTGTCGCCGTCGCGTTTGCCTATGTGGTGCGGAGTGAAAAGGGGTTTATGAGTGGGAGGTGTTATAAGGGGTGTGAGGGTAGGCGTTAGGACGTGTTAGGGAGAGGGAGGGATTTGGAGTGTTCCTAATGGATGGCTTGAGAGTGGAAGGGAGAACTTCCCTCATGTTTCTCCCCATCTCTCATCCTCATCCCCTTCTCTAACTCTCTCCCCTCCGCTATTGAGGAAAATTGAAACGAGCGTCTCGATAAAAATTAAAGTAATTTCTCTCTCTCTCTCTCTCTCTCTCTCTCTCTCTCTCTATATATATATATATATATATATATATATCTGTGTGTGTGTGTATATATCTCTCTTTGTCACTCTCTCTCCCCCTCAGCTCTTTTTTGTGAATGTTCGCGAAAAGGGGGACGGGTTGAATAGGGTTGGTCGGTAAGAGGGAGTCGGGAGGAAAAGGGGGAGGTAGTGCCGCTTTGTGAAGATCCTCACAGGGGTCATAAATAGAGTTGACGGCGGATTCTCTCCTTTTGCGAAACCCCAGTAGTTTTTTTATGTCCTTTTTTTCGCGTACGCTGCCGGCTCACCCTAAAGCACTCTTTCTCTCCCCCCCTCCCCCATTCTGTACGTTTTCAACTCTTCCTCCCACTCGATACAGCTCCACCTATCTCTTTTTCCCCCTTTCGTCCCTCACTCCCTTTTCCACTTTTAGCTCGTTCTCGTTTCCCCTTTTTTCATCCAAGGGATTCCGGCTTAATTTTTTTAATAGCTTCCTACTCCCACCATTTTTCCCTTCTCCATCCCATCACCCATTCCCCTCCTTCCGTCCTCTAGTCTCCTTTTTTCCCCTAGCGCTCTTCCAAAACTCCCTCGAAAGGGTATACATTTTATTTTACCCTTTTTGACTTTTTCCCTCTTCATCTCTCTCCCCTGTGTGTGTTCCCCGAATGTCTGCGACCACATTTCATTTTATACACGCTGTCACGGTTGCTAATTGCTACGTCGCTCTTTGAGTAATGGGGCGTGTTCCAACACTTGATACCAGGTGGCAGTAATTATTGTTATGACTTTATTTTTCTGGGTGCGGTGAGGCGTGAGGGGGCTGTGTGAGTCTTTGGCAGTCTCTTCGCGTTTTCATTTCCGCCTGTTTTCTTTTAGTCGATTTCGTTTCGCTTTTTATTTTTCTGGTGTAAAGACGGTCGCTGTTTCGGTTTCTTTTATTAATAACTTTTAAGATCACTGCATGTACATATAGTTATATGTCGGTTTGTATTAGATCTAAAATCGTTAATAACTCAGATCCGGTAAGACATCTTTATGGTACTAAGGCTGGTGAGTTTAGATTTTAAAAGTTTTAATAGAATGACTTCATTTTGTAGAGGTATACACTGAAATAAATCGTCATTTGCAGTATTTCTTAACCTTAAGCGTCGCATCGTGTTTTAGCCATTTAGCGGCAACGTTAAATGTCCTATGAAAGTTTGGGGGAAGTGTGATTCCAATTCGAGAATGAAGAATTAGACTGACTTGATAGCTTAGTTGGTGAAAACACCTACTAGTGGGAGACCCGGGTTCGGTTACCGGTCAAGTTCAGCATTTTTCTTCTCCAATTTCGCACTTGTGTTTAGTCCATTGAACTCGTTCATAAAATTACCTTTGCATCCTTTCCATCTCGTTAGTAATTTTTATATTCGCCTACAAATATACGCCATGTAAAAATGTAAAATACGGCTGAAAAAATTACATTAAAGAAAAACCTCGAAGAAACAGAGGAAAAGCGTAAAGAATGTCGGCAGGAGATGAATTATTTCTTGATACTAAAATGTAATGAATAATGAATATGCTTTTTCTAAAGAACTTTTATATTTTGCACTAAAAGTAAAAAAATAAATTTTGATTTACTAAAAATTCTGATTCATAAATATTATGATTTATCTACTAAAAATTTTAATATCTAGACTTTATTTAGAACCTTTGTAAACGTTATATGGCTTTTAACCTTCTTACACTTACAAAAAGCCGTATAACTTTTGCAAAGGTTCTAAATCAAGTCTAGTAAATTAAAATTTTTAGTATATCAAAATTTATTTTTTGCTTTTTAGTGCAAAATATAAAAGTTATCTTTTAAAAGTTTTTAATTATGATTTTATTTTTTTCTATAATTTTCGCTCTCATGCGTCCTTGGATCTTGTTCACAGTTTAAGAAAATCGTTTAATAATTATTAACCGGGTGAAGATAATCATATGATGATAAACTTATTATTTTGTCGTATTTGAATCTGTTAAACCATGGAATGGATTGTATTGGTTGTTTTTACATCGAAGAGCTTTCAGTATATTTTCAACATATTTCTTGAAAATTTTTGCCCTATAAGTATACAGAAAAAAATGTAATTTGCATATTAGTTTGTTGAAATTTGTGTATCACTGAATGAACGTATTTTATCTTTGTAGTTTTTATTTTAACTTCATTTCTATACACACAGTAATCTCCCTATATACCGGATGTCCCGGAACCGAGCCTATTCCGGTTAATTGGATGCTCTGGTTGATCGATATTCTTATTTGTACGTACCATAATACGCTGAAATGAAAAAGTAGTTAAATATTGCGATAGCAAAGAAAACGCTTAAGGAAAATTAAGATTACAGGAAAGTATCTCAATTAAACCTCCACTGCCTTTATTAGTTATAGAACAAGCAAATATTTAAGATACACACACACACAATGCAGTTTGAAAAACCTCCGTGTTATTAGTCTACCAAATTCCGGTTCATCGGTGTTGTAGCTATTTGCCATCCGGTTAATCGGGAGTTTACTGAATGCGTGTTTGTGTGTGTACCTTGAATATGCATTGCCATTCATGTTGCTGCGGGTTCATCCTTCCCCGCATCCGGTTTCTTGTCGGGTGAACCCGGGATGTATAGCATAACTGGTGTGCAAATGTCCTCACGGTGACACAGCTGCGGCAAAGATTGCACCGGGATCTTGAAATACCGCCTTTTAACGTGGTCACCAGCGCGGAATAAAATTCTCTCTCATTTTCTGCATGTCTCCGGATCTGTATTAAAGTTGGCCGAGGAAGAAGAATCGTGTCCCACTTTCCTCGCTAAACTGATGTCGCAGGAAAATATCCGAAGTATCCCGCAGAAGTTGAAATTTATTTTGGAAGCCTTCCAGGGAGCAGGAACACTAGGAGACGCGGTTTTAGAAACATGGGGTATTGGGGAGTCTGTAGGAAGAAGTCGGACCAATTTGTGACTCCTTGCTTGCCGGACACTTGGTCCCTCTTTCCCGTCGTGTCGCCGACGGCTTTGTGTCGTTCTAACCCCGTTTGGCATCGAAGACGTCCTTTTTATATCCTTTTTTCGTTTTTTGTCCAGAGTATTTTTCTTGTAAGGCTTTTTTTTTTAGCACTTTAACGTTTTGATTCACGATGTTTAGCTCCTGGTGGTAATGGCCCGTAATGGTTTATCGGCACAAGGGAATCGCTATCTTGGCAGAGCTACGACGCGTTATAAAATTAATAGTGGGATTCGCTCGTAATTTAAAGCAGAGAAAGAGAATTAATATTTCAGTAATTACGTTTAAGAAAAAACTTCATATCATTTTCATCGTGATGATAGTGTTGCGTAATAAATTCGCGTCTTGTTATTTAGTGTGCAGTGTTAAATACAATTTTATTGCTTCTTGTTATATAGTTGCTGTGTTAAGCAGTTTTATTTTTTAAATTGCTATAATTCGCGTTTCATTGGTGTTTCCTCGTTTCTATCGTTCAAGATAATAAAATCGCTTGATGATGATGTTGAGATTATAAAGTTGTAGTGTATAATTAAAATTGGCAAATTCTGTATTTGTTGATAATAAAGAGACAATAAACAATAATTTAGCTTAATTCGAGAAAAGTTATTTATCGCACGTTTTATCGTATATATTTTTCTTTAGGCTGAGCAACTTGTTTAGGTGCGTAAATATATTTTGTAGCAATTTAAGATTTATTCTCTTAGATCATCTATTTTTTATTCTCTCACAGATTCTATCCAAGTCTCTATTTCCCATTTTCTAAAGCCGTGTGAATTCACGTGCGTACATGTGTATGGGTGTATGTTTACATCTACATGTATGTCTACCCACATGCCGTAATTTATGTATTTTAAAAAAATTAATGAGGGTCGCCTTAGGAAGATAGGGGGATAGCGTACAAAAGGAGCGTGACTGCTGTCAAAAGGCACCGCTCACAAAAAGTACATCTTTCCTTTGTTTTTCTCCACATCTCCATATCTTTATAATTTTTTCCCTATTTTCATCTTTCTCCCCTCTCAATTTTATCCCTCCGGTCTCTTGCCTATTTTCTCCTTCCCAGCCCTATATTTATCCCTTTTGCTCATTATATATATATTATTATATTATTTATATCATCTTATTATCTCGTCTCTTCTTATTTATTCTTATCTTATTTTATTACTATTTTCCCGTCCATTTTTTCGTCAGCTCGCCTCTTTTATTCCGTCTCACGTTCCTTTGCTATTTTCTTATTTTTCACGTTCCCTATTTTACGTTTTCTTTTATTTTCTCGGCCCAGAGTTCTTTTTCTCCTATCCCCCGACGCCAACATCGGCGTCTTCGTGGTAGATGATCGCCCAGCTTTAGAGCTCTAAAGGCATAAGTCTTCTCGAACGGAATCTTGGAAACTGAAGTTGGGTGGGGTGTGGGTGGTTGGAGGGTGCGGGTGAGGCTGATGCTCTACTTTGGGGAGGGGGAAGGAGATAGACCGTCTTCCGTTTGCTGATCTCGAGTTTCACGGTTCGAGGACGCCTTCTCATCTGAGATGACTGCTTCCCGTCTCGCCGGATGAGCCGAGGGTGGAGGCCGGATAAGGGATTGCCCACCCCCGGCCGCCCTCCTCTTTCTCTCCCCCCCTACCCTCCATTCCGTCCCTCCCCCCACTCTCCTTCCTCGCGACGTCTCCTTCCGCATCTGCTCATTGAAGTCTGAGAGTCCTTGTTTCCATGAAGACGATTGGGAGGGAGAGAGAGGAGTTGGCAATTTCGTTTCCTATTAAGCCGTTTTGACTCGTTGGCTTATGATCCCATTCTCTGGAGATACGAAAATTATTACGGAGGTTAATTGATGGCTCTTTTCGTGTTGGTGATATTTAGATGTAAAGAACGAAGAAGCTTCTGTGTAAATTACTGTGATTATTCAAATAAAGATTTATATTTTATTTATTTACAATGGAAGGGGCTTGAAGTTTTTAAACGAATGAATCGAATAGAATTTATTGACACATTCCGTTTATATAGATGCAGCACAATTATGTCAGTAGATAGTGTTTGATAATTATATATATTGCTTCCAGGATTTAGCACAAAAATTTAAATGATTTTTTTATTTTGATGAAATTTGCAAAATTGTCGAATAACTGATTGTATGTTTGCTTTTCTGCCCCAAGTGTTAAATTGGCATAAAAAACGAAAATGTAAAATGCTTCCATTTTGAAATCTTAATGCCTGCCTGACGAGATAAAGCGTCGTTGACTGGTAATTTTTCTGGGAATTTATTCCGGAATATATCTCGTTGAACTCGCTAATTAGACAGCACGATTTTCAACTTCTCAACGGGTACTTCTAATAGATTATTTGATATTTGTTTGTAGTTAGCGCGTGATTTCAATCCATCCTTGACTTGAAGTAGATGTCAGGCAAGGTAGCTGCTGATTTTCTGCGATTTCAGCTTTGTATTTTTTGTTTCAATTAAAAAATTCAGCTGACTCACTCGTTTACATTTTGTTTCAAGTTTTCTCTCTGGATTTTTGAAATTTGTTTTTGTAGAACATATTTTTCCTCATTGTTCGCTTTGGAACATCATCCTATTTCGTGTTATTTAATGTTTAAGGTGGTAACTTTATCTCTTAAGTAGTATATACCATAAGAGTTAATTTTGTCACATTTAAAAAAAATGTTAGATTCGACATTAGAATTTGGCATATACGTGCATTTCCGGCCAGATAAACAAAGTTTATATTCATTCCTCGATACTGAAATTCGTCTCGCATTGGTCCGAAAGGTTTCGAATCCGAAAAAAAGGTGATTTTAGCTGTCTTTAGCAATAAGAAATTTGTCGCCTTATCACGCAAATTGTTGCCGTATTAAGTTCATCGACCGATTAAATCTTTTCTGTAACATTGGATGCACAGAAAACCTAGAAAATCTGACGTTATATTTTTTTTCCGGTCATTGTTAATATAATACTCTGTATAGTTTTAAAGTAGGTGCAAAATCTTTGTAAACATTGTATTCGGTGAAATATCTTTGATGGTTACACGAATGATAATGATTTTTTATGAAACTTTTGGTCTTTATTTATATTCGTTCAATTGTTATCGAAGCAAAACGAAATGATTTTTTTTGGGCAATCGCTCTTGTCGAAGAATACGCATACAGTTTATCTTTGTCGCAAATTATTTAGGAAACAGTCCCTTATTGTAATTTAAAGTTTACGTTACGACGCTATTTAACGATCATTTTCCTCGTTTTCCTGTCTCCGTAGTGCTTTGACCCGTCTGATGCCATAACTGCCGCGCCTAGAAATCGAATTATACCCGATTCGAATGAATCTTACGCTCCATATTCACGCCACTCCGCCTTTCCTTTGGTTGCCGTTTTTAAAGGAACCCTCTTCTGCTGTGGAAATTGTACCGCATTTCTATTCAAAACCCCGGGGCATATTTAGAAGCGTCGCCTCCCTTATATAACCCTCTCGCCTCGAGGCATTGTCTGCTCCGCTATATATTCGCCCGGCATCCGGTGCGGTTGTCTTTGTTTCTCAACAACGGCGCCTCCTGATCTAATCCGTCTGGTGGATCCCAGCATCCACGGCAGGATTGTTGGTTCTCTAATTGGGGAGGTTTCCCTCCCTATCTCTGGAATTCCCTCTTTCGTGCGGTCGCTGATTCCATTCTAACTCACCTACCCCATTTTCACCTTCCTCGCCCCGCTATAACCGCCGCACACGGCTCTGGATTTGACCTGGAAATTGCTGATTCGGAAAGGAGGATTGTATAGTTTGGTTTTGGAAGGATTTTGGCGGAATGGTTTGCTCCCTATATCTCAGTCATTCAAGCTTCTGTTGTGAGACCTAATGGTTAAATGTTGGATAATTTTTCATTAGAATGATTTGGTTTTGAGCGGATCGTGGTTTTAGGATTGTCGTTCGGTCTTGATTTGGATATAACAATACTTTCATTTATACGATCCAACCTGTAACCCTTTCGGGTTTATTATGTTGGCTGAATTTTCTTGTAAATATCTTCACCTGTTAATTTTTATTGGTGCTTCAAAGTAGTTTTAATACTGTCTTGAGGATATTCCAAAAATCCAATTGTTCGGTGTTACCGGCATAATATTTTTTTGCCGTTAACATGACTGCAGTCTGCTACTGATTTCTTTTCTGTCTTTTGAGTCGCTAAGCGTATTTTAAATTGATCTTATTAAAGATATAAAGTAAATATTGAGCTGTCATAACCTGTGTCTTTTAAAAAGAAATGTTTATATATTACGATGACTTTCCACGAGATCTATATACCGATTAAAAATTTTGGCATATACATAGCAATTTTCTATAAAAATACTGATTTGTAATGATATATATCAGAAATTGTTTTAAGTAACTGTTTTATTCAAATATTTAATATACATTTTTTCTCTTAAATAATATTTAGACCATGTTCTTTAGAAATTAATAATTTGTCAAACTATATACCTATGTGGGATAAATATCCAATTCTGATATACCAACTTTAGAATCTCATTTAAATAAATTTAGGAATGTAATTCATCACGGATAGATATAACACTTTAAAGGCTAGAGTGCGTAGTAATTGACCCTATGCAACCAGAATATTGTGATACTCAATGGTTTCACAAGTGCATACTCGTCAATAAATCAATCGTAGGTATGGGAATTTCCAAAGACACGATAAAAATCTTTTTAGACCATATTGGATAATAAAAATTGAATATTTACGTAGCTAAAATGCCTCATTTTTTCATTGCGATTCAATTCGTAATGTTTCGAAGCTGTAGTTATTAAATCGCCTGTATGCTGATGAACTTATTTTATATTTTTTAATTCAGTAGGAGCTTGGAGAGTCCATAGTCTATAAATGATGTTAATCCGTATTCTAAAATAACGTGTTTTATACAGAGAAACGCTAAACATTTTATTCAAATTTTAAATATCATTCCTTTCTTCATCTTCAGCAACCGCCCTCGGAGACGCAGGAAGGCGGCGGCAACATTGCAGTTAGCGGAGGAGGAGGCAGTCATCGCGGGGGTCACAAGGGAGGCAGAGGTGGCCGAGGAGGAAGAGGCGGAGGAGCCTCCCGGCGGCAACTCATGCAAAACATGGGGCAGTTGTGGCTTCGCGCGGAGGTAAACGACCTGGAGACCCGGGTTCGTCGCCGGGGGGCGTTCTTCTCGCCTTACCTCGTGGTTGATACGGACGCCCTCATCTACAGGATGTCGCTGGTGAAGCAGCTCGTGGGCGCACGGAAGTTCATCGTCATCATACCCACCGTGGGTGAGTATTACTCGAGAGAATGTCTCGACAAGAAACTGCGTATGAACTTTCCCGTGAAGGGAAAAAATTCTCTTCTCGACCGCTTTTGTAAGGTTTGCGGAAACATTTCGGCAACAATAAAAAAGAAAAAGACTTCTTGTGAAAACAAATTTTCGGATTATTCGGTAAACGATTTAGAAATAGCAAAGTTTGGAAAAAATGTGCTGTAGTTCGTCGAAGGGTTATTTTCTAAATATCGTTGTCCATGAATTTTCCGCATCCAGTTTAGTAAAGCTAGTCCTAAAGTAACCATTTTGAAGTTCTTTGCAATTGTTTTTAAGCATAGAGACCCAACCAAAATCAGTATTTATTTACGGGATAATTATTAGTTAATTTCCTCTCGGTTTAACATTGCCTATTGAAAGCCTAATAATCAATAAGTATAACCGTTAAGGTAAAAGAGAAGCCGCCCTCAAGACTTGTGTCGGATTATAGCGCTGCCAAAACTTAACTGCCCCTCATTCTAAAATGCACGTGTCGCTTTGGATGAACACCCAACAGCTGGATTGTTGCCATGGTACAAAAGTATTAGCATCCTGGTCCCGAGTTTTTCAAAATGCACAGGGTCTTTCTTTCATTCTGATCTCAATAAATTAGTATGTTAAATATTTTTGTATGCGGAGAAATATTTTTCTCATATGAAAATTTCTCATAATATAAATGTTTGTGTCATTATAAATTGACTGAAGAATGACTATTTTTCTCGTCTATTTAAAATACGTATATTGAGCGTAATATGATTAATTTGAACAATTTATATTGTAATAGTAATAAATGAAGTGATATTTAAGCTCTAAATTCGTATAAATAAGATCAAATGAAGTTAAGTATTTTATAACGTATCTTTACAAATGCTGAGCAATAAATGTCTTTTTCCCTATCAAAATGAACACCTCAGTTCGAGTTTTGTAGTGAAACGAGCATTTTTGTTGTTATATACGCTTTCAGTCCAATTTATAGCTGTTTTATCTTCAAAATTAATGCAAATTAAACGGTCGCCCATGGAGATTTACGACCAGTCAACCACGTAATATTCTTTTGAAAACTATCTTTTGTGTTGGCACTAATTGGAAAACTTTATTTTTCCAAGCTTCCAACTTTTAACTATATACAGAATAGGTTTCGCGTCACATTCATTTATAGTTGCTTGGCTCCATTTAGTTTTTAATTTTGTTTCACATTATTTTCTTAATTTATTTTGGTTTTGTATTTACTCGTTTGTAATCGTATTCGTTTGGTCTTCTGTGCGGTTTAATATTTTTAACATAGCGTTCAATTAACTTTTTTTCTCCTCATCAAGTAAAAAAGAACTTCTCTTTGAAATATACTCTACAAACGAGAAGTTATTCTTTGCTATTTCTATCCTATATATGCCGCAGTTGGTAGCCTTTTAAACGATGTATTAATGCAAATATTTTGGGAGAATTAGATTTGATGCATGAGAAATCATGTATATAATTGAGCTAACCATTATTACAACATTATATTTCTGTGATATTGCTGATACCTTATTATTTCGAGCATTGGTAAAGAGATGGCTAGCAACCAATGCAAATGTTGCGGGTTCGAACCGTGCTTTCGACATGGATGTCTGTAATTGCCTTTATTGCTATTTATAAACACTGTATCTGCCTATGGATGTACTTTTTAGAGCGGATTAAAATAAATTACATTAATCGAACTATTAAACGTATCAACTCGCTGGTTTATTCCAAAGATAAAATACCGTAAATCATTTTAGCTACTTTTTTGGAATTTAAAGATTAATAAATCCAAAATTTGGAATGTTTAGTGAAAATTTCTGGGAAATCCTTCGTTGATGTTTCAAAAATGTAAAGTTCTTCGTTTGTCAAAGTTTGCTAGATTGTTTTTAATGCTACTCTTCTACCACCTATCTGTAATGTGTACTCATTGCGGAAAACGTTATTAGCAGTATTAGTGTTTAAAGAGAAAGAGATCAGACCCGTGATAACATTTCTTTCTGAAAAAATTTCTGGTCTCAATGTTCGTATGCTTGTAATTATGTTTTTTCGGCGTATATTTTAATTTATTTTCTGTGTCATTTTTTCCGCCGTGTTCCAGTCGTGTCCACCCTGGACGAACTGAAACGCGAGAGTGCACGCGCAAGGGAGACCATAAGATGGCTGGAGTCCCAGTTCCAGCGAGGAAACAGATTCCTGAGGGCGCAGAGGGGCCACGAGCGTCTCTCGCTTCCATTGATCAAGTATCCGAAGAAGAAAGACAAGGAGGCTTGGTAAGTTTACCTGCGCTTATCGAAAGTTGTCGTGCCCCGTCACAGAGGATAATCCGATTTGTTGGTCTTCGATCTTATGTTTGAGTGAAGTGGGTGACTAGAGCAACGGAATGCCTCTTGATGCCACATGTCGCTGTTTCGAATAACGCCTTAAGCCAATGGTGCCCCACCTTTTTTACATGGAGGGCCGCATCGGTGGTTGCAAATCCTTCGGCGGACCGCATTGAAAGTTGTCGATTCTTCTGTGGGGTTGATTAGAGGTTTAATCGGAAGTTATCTACATATTCCGAGGTGCCATTTAAGTGAGAATCAAGTCTAAATGAGGTTTTTTATGAAAAAATTCCAATATTATAAAAGTTTTATTAAACTAATTTTCATAAAAATGTTTGAGTTTCTGTTAAATTTTTCGGATTCCTTTTTAATCATAGCTTCACGGGCCGTAGGTTGGGTACCACTGTCTTAAGCCAATGCCGGGATGCCTTTTCTACGTAGTGAGCCGCATTTGTGTTTGCAAATCCCTCGGCGATCCTCATTGTAAGTTGTCAGTGCTTAGGCGGGCCAGATTAGACTTTAAATAGGAGATTAACTAAATATTCCGAGAAATTATATCAGTGAAATTCAAGTGTAAGGTGGTTAACATGTCAATATGAAGTGTTTTATTTTCATAATCCAAATGTTTATTATATAAGTTTGTGTTAAATCTCTTCTTAATCATTGATTCGCGAGCCGCGTAAAACGCTCTTGATGGCCGCATCAGGCATCGAGTTGTTTTCGATGACGTCGTTGTAATTACGCTTGGTGTAATTGTTTTTATTTTTACTTTCTCCATAGACGTCGTATAGAGAAAGTTGTTTTCATGAAAAAAATCGACTTCGAAATTTCAACGGAAATACATGTTTTGAGGTCCCTAGAACACGTTTAGACTGTTTTCGGAATGATGTCTATCAAACGTCTTCTCTTTCTTCCAGGCTGTATTTCCAGGTGGTTGAATGCTGCTATTACCTGAGTAAGCAGCAAGGAGTTCACGAGCCGGACACACCTCTAGTGACCCTTCTGACCGGCACAGCCGCGGCAGCTGCAGAGGCCGCCGACGATGGGACAGGCGAGGCCGGTCCTGTCACCCCGACACATAAAGGCTTCAGCCCAGTCGGAATCGCGCAGTCTGCAGGTTAGTACGCAGAGTTTTCATTTAAAAGCGATATATCTACATTATTTCTAGCAATTAAGAAACTTGTGCAAATTTTCCTGTGTTAGGTGGCTTCATGTTTTTCATTGTATTCCTTTTTGAATACTTTTACATTTTACATAATTTCCCTCTTGAATTTATTATCAGGAGCTTCATGAATCATACGCGATATTGAAGTGATATTTTCGTCTTATTTCATGGAATGTACCCAACTAAAATGTTCCACTTTGTCAAGTGTTAGATCCATTGTAAAATTGTAGCGATAGACGACAATAGAAAGTGGATTTCGATCTATAAGGATTCTAATATGACTACCGATTATTTGCAACTTTGACAGACATAACTTGCTTGTAATCAGGAAGTTGTAATGTGCTTCAGGTTAGAGGTAAACTATAATGTAAAGTGGCGTACAGCTTCGACTGAATTACTTTTGCAGTTTGTTGTATACTGAATGGAGGATGCAATCTTTCAGTATCTGTAATAGTTTTTTTTTAATGTGACCGAATTATTATTGAGTCAAATGTGATAGGATTATTCGACGTCTGTGCGGTAACTACGCACCGTGCCCTAGCGAATATTTGTGGTTATCGGGCATTCCTCGGATTACGTGTGCACGATTGCGTATTATCTCATAGAAATGTATTTAATGATTGTCCAGTATAGCTTCAGCTTAATTATCCCCATTTAGATACAATAGAATCGCGTATTTGTTTTTTCTGTTAAATTTTTTTAGGCGACGCAACATTAAGGATCATACGTAAATACATATATCCAAATATTGCGAATGTAGCATCTTAAAACACGCGCTAAACTCGTGAAATTTAATTTTTTTTCGCAAACTTTCCTCGGCTCGTCAATAAAATTACTTTATCATTTGGCTAAGGTATATTTCCAGCAGCCATCATTCGCTTCCATGTTGTAAATTTCGATATGCTGGTCATCTGATGTTTTCGTATCGTATTATAAGCATTTGAACTGGTACGATGCCGGTATAAAGCTGATCCGCCATTAAAAATTCCCGATAGCGTCCCATTTGTGAAACAAAGAGGCGATGCGCCTGAGAACTTATTCCGCTTCGTTAATACCGCGATCGCGCGAATACGCCACGGAGTTTTCGTTTTTCGCTTGTTTCGGAGGGAGGGTGGGGGGGGGGGAGAATCGCCGCCTATTAAGCCCAGGAGAGAGAGCACAGAGCGAATCTCGCCGCTAGCATGTTAAGGTTACTTTTCAGTTCTAATGAGGGTTCATTCACGAGGAGGCGATTCAGTGGGTGATGTGGGTTTTGGACGGGTTGCAGTTTCGCCCTCCTTTACCCTCCCCCGTGCCACCCCTTTCTCTCTTATGCTGCTACGCCCACGTCGTCCCGTTAAAACACCAAACCTTTAACCGCCCACGTCCATTCCGTACGCTTCAACCGACGTAAAATGTACCGCTCGGCCGTCCGTAAACCGCAGTTTCAGAAAAATAAAACGACGTTCAATACGTCTCCGGACGTGCTTCCAATTTTGGCGGATTAGTCAAGCGAGTGAAAATTACGCGGTTACTCTCCCTCTCTCCCTTTCGGTGAAGTGTTTGTTCGACTCGATTTGTACGAAGGGTTTATTTATGTCCTTCTGTTTAGAATGTGAGCGCCGAGAGTGGTGTCCGCGGGTGATTTTATTGCGGACGATTTCATTTAAAGTCGTGTTTCTATCTTCCTGTAATCATCGCAGTCGGTTGCAAGATTAAGAGTTTTAATTAGGAGAAATAAATTTCTCGTTTAAGCCGTCATTTACTCGGAGGAAACACGAATGAATGATTTTCTATTTTTACACTTGAACTCACGTAGTTGTTAAATAATGAAATTTACTGATAAAGTCAGTGATGGTGTGTCAAATGGTAATATTAATTGTATTATTGGTTTTTTAAAATGCGACCGTTCTGGTTTTCTGTTTATTGAAAAACAGTTTAGGAATTGTTTTTAGTTCTAAAGTGATCTTCTACGTGCCGTTATGTACCCACGCCATATGGTAAAATAAACGTTTTTAACAGCGACTTCAGCAACGTCTCTTAGCTCATTACTTCACTATATTTAGTAAAAACTAAAAGTTATTATAGCTTTATATCGGTTTTGTGCTTGCGTTACCTCAAGAAGAAATCAATTCTCTTAGAAAGTAAAAACTTACTGAGCTGGAAGAAAAAACACATTTCCCATAAAAAATAAATGTGATTCATACGCTTAAAAGGGCAAAAAAGAACAAGTAGTGTGAAATTTATTCGGACTCGTTTTTCCACTGTTTTCTCCCGACATAATCGATTTCTCCGATCGATTGTAATGGAGTATCTCAAGTCCCGAGAGCAATGATTTTTTTCCTTCCAGCAGAGCGGTGCCGTGGGAGAGACACGGATTTTATTTGGACGGAACCCAACGAAATGAACGAGCCTATCGGGCCGAATAGTTTTTTCGGAGGCACTCTGGTCGGTTGCGGATATCGGAGCCGAATCCCACCTCCTCCTCCTCTCCTTCGCTCCTCCTTTTTCGCCCTCTCCCTCCCATTCCTCCTCCTGTGCGCTCCCCTGCACTAATCTCGGCCTTAATCCTTTCCCACCGGTTTTCGTCGTACGCTCCGCTGCCCCGTGGGGGCCAAGCCTGTGTGACGTGAACGTCCGCCGCCATCCAATCGACCTTCCGTTTTCATTCCTTTCCTATATCCTCATCCCCCCTCCCCTCGATCTTCCTCCCCTCAATCTTCCTCCCCTCAATCTTCCTCCCCTCACTCCAACTTCCTCCCCCCAACCGTCCCTTCACCCATTCCCCTCGACCAAACAAAAATAACTACGCCGTAATGGAGTGCTTTCGTTGAAAAGTCCCGAGCTCTTCGTGGCGGATCTCTCCCGCGAGGGAAAAAAATTAAAAGATAAAAATAAATCCGGACGTTTTTGTTTGCTTCGAAATGATGGGAGCTATGAATCAACCGGCGCAAAATGGCGCAAAAAATCTCTTCATTTCTCTCCGATTTTTTTGTTTCCGTCTGGTTATAGGTGGGGGTGGGTTTATATCCGTGGCGGGGGAGGGTGGTAAAGGGTGGTTTGGGTGAAGTGGGCACTCGTGATTTCCGATTCGAGGGTCGCTAGGGGGAACGAGTGAGCAATGCCGCCCCTTCCACATAGCCCCTGCGCCATCCCTGTAATGTCGCTCGCGTTTTATGTCCGGCCTCAAGGGTGTACACGGATTGTCCGTCTCGTTACCCGTTTTTCGTGTTTTGTACTTAGTCGTTGAGCTATTTTCCGGCGAAAAACGTGGTGGGGTGAGTCTCTCTGTTTCTCTCTCTTTTCTCCCTATTCTTTCGGACCATGGCTAGCGCTATTCACATTATTTGACAAGCCTCGGAAGTTGGAGATAAATATCGATTTCTTTGTTGCGTAGTAATGTGTGACTTATTTCGTATAATTATTTTATTGATAGTAATAGCGTAAGGAAAAAGATAATTACCAGTGCTTTTGATAGGATTATTTTAAAATAAACGAGTCAGTAATTCTGTGTATACTTATCCAGCTCGCCTTATTGTTAAAATGAAATTGACACAATACGTACCTCCAGCAACTATAAAAGAATTATATATTAATTATATATTTAAGCAACTCCTATAGCCATAGCATGGTCGATTGATACATGGGCAAATTTCGTCCACAAAATATCAGTTTACATAGGAAATTCTGCGATCTTTGATTAGTAAAACTCAGTTCATTTTTCTATATTTCTCTTGTTACTATCCTCATCACGAAAGGCAAATAAAACTTGTAACCTTCCGAATAGTGTTAAAAATTCTTGAATTTGAGCATACAATTATAGGAAACAATCAGAAGTGCCCGTTGAATTTCAACTGATTTAATGAATCTAAAACTTCGACCGTGTAACATGTAAACATCACAGTTTTAACCGTCGAATAAAGCAGAAATGAAGAAAACCGCTCCGCATTTACCTATTTAGATGAATGAAGAAAATCTCATACTGTGAAAAATCGAAAATTACATGTAAACTTATGGGAAATAATTATTGAATTAATCTCTCCCTGCCCCCTATTTTTTTATCGCCATATAGCCTATGTTACCCTCGGGGTAAAATTATATACCTATGCGAAGTTTCGTGACGATATCTTCAAAACGAAAACTGTAAGTAAAACCAGCAAGAACACAATAATCAACAGAAAATGGATGAACAAAGGAACTAACGAAATTAATTAATTTAACGAAAGACAGAAAAGTAAATAGAGAACGTGTAAGAATCACAGAGTAAATATTATCCTCCGGCTATTAGCTCGATGATCTCATCCATGAGTTCTGTTACGAGAAAATTGTTGATATCAACGATACTTAGGAAACAATGAAACGATTTATCCAATCAAAATTTGTGGGAAATCTATGCCTAATTATTATGTTACGTAGTTTTAAAACCGGCTTTCTTTGGAGAAATCTGCGCCACACGAAAATATCATTAAAACTATTTATTAGTAATATTTCAATAAAAATCAACAAATATTTGTTTGCCATGTAAACAAAGCAAAATCGCACACACAAATTGAAAAACGATTTTACGTTAAATTTTTTCCATATAAATGCATTGGACTCTCAACTTAGGCGACAATAGGAGTTGTCATGGTAGCTTATAATTGGTATTGTCATAAAACATAAAATCACATATTTTTCTGATTCTAAACGCATTTTTACGCTAATTAGATCAGGATTCGGATTCTGTCTTCAATAAAAATAAACTTCTTTTCTTCATAGAACCATCCAAGTCTCAAGTTCGTACCATGCTTCTAAAATAACCTGCACTCATCCCTATGTTATTCAGATGGAGAAAATGAAACGAAAATATTTTTTAAATTAGGAAAGTTAGGCAAATCGGTATAAAAACCTGACTACACCACTTTACACTTTATTCCGATTAAAATGACACCTTCCTCTTGTTTCTACGTACTGTAGTTGCTGAGCTATAAAAAACGCACATACATATATACATACAAACAATTTTATTTATAGATATCTATAGATAGTTCATGCCTGTTTCAGAAGAAATTGTTCTATTTTGTTTTATTTTGCATAGCTTTCGGGGCATGAAACTGTCGCAGCATTTCCAATTTTACTTTTCCTCTCGAAGTATTTGTTTTTATTTTGAATTTAGCATTATTCATTTTGCTTTTGAGAGCTTGGGTTTCTGCTTCATTCGCCACTGCCCAATCATGTACAAAAACGTGTATATGTTTGTTTTTTTCTTGTTCATCCCCTGAAGGCATCAACTTGGAGCCCATCGACGCGTTTCATACCAAGTGGAAGACTTCAAGCAAAAGCCACGGCTGATGGATCCTGTTGAAGTTGAAAGCCATCCGCCACCTCTGACCCCCAAGATGTCCAACCTCTCTCATCGCCAAAGGGATTGGGAGGGAGCGACCAGCGCCGGAGGTGGCCCTGCCGCATAATTAAAAAAAACTTAAGAGATGGATTGAAGATGGAATAAAAGGGGTAGCATATTTTTCCCCTCTGGGGTTTTTCTGCGCCAATGAATCCGCCCCCCACCTCCTTCGGGTGGGGCGATGGGAGAGCCGGCAGGGATTGGGGCTGCGGGGTGACAATCTTACGACTTATTCCTGACCCCGTCGAGTTCAAGGTTTAAAAAAATGTACTCGCCCATCTCTGGCCGGCCCCATTTTCCCCCCACCCCAATCTTAAGTAAACAAGAAAATTACTCCCCGTTAAGTTCTCACTCAAATACCCCGACATAAATAAATAAACCCCGTTAATAATGTAGTTTTACGAAGAAGATATGGGTTTTAAAGATCGCTTGCTTGAAGTAAGGAGGGAGGGGTGGGTAAAAAAAGTAGTGAAGGGTTTAACAAAAAAAATGAGGTATTTTATTCGACAATGATGGTTCCCTTCAATTTCTGAGGTATTTCGTGATCCGCCATTTAGTGGGTGGGAGCTATCGTCGTCCGCCATTTTATGGAATTTGGTTTTTTTCTTCTTAAATCCCCCGTCCCAGCCTCGCTTTCTCGCGGTTTTACGCCGGTCTTTTGATACGCGCGTACGCTCTAACTACCTTTCTCTTCATCCCATTTACATTACCGTTGCAAATATCCCACCGGTTTGATAGGTGTTATCGCTCTCGTTCGGTCGGGTTCCCCGATACGGACATTGCGTCTCGCTTTTCTCCCTCAGCTCGTAACGGTTGAAAAAAATGGCGGTTATATTTTTTGCGTTTTCTCTTTCAGATTTTAAAAATCTCTGCTGCGATCTGTTATCTGGTCTAGTTTTTTGCATAAGGGGTCCGTTTTTTATTCAGGAATACGACGCTTGTTTTCGTTAACGTAATTGTTTTAATTGTCCCTCTAGTACTTAATTTGTCCTTTCAGAAAAAATAAATCCTGACACCCGAAGGATACCCAGTTTTGCGCATACGCAAAACGCTCGGAAAATGTAATGTCTCCATTTCTTGGACTTTGTATCTTATGATAATGATTTTTTTTAAGTTCGCTCTGTGTTGTTTACGTTCCAAGTAACCGGGGAAGAGTCATATGTCTTTGTTTTAAAAAATTAAATAGGGTGCTCGAATATGGTTTTATTTTATCTCGCTGGCTTATTAACACGTTGATGCTGTTTGAATGGCAACTTGTCTTTTTTTTAATGCTTGTCTTGTAGTTGGAAGTGATTTCAAACCTTTTTCATTTTTTTCGGGTGGCTGACTCGTGAGATGCTCCGTCTCGCGTCCCACAGATAAAATTCGCTTTTCTATTGTTTAAGCAAAGAAATGAAAAAAAAGAACTCCCAACTCCAAAGCTGTGTGAAAAAAAGTTCTTCTTAAGAAGATTGTTTTTATCATTTGTGTCAACGAAGATGGAATAACAACCATTGTGTAAGCGTTAAAACTGGAATAAAGTCTTCATTGATGTACTGGCAATATGGTTCCGGTGTTAATACCCTAATTTTTACCCACAGGTGTGAAAAAAATTTCCAGAAGTTAATTTAATTTTGAAATTTAACTAAAATCAGCTTTATTCGAGATGAAATAAGGAACTATATGATAAACCTAAGTATGTTTGAAATAATAAGTATACTATATCCATTACGAAATGTTTAAAAAATATATTTTGTGTGCATCTCTGGTTCAAGTTTTCCTTTGGAATCGTCAATACTGTGCATTTAAAAAGAGGATATGTATAACCACTGCATTAAGTAAATATATGTGTTTTCAAAGTTTTCATTCAGAGTAATGAAGCACATGCATAACCACTGCCAAGTGATGTGCCATTCTAAAACATATTTATGTAATATTCTCACGACAAATCGTATGAAATGCTTAGAAAGCTTCCAAAAGGTAAACGTGGAAGGAATTCGCACGTTTAAAATTGAAGGAAAAGTTGGAATTGGGTAAGTGTTAAAAAGAATTTGTGATAAAGGAGTGATGATGTTACTAACAAGCCTAATATATATGGTTTAGAAGAGTTTATTGTGTGTGTGTGATTGAAGACAAAAAAGGAACTGCACTAGACCATGTGGTAACTTGAGCAATGAAGTAGGGTTAGAATAAAATGAAGGCTGTAGACATGATTACTAATGATTTTAGGTTTTATTTGTACTATACGGCCTTTACCGATTGTTTAATTAAGGAGTGACAGGTATATGTTTAAAATACATTATAAAAAGGTTAAATATAATTATATAACATGTGATATAAACAAAAACCACAAAAATGCAATTTTTTAATCTGAATACCTCTCTATCGACTCCTCAGAGGCGCCAACGTACAGATGTTTATTTCGCCATTTCGAATCTCTTCAAGACCTTTTCAGGAATGGACCTTTTCCGATGTGATTTACCCCCATGTTGCCCCAAAAGTGGACTTCGTTGCATGTGTGAGTCTAAAAAAACTATCTACCTATTTGAAATTAACACATTTGCCGTAGAATTTCTCCCTTCGGATCTACGAGATTTTGATCTGCTTTTTTTTAACCATTCGTTACTTTCTCGTCTATTCGCTTTCGGGTGCGAATCTGACTACTCGTTAACGTGTTTGTCGTTTGTGTGTGCCCAAGGGCGTTGCGTCCACCCACTCCTGCTGGACCTAGACGATGCCGTGAAATAACATCGTCTCATTTGCATATCTCTGAACCTGATACTACTATGCTACGGTCTGTCTCTTTCCTGGTCCACCAGGATATAGCAGAGCTTAAAAGCAAGTTTGTCACGGTTGAATTTTTATAACTCGATCCCTTGGGAGAAAGTAGTGTTCGATTAACTTTTTATTTTAAACGCATAACAAAAATTTTTTCAGTAAAAGTCTTTGTTATACTATACCAGGAGCTCCAAAACTTTTTGAAGCCACGGAAACGTTATATTCCTATATCTTTTCTCGCGGAATCCTAACAGAGTTGGTAATAAAATTAACTTTAAAAGCATTATAATGTTTATTTACACAGCTTATGTATCTTACAGTATAAAGTTCACAAGTGAGGCTCATGTTACCTGCTGTAAATAAGAGAAGAGCGTATCTGGTCTCTTCCTTTGTCTATCGCGGAACCCCATTTAGCTTCTGCGGAACGCTTGTATTCCGCGGGACACAGTTTGAGAAACTCTGTACTAGACTAACGTGACCGTCCGTCAAAAACGTGACGAGTGGCGTTAAAAAATTAATATATAACTCTAATGCTATAAATTGAAAGTAATTGGATCGTTTTACAATTCGTATACAAATGCATCGATTATTTCTACAATTAAAATTTCAAAAGTTAACCTAACCTGATTGTAGTTTAGATCAATGTTGCTGTCCCACATAAACACCTATAAACCTATTTTACGAAGAAGAATGGAAAACTTTGTAACGTCCACAAATATTGTTACGTTTATGTGGGAACGTAGACCTGATAAAAATTCCTTTAAAATACCACGCACCTTAGAAAAATCAGTGTCGGACCAGCCAGCTTGTCTTTCTTCCAGTCCTGATTAATAATACCGCGCTATCATATCCATAGGAAATTAGTGCACTTGTGCAACAGTATTTTTTATCACTTCGCTAGTCTCGTGACGGAAGTCTTTCGACAGTCATTTGTTTCCAAGTCGCTGTAGAGCACCATTTTATAAAGAGTTGAGTGGATCCGTCATCACACTTCGGAGGTTAACAACGGTCATGCTCCCAGATGACTATGTAACGTCGTCCGACATCCCTGCGTTGAGTGGGTTTTAGCGAGGATGGAATGGAAATGAGGTGTGTTCTGAGGGCGTTTGAGTGTGTTGTAGGCGTTCCCTAGCGTTTTGGTGGTCGACGAATATTTTGGAACGGTTTGGTCGAGTTTCTGCACGCTGTTGGTTTTTGGTGGGGTAAAAGGTGTTTAGTTCGTGCGACCCTGCTGACACCTGTTGTTGCGGTGGTGCACTGCATGTTTGGATCCCTCGGGAGCCAAGCTACTAAATACCTCACTCGTGCTTCGGTATGCTGGCCTCGGAGAGAGAAAATTTTCACGCGTTTGATTTTAAAGCTTTATGAGGTTACGTGGTGGCTGTCATTTGGTACGTTGATAATCCCTTATAACCGCTCGCTCTTGCATTTTCGATGAGAAGGATAATCCAGGGTTCCATCCCACTCGAATTATTTTCCAACTAAAAGCGTGGACTGAATGTAATTCGCCCTAAATTGAGAAAGGGTTTATGTAGATTATGCAAGTGGTGGGAAACTTGCTTCTACGATTATGAAATAATCGCACTCGATCATTAATATAAATGCGACCTATAAATGATTATTGAAAGTAATTATATCACAATGTAGATCATCTTATTTGTTGAGTTCATGTGTAACGAAGCTATGGAAATTATTTTGAAATGCTAAAAAAATATATTGTCGGATTTTTCATTCGTTTCGAGCTAATTTTGGACGTACACAATTACTTATTTATTAATATAAAACGTTCCTGACGTATTTGCAAAATATAACTTGTTCTGTTATAAAGAGCCAGCAAAAATCACGTCATTAATTTTCTCAGGAAACGATAAGCACACGTGTCTAGAAGAAATTGATTTTTTAAAACACTGTTGAATTGAATTAATAGCAACAAAAATGCAAAGTTGCTTGTATGTTATTCTTCTTTAATCAACCGTAGCCGACAGTCGACTCGCTCTTTATCTTCCTATAGTTTTCGGCGTTGCTTAAAAATGTCAACAGTTCTCCCTATTGATCGTGGCGCGCTTGTCATTTTGGCGGCAGGATAGGTGATTAGTTCCGACGCCGCCGCCTGCTTCCGTGTAAGGGTGTTGGATAGAAAGCATTGGATTGGATTGATCTCTCGTGAGCCGTGTTTAGAGAGGACAAAATTACCCTGCCCCTCCATTCACCAACATCTCTCGCTCTCTCCCTCGCGTACATACATACATGCATCAAGAGTGCTTGACCACATTGACATCAAACACCACTGCCTCCTCCCCATCTCCTCTATAACCGCATTTCCGGTTTGCACGCGCTCTGAATCGCCTCGTGCTGCGACATTACCACCTCGTCCGTGTAAAGACATTCATCGCCGTTGATTTGATTTCATTATTTCCCGAGTTTTAATACCAACGGTGGTGACAAGAATGGAATGGAAAATGCTCAACGAACATCGATATCCAGTAAAGAATCGATTTTGGTTACTCTATCTATAAAGAGATGCATTGAACACTATATAGCCGAAATTGAGGGCTTGAATACTTTTACGACATACTGCGGGAATCTTTTTAATACTGCTAAATTTAATATCTAGTAGTTGATGTAATTAAAATTATGTGCAAACTTATTCTCATAAAATTGATGGTTCCGATGTACTGCGTTACCAGTTTGACCCTTTTTGTTAATGGCATGGCCGTAATTTCGTTTCATAACGCTGAATTTGCACGATTTTTTCAAATTTGTTTCTCATCCTTATTACAATGAGGATGCGTTTATCGGTTTCATGGAGCAGATACTTTTAACATTATAGGTAGCGTAAATATAGTGTCGTAGTGTCAGATAAAGTTATTTTTCATAAAGTTAAAAAATTGCCGTGAAATTATCGTCTTTGTTCGAGATAAACTCGAATAATGATCAGAAATGATCTTTTTAGCACGTTCGTGCATTCGTTTAAGTCATATCTACGACAATTTTTATCCAAAACGAGTAGATTTTTACTTTTCTGTCAGTTCAAAATGTTTCGTTATTTGGGTTTTAATGTCAGTGGATGAGTGCCATTCGCAAATTTTATCCATATCTATTCCAATACCATAAAACCGACGTAGATTAATTACGTATTGTTTTAGCATTATACATCTACCTCAACAACGCGGAAGGGAACTGTAATAGAGGTATTCGTGGCGAGCAATGCATGCTGGGATATTCATAAATTCATTATAATGGATTAAGCGTTGAAAGCGCTGTATTTGAATAATACAGTAGTCCGAATATATATAAACCACTTAAATGCGTGTAATCACTTGCCCGGGATCGCATAGGCCTTATTACGGCAAATGGATGCGCATCGGTTACCCTCAACTGTCCATCGCTGAAACGCCCGGATTCGCTCGGGAAAGAGTTTTCTTTTACGTAACAAACGATTTGTATTGCTTTATACTTTAAAAGTATTTATAGACTATATTTAGGCATGAATCCATTTGTAACCCTTTATCTTGGCGTTAGCTATTCTTCCTTTACGGCGCGCCACGGCGTGAATTTTCCTTGCATTAATCTTTACGTGGCGATCTCCCTTTGAAGAGGACAACAATTAAGAAATTTAGCTTTGTTGCCGCCTGGAAAATGGTCATCTAAACCGATAAATTTTGCACTTAAAGGAAAATTTCGAGCGATTTAGCAGGTAATACGCAAAACGTGAACAGAATTAATATATTCAGTCTTTCGTGCGTAAAATAAGCCATTTTCCGTGATCGTAAGTTAATATTTATCAGTGAAGGGCTGCATGGTATTTTGGGGTTTCTCCACACCATTTTCCATGCATTCTTATGGAAATAGTATTTTGTTGACCCCATAGGGTTTAAGAGACCCCACGGTCTGCAAACCTAGACCAAGTTCTTCCTTTAGTCCATAGGATGTTCCATGAAAATTTTGAATTCGATAGTTTCAACGGTGTAAAAACGTATAAAGAACATACACACTAAAATATTTATAAGAAGATTTGGGTAGAATTATTAGCTGTGCTCAAAAGAACAAAAGTGGGAAAAAACACTCAAAAATTCGGTATTCAAATGTTATTTTTTTAGAGCTTGTATTATTAACAGGCTCTTTTTATCATCGTAACATCACCCTTCAACTTTTCAATTATTAATAATTATGACATTTTTTTAAAAACACTTGATCAAAATTATCAGGAAAATATTTTTTCACGCATAAATAAAATGTATCATCTCTATAACCGATCTTCAAAATATTACAATAAATAAATGAGACAAAATAAAACGATATAATACAATAATCTTGCGAGCGAGTGGTGCTTTATAAAAGTAATACCTCTGGAAAGAGTCCTCGAAGCTTATTTTAATTTTAATACCGTACGGCACGCGCAATAAAACCGTCTGAAATTTCACCGGGTCGTGCGTACGACTTCATCCGTAAAGTTCCGCCAAGTTATTTATCAATACTTTAAAAAGGCGACGTCATTATCGGTTTTTCCGGGTTGTTTGACGTGGGAGGGGGAAAAGGGGACGGGCGGATATTGTCTGCCATAACCACTTCAAACCGACGCCCCGCTGCCCGTATTGGCGAGCCATGTCTCCGTGCGTGATATTCGTGATCCACTCAATTGTCCTCTCCCCTTATCCTGGCCACTCCTCCTCCCTTCCACCCACTCCGCCGGTGACCGCAACATACCCCACGCACACACCCACGTTCCATCCTCCCCGCTGGCTGTAAAGGCCTCCACGTCCAACTCCCATTCCACGGGCGACCCACCCCACCGTTGCAGGTGGCGTTGGCGAGTATCGGTACACGTGTCGGAGACTCATCCACATGCCTCCTCCTCCTCCTCACGCCCAACCCACCCCCTTCCGCCTTCTATTCCGAGGCCACCGCCAACCGTCACCTCTAACATGCCCCCGCACATGTGCCCGGGGGGTTGGAGGAGGAGGGATGAGAATGGGGTGGGGTATCGGTAATTGTGGATGCGGCGGCAGTGACAATCACCAACGGCAATTAAGCCGGGATGGGGTGAATGGAGAGAGGGGGAGGGACGAAGAGGATGGATTTGGAAAGGGTGGGAGAGAGAGAGAGCAGTGGGGTGGTGGGAGATAGCTTGGATGCCTGAGGAGGGTGGGTTTTGGGGGGAGGGAATGGGATTGAATTTCAAACGCGCCGATCCAAGGGTAGATCGACTTGAGTCGGAATATTCGAGGAAGTTTATGCCGTTGGAAAATAGAGCGTGAGTTGATCCCGTGATCGATAACCGAATTGTCGTTTTCCTTATAATTTTGTACGTTGTTTTTTTTAATCTAAGGATTAGGAAATACGACGATGAATAATAATGAAGGTCGGATAACTCGGTGCTTTCCTTAGGCAATAATTACAGTTATGAATGAATCCGTGGAGGAAAATATGGAATTAAGTACTATCGTTTCAAACGTTACAAAACAGCAATAATTACACCTTACATTTATATTTACATCTTTCGCATGTTTCTACATTTAAAGATCGAAGTTTCCAAGTCATAAACGAATAGAATGGATGCTGTTATTCTTTAATTAATATATGTATTAATTAATTAACCAACTGCACAGTTTTACGAATGTAGCCATAACAACGCATGTTGAGTAAATTTCGTAATTCAGATGCGATTTCTGTTTACTTGACGAACGGACAAGCGAACGGCTAAAGCATAAAAGTTTAAATATTCGCGTAGAAAGTCAAATTAGCTAAACATTTCGATGAACGCTTTGTTCAATAATATATACACGATTGCTTGTTGAATATAAATTGCCAAAATGTTAATTAGATATTGGCTGACAAATAATTGTTTGAAACGTGGAATAGTGTTAAAATTGAGCATCAGAGATTTTTATAGACAAAAACGAAAAAAACTTCTTAAAATGTTATTTAATGTGTTGGTGAAAGAAAGGCTTTCTTATCAGTCAAGTCTGTTGAACAACATCTTATTCTTTGCGATCGTTTATCATCAACATCAATCTCTCGAATATCCGCATGACGTATCAGTTTTATAAAAAAAATACGAATGATAGCGCCGAGGGATTCTATTGTTTTTTCTCATTTTCTCCATGTCGCGAGTCGATTGTGTATGATGGATGGGGTTTAACAGCGTGCGATAGGGAATCATTAAACTAATAAAAAAAACTTCAATTTTTTTCCTTTACGTCGTTCCGAACTCCCGAAATATCACGCTATAAAACCCCTTCCCGTTTTTTTGCTTTATTTATTTTTCGAAACAACCCTCGTCCGCGCGAATTCTTTTCTTTTTTGTGTCGTCGACTAGTTCGATATACGGTATAACGGTTTTTTTTACCGGATTTTTTTCCGGTCGAACTTTTTAAAAATATTTTTTTTGTAATATCCCCTCTTTTGTATCTTCTCGCGTGTGTTGCGATTGGACTGTCGCGATGACTGCTCATGTCGCTGTCTTTTCACTCTCAAATAACGACTATTTTATTTATTTACCCTTTCACGCCCTCTTCCCGATCTTTATATTTTTCTGGCCCATTTTTTAATTACAGAAACCTCAAGTAATCGCGAAAACATTGTTATACGGTCGCGTTATCAGTCCCATCTAGTTGACTTGTTTTTTCGAATAAGTTGGAACCCGCTCAGCATGCAAATGCGATGATGATTTACTGCACATATGCCAAACAATGAAAATTAAGTTTTACCACTTAAACAAACAATAATTTCGTCTAATACTACGGTAGTTCCCGTAAAGTTTACTCGGCGTCCTAGTAATTGGAGTATGTTTGTCGCGCGACGTGTTTATGTTTATTCGTTACTTAAAAATCCGTACGTTTACATTCCTGGTATCAAATTAACTCAAATAAACATTCATCATTTTCATCCTACTGCTATTAATAAAATTACTAGGTGGAGAAACATTTACCTATTTGAGTAGTGTTGAATTCGCAGTGAACGGGGATTTACACTGCAAAAACAATAATCCTCTTTAACTGACAAACATCACGAAACAAAATACAGATTTCGTGCCAAATTAAGGATGTAATAAAAGTATTTTATAAACGATTTTTTAAATTCGATATAGGTAGGTGTGGCCGCGGTGACATCAAATGGAAAATGACTATATAAATTTTCTTAACTATATGATTCTTCTTTCACTCAACAATAAAGAGATACAAAAAATTCCTCTTACCGAGAAAACTAAGTTTCTGCAATGAATAAAGTTTATCTAATGTAATGCGTAAATATTTTTGGCGCGTTAATGATGATTATTTATGATCGTTATCAGTTTACGTAATCGGATGTATCATATTGTCCATACCAGTCTCGATTTAAAAATGGAAATATGTTCCGCCAATTTAAGGTCGCAGATTTAAATTATAAAACTTTATTTATGAATTGAAGCACACTCGTAAGGGGATTAGAAACCAAGCTTTTTTATGACCTTTTCCTTAAACCTGGAGCATTAACGATATCGGGCGTATTTGAATTAATATTCGAACGTTTTTATAGGCATGCCTCGATGGATGAATAGATAAATACGCGTCTTAAATTGGGCCAGATTAACACTAGAAAGTCTCCTCTTCCTATTATCAGTTACAATAACAATGTTACGTAAATACTAAAAATTAACATAGGTGGAAATGAAAAGAAAAGGATGTTACCCTACTAAAATTTAGGTAAAACTCCATTGTAGGAAAAGACCCACAGAGGTGTGAAAACCCATAAAAAGCTACTGATATAATTAATTAATGAATACGATGGTCGCGTAGCGAAATATTTAAATGAAACACACATAAGCACAATAATTATATATATGGGTGGCAACTAGGCGCCCCGAGGAGCTTAGTGGAGACGCCTTTTGGATAGCTCCTGGGGGTGTTGGGGAGAGAGACATAAAGCTTTTCGGGTATGACCCTTCTTCAGCTACGGAGAGAAGACAAGTCAGTTATCTGCCAGTCTGTTAAAAATAAATGATAAAGAGGAAATTATTTAATAACTAAAAATATGTTGAAATGTACTAACTTATATTTCTCATTCGCCAATTAATATCTCATCAAACGATGACCGATGATTGTTTCAAAACATATAAACAATTCATAATCAAAGCGCTCGGATTTTCCATGAAATTGTCGGTATACTTATTATTAAAAACCTTCTATCGACTAGTTAAAACTATACAATATCATCGAATGCATGTGAAAAGATTGTCATTTAGAAATTGATGTTCGACACAGGCCGAGACTGTAAAATGTCATCAGGTGACGGCCGAGGAAAGTTTAAAATAATGCGAGCAAAAATTATTATTACGCACAGTTCCCCGGCTTCCAGAGTCCGGACACACCCGACCGCTCCCCATCATCTGGCCTAATCAGCGCAACGCATTTTGTGTGCGAGTGAGTGTGTGCGCTCGTGTATGATCGATCGGCCCTATCGGAGATTTCATAAATACACGCTCTCGCTGACACACGCCTCCCTCCTCCTCCCCCCTAAAAAAAATGACCACGCGAGCGTGATGAAATAAAAAAAAGTCCGCGCGTCGTATTTTGACACATTTTCAAACTTAATGATTGTACTGAAATATGGTATTAACAAGCATGTGTTTCAATTATGTTTCTCTCTTCCCCCCTGCTCTCTCTTTCTCTCCCACTCTTGCTCTTCCATTGCGCTTGTCGTTCCTCGGCTGTTTTAGGCGTTTGATTTTGTTCCGGAAATAATTTATCGAAAGTGCGCGCACGAGAGACAGAGGGAGAGAGATAAATTCGCCTCGTTTTATTTGTCTCTCATTTAAAAATTTATTAAGATAATCGAGCCAACGAGGTCGTTACAGTGTTTCGTTATATAGGAGACAAAATCGGAACGAATTTTTTTTAGTGCCCTTGTATTTAACTGGTTTTGCGTTCGCATAAATTTCTGGGCAATTATTTTCGTCGCAAAATATCTCGTTCGAATCTTTGCTTTTACGTTGTGTTTGTCAACTACCATTTTAGCGGTGCAATTTTAATAATTTTCAACTCCGTAATGATTTGCTGATTATAATTCTGATTGATTAGCAAGCTGTGCCGATAAATACTCTTTCAATATGAAACGCTATTATCAATACTTGTATTCTCAGTCCTTCATATATAAGGCGTTCCAAAATTCTCTTTACCCTCAGGGGGTAAAATTGGGTAGCAAAAATAAAACGTAATTATTAGTCATCTCAATTATTTACAATAATCAAGAAAGCAATAATGATTTGGGTTTTTTTGCCACTCCCAATTGGCAACCTTACGAGAATCATAGTTACTTCCGCCGGATGACGAGTTAATTGGCAACCCTAAGAGAATCATATTTACTGCGCTTAAGAAGCGAACCATCAGAGTAATAGAATCCTTTAAAAACGACCGTAAAGAAAAACTCATCGAAGATCTAGAAGCAGTTACTGTTGGTTAGTTCTTGCTGATAACCAGAGCTTGTTGTCCGACTTGGAAGTGCTGAATAGTGTCTTGGCCAGAGTATCCAGCTATTAGATACGGAGAGAGAATGATCAATAAAATACATATAAATAAAGATTTCAATGAACGGAATGCGAGACTATGTTGACACATTTTTTCCGATGATTTAGAGTTATTATTTAAATTAGCCATAACATTTCCTTGCAGCACAACTGAACGTGAAAAAAGATAATCTGCAATGGATTTTAACTCTAAAAAAATATAGGTGGAAATCATCAGAAATTTACCTTTGGGTAAATTTATTCCGGCCAGGTATGTTGAATCGTGGAAAAATTCACACAGATTAGCTAAAGACAACCAGTCAGGAAAGCGGGCGTTAAAAGTGAAGAGAAGATGAATTCTTTACTGAAATGCGTAAAATTATATGGGTAAATAAATTTGAAATTTTTTATTAAACAATGAATTAAAAATGTTCTTATTCTAAAGATTGTATTTGCACAATGCCAACTGGAAGAAATTTTATTGTTTTCCATTTTATCCCCCTATTCTGAAAAATTCAACGCGTTTTTATAAATTTAATATATTAAAATCCGTGGAATAGCAACATTTCTTGATCCATAAGACAAGGGTAGGTATACGCCAAACCAAATGTTTCTTCAAGCGTATGCCAATTCTTTTTTAGATAGGGCTACACCTCTGCGTGAACACCCGGGAACATGACTGATTTTTCACTCCCGAGCTTACCCGGGACGTCCAACTACTAGCGCCTCTAGAATTTGTCGTGATTATGGTGAATGTCATTTAAATGAAATTGTGACGCTCAATCGTAGTAAATTTCATGCTGAATCTGATTAGGTGTACGAGTATTATAATTTTCTAAAAATTCTATAAAGTATTTAGTATTAAAGAAACTAAAAATATCGGCACGGTAACAAAATTAATAATTTTAATTCACTTTTTAATTCTGCTTCAATATCCTTAAACACTATTATCCTAAAGAATGGACCCTTTACTACTCCATTGATTAATATTTCTCTGCAAATAAGACGTACATGTTTCCTGATAACAAGGCCTTTTCGATGAGAATCGCCTCGTGCGGCCAGGCGGCTACTTCCGGAATTCGTAGTATAAACGTAACAGTGTTGCTATCCTATTGCAGGTGAATTCTCGTCCGCATGGCAACCTAATACTGTTTCCATTTGATCTATTACCTGCGTTTTTCACCATCCGAACTCGGACTTAATTTGATGATCATTTCTTCCAACATTGATGGGTTACAGCAATCGGTTGTTCCGAACTATCCTTACGCATCCCCACTAATACCGTCGCTTCTTATAAGAAAAATTGCTTCGATTTATGTCTATTCGATTTACGTCGCACCTTCCAGAAACGCATCCTCGATGTAAATCGGGTTATACCTGTATTAAAAAATAACTCCCCAAATGTCAAATATAGCGTCGTTGAGGAAACGGCGAGCGAAATAAACTTTGCAAAAACTGCTTCAACTAAATTCACTCTATTCGATTATTTAATAGCTTACCCTAAAAGCAGGCTGCGTCGTAATCTTCCGTTAGAATTAAAACTGCATCATTTTGAGATTATGAAAGCATTCGTACCGTAGTTTTTCCTTTTTGCACGGGATCCAAATGAATAACCCTACCGCGTTACGCGGATCATTCTACGTTCATAGGACCCGCGCACAATGGGAAATAGGTGAGAGGTGGGGTAAGCGCATTTGACAAAGCAGCTCCGTCACTCTTGGTTTACGCAAAACGCGCTACTCTCTTTGTCGCGTTATTAACTCCGTGCTGCTTGCAGTATTTGATTGCGTCGCATACACCAACTCGCTGAAAATGCATGTCAATATGCACACTTATGTGATGCCCATTTTCAATTAAACGCACGTGTCACAACCTAAACGCTCTCGCAAGGCAATCTGCCAAGTTCGGCTGACGTTGGCATTGAACAAGCAATTTACAGTAGGGCAAATACACGCAGCCAAAGGAAGCATAAGGAATAGCGCAAACGAAGCCGTTTAATCACGTTAGTGATATTTAAATTTAAAACAGAATCAATTCATTTTAGTTGTTTATAACAATGAATAAATAAAACATTTCTTAATTAAATTTTCACAAAATTTATATGTCGTATAGTTGCCTTACTTCTCTATTTTGTTGAATATTCGAGGAAACCTTTATTCTCTGGAAAACTAGCTTCGAAAATATCAATTGAATAACCAATCTCCGGGTGCGTGTATATGTTTATGTGTGTATAAATCATTTTTAAAAAGTAACAGGAAAACTAATTAATGGATACATATTTTGTTCATAAATTTCAGCAAACAAAAACAACTTCGCTCTGTCCCCATCTTTACCCAAAAGTGAAACTTTGAGCCGATTTGAAATTTTACAGAATGAGAAAAACTTTTTCATTATAGATCCGATGTCATGTTGATTGGGAGTCAGAATTCGTTGTCTGTAACAGATCATTTACAAAATTCACGGTGTATGCACACCTATATATATATATTTGAGGGACAGAAAATCAATCTTCCGCATTACATTCGTAGGATTTACCGACCAATTTTTTCCTCTAAAATTCGCGTCACTGATCCGTGTTGAATAAATAATGTCGCCGTCCGATTCATAAGCAAAACAATTTAAACCGAAAGGTTGCTTTTTTACTTTTTCCATAGATAGATTGATAAGCGTCTTTCCATGCGTAGTGCGTTCGTGAAAAAATCGAATTTGGGAAATACACGTTTTGAGGTATCCCGAGTAGATTTCGTCTGAATTTATGTTAAGTACGTCGCTAAGTAATTCCTACCGTTGTTTCTAATTGTTGGTAGCGATGCGTACGCTTCCAAGGGTTAATTTTACTTGCTCCTCGATATTTTGTTATTCTTAGCAACAGTAACTATTTTTTTTTTCGCCGTGAAAATTATTCCAAGTGTTTAAAAACTATTCACGAGTGCAAGTGCCGATAATTGTTATGGTGAACGCTGATGTCGAGAGCAATCATATTCGTGTGTTGGACACATCAGATTTTTTTATTCAATTACCCCTCTGAATATCCCTCACACTCTCTCTCTCCACCCTTTGTCCTGGGTGCTCTGACCTCTTTCTCCCCTTCCTGTCTTCTCTCCCTACCTCTCCCTAATCCACCTCTTTCCCTCCTCTCCCTTCTACGCCGCCGTAATCATTTGCCCGGTATCCATGGTTACTGGTAACACCCCAGGCTCCCTGGGACACGTTACCAGTAATTCCTGTATCCTTCGGATCAGTTTGCTCCGATTATTGGCGCTTTTGAGAGTAACGGCCGGCCAGGCATTAACGCCTATTTCTCTCCCTCTACCCCTCTACGCAATACGACTCTCCTTGTCTCACCTCAATCGTACTGTCTGAAAACGAACGTACACGAGACCAGATGAGTTCCATTTTTGAGTCTCCTCTCTAGCGATTAAACATTTCGACGGTTAAAAAGGTAGAAATTCCGGTCCGAAAAAAATAAATATATTAACCAGGTTTTATCCGAGTCTTGCAGAGCGACGATAACTGATGAAATAAAAGAAACGATGATGTCGTCCTCCGCTCCTGAAATGATTTCGAGGATTCTTATATGTACTATCCAAATCCCCCCTTGGGGAAAGGGGGGGGGGGATTAAATTTGCGTGACGTCACTCATTGTTACGTTTTGGTGGTTTCATTTTATCCCTATCTATACACATAATCTGGATAATCCCCCTCCCTGGACCGAAGGTGTTTTTCTTCCTTCCTGGCTGGCCGAATATGTTAGACGAGTTTAAAAATAGGAATTGGAGTAGCATTTTCAACTAGGTGGTGTCGAAATATATTTCGTCGATTTGTGAGCAATCTGACGATTTTTGAGGATTTTAATGTACGTTCTTGAATTAATGCAGCAAGATAAAATTATTAAATATGGCATCATATGTAAAACACTTTTTGATTCGAAAAGAAATATTATTAATTGATTGATAGAGGGTTATCCCCATGTTACTGGTATTAATATTAAGTAATTCGACTTCCATGATACTATGTGTGCATTAGTTTTGGTTTAGTTTTACTCTAATGACGCGATATAAAATTAGTCTTTTCTCGCTACACATCTTAACTGAAATATTTATGTTCATGCGTTCAACGATTTACAAACATTTGCTATTAATTATTTAATTGGAATTATTACATCTCCGATTGTCGTTTACTTAAATTCAGTTTCTCTCTTATGATAAAATCTACGTTGTGTATGCATATATAAGTGCACATTTCAAATTAATGAACTGTATGCAATCAGTGTTTAATCATTTAACAGACAAAACGGAAAATATGCTTCAAAACTTCCCTTCACACGCATAATTGAGCAAAAATAAAAACCCATCCGTTGAAATGTGATGCTCATTTGTCTAGACACAACATCGAATTGATGACGGAGACAAAACTTTAACTGCGGATCGGCTATGCATGTCAGTTGTTGTTTTTTTTTATATCCCCAACTGGGTTCCATATCGGCAATCAACCACGTAAACATATATGTGCACAAAGGTTCGACTGTTTACACTCCTCCCTACCACTCCAATAAAGAAGCGAACTTAAACAACCCTCCTCCATTGTTTGCATACCGGCGTGGCCACCACCCTCTTCTTTTTTTGAGGTGGGAGGTGGCTGGTGACCACAATGGTCCATTTTCCTATCTTCCTTTCCATTTCTCCCTCTCCCTTTCTCTCCTCTTTCTCCTCCATTCTCTCCTATTTTTTTACCCTTTTCACTCCTTTCTCATCTCATCCCTCGATTTTGATCATCTCTTCTTCTACCGTATCCTACTTCTCACGTTACTGGTAACGTACTTATTCCTCGCAGTTCCTCCTTTCTCTTCCTGGATTGGCTCTATATTTCCCTATCTCTATCTCTTAATTGTTACTCATTCTCATTGGTTTATTTGTTTTTGTAGTAATTTCACATCGTTAATTTTATTTGTCGTTCTAGCCCTCTTTCTCTTATATGCTACATTTGAGTTTTCATTTGCTTTCTCCATAGAGTGAAATTTTGCTATAGCGAGCTTCTGAGATATGCGTAAATCGTTTTCTTGCGCTGAAAATTCTTCATGACGAATATTCCTGGGTGTGATTTTAAAAAATACCGATTATTTATTTGAATAAAGCATTATTTCACGTTTTCCAACAGTACTCTTTTGAATTGGCGTCAATGAAAGTAGAGATTAACTTTGAAATAACAAAAAATTAAACTAAAAAAAGGCGCGTTAATAAAACGGAAATTTGGAAAGTATTTTTACAATAGGAAGTCAGCCTTGAAGTCTTGAAACCGTTTAATTACACGAGACTTTCGTTATAATGATATTTGATGTAGTGATATTTTCCTTTTGTTCATCCTGATAAAAATTTTACTCTATTCCCTTCCTGCTCTTCTAAATTCCACTTTCATCTCCATTCAGTAAAAACCTATTCCCTTCTAGCTCTATCCATATCCTTTCTTCTTCGGTTTATTCCTGCCTCTCGCATTCTCTTTGCTTTTCTCCTTCTTCTTTTTCTCCTCTCTCACTCCCACGCCAAACTCTTCTCCCTCTCTTTCTCTCTCCCCCCTTTCCAACCTTCTCTCCTCACGAGCTGGGAACCGTAATGAGTTTGTTTCACCCGATGGGTAATCAGAGTCAGTTTTAGGATAGCCCCGATGCGATGACGAGGCCAGTTGTGGAGGTTGGTCTCTGGGGTAAGGGCATACGGCATCATCCTTTTAATCCTCTTCTCCCCCTCCCTCCACATTCCCCCCCCACACACACACATTCCCCTCCCTCGTTCACCGTATAGACGGCGCTCGGTGGAGTGGGTGATTCGGAGTCGTTGGATGGAAAGAGGGGGAGGGGGGCAGTAGGATTGCGAAAGGGGAAGAGGTGGGGGGAAGGGACCCGGGTGTCGTAGTCGGGGGGCGGGGGGGGGGGGGTAGAGTTGGCATTATCCCTGAGGTAGGCAGGAGCTCACAAGTGTTCATCCACGCATAAACTCCCCTTTTCACAATTTCCTCCCCCCCCCCCCTCCCAATCTCTCTCATTCCCTCTTCGCGTTCCATTTACTCCCGAATGCCCTCTACCTCTTGCGTTTTTTCCCCTCTTCTGTTCAGAGTCCTCTTCCGTCGCCGCCATTTTGCCGTGGAAAGCATCGGTCGCGTTTTTTTTTGTCGATTTTTTTACATATCCAGGCCGACCGAATGAGACCTCTGCTGTCACGCCGCAGTAATTAAAAACAAAAGAAGATGAAAAATTGATGCGGCGGTGCCTCCTTGGTGCTGGTGGCGGTAGATTGGGACGTTAGATATTTTGCTTTTTTTCTACGCGATGTATTTTTAACATGGGGATTCCTCGCGTATTGTTGGTTTAATTCGAGCTCTTGGATTAGCGTTCGCAGAATACGAAGGTGGAATTTTCTGGAAATGCCCGGCTTATTTCTTTTTTCAATTCTTTCCAAACAAATACTTTTAAAAAAATAACATTCGTCTGCGTGGAATTAAAAATAAATACGAGAGAAGTTTGTCTTTGAAGTATTCATTTGCCGCATAGTATTTTTATAGACGTTGTTTGTTTATTTATTTGCGATAATTACTGTTCGTGGGAGAAGTTTACATTTTAGCATCAATACCACTTATTGAATTTTTATAATTAATTATGTAAATGGGATAGTCCCGTGTATGGCCAGTGTAAAATATTTTATTTTGTTTGTTTATTGGAATGACGTGCATTATTATAAAAAAAATTATGCTAACAAATCGATTGTAAATAAAGCCATGTAAGAGGACTGGTAACTTTAAATGTGTTAATTCATTGATTCATTTATGCTATGATAGCCAAGTAAAATGATTTGATTATGAATGTTCATCGTCATATAATCATAAAATGTAGTACGTTTCTGTAACAGTTACTAGCTGCATTTAATACAATAACTTTTGAGAAGTTGGTTAACATCAAACGGGACCGAGAAATAAGGGGGATCTTATGCAACTCATAATGCGTATATGTGAAGGTTATGCATATCTTTCAGGCGTTTGACATCCGTTTGTTTAAGTGTCCGCGACGATCTCCATACTGAAGCGTCAAGGAATTGTATTATTTTACAACATTTTAATAGTAGTCATCGTATATTTTAACATTTTAGAATATGAAATTAAAAGGTGTGTTTTACCGGTTAGAATGATATCCTTCCAAGTAGATTCCGCTTCTAATTCTGCCCTTTTCCCAATTTGTTTTTCGATTACAACGCCCAAAACTAATCCGTAAATTGTAAAATGTATTAAAAATGTGCACATAATTAATTTTTTTCTTATTTCCCTCCCGTATTTCTGTCTGCGTAATGGAATTTGGATGTGTTGGAATAAAGATTGCGAATTTTTTTAATTTTGATAGTGGCAAGAATAAAATTTTTTCTCCGAATTAAATTACCTTCGTTATATAGCATGCATTTAATATTTCCTATTTGAAATCGCTTCAAAATTGCTTAAAAGATTTTGGCGGCTTCTTTATAAACATTTGCCACATGATAACATTTAAGGTTATATTGTTCAAAGAATAATAAGTTTTTAACAGAATTGAAGATGCTGTAAAAACATTCAGTGAATCACTTTGAAGTGAGATGTCTTAAAGATGACAGAAAAATTTTGATTTACTTCACTGATTACACTTGATTACATTACATGTTGGTGGTATTACATTTTTTTATTTTCACGGCTTTGTAAATTACTACCAGCGAGATAAATAAAAAATTATATTTTTATTGGGAATTTACGGAAGTTATGGAATTGATTTAATAATTTTCATAAAAAAATTTGAAAATATCTATGTAATAATAAAAACCGCTCTACATTTTTAATGTTCTCATTTGTGTTTCGCAAGTCTATTTACAAAGTTCTTGAATGATGTAGGCTTATGCAGCACAATTACAATTAAAAGAGACACCGTTTCAGAACGTCTCTTTCACTTCCTTTTTAATTTTCGTATTGTACAGACTTCCGTCGAGTCACAGGAAACGAGAAATTCCGTGAACAGTTCTGTAACAATAAGTCATTTTAATCAAACACGTTTGCCTTTGAAATACATGAAATTTTTTTATATCTCTCTCTATATTATAAAATCGTAATGGTCATCATGATGTGTAACGCTCTAATTTTGTGAATAACTCGATTAGAAATAAACTTAGAAGCCTGAAATTTCTCAGGATTTCAGTGTTAATGAACCTCTACGTTATGACTAAAGAAATTTCGAGAAAGGTCACGGGTTCAACTCCAAAGGATGAAATGTCGTTTCCCATAAGGTAACACGTAAAAATCACATTTTTGGTATGAAGGCTTTCATTCTTATACTTTATAAAATATCGTAAAATTAAGTTATCGACAAGAAATTTGCGCTAAAACACGCCCAAATGCATGAGGATTCTTATTCTTACCGTCGAATACTCAATCTCATTCGAATTCGCTCATATTCTGAATTTATACTGGAGTTTTTGGTAAATTTTTTAACATTTCAATAATAAGATTCCATGGTTACGGGTATTGTTGTCCTCGGTAATTTGCGTGCATATGCCCTTAAATAAAGGCTTAAAGATCGAAAATAAGATTAAAACTTGCTCTAAATGACCGAAGATATGAATTAAATGCAAATAAATCGAACGCAGTATTCATGTTATTTATATTTTTTATCTATATTACTAAAATCCTATTTCTGGTTGTCTCTCTCTCTCTTTAACACTTTATACCTCAGCCATTTTAAATTTCCGGGAATTTCAGCCCTCTTTAAGTTTATTTTTTATCGAGTTATTCAACTAATTTTCTTAATTTGTTATTAAAAACCAAACATACAGACCTTATAAAATATATTCATGAAACTCATATTCAAAACATATTCCCGTTAACCTAATCTAAATCCAACAGGTACATGGTAGGAACGAAGAAACAGCGAACAAAGGGGGGGGGGAGAGGGTTGGCGAGCATCAGCGAGCAGGTGGCTTGCCCCCTAGTAATAAAACATTTTTATACATTCATAAAGTGTATTTAAAATACCTTATTACTTTTGATAAAATTTGCTTTATTTTATTTCATGGTGAAATGAGTCAGTGCGTACGTCGTAGGTCCGAAATTCGTTATTGGTTTATCTGCGTCAATATTCTTGTCTCGGTTGAACTTTCTTTCTTGTTAAGAATTTTCAATCTCAGATTAGCAAGCCTCCATTCACCTTTAAAACTAAGGCAATAAAAAGACTTAGAAAATACATAAATTTTAGGGTTTTTACTTTTTTAGAAGGCTTAAAAATGAGAAAAGTTAAACCCTTCATTAGCTACTTAAAATCAGATTATTCAAGTCATAATGTAATCAGAAGTTCTCTCGAAACAAACGAATCGACAGTCATAATGCCTCGAATAAAAAGACTACGTTTAGGTCAAAATAAATTAAACTAAAATAATGACAACATACAGAGCAGAAGAAAAATCGACTTAAAACAGACGGATTAACTCATTCGATTAAACTGAATTAAATTAAGTAAAAACCATAACTTTCCGGGAAAATCCAAGATATATCAACAAGTTATCAATCTTTTAAACTTATTAAAAACTTAATTATCCACAATTCTACTCTCTTGTAGATGTTTCTATTTTCTCTCGCCTTCATCCTTAGCGTGCTATCTCACGCATACGTTTAAGGTACGACTTTATCGTCGGTCGCCTTTTAAACCAAGATAGGGATAGATGGAGGCCATGTGTGGAGTGCGTGTGTCTTTAACCCAACACTCCCTCCCTCCCTTCCCCCCCTCCCACAAGCATCGTCCTTAATAATTGTTCCGAGACCTCCCTCCTTAATACGTTATTAAGGGGTAATTAAGTCGGTTATGAGGCAAATTGGAGGATGCTGATTGGCTCCCCTTTTCAGGTCCCTCCATCTTCCGCCTCCTCCTCTCACCCTTCACTCTTTCCATCCCACGAGACTTTCTATGGCGAGTTTGGGGAGGATAAGGGAGATAGAGAGTTGGGTGGGATAGAGAGAGATATATATATAAGAAGGGGGAAGGAGGGAGAGAGAAGGCTAGTAGCGCGGCTTGGAGGGGAAAAGAGGAGAGAAAAGCATTGGACGAGAAAGTGCGATAAACTCATTACTCGCACCCAATCTAGCGTGGTAAATGGGGCATGCAAATGGCGTAACGGTGTAGTGTTGCTGTGAAGGTTGGAGGGAGTTGTCGGGTGGAGATGTTGGGCTTGTTGTTAAGGGGTGGATGAAGGGGGAGGGAGAGAAAGGGTTAAGGGAAAAACTGAATGGGTGGTTAAAGGTTTTGGGAGCGATGTAGGTGAGAAATAGCTCGGAGTTGTGTGCGTAGCGCGAGGCTACTTGGTTCCATTGCAACTCTGAGGTTATGCGCTTGAGGGGAAGCAGCAGTAGAATTCTTTTCGATAGGAATGGTTTTAATCCGAACAAGCAGCGCCAACGTCGAATTGAGAAAATAGAATTTTTTTATTTCGTATGAATACCCTTCCATCGCACGTTTTTAAAAATGCAAGTTTTCAACCTGTCATAGTTTAAATTATATGAATTATATTTTTGAAATCCTTAATACTTACGGAAAATAACAAACAAATGTGCAGCGTAAAATTTATTTCATATCATATTTATTTATATGTTTGAGAACATTGAATGTAGAAGATTTGGGAGTTGAAAAGTAATTTATTATTTCAATCTACTTGTGCATATTTTGTGAGTTATTGGCTTTAAACAACGAACATTAATCGAATTTAATGTCTTCCTGTTTTTTAATTCAATTCATGAAGTGATTATATTATCGATTGTTAACATTATATTTTCCGTTTAGAATCTCCATTAGATATATGCGCGGTAATAGGCAAGCATATTTTAAAATAATTTTTCTAATTATTTTGAAACTGAATGTGTAGAAAGATCATTCTTACTATTTTCAGACAGTTCTAGCGGTAACGAACCAAGAATCATACGAAAAGCAACAAAAAAAAAGAAATGGAAAATGGGATGGAAAAGTCTGAGGGAACTTGTCATTACGATGGTATTGTCTACTATTTTGGAAGATACCGCGAAATGACGTCGTGTGGCGGATTGGAGTATGCTGGATGTGGAGTGGAGGAGATCGGGCGGGGAAAGAGAGAGAGAAAGGGAGAAGGAAGAGGAATAAGAGAGGTAGAGGGGCAGAAAAACAGGGAGACTAGGAAGATAACCAGAGAGCGTGCGAAATAAGTAAAAAAGAGCCAGAGATAGGGAGGGAGAGAGAGAGAGAGGGTGAATGGTGTCGTCATAAGGACCATAAAGAGTCGAAATAATAAAGTGGTGAGCCAGAAGGTGGAGAGAAAACGAGAGAGTTATGGAGGAGAGAGAGATGGAGGTTTCGTCCCAAGTTGTTACGAAAATAATGAAGCACTTGCCCCCGAAAAGCTCTCTCCTCCATTTCCCTCTTCCTGCATCCTCTCCCTCCCTCTCGTGAAAAATATACACCCCTATCCTCTTCCATACCCCCAACCCCACCCCCTTCTCATCTGTCATTCTTCACCTCTCTCCTCCGCCTCCCAAAAGCCTCTCCATGTGCCACTTGAGACTATTCCTTCCCTTCTCGCAGTCACAGAGTACGGTCTACTTCAGCGATGGCTTTTTATTCAACAATCACTCCATCTCTTCCTGTTCCTCCCTCCCTCTCTCTCCCGCTATCTCTCCTCGCGTTCCTTCTTCTCTCAAACCCTTAAAAAAAAATTTTATATTCCCATCCATCTCTCCACGTCGTCTCTCTTTCTCTCTCTCTAACACACACTCCACCTACGCTCCTCTTTGTTGTTGGAATTTTTTCCCCTTCTTTCTCATTTAATCGCCTACTTTGTGTATTATTCGCGCATATTTCTTCTCGAATTCTTTCTCGGGAACCGCTTCCTATTCTTCTTTATTATTTTGAACCCTTCCGTCGTAATCATTATCTCATTCGTTCGGTTCTTTATAGTGCGTCGCGTCCTGTGCGTTGCGCATTTTTTCTCCCTTTTCTTGTGACTTTTCATTTGGTCTTTATGTCCTACAAGATATTCTAAATTTCCGTTTGACGAAACCAGATTTTCTCTGTTCACGTCTTAAGATATCTTCCTTGCATCTTAAAGTTACTCTCCGATGCACGTTCGTTTTATTACTTTATTTCTCATGAGGATTGACGCAGTACGTCTCTCCAATCGTATTGAAAACCAGATGAGCATTAAAGAAAAATGGTTCATTTTTAGGCGCGTTTCGCTTCCAGCGTGAGCGCCTATTATCGTCGGTCTGTCCGTCCGCATATTCGTTCTCGGCTTCTACCGGACAAATTTTCATGAAATTTGATATTAAGGACTTGTAAACAAAGATAATAAGAAAATCGCAAAAATGAATCACGTAAGCCAATCAGGGGTACCACTTTACTGGTGACAAAAAATGAAAATTCCGTCATATCTCGTAAAGTATTAGTCATATCAAAATATTTATCAAATAAAACTTGTAGAACTAGTAAAGAAGAGTATTTCTTTTCCTATACATTTTTATCGTAGGAGTAGCCGTTATCGATAAAATAAAACAAGAATGTCTTAATTCGAGTTGAACAAATTTTCTTGCATGGTTACTTCTTCATTGTGGCTAACATAAACAATCTCACGAACAAACGTTTAATTTCCTTACGTGGGCATGCAATATTTTTAAATAGGAAGAAAATGGATTATTTATGATGAAGAAAAGAACTGTAAAACGTTATTTTCCTTACGTTCAGGTATATCATTTATTCCTAATACTCCATTGCACGAAACGCGCCCATTTGTGATACGCTGTACACTTTTCTAACTTGTCTAAATATCGCAAATATTGCCGAAACTTTCAAGCAAAAGATAAAAATAATGTGATAAATATTTTGTAAACATGATAAACAGGAGTAGCCGTTATCAATAAAATAAAACAAGAATGTCTTGTTGAAATAACAGCCTGGCTCATTTTAGAACTGTAGTTGAACATAAATTTTCTTGCATGGTTACTTCTTCATTGCTGCTAACATAAACAATCTCACAAACAAACGTTTAATTTCCTTACGTGGGCATGCAATATTTTTACATAGGAAGAAAATGGATTATTTATGATGAAGAAAAAACTTTAAAACGCTATTTCCCTTACGTACAGGTATATCATTTTCTAATACTCCATTGCACGAAACGCGCCCATTTGTGATACGTTGTACACTTTCCTAACTTGTTTTAGAATCAGCTATGGGTGAATCGCCACTGATGATGGCTTATCTGTAGCCGAAGTGCGTATCTGCTTTTCCTGAACTATTTATGGTTATTGGAGAAACAGTGTATCAATTTTATTTTAGTCGTTACGTCATCTTGATAGTTCTTCATATTACTTAACGAATAATTCAGTCGATATATCGATATGAGCTGAAACTTCGACGTCGCATCTTTCATTCTATGGAGCAGTGTATTGCACTTCAGTTAAGCAAATAAGAATTTAAACAGTATTTGCTTAAAAATTGCTAAAAAATAATGAAAATTAACTTACCGTGTAAACATTCCTATATGGACTTAACATTCTCTTTTCCATCTCCTTACAAAGCGATTTGAAATTTTAAATATTCGCCTACTATTTCTGTGGGGATCCGAACCATTCATTTCATTACTTTCGAATTAGGATTAATTGCCTTCTATCTATATTGGAATCAACGTAATTGCGGATGAATTGCTATCGAAACAGAATTTTAAAAGATAAATAAATTTGCAGAAACTCATCGCATTTTCAATCGAATTCCTCTCGTTTGCTTCGGGAAAAAATGCAGGTGCAATCAAATATTGGAAGGATTTCGTTGCTTGAAACCGTAATTTTTTTAAAACTTGTAATTGCATACGCTTGGGCTATTCTTCTGATCAGTGGACAGTCCTGTTTTAATTGATTTACATTTGCTTTTGTTTTTTTCTAATTTCCACAATAACGATTTCCTCCTCTCTCAAGCACGAAATTGGCAAAGGAGAGAAAAAGAGAGAACTCTAAAACAAAAACAATATGCTTATTTGGAAACGGATTAAAGAGACGTGTTTACCGAACAATTTTTGGAGCTTATGCCAAGTGTATGAAACGTTTATAGAAATTTGTTTCTTATTTTTGCTTTAAATTAGCAGTGATATGTAAATTTTTTTGTGATTTATCTTAAGAACTTTATATTTCTGAAGTTCCATAGAGATTGCCATTGTGGTGATATTGCATTTGGTTTTCAAATTGGTAATTTATTAATGAGATGGGATCAATTCTTATATTATTAGAAAATGTCTGCTATGGTAGCCTTTTTACGCTAAAAGAAGCATTTTTTACGTTATTCTTCAAATGCGTAGTTTTTAATTAGCGAACCCAGCTATGTTCGTAGCATTAAGTTGATGCGAGGAATGGCAGCATGAAGTCCCCTGAAGAATTAAATTTCTGCCTTTGAGAATCGGTTAATTCCTGTAAATTATCTGCCAAATATAGCAGCACAGATGTCTGTTAAATTTTCCTTTTTACCAGCATTTATTAATCGGTAGTATTGTCCTTTTAAAACTGGCAGTATTCAATTTCGATTTCAGTATAAATGCTTCAAATTAAAAACAAAAATGGTAAAAATTGAAGTTAACGCAAAACTTTTCAAATTTAGCCGTATAGGATTTTAGTCTCTGGTTTCAAAATAAACGCTGTTTTAAAATGTCTCCCCCACCTCCCTCATTTGTTTTATTATCACCATCCATGATAATTTGCTTGTCATAATAATACACTTGTTACATTTACGACATAACTCTTACGATTCATATAAATTTTAATCACTTCTCGGAATGGTTTTACTGAATTTATGACATGTGGGTAAATCCTACATTTCTAAAATGAGCCAGACTGTTATTTCAACAACAAACATTCTGCCCTCATTATTAAAATTCAAATTTATTATTCTGATAATTTCATTTAAGAATGCACAGTAAATGAATTAGGTACTGCTAAATAAGATCTCGCGGTGGGTAAAATGTGCATCTTCATTTATGACCACGGGCGTTACTTTGTTAAACAATGAGGTTAATCCAATAATTTCGAATTTTTTATTTTACACTATAGAAATATTAAAGTAGGTAGTCTTTGTTCCTTAACTCAAGTCATTTATCATCCTGGCGAAAGTTTACTCATATCTCAAGAAGGCGGAATTAATTATTACTATAACTTATTTATCAAAATTAACTTCTTAATTTTAAAATTTTTAGTTTAAATAGAAATCATGTTTAGAAAATATTTATCACATTATTTTAATCTTTTGTATTGAAAGTTTCGGCAATATTTACGATATTTAGATAAGTTAGGAAAGTGTAGGTACAGCGTATCACAAATTCCTGCAATGGAGCATTAGGAATAAATGATATACCTGAATGTAAGGGAAATAACGTTTTACAGTTCTTTTCTTCATCATAAATAATCCATTTTCTTCCTATTTAAAAATATTGCATGCCCACGTAAGGAAATTAAACGTTTGTTTGTGAGATTGTTTATGTTAGCAGCAATGAAGAAGTAACCATGCAAGAAAATTTATGTTCAACTATAGTTCTAAAATGAGCCAGGCTGTTATTTCAACAAGACATTCTTGTTTTATTTTATTGCTAACGGCTACTCCTGTGACAAAAATGTATAGGAAAATAAACTCTTATTTACTAGTTCTACAAGTTTTATTTGACAAATATTTTGATATGACTAATACTTTACGAGATATGACGGAAAGTTCATTTTTTGTCACCAGTAAAGTGGTCCCCTGATTGGCGTACTTGTTTCATTTTTGCGATTTTCTTATTAGCTTTGATCGTAAGCCCATAATATCAAATTTCATGAATATCCGTTCGGTAGAAGCCAAGGACGAACATGCGGACGGACGGACAGACGGACGGACAGACCGACGACAAAAGGCGCTCACGCTAGAAGCGAAACGCGCCTAAAAAATGAGTTGGTCGGTAATTTTGCACATCTGCGGGAAAACAGTTCCAGTAAAACGCTTTAAAAAAGGAGAATTTACAGTTTTGTTGTATTTATTTGTTTGTCTAAGTAATGAGGCTTTAATTTGACCCATCGCTTTAACGGGCGTGTTCATATCGTACCGCCTAGTGCATACAATGCCCCACTTTTAAGCATTACTTTGTAAACCATGGATAGGACACCATTTTAATCTCTTTGGCTATGAAACATTTCATATAGGGCAATGTGGATGCTGACGACACCAGGAAAAAAATATCCGTTGCAGTGAAAAAATTGACGTCACATATGCGCATCGCTGACGTCCGCGGTGCTTATTGGAGAGATGGCGTTTCAATCTAACCTGCCCAGAAAAACATCGCTTCATCAATTTACCCGAGTGCCTCGAATCGAGTAGAGATTCGCGATAAACAACGCCGCGTCGATTTCTTTTATCTTTTTTTTTTAAATTCGTCCAAAATGTCCGCCTTTTTTATCGCGCGAGAGCGGCGACAATGATTGTTTTTTTAATTTTTTTCCCCTCGGAAATGAATTACTCCCCAGTAACGGGATGGGGAATATGGCGTACAAGCAAAACTGAGTGCTTTCCGATCGAGGATTCCGCATCGTTTGAAATTGATGCGGTTATCGATGAGGGAGGAGATTTCGCGGAATCGTTCAATCTCTTCATGACCATCAAAAGTAAAGGGCCTCGACATGTTTCTCCGAAATTCTTGCTTAAATTTTGAGAATGTAATGAAGTTATTTTTACGACCCTAATATTCCCCGTCGCTTAGCGAAACTAATATACGGCGATTTCAAAAACGTTTTAAATTGTTCTTATTTTAGAGTTTGCTCGATGTGACTACGATTTAAATTCAGGTGTAAATTATATCATATTTTCAATACTCTCTCAAAATAAACTATCCAAGTTGGTTGATCGTTTCTTTAAATAGCGGTAGTTAACGTTCTGATTTGTTTTTAAAAACCTTCAGAGACATTTATAATATAAAATGAATCTACTGGAAATATGTAACAAAAGATGAATATCGAAACAATATATTATTATTAATTTTTTAGTTATTATTTTTCTTCATGCAAAAGAACAATTTTCCTGTAAAATGAACAAATATGAATATGGGAATTTAATAGCCATTCAACAAATGTAATGTTTACATGAGCATAATTTTGTCTAATTTTAGGGGAAATTCTCATCTAGCGGCAGTTTTCATTCTATTATTGTATTTGGTGGAGACAACCCAATACAAAATTGGATAATAAATAAAGTTACAAATATTAAATTTGTCAACATGTACGGATTAACTGACGTACTAGCCAGTGTCTTCCAGAAAATGGCATCAAAATCTAAATAGAGCCACAGACTTCTTTATGTTCCAATAAAAGATATTTTGCGCAATAATTATATATTCTTCCCTCCAACTTCCTGCCAAGCTCTGTGGCACTTTCTTGCTGTATTAATGCACGTTTTCTGCTCTAAAAACAGGTTTTAAATTGTAGAATATTTTTTCTGGCAGGATTTTTAAAACAGCATTTTAAAGGAACCTTTTTTAACCCTCTCCAACTTGAAATTTTATTGTAAATAAATAAAACGCAATATGCTTAAGGAGAATTTTATCTAATGGATAAATATTATGCATTTTTCAATTTAACGAATAGAGGAAATATTCTAACATTCTTTAATGCATGGTCATATACACACACATACACACACACGTATGTAGTGTGTTAATTACTTTTCGTATGTAGCGGACAATTATGTGCAGACCTATCTTTCAATGGAAGTAGCTCGTTCTTGGTCTTCTTTCTTCATGGAACTGCAGCCGTAAAAACACGGAATTTCCGAAACGAACCCCCACTCCCGCCATTTCATGTCCTAATGGTCTCTCTCACGATCCGATGCAAACGGTTAAGGCACGGTTTCGGAAGAGACCGGAAAAAAATTGAATACATTTTTACGAAACAATCCAACGAGAAATCTCTCCAAAAATCACTAAACCAATCCGATGGGGGAATATATTTTTTTCCTCCTCCTCCCTCCCCCTACCACCACCGCACTCCACTCCCCGTTTCCCCGGCAACCAATCAAGTAAAGGGAGGGAAAAAGTCACATGCAAAAGAGCTCGCGGAAGAGAGATAAAAATAAAAAGTCCTTCTGTCTCCCTCATCCCAAACGCCAACTTCCGCACTCCGCTCCTCGATTGTCTTATTTTTTCCCTCCATCCCAGAAACAATTGAATGATGAGTGAGTGAAGCGTGGTAACGCGACTGCGGGAGGAGATGGAGTAGAAATTAAAAGCGAAGTGGAATGAGATGGGGGAGGAGTAGGGAACGGGAGAGGTGGCGGAGGGAGGACTCCGTCGGAAAATTCGAGAAAAAAAACGTTTCGTTCCATTCTACTTTTCCTGAGCTTTTTTTTTTTTTTGTTCGAGTGGCGAAAAAGGGTGACGTTGTGGATGGCGAAAAGGGATGAAACGAATGCCATCAAAGAGAGGAGCCGCAGTTCCGCGCGGCCCTTATGGGGGAGGGGGAGGAAGGAATTAAAATCCTCCCTCTCTTCCCACCCCCTTTCGGCGGAAATGGGAACTATTTCTTTATGCCTCTTCCAATTTATCGTTCTTTGCCTCTCTCATTGTCGCTTTCCCCCTCCGTTTATATCCTATTTGGAAAATTATTCCTGTAATGTCCCATAGAAATTTAGATTTAAAAAATTCCCGGATATTAATTGTAATTTATTCGAGGAAAATTCGTCAAACCTTTGCTCGTAGTAGATTTAGAGCAATTGATCGTGAAACTTCGTATAAAAATCTTTTTTTGGCGCAAAAAGAATACTATAAAAAATAGGAAGTGGCAGAATATTGATGGGTAATGAATTGTAATAAACTTCAACGCCTGTGTGAGTGTTTAATTTATATCCGATGAAATAATATCAAGCTCGTGAAGGAAATATATGTTAGGTTCTTTATAAGTAATGAGAGAAAATTTGTACTAATATCTATTGTATTAAATGACAAAATCATCGTTGATCATTGCAAAATATGTATTGACTTTCGATTATTAGTAAATCATCGGCATGGTCGATGTCTTTTTCGCTCACTTCACATTATAAACCGTCAAAAACCATATATAGTGCCAAGGAAACGCTACAGCAATTGTTTTTAGGCATGCGTAAGAAAATGCTAATGTACTCAACTGTACATATCACCATGAACATTAGGTTTGTAAAGCGTTTGAATTATGACAAGAATGACAATCATCCCAGTTTTAATCTAAATAAATACAAAAATACATTTAGTACTTACAGTTAGTAGTTAGCGAAAATGTGATGTGATGAAATAACGGCAAAAGATGCGGTTTGGATTGGAATTTTTTTCAGATATGGACAGATTCCTTGTTTTATTACTTTTTCATCTACAACATCGCGTTCACAGGTAAATATTGATAAATGCGATTTTATCGATATTGCTGACAGTTTCTTTTACTTGAGTATTTCTGTGTAAATGAATGTTTTGAAATAACATCTGCTGAATAAAATCATTCACGTATTTTAATATTATCGTCTACCAAATTTTTATTCCGTAACGGACATGAGACAAAGGGCGTCAAGGAGAAAGTAGAATGAAATTTTTAATATTTTTGTTAAAAATCTCATTTTCTTATCAAAATATATGGCAAGCGGCATTATATCCAAAAGAAACCTACGCCATCTTTACTATTTAATCTTATTTGAGTAATGCACAAATATCCTTTTCTAGTGTTGGATCAATTGGAATAGAACTTTGGTTAAAATTCATGTCTAATAATAATCCATTCGTTGATTAATATATGAGGAATAAGTCGTTTTAAGGCGAGCGAATATACTAGCATAAAATTAAACTGCTGGAAAGCGTTGCAACAACTATACTTGCAGTTATCGATAATTTTCTTATGAGGGCTAAAAAATAATATCACTCACATGGATGTTAATTGACCGATATTTATTGCATAAAAATTAGGATAATTGAGAAAAAATGCGGCTTAACCACATCATCAGCAATGATTACCTCAATGGCATTAGCGAGAATCCGTTTCTGAGACCTCTGCGTTGTGGATGGAGAGAGAGAAGGAGAGGAGGGAGCGGTGGTGTTACGCAGTGGCGTCTGGGCGTGTAACATCCTATTTAGAGGGAGACAAGGGAGGAAATGCACGAGTAACGCGCTGCAATACCGACCAACCCTCCCAGCCCAGCCACCTACTCGTCCAAACCTCCCCTTCTTCCCCTCGCCCTATTACATTCGCAAAGGGTCCATGGATAGCACGGATGTGAAGATAAGATTGCCCACAGCTAGAGAGATTGTTACAGAAACTCCTGCAGATTACTAAAGAAGAACAAATTTGACGCTGTAAAATAAATACCGTTAAATTAAAAATCGTAATCGACAAGATACGGCATTAATTAGTTTTACGTAATTCTACAGTAAGTAACAAAATATCTACAGGGAGTTAATTCATGTATGCGTTTAAAAATTGATCGATAAACAATCTCTCTGATATATGTACATAAAAACATTGCTTTTAGGATGAAATTAAATAAAAAATTGTTTAAATATACTTTGCTAAAACAATTGGACACAATTTAACAATCAGTGAAATTATCGTATTTTTCTGATTTAAAAATAATATACGTACGATAATTGAGATATAAATTGAGTTCATTAATTAACGAGTTATTTCATTGGAAGATTCACGCATTCTACTTAATGAGATAATGTTCCACCTTTTATAGTACCCGCACCGTTTATTTTTATGTAGACAAATGAGAAAATATTATTAACGCTTGTCATCTGGGGTTGATAAAGTATAGAAAGAATCTTCTATATATAATAATTCTCAAGTGTCCGTCTGCCCCCCCCCCCCCCTCCCTCCCCCCCGCCTGTATCGCAAAGCCGTTCGTCCTAGATATATGCGGTAAACTGCGTTTTGTTTCTACCAACTAGGAGGTCCCTAGAAAAATATTTTCATTAAGTCCCGGGTTCGAATCCAGGAGACAATTATATTTTCCCATAAGTTTACACGGGATTTTCGATTTTTCAGTGTTTAAGGTTGTTTTCCTTCATTCATTAAAATACGTAAATATGGACCGATTTTCTTCTTTTTCACTTTACTCGACGGCTAAAGCTCTACACTATCTTATTCTAGCGATGTTTGCACGTTATACGGTCGAATTTATCAGAAATAGGTACGCATTCTTTTTCGAAATTTTGCGGATTTTTCGTACTCATTCCGGGCGTTGCCAAGGAGACTCTCATTGTTGCCTCCGATTCATTTAAGGCCAATTAAACCTTCAAATAGACGAAAGAAAAACGTTATTTGCTTCGAACTGTTGTTTGAGCATCGAAATTAATGAAGTATAGCAACGTAAATATTTAGGATAATTATTCTGTTGACTGCGTATGGGAAGCGTTTCTGACGATTTAATCGAAGCAACTGAATCTTCATTTCATCGTTTTAATGCTGGAATCTTACCTTTTTGTAAGTAGAACCATCATATTACACAACTGTAATGCCTATTAACTCAAATAGGCTCACGGATAAATTAAAAATTAGATGAGAATAGAGACCCACGTTATTTTTTTAACACATTATATGGGTATCTTCTCTTCGTTGATAATCTAAATAAACGGTTGCATTGACGTCGTCTTTATAGTTTTATATATATATATATAAAAGTTAAAAGCAATAAAGGCGAAGTCAATGCAACCGTTTCTTTAGATTATCAATGAAGAGAAGATACCCATATAATGTGTTAAAAAAATAACGTGCTTCCCTATTCTCATCTAATTTTAAATTTATCCGTGAGCCTATTTGAGTTAATAAGCATTACAATTGTGTAATATGATGGTTCTACTTACAAAATGGTAAGATTCCAGCATTCAAACGATGAAATGAAGATTACGAAGAGTATCGTAGGAAAGAGAGAGAAAGAGATCCGGAAGCTCATAGGATTGCCCGTGAAGATGAGGAGCGGAGAGTACAAGAAAAAGAAGTAGAGAAACACGTCAAATGAATTGGGAACAAAGAAGATCTAACCTAGGGCCGAACTATTTAGATTATTTGCAAGCGTATCTACAACGGGCTGCTAGTATTCAAATAATTTATCCATTTTCAATATTTTCCTCTTCTATATTCATCGTCATTGCTACAACTGTTAATTTTTGTTAGACTTTTACCTTCAGTGAAAGAACTGCGTTGATAAAATACAAAACACGATCCCTAATTTTAGAGGAAAAAATCCAGTACTTTAAAAAATTGGCTCTAATCTATAGTAAACAACTAGCAGAAATACCCGGCGATGCCGGGGAAATTTGGTTCAAATCCGATCGGAGTTCTAGGTGATTAATGGTATTTAAGAATTCATTCGGCTGCCGTTTTGAATAAAACCGGCAGAGAGAAACAAAAACCACGTATGAATTATTTCTGGGAGCCCTCCACAATCGTACCAAATTTGATTCAAATCAATAGTAGGACTTGGGAAAATACGCGTAGTTTAATCAGTACCCGCCGTCCAATTACGGATAAGGAAGTAGTCGTTTCCCACCTTTCTCACTGTGTATAAGATGTAGAGTTACCTGTTCTTTGAAAAGAGGAAGTTTATGAGAACAGTTATTTTATTGAACAGTTTAGGCATCAGAACAGTTCGAAAAGAACCGTCCCGTTCTTTCTGACCCATCTCTAGATGGCAATGCATTAGCATGCAAAGTTATTTTGCTTGTATTACTCGTTGGCTGTCTACACGAATATGCCTCTCCTTTACACTTTAGCTACTCTTAATAAAGGCAATTTTTTTACACCTGCAGTCTTTCTTCCTAGCTGACTTTTTCTTTTTACTGGCATAATATTTTTATAAAATGTTCTGAAAAATGGATTTTTTTGTGTAATAATAATTTTTTTAGGAAAAAGATTATAATCCGTTCAATAATTAAAGCGACTTAGTATTTGGTTAAAGTAGAAATCGCGGGAAAATGTTTCGGAACCCTGCTATCGATATAAAAACAGTTCTCCATATTTTGTTTAATACTGTTTAGATTATAGCCATTAAATATAATTATAGAAATTCAAATGGAAAATAGAATTAAATTGTCAAATAGACTGATATTACATATTGTAGGAATTGTAGAAATAAATTATATTATCCAAACCTCTAGATCCAAAGTTACCGCGATCGTAGAATTTTTATTCCTCTTATATAAATGACTTAAGTAATGAGGTAAGATTTCAGCTAAAATCCGAACAGAAATAAAAATGGAATGAGAATTAAATTTCATGAGTTTACAAATAGATGTAATAAACTAACAAATATATCATTTGATCAAAAAATGATTATCTTATCAATTTTAGCAGACTGTTTAAAAAGCTATTGAAATCGATATTTAAAAATTAAAATTGTTATTCATGTTTTACTAACCTGCTGTACATAATGAACAGTTTATTGTTGTGCAATTATGAGACTCTTAAATCGTTATCCTCATCAAATAATTCCTTACCATGAGTCACCATGAGTTATTCTAAACTATCCCAATACAAAAAACATTCGGTTGTCAAAATAAAATTTGTTTGGTTAAAAAGGAAAGAGAATAATACCGGTGGCCATGGTAGTCGTAATAAAAATGGCAATATTTAACATAAATTTGCGTTTTTAATGATTAATACGAGAAATTTCGAATTTCTAGCGGAAAAAGACGATCAGAATAAGAAACCATTTAGATTTTTCTTTACTGTAGTACAAATACGAAGTTCACAAGTCAATTATTTCTGATTTAATTTGGCAAAAAAATAAAATCCTGCTCGTCAATTTTTTTATTTTTACGTGTTATCTTGCGGGAAATACAAAACTATCCCCTGGGGTCGAACCCGGGTCTTTTTGCGAGATTTTTTTGCCTAAAACCTTCTCAGTGATGACATAAAAGCATGTGCAAAGTTTGAAAGTTTTTTGGACTTTGTATTCTTGAGTTATTACGGTACAAACATTCTCCTTTATATATTAGATTGGTATTTGAACCATATGGCGTGAACTGTGTTATTTTTTGCAGCAATATTTAATTTTATTCTCCAAGACTCGAGAAAACCCACTCCATTATTTGCAGTTGTAGCCGGGTTATTTTTTCCCCGAGTTCGGACAAATAAATAAATTTTCTGTTAGAACGCTTCGGAAAATCACGGATTCGTTTCGCCATACTTAACATTTCCACCATAAGAGCTGTACCGTTAAACGTTCAAGAGGGAAGTAATTCCATTGATGCGTTTGACTGCGAATGTGTGGGATGAGCGAGACCGTAATTTCGCATCAAGTTTTCTTTTTCTCTCCTTGTAAAAAGAACCACGTATATCCCTCCATATTGCACTTTAAACACAATAAAAGGCCATAAAAACGAGTTATTTCGCAGCGAACCGTCGAAATATTGAGGGGAAAAAAAGATCGGTCGCGAACGTTTTATTATTATTTTTTAAACTCCGGTAAAAAATTCCGGAGCCGTCCGGGTATCGCAAAAAATACGCGCGTAGATACTGCATAATAACAAAAAGAGATGGTAGAAATTGACCAAAAAGAGATGGAGTTCGCATCGAGCTACACAAACCCCAGAGAATTTGATAAATTTTAACAAACCGAACGAGAACATTCTCCCATTCCCTCTTTATCCCTCCTCTTTCTAACTACAACCTCCCTTTCTCTCTCTCTCTCCTCTTGGATGCAGGTGTTAAAATAAAGAGAACCCTCCGCAGGAAAAAAATAATAATCATGACATTAAGGAATAAAATATTTAGGCGCGTCGTATTAGCGAACCAAAGCACGCGCGGAAACCTCTCTGAATCCATTCGGGGGACATTAGTTAGAGGAAAGGGGTGGGGGAGAAGGGGTAGGGAGGGGAGAGGGGGAAAGAGGAGAGAGAGGCGTTTTCGGAATGGCCGGCGCAAGGGGTGAATGGGAGCGGAAGGGTCAACTCGACCATTGTGGGAGGCATGGAGCGTTGGCCGGAGAAGGGCGGAAGTTAAGGAGAGGGAGGGAGGGAGGGAGGAGACAGAGGAAGGGGAGGATGGCGCGCTCACATACATACACACACACACACACACGATAGCAAGGAGGGGAAGATGCGGTTGTCCACGCCTGCGGTCAGCCTAATGACACTGGGCTGGTTGACCACGTAGAACCCCGTGTCCGTACGGATCCTACGCTAACACCGTCTATCCCCCCCATCCCTTCTCCCCGTTCCCTTTCTATGCCCTCACACTCCCTATTCCACCCTTCCTCTATAACCCTTTCCTCCATCCATATTCCCCTCCCTCTCTCTCTCTCTGTCTGCTTCTTCACATATGCTTCTCTCTCACACACCTATTTCCTGTACTTCCGGCGTATTTCAGTTTTTTTTTTCTATATTTTTGGTGTTTCTTTTTTTGTTAATTTATGTACAACTGTTGTACATTTCGGTTGTTTTTAGACTCGCCTCACATAATACTTACCATTCAAGGCCATCATCTCCTCCTAGCCTTCCCATTTAAAAAAACTTCACTCCGGTATTTTTTCCAGCCCAAAGAGTGAGTGCCATACATATGACAGTTGAAGTAAGAATAGATATTTATTTAGCCTTCATTGATACAGTGAGGACAGTTTAAGCTAATGGATCTGAAAGGGAGTGAATTTATCTTCCTTCCTGTTAAAAAATAGGCATTTAAAAAACATTTTATTAATTACCGCATCTGGCACCTTATATCCTATACATATTTAATTTATCAAATACTTTTTTGTTTGAAACGTCCACTCTCCTACAAATTTCACTAGAGGAAATTTTTACTACTGTTTGTTTTCTTGACTTAATTAATAGAGAAAAAATTGGTAGAATGGAACGTCTGTTACTTCAAATGCGACCATGTGTCATCGGTTTAGAAATACACGCGATGAAATTTGATGTGATTCAACGACTTAGATCTTTTTTGCAAAACTACAGATATACGTAGATAAAATTCTACACATTTTAATCATTTGGTAATACATGTATATCAGGATTTGTTCATGTGGACAAGTGGAAAAAATTTTCTGAGAAAAAGATTAATGTTACCGATGCAAACAAAAGAAATTTAATGAAAGTAATTTTCATTTTATTCAAAGTCCAACCCAAAATGATTATGGATTGTATAAAAAAGAGGAATTTATCTCGAGAGTTAATCATTTATTAGGTGTGCCGGAAATAAAGTACTTTTATCCAGAAATTTCTTTATTGGTTTCTATTGTATGAAGAACTGAAATCGTTATTACTTTCTCCATATGTAGTATAGGAGAATTGTATTTGTGAAAAAAATCGAATTCGAGATTTCAACACGTTTTGAGATCCTCTGAGTACGTTTGGACTATTTTCGCGATAATGTCTCAGAATGTGACGAGAATTTTGTGGGCACTCTAATTCAGAAACTAATAATCAGATCAGCAAAAAACTTTATATTTCAGATTTTTATTAGTAAATGAAAATCTGAAAAGGTTTGGCTGAAAGTGCTCAACCGGAAGTGGAGGTTTATTCTTGTCGTTTTTCCTTTTTTTTTTTCAAATATCTCCTTTTAAAGTCAATTTACGTAAATATTAGTTGTAGAAAATATAACTTTCTACAAGTTTTGTTGGAATATTTTTTCATAAAATCGATAATTTAAGAGATATTTTGATTTTTCTTCTAAATCTATCTTAAATACGTCGCTAATTGTTACCAATGCTTCTGTTGTTATGAAATTTTCTAGTTGTTGGTAGCGTTGCGTACACTGCCAAGGGTAATTTTAATTGCGCATCCACAGATTGTTAACCATAGAACCAACTAACAATTTTCTTTACTTATTTTTTTTAAATAAGGACTTGAAAATATTTTTAAATTATTCACGTGTAATTGCTGATAATTATTCCTGAGGACGCCGATGTCGAGAGCAATCATATTCATTTCTCTGTAAGGAGAAAGTCATGCGCTGGACACGTCAGATTTTTAAAAATCTAGACACCCATACCATTGCCCAAACTATTCATTATTTAAAATAATGCATATCTGAAATATCATCAGACTTTCTCTGTTATGTATAATGGATTTTGTATCCAAGTCTCCGGAGAGCGAAGCAGTTAACATAATAGAGATATTTATTTTTAGCTTAGATTTTAATTATTTTATTTACAAAAGAATGAATGAAAGTCAATTCTTGTGTAATCCTAGTTCAATACAACGTGCAATGAGGTTTTATTAGTTTGTTCGCGCCTACTCTTTGTAACAGTTATTGGGGAAATTGTTCAGTTGATGCTACTGTACCATAGTTGAAAAATACCCAGAAAGTTAGTGGATAGAGTCTGACGGAGCATATTATTCAAGTCACATTTCACCCTACTACGGCAATGGCCAAATCTAATAGCTATCTTTAATTAAATATGGATCCTTTTCGATTTTTCTCTGAAAATATCTTTTAAACTTTATTCCGTAAATTATTATAGAGGTGTTATTTGGATTATCAACAATCGATGGGCCACTAAACAAAATTTCTCAAAATTTCACATTATATTTAGATTTTCCTTTGTTTGTAAATTCTTAGTACATACATATAGGTATATGTAGTTTACCATCAGTGATTTCTATTTTCAACAATAAAGTAATGATACCAAAACTGCATTCGCATGCATAACTCCAGAACAAAAATCAAGCGAAACAGATATGCATACAGCAGTTGTTTTACCCAAATTTAATGAAGTTCGTAAGACTTATCAAAAGATCGAGAGTGATGAATGCCTACTTATTTTTTATAAATCTATATCCGCGATACAACTTTTGTTTTTATAGTTACAGGTCGCTTCACAAATACATATTCAACATGTATCTATGTTTTAGAGACCATAGTGGAACATTAGAGCTTTTGAGGATGATTTAATCACAGTTTACGTAAAAGAAAACTAATAAAAATGTTTCGAACATATTATTCCTATCAATTTGTTATAAAGATGACAATGTAATCTCAATCATCAAATAATCTTGTCGCCTTCTTGAGGATCGACATTTTCATCGGAACTTTGGTTTATATCGAAATCTAATAAGCTAGAATTTATTGTTTGCCATTTACAGCGAAGACTTTATAACATTAACCTCTATAACTTTACTTTTCATAGCAATAACAATACGGTATGTTATCTCGACCTTATTTTTCAAAAATTATTCATTTTAATTAATTATTTTTAAAATAAAATAAATATTCTTTCGCTGTTACTTCAATCCATCTATAGAGACAGACTGGGACATTCATAATCTCCTTTGCTGAAATATAAATACATATGAATGAATATTTTTCCTTGCTATGATGTAAAAATATAAGCCTTCCTAACAACGGCCACCTTTTCTTGTACACCATTTTTACTCCAAGTCTACCTTCGGTTTCGCTTTTTTCTCTTCATTCCTCTCCTCTCTTTCCTCGCGCGCATCCATGCATTCACTTGTTTGCACGCTCGTTGCGTGTGCCTCCCGTCCGCCGCCGATGGAGGACGGCGCTGCGGATCCCCTCGGACGGAAAAAAGAGGCGGAACGAAAACAAAGAAACAGCGGACGGCGTTGTAGGCCCTCGTAGAGCAGCTTTGTGTACGTCTGCTCGGTCGATGTGCAAGTTGGTTTAGGAGAAGGTGCGAGCACTGGACATGTTAAGGGATTGAATATTTGGCATGGGATGTACGGTCCGGACCTTTGTGTACATTTTCGCATTTTCCGAACTTTTCTTTATTTCTTTCTTTCTCTCGTTTTTCGTCTCTCATCGATTTTTGCCTTTTTTCGTTTCTATCTCGCGTTCTTTCTCTCTCCCTTTCTCCCCTAACCCTTTCTGTCTCCCGATAGTCTCTTCGGCAAACAGTACGAATTTTATTTTGGAATGGAGTGCTGGTATGGAGAGGGAGGCACGCAAGGTTTTTTGTTTACTGCCCGCACCGTCGTCGTGGAGACTCCGCCCTCGTTAACGCAGCCATGATTCTAGTTTCCTTTTTTTTCGATTCTCTCTGTTTTATGTGCCCGGGATTGTTATCAATCCGAATATTTACATAGAATCCTTGCAAATTTTCCTCTAACAATCGCTGAGATTCTATGCGGAGGGGCACACTGGAATAAAACTAGGATTGGGTCCATATATGTTTTTATTTCGTCAGCAGTCCAGAATTTATAATTTATTTTATTTGTTCTATTTTCAAATCAAGTTGTCTATTGGCATGCTTGCATTTACGCTTCGGCAGGTGAACATATACTGTGTTTTAGTTATACGTCATTCCGACTTTTGAAACGCAAAATATATTAATTCCTATAGCCATATAAAGAATTTGTGAAACCACATGTATTATTCAACTGCAACGTCGTCTTTGGTAAACTTTCGCGTCAGTTTGGTAGAGAGCTGTCATGAAGAGAAAACGTATTTTTTGTCCTATTATGCACATTAAACTTTTATATTTCATTCCAAATTACACCTAATCGTTCTCGCTTACTGAACTTTGGACATGGACAATAGACGAGAACGTCAGCGTGAATTTCCTTACTGTCATTTTGGCATCCAGGAACATGGTATATATTAGAAAAGATTATATTGGTAATTCGGGCTTATCCAGTGTTGAAACAATTACAAATATTTGCAATTAAATATTAAAGTAAGTTGATGTAGTCGAGAATCAAACGTACTAGGTTTATTATTCATTAAAAACTCAAATTTATTACATTCGTCTTTCTATGATGGGATCATCAGAGCGTATAATGAAAGCACATTGCCAAGTAGGTATTGGAATTTGTACATCAATACAAGTAGATACATATATGTTATCATGGTTCCTATTCAACCTTTTTAACAACTATTTTATGTGGTAGTTTATCTCATGTAGATGTTAGACGGAGGTAAAAAATAGCCATGGTTCTGAACCATAAAATTTGGCAAGGGTTTATTTCTCGCAGTTAACGCATGTTGGTTGCGCACGGGAGAAAAGTTATTTTATTAAACTCGTCCGGATCGAAAATTACTATTTAAAATTAAGTTGGACGAGGACAGATCTTCGCGAAAAATCGCTCCCGAACTCCCGGAACAGCCGTTGTTTATCATTTCCTCGTCGCGCAATAATCAACACCAATTTCAAATTGCATTTGAATAATAAACGTCTCTTAACAAATGCCACGACAGCAATCATTCGGAGTAGAGGTCTTGTTTATCTTCTCTTTTCTCCCTCCCGCTTATTTACAAAACACGGCGTCCATAACGAAGGTTTTTAATGAAACGGTTGTGGAAGGAGAGATAACATCGAATCGCAGTTTACGTGAGCTCGCGTTCATCTTTTTTTTCCCTTTCTTGCCAACGAAAAAACAACAACGACGCTCTTGTCATCCCGCTCGTCTCCACCTTTCCCCTTTTAAACGCCGCAGAAATGGAACGATAACATCCAATCAAAACGGGCGTTCGATTATTTTGAATCATCTCAGTCGTTTAGGATTGTTCACGGTGACCCGAAAACGATCCGGACCGAGCCGTTACTTTTTCTTTTTTTAAAGGTGGGTGGTTGGAGGAGACGTAATTGATTTGCGAGGACGGCAGTTTTATGGTACGCGATACGCGGCCATAAAAAAAAATAATAAAAAAATATCCCGTTGCGTGTCGTGCGAAGCAGGAAATTGGTTATTTCGATCGGTTCGTGATTCCGGAGAAAATTTCGTCGGAACGGCTGTGGAGGAATGTGTTGAGATCCTAACGAATTACGACCAATCGTTAAAAAAAATGTTTTTAAGGTATGATTTTTAGTTCCAAGTATCCTCAAGAGTTGCCGTATCGCTCTAGTCGCAATGATTTAATTAGTCCATTTTTGGTCATGCGCTCCATCCGTCGTAATTATAGAACTTTTTAGATTATGTCTCACATTCTCATACGTGAAATGATCCAATCATTCAGTTTTCTATCTCTTCGTTCGATTTACATCATTTTATGATGCACACTTTGTCGGGCAATTTGCAACTTTCGTGTAAAATTTTTTGTTCAGAGTAGAACATTTCTATCGCATCCAATCAGTGGTAATCAAGTTGTGAGTTAATGTTCAATGCATATTAATATCGTAGTTTCGTCAACATCTGACTCATTAGACGTGATAATCACATTGAAATATTTCTCAGATAAAAATGCTGGAATGTAAATTTGATCGAGGAATTGGAATAGATTTCACAGAGTAAGAGCGCAGTTCTACACGAATTTGTAAATGAATCCTGAGATAAACGATTATGTACCTACCGCTCTAAACATCTCATCGTATTTTTTCATCACTTAAAATGGTTTTATCGGGTAAAGTATATATACTTACTGTATATATACAACAATCATAATTATATCTATCTGCATTTCCCTGTATGAACGTAGTTCATTTTCCGTTTTTATCTCAAAATAGATTGAATCCAACAAGAAACTTGGGATTTAGGTATTCGTATGCATAAAATAACAGTCTGTTTGGTAAAGAAACCGAGTAGAATTAAGGTAAAATTTATGCAAAAATATGCTTACAGTCGAATAAAGACGCATATTTTCAATCCTTTAACAATGAAACAACAATCGGTATGATATTTTACTGCATGGTCTACCCATTTAGCTGTTAGTGGGTTTCGATTAGCATCTGTTAATAATTTACTCAAAGCAATGTAAGCCGCGTAACTATGTACGCATAGATTTATTTTTTAAGCAAAATCAAAATTAGGCAAAAATCAAATATCTATATTTGTTTCAGGATTGAACATTAATTGAATCAGCGGCATTTATCCCATTATTAAAATTCATTATATTGACTGTAGTGATCACTTATAATTAGTTTGCATGAATTTTTTGAATGCGTAAATTCAGTTATTTACAATTTTTTGGCAGCTTTCACACGCATCTACATTTTTAAACCATAAAGTTTCTGGAGTTTTCCCAAGGTTTCACTTTGTGCAACTTTCGGTAAATTTCATCCAAAAATTTTGAGATAGTCACATCTTTGCCATATAATTGTTGCCTCCTATAAACAGCGTAAAATTACTATTTCTATGCTAAATCAGATAAAAACAAAATGAGTCACATTGCATGCCTTGAACACATTTTTTATTATTATTACCAAGTCATGCTAAAAATAGGCGTGCACCCTGTGTTAGCACATCAATCAACGTATTCACTAAAAACACAGTATTAACAAAAATGTAAAATCCCAGTATTTGAAAATCAATCACAATTATAGCAACATCATCTGCGAAATCGATTAATGAATCTGCACGAATCATCTGTCGATATATTTCTCAAATGTGAAACTCCTGGTTTCTCCGCTAATTTCATTTCACGATGACATGAGGTTAATTAAACCGAGTAAATGATTTAAAAAATTAAATTCTTCTTCGGAAACTCCCGACTATATAATATATGGTGATCACTGCAGAAGATAAATATCCGCATTACGAATAAAATAATGAAATTTAATTTCTAAAAAGCATAAACTCTTTGGAGCCAGAGAAATGTAATCGATGGTGAACTCCCCAACCCTGTCATTGGTGAAAGGAATCGAGAGAGGAGGAAAGGGTGAAAATATGCCACCTCTAGGTCTTTGAATCTTTATGAGATATTAATATATCTTCCCGCAGAAAATTGACTCTATTGGTCAATTGAGCTGGAAGGAGAGGTGGGGAGGGGGGGGGGGTTTAGGGTGAAGGGTCAGCCAATGGAAGGGAGAGGTGAGACGGGGAGGGGTGAGGAAGGGAATTGGCCCTTCCATCCATCAACCCTTCGATGACGTTACATACATTATTCCAGGAATTTTCGTTGGGGATTTTCTGCCAGCCTACGGTTAGTACTGCGGAGTTAATCCCGAAACCTCGTCTTTCCTCTTGGACTGCTTACTCACCTTCTCCCTTTCTCTTTCACACTCCGTCTATCTCTCTCCATCTATCTTTCCCACTCTTTTTACTTTCTCCGTACGTAGTATGGGAAAGTATTGTGATCATGAAAAAAATCGACTTCGAGATTTCAACGGAAATACACGTTTTGAGGTCCCTAGAACACGTTTAGACTATTTTCGGAATGATGTCTGAGTGTGTGCGCGTGTATGTGATTGTGGGCGCTCTAACTCAAAAAGTACTAGTCATATTAATACCAAATTTCATATATAACACTTTTGCATGGGCACAAAGAACTTAATAGTTTTTGGACAATACCGGTTAACCGGAAGTCGAGGTTTATTCGAAACCCGATTCGGTTTTTGCGATATTTCTCCGATATTACTGCATTATTGTATACATTGACCATTACAAAAAATGTAGAAAATGTAATTTCCTACATCTTTTATTTCAAACAATTTTCCATAGCAGTTTAGGAATTATTTATAAATAATCGGTTTATTCGGTTTCTGTCAAATATCTCCTTAAAAATGTCGTTATTGCTAGTCTTCGTGAGGACCAAAGTTGTAGAGAATAATATTTCTTCCAAGTTTTGTTTGAAACAAATTTTCGTAGAAGCATCCATTTCGGAGATATTTTGCTTTTTCTTAATACCAGTATACAGCGCCACCACCATGTAGCGGTGAATTCTGTAAACATATTCAAAATAAGTATACCTAATTTACGGCAATAAGGACGACTGTATTCTTTTACGATACGAAATAATAATTTTGCTTTATAATGCCATTCATAATAATTTAAATATCTATACCCCAAATATGGAGGAAGTCATGTGTTGGCCACATCAGATTTTTTCCTTTTTTCTCCGTTCTTTCTCCCATTTCGTGTATCTCTACCTCTCTCTCCCTCTCCTCCCTATCCATTTCTCTCCATAACTCTCCTTTTTTCTCACATCTATTTCTCCCTTCATTTCCTCTCCTTCCTCTTCTCTTCTTCTCTCTCTGCTTCTCTTTCTCCTCTTTCCCTTCTCTGTTCCCTCTGATTCTCTCTTCCCTTCTTTACCCCCTTCCTATTCACTCTTCAGTCCATGTATCTTTCCATCTGGATTCTCAACACATTTCCTATTCCCCTCCACCCTCTGGCTTACCCATCCCTTTCTCTCTATTTCCCTGTCTCCCACATTTTTTATTTATTTATTTTTCTCTCTCTCTCCGCCCGTATTCACTCCCCCCTCCCCATTCCCCTCCCCTTTTGTTTGATTTGAGCTCCGGAAAAGCACTCACATGCCGTATCTCTCTCCGCCAAAGGCCTCCTCGAATCAAACAGGAGAAAAAAAATCAACAGTCCTCGCGTCGAATGCGTTTTTTCCTCTCTCTCTCTCCCTCTTTCTCTTCTAGCTCTTTCTCCGTTACAATGTTTTTTTTGCGTTTTTTGCATAACGAACGGAAAAGCAGCGACAAGAGGCGGGAGTGTGCTGCGGCCTTTGATTTTCTCCTTGTTTTTTTATAAATTTATTTTTCTCCGTCTCTCTCGTCTACCTACCTTTTTCGTCCATCTCTTTCTCCCTCTCTCTCCCTCTCCATCTCTGTGTTTACCCGTGCATTCTAGTGTTCGGCACCCATCTAACCGAACACAAACGTGAACACACGGGGTTTTTGGTCCAAAGTCCTCTTACCTTTCACTGCCACTATCCTTGCCTATATCCTTACCTTATCTCTTCGGGCTTTTTTTTTGCGGTTTTGGAGTGGTATTTTAAGTTAGTTTTTAAATAATTTAACGCAAGGGAAGTTGTAGTTTTTTAAACTTTAAATCATATCTGGTGACGTTCTATCTAGTAATGTTATTTTTTAAATTACATTTTGATTAATACGATTGATATTTTGGTTTGCATTTATTATAAATAATACGACGACTAACATTTGAGTTCAATTGAAGACCAAGGATTATACTGTACAGCTACATATTATAGATATATAAAGAGTTTGATTGAACCAAAAGCACATTACATCTACAAGGCTTAATCCCCATTGATAGTTTATCGATTTTATTCTAAAAATCATTCTACGAATACAGGTATTTTTAATGGGGACCAGACTCACTGAAACGAAGTATGGCCAGAGCAATCATCGTGTAGATTCGATCAGTGTTCATTTTTGATAATATTTAATATAATAATCAACTTTGACGGCAATTTTTTCTCGGCGGTTTCAATAATAACACTGACAACAAATTTATCTATACTCGCGTTTGAATTTTCGTAGGGTTTTTGTTTGTTAATGTGTCAAATTCGCTAATACCGTCGATAAATTATTATCTAAAAAGTGAAGTAAATTTAATGATGTTCAAGAAGCATTCCGATACATCCTATATCGCCACAATTTGTTCGTTTTTAGCCATTACACGGAGTCATATTTGCACAAAAAAACTCTGTTAAGACAAAGTGGATTTGTTTTTTTGTGAATTTTGTACTCGCACGAATTTATTTTATGCCGTTTTCATGTCATACATTTCAGTTTTTATTCAGCATTACAACTCCTGTTTACTAAGCCATAGAAAATATATTATATTTTTCGGCTATTTTTCTTTATTATTTGAAAATGGGTATATATCTGCAATCATAAATCACATGGGAACATATTTTTCCCGAAGTTGTAAAAAAGGAGAAAATTTGTTTCTTTATTTCGCAGTGCCTTTCCCGCAATTACATTTTCATTTAGTTCCACTGCATCCTTTCTTAACTTGTTTCATTATTTTGTTTCCCCGCGTTTACCATTCTTTCGGAATATACATTTTTTTAAATATATATTTTAAAATCCCGCTTTCAAATCAACTGAAAAAACTGTTCTCCTCTCGCCATTATTCTTAAAGTTATTTCAAAATCATTTTATTTTATGCATTACGCGATTCGATGATAAGCCACTGGAAGTTTTCTATTCCAAAAAACATTTTCTCGATCTTTTACCACGGGATCCACTGTTAATTCCCCTCCTTCACTTTTACACTATTAATTCCTGGCATTTCCTCCTTTTCTGCACGGTTTCTCCTTCGCAGATGCTTTAGAAATAATGGTGGGGCAGAATGAGGTACCTTGCTTTTTGACGCCATATGTATTTGGATGAGATGCAGGTATAGAAGAAAGCGTTAAAAATCCCCACTTCTTAGCTTTCTCTTGAGAGAGATATTTTGTTTTCAGTTTCTCATTTTGATAAATAATATTTTGTAAATAGCGTCTTCAGTAACAGAAAGTTTAATATAGTCGTAAAATTAGCTAACTAGAATCGACCGCGTGGAGAACTGCGGATGCTTAAGACCAGATACCGCGGTTGGCAAAACCAGGTACGATTTTTCAGCCGTGGATACTCAAAACCACGTTTAACAACTAACAGGACAGAAAATTTTATTTTTTAAAATTACCATCAAAAAATTATTTAATGTCCTTCAAGTACTACTACTTTTGCATTTTCCAAAGACGTTAAAAACAATTTTTTGGCAGTTTATCGAATATACCCAAAAAAGTATTATCGTATCAAATTGGTGGCCTCTCAGTTTTTTATTAAATTCCGGCTAGACAAAAAATCTCAGCTCTCGTAAATATGATAGATGGTCTCGAACCCAAATTCTTCGATGGTTTGTTGGCAAATCTGAGAGCGATGTGCAGGTGCGTTATAGTGGTGCAAATTCCTACAGTGTTCAACAAGATGGGTACGGTTTTTCTTGGTTTATGCCTCTCAGCATATTGGAATAGTACTCACCGCCTGCTCCTTAACCTCTATGTACTTTGTGACCATAAATGGCTGCAATTTTGTCAAAAATGAAATGCCTGTCTTTTCCAACACTAAGACAAATTGTCACCTCCTGAGGTCGAGGACTTCCTAGATGTTTCCACTAGAAACTTTTAGACTTCATCTCAGGATCGTAGTGGTGGAACCACGGCTCGTCACAAGTAACAACTTTGTTAAAAAAACATTGGATCACGAAGTATTCTTATTTACAAGTATTACTTGGAATGCGTATGTTTTTAGAGGCACACTTGTAGATTGGGTGGTTTTAATTTTAGAAGCCACTCCTTGTGCCTGGTGTTATAGCTCAGGGTCAAACTAGTCAAAATTGGGCGGCATAAACACAAGGATTGTCGTGTAAATTGGGTGGTATAAAACCAGGGGCATGTGATGTAATTTTGGTGATACAAATTTCGCGGGGCCCCTGTAAGTTGGGTGGCAGAAAACGGGAAATTATGCTGTACGTTTGGTTAAGAAGCGTGTAAGTTGGGTTGCCTAAATCGAGGGAGGCATGTGCTGTACGTTTGGCTGTATAAGTTTCACGGGGACAGTGTAAGTTGGGTGGCAGAAAATCAGGGTAGCATATTTTGCTAATTAACTGATACATTCATATGAACCGCCCTTCTGCTTTAAATTTCCCAAATATGATGATCTTTTACACGTAAGAGTTGTATTTGTTACCCTCAACCGCCTTCTTCGTTTTGAGTGCGCAAATCTGTTTATCAAGTATTCCAAAGGAACGATACGTTTAAAATTCATTTTAGATAGCATTCCAGCATTTAAGATTTCACTCGTAAATTGAAAATTCTCTCACAGTCTTTCTTCCCAATTCTGTGATTACATTTCGTGGAGAAAAAATGAATACTTCCATCATTGATAATGCGGAGAAGGCTTTTCACGATCACTTCTGTTAAGCTAAATTGGTTATGAAAGTCCTTAAGCTGGTTCCGTTTTCTTGCGATGCATATATTTATGATTGTATTTAGTTTTAAATCAGATTATAGTCAATTCTAAAGAGTTACAGAGTAGGGCGTTTTAAATGGCAAATAATATGAAGTTTCACACATTAACCAGCCTCAAGAGTCTTAAAGTCAGCTTGTCGATACCAAAACGTAGGTTCATTAACAATTATATTTTCATTTCATTAAGAGAAAAGCGTAAGACGAATCATATTGACTCCTTCTATTTGAAATTTCCAGTCATTCTCTAATTTACTCATTTTATATATTATCCACTGACATTAATTTGAACTTGCAAACAGTGTCTTATTTTTAGCATGTTTTTTCCTAAAGAAAAAGCTACTGTTATAATTTTTTCTCTGCATGTCATTTTGGCTATACGTTTGCATATTTTCGGGGACTACTTTATATATAGATCTGGTAGACGCATTTCATATTCTCTGGTACAGTTCCCCCAAAAGTGCACATATTCCCGATAGGGGAGGTAATTATTTGAAATGGGGAAACCGTAAGAACGTTGTTACATTTGTGCACAGAAAACCATTTTCCGTCCGCCTTCCATAAAAGTTGTGAATATACTACTATCGGTGAAAATCACTGGTGAGAGCTACTTTGTAGCTGAAATTCGCACTTTCGTGATCTTTTTATTGTTACTTGGGGATACCTATTATGCCAATGTTATTTTGTCCAGGAAGCTATCTCCTTACTTCTCTATTTAACAACTTATTTGTGATTAACTATTTTTATTATATTTTACAGATAACATATTTGGGCAATCATGTAAGAAAAATGTAATGTAAAGATGATCTAGCGCAGTGATTCTCAAAGTGGGAACCGCGGCCCCCAGGGGTGCGTGAAGCTATTTCCCGGGTGGCCGCCGAAAAATGGGCCGATAAATAAGATAATGAATTAGTTTTAATCCTAAATAAAAAATAAGGTGATAAAAATGTTGCATTGGTTAAATGATACAATATGTCGAAAGGAGATCTTATCGCTTTTACTATGACACTGTTCTTCAATCGACGTAGGGGGGGAACACCCACGTCAGTTAGTCGAGAGTATTTTTTTGCATTAATAACAAAAATCCACATTTAATTATAAACACAATTTAACAGAAAAAGTACTTAATTGATATCATTAAGGTTCATTAGTAGTTATTCTTTTAAATTGCTAAATCACATCTTAAGTCAGTTTTATAAGTTGGGAGGCCTCAAAAAATTTTATTCACATCAAGAGGGCCTCAGACTAGAAACGTTTGGGAACCACTGATCTAGAGTACCATACCAGGGTTAACTCTATCTCGCCTTCTACTTCACCGCCCCTCTCTCTCCCCTATTTTCCTCTTACTTCCCACGCAATTTCGCAATGCATCTTTCAATTGTTTCCGTCCATCCCGAGACCGCCTCACGTTTACATCATTTGTTTATCGCATTCCGTGCTTTAGATAAAAGCTCTCATGCCATCCCTTTCCCCCGGCCGTCATAAACCTCACTCCCCCTCCTCCCGACTCGAATACCCGATCCCAACCGAAAGGCTCCTCCTCTTTCCCTCCTTAGCCGGGGAATTTGGAGGGCTCGGACAGATCGAGATGCGTTTCGCGAATTAGAGGTAATGAATCGATAAGCGTTGAGTATGTGAGAGGATGGGGGATAGGCGAGGAAGTCTTTGAGTGGAGTTTTATTTTTCCCTTTGATTGAAATTCGAAAACATCGCGGTTCCACGGCGCGGTCGAATGTGAGTTGGATGTGTACGCGGTCTGTCGAAGTGGAAACTAGCCATGTGCGAGGAATGGAGGAATAGTGAGAGGGAATGTTAAATTATAATAATGGGTATTATTAAATATAAAATTTTAGCTCCTCGTTTTTTAACGTTTATTATATAATTATGTTCACCGATTTACATTTTAATAGGATTTTATTCGTGAAGTTTTTGTGTGCTAAAATACACTAGTAAGATGGCTATAAGCGTACCACGCCCTGCATCGCAGACGCCGTAATGAAATATAACATTTTTAAAGTGAAAAAATATACCCTTTTCGCCTATATTTTGATACGTATTTGAATGGATATTGAAACAAAAGTAATACGCCATTCTTGAATCCTTTATGCATACAGGTTTAAAATGTTCATCTTTGCTCTAATGAAGTTGAAAGTTTAACCTTGTTATGTTCCTGAAAGTTTACTGTAATACGCAAGTCCTTGGAAGTCTACTGAGATACGCGATATGAATAACTTTTATCAATAATTGACAACTAAATATTTGAATAGTTTACGAATCAATACTTTGTAAATTAACGATTCCTTTGTAAAAAAAATATCGCATCATTAAATGCATGTTCCTGTGAGTATGTACTCGCCGTTAAATTTGATCGTTATACATGAAAGATTCAGACGTGGGTGCACCTCATTTGTTGTTAAAATTTAACCGCATACAATAGTGTCCGCGTCGTATTGATTTTAAACATTAACACTCCATATTAGACCGGTAATTGCGAGCAACCTGTATTAATGCCCGCATATTTATTGGATATTCTCCGTTTCATGTTTTCTACCTTGGAGAAATTACAGCAAAAATCACATTTGGGGCTATTAATATGCATCGAAGAATTAAATCTATTAATTTTCTATTAACCTTAATTGATGGCATTTCCGAGAATAAATTAATGCGCGAACTAGAGGATATGCCTAATAATATCCCGGACTTTCATAACGTTTTAACTATTAGCAATTACCTCGCTTATGAATTATATGGCGCATCCCGCGGGTGCTGATTTATACTTATTTTCGTATATCTTGACGCCATAAATATCTTCGGTGGAAAAGCCGATTGTTTTCGTTTCGATAGGAAAACGTTAATTGGAAAATGTTTATCTATCTTCGTGTATGACAGGGAGCAAATGTTTTTAGCGAATTTCAGGCGTTTGGCAAATCAGCATCGAAAAACAAACAAAATCGTCGATTTGAAAAGTAAATGTGTAAAAGAGGTCCGTCGGAAATTTTTGGCATAACATTCGGATTATCCTTTGTTTATCTCTCTGTTGTATTTTCCTTCGTATCTGTTACTGCGTGACCGAATTTTTGTTTGTTCTGTTTTTAAAATAGTTGCGTAAAAGTTTCGCCGGCGAAAGGTTACATGCCCCTGCCTACTACCTGCGTTGTTTGTGGTCAATGGTGTCCTTTAATTAGAATTTGTCCAGGTAAATTGTGTGAATATGGACAATAATCTAATCTTACATTTAATTCCCTATTTGTTGTTTTGCAATTTACCTGCCTTCTGTTATTCGACTTGAATTTATTTTAAAGTGGTATCAAAATCTTTACGAACAGGAAAGAAATGTATTAAAATAACAATAGTTTTATTTGTAATTAACGATCTGTTTTTTTTTAAATATTTTGTTTTACCATCGGCACATATTTTAACAGGTTTATTTAAAACCAGCGCAACATTACAATTATATTTCGTGTTTCATGATTTCCTCCTCCATTTGGGAAAATAATATTCTTGTTTGTATTTTTGAGTTGGGACCCTGTGACTTCAAACAAGGACCAGCGCTAGTAGGCTTCTCAGTCCAAATCACAAAGCAAGTGAGGAGAGAAACCCGGTGCCGTCATTAGCCTACTCTTAACGAGAAGCACCAAGGGGGCCAACGGATTTACGTCCCTTCCGAAGGACGGAGCGCTGATTCGCGTGCTCTCCTCTAAACATGCAAATAGGGGACCGCAAAATCTCTTGAAAAAATCCTAATTTCGCAGGATTCGTACCCGGTTCGCACCGGGTATGCTCAGCGTAGCAGGCCAACGCCCTCGCCACTACGCCACGGCACCCCCTTTTTCCTTATTAAAAACAAACTGGCTGTCTTTTAAATTTTGAATGAAATCGTATCGCAGAGTTCCTAATACAGATCAATAATTTCAAAAAAATTGAATTACTGTATCTACCTATAAACAAGAAGTAAATGTATATTTTAACTCTTTGTAATAGTTTACGGTTTATTAGGTCTAGTGCCCTCATTATGCACCCGTTGGTGAATTTACTAAATTTGTTTCCACGTTCATTTCTTTTTAACTGCATACGTTTTATTTTATAATATCGCTGAGAGCTATTACGATTTTAAGGAACAAAAAGTATATGACGGATACTTTATTGAGAGAATTTCCTAAAGCAAACCAAAATGGATTTGTTAACAATTATTATAAAATGATTTCGATCTAATTAATCCTAACGTATTTCATTAAAAAGACAGGAATAAATACTGAAATTAGAAGATAACGCGAATTTCCTTTTTTTTAATATACCACAAATTGATAAAACATTTCAATTAAAATAGGTGCTATAAATGGTTAACTAATGATTAATTAGAGCTTTTCCTATGATCAGTTCATTATTTCGTTATTAACGAACAATCTTATTGAAGTAAGAGTATTTGTGGTTGAGCGTTGGAGGGAAGCGTACATACTCGTTAAATAACTTGATGAGTATGCATGGAGAATATAGTGGAGAAAGATAGGTAGATAGATAAATATTAGGCTTTATTTTTGGACGATATTGAGATTTCTATCATCTAATCCATCGTCAGTTACAGAAGTGCGTGGAAGGGAGGTAGTGGAAGAGGAGAAGGGATAGTGGAGTAACTGAGACGGAGAGAGAGATGAGAAAGATAGGAGTAGGAAAAGGTAAAAAGGGGAAGGTAAGGAGAGAGAGGAACAGAAGAACAAAAGTGCCACGAAAGGAGTGCGATAGGAAGCAACTGGAAGATGGCAGTAAAGAGAAGAAGTGAGAAGGGCTAAAGAGGGGGAGGGAGGAAGGGGGAGAAGGTAGAGAGATGGAGGGAGGGAGAGATAGGTAGAAAGTGGATGAAGGGGGGAGAGAGGGAGAGAGAGAGTAATTCAGAGAGGACCAAGACGGACGGAGTTGGGGAAAAGTATAAGGGAGGAAGGATAGAAAGAGATGAGAATCAAGGCGAGGGAGTCTGATATAGGCGGGGAAAGAGGAAGTGCATATGAAGGGGTGGGAAGTGGGAATTTGGAGGGGAATGGGAGGGAGAGATGCGGAAGTGGGATGGGAGGGAGTGAGGAATGGATGCTGTGTGCCGTGATGTGATGGAGCTCTGTCGAGTACTCTCTCTCTCTCTCTCTCTCGCCATTTTAATTCCCTGCCTTTTCAACTCCCGTCCCACAGTAATCAAATTTGGACGTAGCTCGGAGTGTTTTGGATGTTTGATGGAGAAAGAGTACGAGAGGAGAGAGAGGGAGGAGAGAGAGATAGGTGGTGGAGAGAGACGGAGCATGGGATGAAACGGCGGAGAGAGCGAGAGAAAGGGAGGGAGGGTGATTGGAAAAGGAATACAAAGATTGGGGCGCGGGATTTTTTTTTCGTGAAATAGGGAGAATTGGTGTATAAAGCAGGGAAATATTTCGGATGGAGGGGTCTGATAGGTGGAATGGCGAGAAGGACAAATCGAAGAGTCTGGACAGGCTGAAAAAAATGTGATAACATTATCGGGTACCTACAGTTTGAGGGTTGAATTTGAATTCCACAAGTTAATGTGAAAATTGGAAGTATGTATTGAATCAGAATATTTCTCACGAGAACACAAATCAATAACGAGTCGATTGGTAGAAATGTTATCGGGAGAAGTATTACTAAAAGGTGTAGTTAAATGTTTAAAGTCTAAATAAGTATTTATTCTTAGATTTTTTAAACGGACATTTTCTTTCTCACGAGCAGTGAAATTTATTTTGATACTCGTGTCTGCGAATTATTTTAAAAACTATTTTTGAAATTCTTTTAATATCTTTAATCAGACTGCCTGTCAGCCTTTCCTGTTGTCTCATAAATATTCTACGGCATATTTCGGGCGCACCCTACTCAATCTACGCTATCCAAGGCCTTTCCCTTCATGTTTTAATACCCATTTCCTTCTTCTAATACATCTAATATACCTTTCCTCTCCCTACCTCTACCTCCTAACGTTCTTCCTTCTATAACTTCATTCAGCAGACTGTTTCCTTTTAAAATTTGGCCAATGCATTTATTCAGTCTGTCTCTTATTACTCTGATTAAGCTTCTCCCTTCCCCCTACTGTATTGAAAACTCGCCCATTCGTTTTCTCTCTGCCCAATTAACATTCTCCAGTCTATGCCATGCCCATATTTCAAATGCATCTAATCTCTTCACATCTTTTTATTGTTGCTCACTTCTCGAAACCAATTCTCTAACCGCTTTTTACTATCTTTATTTAGACTGCCTGTTAACAACTCTCGTAAATGCATCCTTTGGCCTTGCTATCCTTTTCCTGATCTCTTTCGTACTTCTTTCACCCGGTGACAGAATACTACCTAAATAAGTAAAAAATTCCACCTATTCCAGCCTTTCTCCATCCACTGTAACAATCACCTGTAATTACCAGTTATTGGCAAATCTCACGTAACGAGGGATTATGGCACAATATGATGTGACATAGAACGAGAAAGAGCGATATTTTGAGCGGATAAGGAGAAAATCCCTATATATCGTCAACAATAGATACCTACATTGTAAACAATCGATCTATCGTGAATCACCGATGTCACCAAAAGTTCCTGCGTTAAAAAATGGCGAGAGAATGAGCGACAGAGAAATAGAATAAAAATTCGTACCGACTATGGATAAATGGCGTAAGAAGGAATGATTAATGTGTAAAATCGATTAAGAGAGGAAATTTTTGAAAGAAGGGAAGAAAAATCAAGAGTGACAGGAGCGTTCCCTGAACTTGGATGGAACGGCGGGGAGAAATATTGAACTCGGCGAGAGTTTGGATGCGAAAGAACCGGTACACATTCGATTGATCGATCATCTTCCATCGTTCCGAAGAGAAATCCTTGGAAATAAATTTCTGGACTAATGCCCCTACGATTCATATCCCTTACTTTGGTTTGTTCTTTTTCAAATCTCTCTCTCTCTCTCCCTTTTGGTATTTTCGTTTCTTTTAACGCTTCGCATCTTTTTTTTTAATTTTCCGTCCCTGAAAATCACACGCAATTTCCTTGAGTACCCTTGTACGAGAATAGTTTCACGACGTGCATACAGATTAATCGTTCCTATCCCTAAAACCCTTCAAACTCGCTCCTCCCCTCTCTCTCTCTCTCTCTCCACTCTCCACTCTCCCCCCTCTCTCCACTCTCCCCCCCTCTTTCCACTCTTCCCCTCTCTCTCCACTCCCCCCCCCTCTCTCCACTCCCCCCCCCTCTCCGCCCTCTTCACTTCCTTCCGCCCTCATAAACAGTCCAAACAACCCCGCAATCCACTACCCACTACATCGCCCGCCATTAGTCCATTCTCGTTATCAGTCTGATTCGCGCTTATTTTTAAATTCCATATCTTTTCTTTTTTCGGAGATCACGTGATATACCACAGTTATGGAAAGTAAAAGTATGGTTTTATTTTACTTTAATGGTTGTAATTTGCTGCGGGAGTGACATTTCATATGATGACAAAAATCGTATGGGTGAATGATCATGCAAGTGTACACTAATCACTCAAAATAGGTGACAAAAACTTAAGAACGGGTTTCAAGAGGGTTAACTAGAAAATTTCACATTATAATAGTTATTTATATTTATAAGCGTGGATTTATCGTATGCATTGAAAGTGGATGTTTTATTCTAATGTATCATAGAAGTTGGAGGGAAAGTTCTCAAAACGAAAGTTTCTTTTAAGACACATATATACACACTTTTATAAATTTTGTCTTTAGCGATTTTGAAAGTTATATGTTTAGGAAGTTGTTTTTGCAATTCTAGCGACGTAAGTTTTAGTAAAACAAGTAGCCAAATCGATACCGATTGTCATTAATCAGAAGAGAGAGTATTTTGGCGTTGAAACTGCGATTTATGGGAATATGAGCCAAATCCAGAGAGCGTGAAATCAGGACATGTATTTGTCAAGAACGATAATTCATCTGTAATTGTTCTACTTTTTGAAAACGCATTCGCGATGTTTGACTATTCCTTTGAATTCTTACAAATGTGATTTCGACATTGGACTGCGCGGATTTATGCGAATCAATATCGTGAAAAGAAATGGAAATTGTCGTAAGGACAATGTGAACAAAAGCCACTGTGTAAGACACTGAAAAGGCGGAGTTTTTACCGAGCAGAGCGGTAAATAGACAACTTCGACATTAGTGTAATAAGCGCAATATATTAACCGAGTGGGACATGATGAATAAATGATTCTTTAATCGGAGAGTTAGAGATTGATGGTCTATCACTAGTTGTTCTAAACGTGTTTAAACTTTGAGAGCGGCGAACGTGACAGCCGAATGCGTAATAACACATTCTTTGTGTTAATTTTCACTCTGAGTTAGAAAATAAAACTCATAAGTTAACTTATTTCAAACTATTGTCAACATCAGTAAATATAATGTTTTTGTTATAAGTAAACCATTTATGATGTCAGATGGAAATAGCTTTTTGTTTAAAAAATTCTACCTCATCAGACACACACACATGTATGCATGTAATCACTCGACCACGTCTACAGACATTTTTTGTGAAGTTTCCTCTACAAAATTTGTCCAAAAGCCACTCTTTGACACTCCTTTATTGGTACTTGCTACAACCTTCGCCTCTCCATCCTCCGCTCCCACCCAAAAATCCCCCAACACCTCCTCCGCTCGCCTCTCAATCACCTCCCACCTCATATTTTTTAACCCCATCGGACATCTCTATCGCGTCAGCCCTCCCACATCCCCCACCCTTCTCGAATCTCACCATTTTCCCCCCTCTCCCTCCTCTTCCTCCTCTTCAAATCCCATTCGCCGGCGCGAATAATTCCACCTATCCGTCCCACTCCTCTTCTCAGGCAGCTTTTCACACCTTCTCTTCCCATTCTCCGGAGCTTTTATTCCCACCCCTTTCCCTCCCCCTTCCCTTTTTTGGCCTAAACCCCCTCCCCCCCCCCTCCATTCATCTCCCACGCATCGCTCGTACGCTCTTTATCTCGACTCCAACACACTTCCCTGGATCCCATTCCAACCTTCTCTCTCTCTCTCTCTCATCTCCTCTCCCCTTCCCTCTTCATCCTAATGGATTCCTGCTCACTCTTCATCTTTTGCCGCCGGCCATGTTCGAGTGTAGCAGCCTCTGACGAAAATACTCGGACTTTTAAAAGCCTTCAGTCGGAGTAATTACTGAACGAGTCATCCGGTGGTAGGAGTTGGGAGGGACAAGGGAATAACTCGCAGAGACGGGTGGCAGGGATATTGCAAGGTAGGATGAGGGAGAGATAAAGGGAGATGGCGAATTTGGAGAAGGAGGTAGGAAAGCGCGGGGAAAATATGCAAAAAAATAGAAGTGGGGTGTGAGGAAGAAAGGGACGGGTAGATGGAGAATGGACGTAGAGAGGATGAGAAAGGGAGAGTAGGAATCCATGGAAAAAGATATAGGAAAGCATGGGGGAAAATGTGTAAAAAGATGGAAAATGGGGAGAGGGAGGAAGAGACAAGAGGTAGAAGGAGAAGTGAGGGAGAATGAGAGGGAGGAAGAATGAGAAGGAGGAAGAGGGGAAAAAGAGAGGACGAATGTATGGAGAAAGGTAGGAAAGCATGGGAAAACGTAAAAATGTGGTCGTATGGTGTGAGGTAGAAAGAGGTAGAGAGTGAGAAGGAGTTTTTTTCGTCGCTCGGTAGACTTCACTTTTTTGCTCCGGTATTATTTTTTATCCTCAGTCTTTGGGACTTTAGTGACACAGGGAGGGGAAAAAGACATGAAGCCATGCAGGAAACGGGATTCGTTTATTTTTATTCCTTTACACGACAAACAGATTCTCTTACGACACTGCGAGTCTGTGTGTGTGTGTGTGCGCGAGGGGAATTTTTTATTATTTTATGTGAATTTTAAAGTTATGTCGGAATTCTCTACTTTTCTCTTAGCCTATATTCAGAATAAAGTAATTCATGGCGGTTTACTTTTATGTTTTTTGTGTACACCCACAAATGCATCCAAATATATATTTAAAAAATAACATGAGGCGAATTTCAGCTACCAGATTTTTTTATGTATCTTGCGTCTTCATTCTGTCTGCAGTGTGTTTCAAAATTACTTGACAATGTAACATAAAAAGAAAATTATAAAATCAATATGTCATCTGAATGATAAAATAATAGTTCTCTCTAGTGCCTCCATTATTGGCCAGATATTTTTTTAGCTTAATTAATTTAATACATTTTTATTTTACACATTCCAAGAAAGCTCTTTCTGATAGCGGTTAGATGAAAAAAATCTTCTCTGGAGATTTGAGTATTATTTTTCCTTGATAAACTTCGAGTTATTTCAACCTGGTACATTACTAATCAAATACCGTTTTTACATGAAGTATTTTTTATATTAAACAGGCTTTTGAATTATTAATGTTATTTCACGTCTCAAGTTATTACATAAATGCTTACTTTCGTACGATTTTCATAATATCACCATACTAAGTGAGAGTATGGCTGAACGACGACATTGATGATATACTTACTGTTAAATATCTTCTAAAGGAAATTCACTTTTTTAAAGATTCCTGAGTTTTTTTCAAATTTCAGTTTAAAGAAGCCAACTGTCGAAGTGTTTCTCTGCGTATTTTTCTTCGTTATACTAATAATTGTATTTTCTTACTGCGGCGTTATACCTATTCATGCAATAGTTACTCATATTGAATGCAGTTTTTCAGTAACTGGAAGCCTCATGTTCACGATGCATTTTGTTCGCTTATTCTTCATCCATTAGGTGAATTGCTGTTCGAATTTTGCTGGCAGAATTTAATTTCTGCCCTCTGAAACGTGTCACAAAATCTCTTTCCCGAACGAATATTAATAGGTTAAAGAATACCGCAATCGACTGCGCAAAATAGATATGAATTTAATAGACTCCCGAGCAACAGCTGTTATAACAACCAAAAGGGATATGATAGTAATGGAGGGTAATGGAAAATGGCAACGCGGATATATAATCTATCCTATTTTTGTATTTTTTTGCGGGATCCGGGTCTCACACCAAAATGGGAATTCCCTTACGGAAGGGGAGAGAGACGGGATGATAGGAAAAGGGAGAGGGGAGGGTCTTACCCTACTCTATCCCTTTCCACGTTCACCCATCCCCGTCGCTGTGACTACGCTCCGATTGATTCCGTGCCTTAATTCCGCAATCCGCTATAATCCCTTCCCAAAATCTCCTTTCCCTCCTCTCGTCTCGCTCCCCGCGACGTACGCGTCACCATCCTCCGTTCTATAATTCACCTATCAGCAGGACCACCCATAATTTCCCGTTAGAACTGTAAGCGCCTTCCCCCACCACATAAACTAAACCTCTCACTTCTCCCACACAGGCTTGCACATTTGTACCTGGTTGTGTAGCCACCTCCCTTCGCCAATATCCTATCACTTCCTAGTTCGCTAAACCCTATACTCCTTAAGAGTATCTTTTCCGTATGATGCTGTCCCCAACCCACCTCTTCTGGAAAGAGGTTGTTCACGTAGTCACATCTAAGGTTTTTAATTGTCCAAATCCTTTTCGATGTTATAGCATATGAGTGGATTCGGGAGGTTTCAGAATTATTTCACTTCTAAGAATGCGTGGGAAGGAAGCAAGGGTCAAAAAAACTTTTATATGCTGAGAATTCGGAGTTATTGCAATTATTTTAGAGGAACCAAGCTATCTCAAGTTTCATATGACTAGGAAAATTTGCATTTTGTATGTACAAATTTTTCCAATATTATGATAAACAACTTTGTCATTCAAGAATGGCAGTTAAATCAACATATGCAAACACAGTAGAATCTAGGTAGTATAAATTTCAAGTGGCTTCAGTATTCATGATTTGTAAAAAAATTTGATGTGGCCAACAGATGACTTTCTCAATATTTGGGGTATAGATATTTAAATTATTATGAATAGCATTATGAGGCAAAATTATCATTTCGTATCGTAAAAGAATACAGTCGTCCTTACTGCCGTAAATTACGTATATTTAGAATATGTTTATATATATCTCCCAAATGGTTGCTTCTACGAAAATTTGTTTCAAACAAAACTTGGAAGAAATATTATTCTCTACAACATTGGTCCTCGCGAAGATTACCAATAACGATGTTTTTAAGGAGATATTTGACGGAAACCGAAAACACCGATTATTTATAAATAATTCCTAAACTGCTATGGAAAATTGTTTGAAATAAAAGACGTAGGTAATTATATTTTCTACATTTTTTGTAATGGTCAATAATGACGTAATATCGGAGAAATATCGCAAAAACCGAATCGGTTTCGAATAAACCTTGACTTACGGTTGACCGTTATTGTCCAAAAACTAATCAGTTCTTTGTGCTCATGCAAAAGTGTTATATATGAAATTTGGTATTAATATGACAAGTACTTTTTGAGTTAGAGCGCCCACAATCATATACATCCACACAGACACACACACAGACATCATTCCGAAAATAGTCTAAGGATCTCAAAACGTGTATTTCCGTTGAAATCTCGAAGTCTGTTTTATTCGTGATCACAATACCTTCCCATTACTAATTATGGAGAAAGTAAAAATATCTCTTTTACACTCATCGCACAATTATTCGTTAACCCAATTATCCAAACTTAAATAACGTGTATCTTCCAACTTCAATTTTTGATTTCTTCCAATCTGGACAAATGTAATATTTCATTTTGTGCTCATGTGCTCGTGCACTACTATTTTAATTCCCGTAAATTGTGCAAAATATGTTGTTTTATCGATTCAATATTTAATATCAATAAAATATTGAAACTATCCCTTGAATAACTTGAAAAACAGTAAAATAATATTATTCCATTAATTGATAACATCACAAATCCTTTTTCAATTATGAAAATTTTATTATCCACACTATATACTAATTACTTGTCTGTGTAGACTACGATTGGAATTTAGTGAAATAAAAATACTAAACTGTATCCCACTGCTATCTATGTTATAAATTTATATTAAGAGCTAATAATATTCTTGCCTTTATTAATTTTGGTCAACGCATGCCGAGTTTATCTCATTTATTTTTATTGAAAGCGGAAAGCTTGTGGTAAATGCGCGCAATTTTTACGATTACTTTCACTTTGAATCAAGGCCATGGAATTACATTGTTCAAAATTCAATAAATGTGCTAAATGCAAGTATGGCTATTTCATTTATTTGCTATAATTAACATTACCAGAATAACTTTTAGCGATGGTTATGTATTCTAAATGAAATAGTTTACTCGTAGTTGTAACCGAATAGCGCCCGAATTAAAATTTCAATATATCAAAGTGGTATAATATTTTAGTTTTAACTTAGATAATACACCCTCAACAAACTGTTAGATATTCAGTATTATTTAAAATGTCCATAAATTTCAATTAATACCTCTTGGCTTCAACGAACTATTATAATCCGTAATCATAAATGAGGCATTTAATTATTAAAGTCACCAATTCTTGTTTTAGCCAAAAGTATATGGAAGGATTCTATTTTTCACTGTAAGTTGCATTATTTTTAAATGCCTATTGAGTTTTAAAACCCAATAACTAAAAATTAATTCATATTATAATCGATAAACTATTGGACTTGTTTTAAGAGGGGTTTTTTAACGACCTGCCTATTATCTCTTACCTACGGGCATTGGGTATCTAAGAGGTAGTGCAATGAATAGTCGGTAATGCAAAATTTTAGGAAGAAAGGTGACTTCCTAGGATTGAATTGAACACGATGATACAATATTAAACGATTTTTAGTGACAATTTTCTCAAATCATACTTTGTTACCTCTATTCTCACCTTTAGAATATTTTGTTTATCATTGAAAATTAAGTTAATATAAAAGTTATTAAAAAATGAGTAATTACCTATTTGAATATTCATTCGACATTCTCATACATCTCGCAGTTTCTTCTGGAAACCTTCCATCCGTTGAGCTTGTACACTTCCGGAAAGTTTGACGGACGACTTCACTTGCCGACCTCTCAGCCCTCTGAAGGTTTCTTTTCATACCTAGGACACGGAAAACCTATCGCATACAATTGTAACTTGGCTGCGAAAGAGAAGACTCGTGGAACTTTTAGTAACAAGCAGGAAAGTGCAGAGTCCTGCGGAACTACAAGTAACAAATGATCGCACTGGCATATTGCTCCACTAATCTATATTAAAGGTATGTACAAACTTTCACTATATTACAAGTCGACTTTACTTGATGTAAACGTTTTTTTGAAATAGCCCCTGGTGCCATGCTATTTTCTGTTTAGTCGTATAAGTCTCTCGAACGCAGCACTTCTTATATATCCCACATGACTGAGAATATCTGCTGCTTCTATTTATATTTTCAAAGTATCTACTAATTGTGAATAGTTAAGGAAAATCCTTTGTTATAGACCTGCGACTACATCGTGAAATTAATTTTTCACTTAAAAGTCTGCGACGGGTCAAAGGGGAGGGAGCGATTAGATGTCCCCATTGCCGTTCACTGGATGCTTTCGTAAACCCATTACGCGAAAAATTCCTTAATTCTGCACTGGAGATGAGGTTCATATTGTGAGGGAGAGAAAGTTTCTAAGGGACAAGGATTTTCAGAATGAGAGGGTCGTAGGCAGGCGCGTAACTTGGGGGACGCAAGTCCATGCAGTGCGTGGGGGCCCCAAGATATTCTGGGCCCCACAAAAATACTTAGAATTTTTCCCGTAATCTGCCGTAAGGTATTCGAAGTAGTAATATCCTTATAGGAATGAAAGATTTCATCGCTCGAAATGAAGACGAAAATACCCATATCAAGTGTTTGGAGTTGTTTTGTCCTATCCTTATAATGTTAGAATTATAGAAGTCTCAATGTATTTTTGGAATTAAAACGTAAAAAATATCGATAAAAATGAAAACGGTATAATATTTCATATATTTTTATATAAATGAAGGCCTCAAAGTGACTTGCGTGAGAGCCCCAAAACCGTAGTTACGCCCCTGGTCGTAGGAAGTGGCAGGTTCAAGCGAAAACTTCCCCGTTTGGAAGTTTCTAGATCTACAGCTGCTTAATAAAGTCCATAGTTCTTGCATAAATTCTTAATGCCTAATTTAGAAATGTTTATCTCCCATTTTTCTTAATCGTAAGTATGGAGTTATACTTTTATACTTCGTCGAGTCGAAAAGTAGTTTAGAACTACTACTTTCTATCAGTAAAATAATTTTAATTCTGGATAAATCACTCGAGCCACCAAATCCCATATATCGGCGTGAATTTCCACGACTTTCCACAACGTTGAGAGCCATTTGTTTGTCTCCATTAAATTTCACTTTTTTCGTTTTCGCGTGTTCACGACCCGTCTAAACCCGCACGAAATCATTTTCCGACACGTGTAAGCCGACCCTCTCTCTCCCTCACTCACTCAAACCCTAACAACCTCTCAACACCCCCTTCACGCAGAGGCACTGTAACCCCGCGCTCTCGAACCCAAGCCCCCGACACGTTTGGTCGCCATACTCATCCGCGTTGTCTGTGGTCCGGCAAGCACACAACAGGTGACATTCCAAAACCTACCCGGCGATAAACACACCCCAGCACATATTCAGTCCATGCTTCACTCCCTTTGTACCTCGTACCCTCTCTCACCCCATCCTCTCACAATGCCAACTCTTTCCATGGCTCCATTCGACTGCCGCTCTACATTCGACCCGTGTAGGTTCGTCCGCATTCGACCTCCGCCTGTCCTCTCCCCTTCCACGACCCCTTCCCACCTCTGCACGCGGGTACGCTTGTTGTCGCTGCTTCACATTCAAGTTGGATGGGTGGGATGCTGAGGGGAGGCCACTCCGCACCGCGTTCCCACATGCGCTTTTTGCGAGCCGTGCATGGGTGGGGGGGGGGGGGGGGGGGAGGACGCCGAACAGATTTCTTTTGTTTTTGTTGTCATCGTGTGGCTGTAGAGCGCTTGATGTTTTGACAATCCATTATTGTAATTTATTTGGATAGGGCGATATATTGAGTGCCCTCTTGAAAACTGTTCGCATCGGAATTTACGCCGCAGTTGGATTTTGCTCGTATACGAATGAGTTTTTTTGTTTTTTCATATAGGCGAATGTGCGTGAATGCTTAATGCATATGTATATACATACACATATGTGAGATATATTTATTATCCATCGTCATATTATTTAACGTTAGGCTCTTTAACACGAAATTGATCGCACACTCTGAATCGCCATGGTTGCTTAACTCCTAGCTACTACTTATCATCTAAAATATTTTAACAACACGAATTACTTTGGTACGAAAGGTGGCCGTTGACATAATTATATTGTATATTTTTTAATATTAAATATAAATTTTTTAAAAAATTATAGTAGTTATCGATAAACATTTCTCCTAATAAAAACTCCCTAATATAAAACAAAAATTAATTGATTTGAATAGACATAATTACTTTTCAAATGTACCTAAGGTATTTCCGTGATTCATTACTGACACGAGTATTATTACTTCACGTGTTTCATTTTTGTCTATATTGCTATGTCTGACTGTTTTTTCGAACCATTGCGGGGATAAGAAATAATCACGATAAGGGGTTATGTGTAATCACTTTTTGTCCAGATTTATCTTCATTTAAATTAATTTCTATTTTTGAATTAAGACAATTTTGAAAGAATAAATTGCATCCAAAAATTCCAACTTCGTTGTTTTCGAATATCGTTCCCGTTCCTGGCATTCAGCTTGGCGGATTGCGCGCAAGCATGCAAATTGGATGATAATGCTACTGTTAGCATTAGTTTGCTCCAGTGGAAAGCGTCGCTTGCCGACTATGTCCTCCTCTTCCTAAGGGTTTTGAATCCGACCTTTGCTATAAGGATTTTCTGCACTCATATCTTATCAGTAAATTAAATAAATACAGTCGGCTTATGTACCTTGCATTTTTAGTACGATACGAGAGACAAACAAGTTATTATTTTCGTCCAGCTAAAACGAACTCTTTCATCTCTAACCTAAGATTATTACAGTCAAAGCAGTTTTACCCGACTTACGTAATATCTTGTCCCGTTTCTTTGCGATTTCTTTTTAACTTGCATGTTAGTCCATCAGAAAATCAACCCATTCCCCTCATTTCTCCAAAACTTTCAATTGAATCTCAGGTTAACCTTTTAATAAGATCTTATCCGAATGCAGACGTATTCGCCAAAATATATTTGAAAATAGTTTGATCTGAAGTGCCAATAAATATAGGGAAACATAAAAATCACAGTGTTAAGGAATACATATATCTCAGCGTTAAAAAATATTCGTTAAAATATGTTCAAGCGTAAAAACACGAGCGAATTAAAAATTGCGGCGTTTCTAGTGCATACTAGACTGACACTATACTATTCTTAAGGTTTGTTCCGAATATCTTCGTCTGGAAAGTTCCACAATTTTTTAGCTAATTATGCACTTGTAGTAAGTTCTAAGTCAACTCTTAAAAACTTATTAACTACCCGAGTCAGCGATATTTGCGTTATTATGTTTCTAGTGCCTCTTATCAGAATAAACACTCAATTTCTAAACTAAATTGTTTCGTTACCTTACATTATTTTTAGTTTGATCTGTATGACAAACAAATATTAAATATACATATATTCACATAAAAACATTTATGAACCACATCCCGAGTACAGTAAACTTCACTCATATATTTTTATTTTTTGCCACGTCCTTCCTCGATCGTATAATTTATTGTATGCTCTCATTATTTTAATCGCATTTTTTTAATTGAATTGGATAGCTCTCACTATCGAACTTATTTCCTCATTCCTCGTTTTTATTTTACGAATCCGTATTCAGCGCCATATGTTTTCGCATGTTTGAAAGCACGGGAACGCGAAAACAAGGCGCAAAAACAGCATTAATGAACCCGTTATCAGAATTTCGATATTCTTACAACCTCGCCCCTTTTCGCTGTTCTGTCGGCGCCCGTGCCACGTAGATTCCTCGGGTTTCGGGCCAGCGATGGAATTTAATTATCTCGTCGCTTTAAACGCGTCGTTTCGCGTTCGCTTTTTTTCCACTCGCCCGCGGTATTATTTAATTCCGCTTTTGCATCGAATTTGTTTATTCCGCGCGCGAAATAATAATTTGGGATATTCATTCGGATGAAATTTGAATTGGTTGCGGGATCATTTCCCTGTTGCTAATCCGATGTAATTCTCTCTATCTCTTTCTCTCCCTTCCTCCCTCCCTCTCTCTCACTCCCTCCGCCTCTCTCCCTTTTTCCCTCTATCCCTCTTCCTCACTCTCTTTCTCCCTCTAACCCTCTTCTTCCCTCTCTTCCTTTCTCCTTCCCTCCCTTATTCTCTGCTTCCCTCCCTTAACCCACTCTCCTACCGCCTCCATTTTTTAGAATTTCCCATAAAATATCATTTCATGGCGTAAACTTTTGGTATTTTTTAAAATCCACGTTGTCCCCTCTTCTTATTTTCCCATTTCTTTGTTCTTATCTGTAGTTTCATGCAAGCGATATTAGTTAGGGAATAGATGTTTGGTGGAAAAGAGGCAACTCAGCACCCGTGTTTCTAGAATGCTCTTGGCGCCATTGTTGAGTCATGTGTATAACCGTCTACTTTTTTCAAAGATGCTGTGTTGGATTTTTTGATAAAATAAAATTTCGGTGAATACATTGTATATCTAAAGAATTCCAGCTTGTTCGTATTAAAGTTGTACGTTTATATTTTCCTTCCTGATTAAATAATTTAGCAGCAACGAGGAAAGATCTAATGGCGCGTCTGCATGACTGGCATTTACATAATTTTCTGCGTTCTCCATTATTTGAGAACACATATTCATTTATACGCATGTTAACTTAAGCTCCAGCGAAACTGTATGGAAAAGCTGAGTCGTTTTATTTGTAGAACATTAATTAGTAAAATATTGATCTCGAGGAGTAATTTGATTTATTGTCAATTTAGAGGCGTGTGTATATTTGGAGGTAGGAAAAATCTACTGTTTGATCGCGAGTTACTAATGATGGGATGTTTTATACGCATCACTTAGACGCTAACTAAATCTATATGTACATCCTCTAAAAAAAATTCGAATAACTGCTCAGAAATATTTCAAATAAAAATTCCGGTTGCGTTACGCTCTGGTAAGCTTTTTAGATTCGGGTGACGTTTTTCCCCCTGTAAGAGAAGGGAGTTTTTAGGACGTTCGAGAAATTAAATTTTCCTCTGATTTCATTTAAAAACTCAAAAAAAACGGATACGTATCAGGAATTAATGCCCCGAAATTCGAGGGGAAAAAATATATTTTCCTTGGGTGATTATTTTTTTGATACACGGTTGGGATCAATTATGAATATTCCTTTTGATCGAGAATGCAAATATTTGAAATTATCAGAATATATTTTTCGTAATTGGTTTCCACCAATGCCGGAACGCACGAATAAATATTTAACGACAAATCCCCGCCCATCTCCAGCTCTCAAAGACCGCATTAAAAATGCAACCTTCATAATGTCTTTCCATATTTATTTCTTCCCCCTTCCTCTTTATTTTACATAATCTAATTTATGGATTTTACTTCACAATATTTGCGCACGCGCAAATTCGCCCTTGCCTAAATTTTAAATCACTTTTACGCCGTCTTCCAATAAGCCCCTGTAGTTATTTTTCAACGATTTCGTTACAAATGGGGTAAAATAAAACCTGTTTTTATTTCTATGATCGATTCGAACGGTCATACGTTTCTACGGCAACGAGATTATTGTCAACACGCGAATATTTTTGGCGAACGTTACGCACGAGCACTCGTCGCGAAGGTTTTATTTTTTCCCGCGGCGAATTTATCTTTCGCGTTCGATGCGAACTCACGACCCCGGAAATTGCTTCGAAGAGGCTTTACGCGTTCTTTCTAAAACAAAATAAATAAACGCCGCAAATAGCGGAAACAGTTTTTATTACCCAATCCTGCATAAATCATTTTGCCTAGGCCGTTTCCGCCGACTTGGAAATGGCATGACATCCTTATCCTGGGAACGCTACCAGTTTCTTCTAGTTTGAAAAAAAAAATAACGTCGGAAAAGAATCCAATCCGTCGCATCCCTGCTGCGAGTTTTTCGCTTGTTTTTGCGGACGAAATAACAGTTAAATTTTCTCCGGGTCCCGAAGGAAGGATCCGGAATGGCGGAGAATCGAGCTAGAAGCATGAACTGGCCTGGGGCGTAACGTGAATCATATTTCATCGAATTCGAGGAAGCGTCACGTGACAAAAGACGTAGGTATCGCAGATCGTCGAAGCAGCTACTCAACCCGCCGTTTGCCTCTCGCTCCTATCTACTGGTGATTATTCCCTTTGTGCTATATCTCTCTCAACTCCTCCCACCTCCACACCTCCCTCTCTCACCCTCTCTACCTCCGACCCCTCTCCTCTGTCTCCACAGGCCCCTCTATAAACCCCACTCCCTTCACCACCCCCCCCCCCCCCCCGGCCCTTATCCTCCCCCTACTCCTCTCTCCGCCGGTGCTCATCGCTGGCGCCAATCCAGGGGAGAAGCTTTCCGTGCGTAACTAAGCGATTAGTTAGTAATTTGCGGGCAGGTTCACGCTTCGAATGGGCATCATCCGGAACCACCCACACGCGCACACACACACACACACGGACCGTGCCTCTCTCTCTACCCCTTCCCTTCCTCTCCTACGCCACCCTATCCCTCTGCCTTCCAGTGGTGCGTTCCATGCAATTTCTCATCCGTGTTCTCCTATCCATCTCTCTTATCCTCTCCTCTTCCCTCTCAACCCACTCTCTCGTCCTCTGCCTTTTCCATTTCTGTTCTCCCTCTCGCATATTCTTCTCTTTCCTTTCTTCGAATTGTCTTCTTTCAGTTTTTATTCTATTTCTACTTCTTATCTGGCTCATTTTCCTAGTCTTGCGTCTTCTCTTTTGTTATTATCTATATTTATTTTCAACTGTCTCTATTCATCTTCTTCCTTCCGATGTTGAATGCGGATAGGAGTCTATGCGAGGAGATTTTTTTGGAATTTGTAGTTGAAACCTGTCAAATGATGAACGTTTCTTGAAAAATGAGTTTTACCGAAACTTATATCTAAAAATTATTTAGAATCGATAATAATCCACTCAAGCTCCCCTGTATTTTTTGCTAGATTAATCGCTGTTGGTAAAATATAGGGTAGCATTACGTGTTATAACATAAGAAGATGTAACTGGTGACTGTCACGGACATACCTATTCGTTCGGACAAATTGCAATTTAGACCATTATGATAATTACGACTATTATTTAGAAAATTTTGCAGGAACGCAGTTCAGGATTGTTATGGAATAATTTCGTAATTGCTTCCTGTTTTACTTCTGATCCTTCTGACCCTTTCACCTTTACGTCACCCTGCCTTTTACTCAAATTCCATCTCTTTCAATTTCTATTCCTCTCCGGTTGCCTTTTGTAATTTCTCCGCCATGCTTCCGAGTGCCGTCATCATACCTTCAATCTATTCTTTCCATCCACTCATTGGTGAAAATTTTGTATCAAATTCCTCTTCAACGAGCATAAAATCACCCATAGGTTTAGCGAAACCCATACAAAATGTAATCGAGTGAGCAATAATCCAACTATGCTTTTCCGCCAAAGTTAACTTTTTGATACATTTCTTCAATTGAATCTCTAAACAAATCTTATTAGCACCCTCTCCACTGCTCTAAAGCATTTGTTACTGTGAGCGAAAATGTGTTAAATCGATGTATCAGAGACAATTTACCATAAAACTATAAGTATGTAATTTGTTCGGTTATTTATCAATCAGTTTGAAGTAAATGGATATCTTAAGGTACACGATCATTGAAATCTCGAACAGAATTGATTACGTTTCAGCCATATCTTGCTTTTTAAGTGATAAATTTCACATTTACTTTTAAAACGTTTAATTTACTTTTGCTGTCAATTTGACTCTTTTACACGGATGTTTATAAATTAACAATAAGTTGCTATTTAAATAGGCTTATTTTAGTTTCTCCGACACAAAAATCCAATTTCTGTAGAGAAGCAATTGATTTAATAATTTTATTCTGAGGCGATTAAACAGAAACCTCTGCTCACTCTAGTTTTCAAAGTTTTCTCCTTATTTATCTAAAAAGATCATAGAGTATGTTTTAGTATAAAAACTACTGAATGTTACTTCACTTATTAAAATATACATATATTAAAAATTGTATTTTCTGAAATAAAATTAATGATTTAAGAACTCAAACGAATTCTTAAAAATGCGCTGATGTATTCGTAAAATTGTTTACTTCAAAATGGATTTCCTAATGAGTCACGTCATTCCATTCCGCATGTTTCCTTGACTAAGTTATCTCGAAGGTTGAGAACGTTCTCTGGAATTTACTCTCCCTTATCCTACTCTCCAATACGATAAAATAAAATTATAATATTCCCCAAATATTGCCACATCATCAGCAGATTTTATGTTTAGCCCTGGAATGACAAATTTTTCCCGTTGCAATTTGATCCTGTGTTTGTAAAATATTACGGCAATTTTGTAATCCTTTCCTTGGCCTCATCATGGTTATAATAAATTTTAAATGTTACAAAATAAGCAGGTAGGTGAACGCCGACATTTATCAAGGACTCGATTACAAAAAAATTATTCAACAAAGAAGTGTATACCCTACGTTTCCATCAAGAAATATGTTCCTGCCAAGCCGCATTGCTCATTCTTCCTCTTCCCCCAACTTTGGTCAGACCTTGCTCTATAATATACTTATATATAATATATTATACTTATATATAATATACTATAATATACTTATATAATATACTATAATATACTTATAAAAAAACAAATTACACCCCGAAAATGATATTATCTGCATTTCTCAGCGCCTTTCTTCTCTTACATTTTTCTTGATACCAATTGTAATTATTATCTCCTTTATATTACGTTAGGTCTTGCTGACCTCTCGCGATCCTTTTCATTTCATTTTATCGTTTCTGGCCTTTCAATGCCTAAACTTGCATTTTACTCTCATCATCTGTAATTCTATACCCTCTCTCTTCCTCTCTCGCTTCCTTTCTTTCTCGCTTCCATTTTTATCATTCTTTCTATCACTCCCCCCTCTGCCATATCCTCTCTGTCTCTCTCCCTCCCTTCTCTCTATCTCCCTCCTTCTTGCTCCTTTCATCCATCTCTCTCTCTCTCTCAATTTCCATTACTATCTCTCTCTCATTTCCCATTTATCTCTTTCCCTTTCTCTCCCTCCGCTCGCTCTCCACCGCTCTCTCTCTCCGTTTTCCCTTCTCTCCTACTCTCTCCCTCTCTTTTCCCACTCCTCTCTAACTCTCCTATTTTCCTCTCCGTCTCCCCCCCCCCCCCTCCCGTGTTTAATCTCTCTCCCTTCTCTCTTTCCCTCTCTCTTCTTTGCTACACCGTTGGTCTCCCTTCCCCACCCACTTCTCCTTCACTCATTCCCTTTTCCTTCTGAGTGGTTCTTTAATTAATCACACCCCTCCACGGGTGAGTGTCCTCGATCCCCGGCCGACAACTTTCGTCTCACTTCTTTATCTTCCTAATTTTTTATACACGCGCGGCACAAAGTCCACCATTTCGCGTTTCATTTTTTCTTCTTCTTTTCCCCTCCCAACCTCTTATTTTTTTGGTTCACGCTTTATCCCCGACAGAATGCACTTCTGTTCTCCAATAATGCCGTTTCTTTTTCTTGAGTGTTTTATTATATTTCCCGTTTCTTATCCGTTGTCTTTTTCGCTTTTTGTTCTCTCTCTCTTTCATTTTTATTTTTAAATTACAACCCTCTCTTTACTATTACCGTTATTTTCGTATGCTTTTTTGTTTTTCTGGATTTCATTTTCACCTTGTCTTGCACTGTGAAATATTGTGGCGCTTGCACGGCGTGGGTTGCAAAGAACGAATATATTCGTCCTGGTACCCATTACCTGCTGTAGTACCTAACGCTCAACGATAATGAAAATCAATTTTGAGATATCTGTAGGTATACACAAGTAACTTTGAAGGAGGATATAGGACTGGGCTTGTGTTGTTATGTCATATTCCAAACATTTGAAATATATTTATCAAAGAAATTTTTACGGGTTTGGTCAAAAATATTTTAAAGGTATTGTTCCATCGCGTGATGACAAAGAGCGGGATTACATTAGCATATTATGGTTTTCAATTATCTGCGTAAAATTACTGAACATTGCATGTTCGCCTATCCCAAATCTTATAAATTTAAAACTTTTTCAGGGTATTCTGGCTCAGTGTGGCTTTAAAATTATCAGTCTTATATATAAGTCTTTATAAACTTACAATACATTATTCAACATTCCTCCATCAACGTTGCATTTAAAAAGCGTTAGAAATTAACATTTGATTTCATACTGAAAGAAAGTAAATCTACTATTCGAAATCCCGGACGCGATAGTCTTCTTCCATTTGTTGTTGTTTTAGTTGTATTTTTGAGTCCTAAACGTATCCGCGAAAATGGGAGAACATGGTGTCCACGAATAAATGAAAAAGTTTTGGTTTAATAACGACAAAGTTAATCAACTGTACCCTCTTTAATTTCAAGCTGCCGGGTTAGGGCCAAAAGAAATTCTCAAGATCCGGGACCATTGTTACAGTTATAAAATAATAGATTGTCCCAGGTTTAATACGTATATATTTTCTTGCGATCAAATTAAAATGTGATTTAACTGATGTGATTTCATTTCAATCTCCCATTTTTTTAAACTTCCCCGACAACGTTTTTTTTAATATATGTATTAATATATAAAGAAATTTCAGGATTTATATTAAAAATTGAAAAATTAAAATTAGTGAAGTTAATGTTACAAGTAGGAAATGATCCATGTGTAATGCGACCGAGCCTATTCTTGGTAAAGAATGATATATCATAATTTGTCGAAGCCTTTAGGTTTGCCTAAGGCAAACAGGTTCAGCCAGTCTAGATAAAGGAAGGAGACGTCTTGCAAATACACAAACCTCTCTAATATGGCATTCCGTAATCCGGCTACTCCCATAATCCAGCGTAGTTGCCGAGATCGGCATTATTCCAGTGAACCGCGTTTGGACATAACTTTCGATCCTCATCGCGACGCAGGTACAAATACTTGAAAAGACAGACAGTCGAGTTTATTATTGAGACTATAAAGTCACTTCTTACATTTAACCTTTAAAAGGAGCGATTGGGAACGATAAAACAACAACTTGTAATGCATAAGAAATGTAGTTAAAAAAACGAATAAAAGTTAAAATGTAGAGTTGTTTGTAAGGGTAAATAAATGCCCACCATCGCCGCATTCCTTATTTTTTTAGAAATTGGTTCGAATAGTATAAAATCATAATTTTTCGATCGATAAATACGCTTATTAAAAATACTAATAAAGGAAGTTAAGTAAAGAAGAAAACATTTCACATTTCGATCTTCAAAAAGAAACATCCCAAGCTATCCCAATTCACCAAAGTGCCTAATTAACCAACCAGTCTTAGGTAATGTTTACGGTCGCGAATTTATGTGATTTTTCAATCGACTTTCCACACTGTTACTTTTGAATATTATCTGGAATAAATAAAAATGTCATTATCCGTATTTTAAATTTTCTTTCCTGACACTTTATTTCTGATACCTTTAATGGGCATATTTCAAAGTAGCTAGTTTTACTATAAGTGCGTAAATAAACTGAGATTACGCTGAAACTGTCAGGATCGTCATTCAGAAAACATTATTCTTGGCAAAAACTGATTTTCTTAGTCATCTTCGGCAATATCCGTTTCTTTCCAACCTCAAAAATTTAGGAAGAATACGATATTTACACACGTAACTTTGGAATCAGAATTAAGACAGCATTTAAGGTACAGTCTACCATAAAATAAAGCGCGTGCGTACCTTAAATGTTTTTTGTTTAGTATTTTATTATAAGTAAATATTTAAATAACATTGCGTGCAGTTCACTTGTTTATTTTCATATCTACTACGCTCCAAAACTTAATATTGTGAAGAGATTGAATAGGATTAGCTTAAGGGTTATATGACTCCGGTATTCCGGCAAATTCTCTAATCCGGCTCCGGTCATTTCCCGAGCTTGCCGGATTAGAGAGTTTTGACTGTACAGTAAACCCTTGCCCAACGTGGTTTTCTCCTACGAGGATTTGATTATTCACAGTTGAATTAATATGATACTTATTTAGCCAACACGCATTAAATTTTATTGTACTTGATCCTGAATTAGGAGCGCACCACATTTTAGTATTGAATGTGACGTTAGAAAGCACGAAGCTTATAAAAACAATTAATTAACTCCAAACGGTGTTAAATTCGCGCAACGCGGCCTTTTCTTATAATCCCGCGTTACGCAAGGGGCTCCTGTAATTAATCGCTCTATCAGCTGAGCTACAGCAATTTATTATTTTAAAGGATAAAATAAGAAATCGAAGAAACCAATCTCCTCTATGTTATTACTTTCTCCATACGTAGTAATGGGAAAGTATTGTATTCATGAAAAAAATCGACTTCGAGATTTCAACGGAAATACATGTTTTGAGGTCCCTAGAACACGTTTAGACTATTTTCGGAATGATGTCTGTGTGTGTGTGTATGTTATTGTGGGCGCTCTAACTCAAAAAGTACATGCCATATCGTTACCAAACTTCATATATAACACTTTAACATGAGTACAAAGAACTGATTAGTTTTTAGACAATAACGGATAACCGGAAGTCGAGGTTTATTCGAAACCCGATTCGGTTTTTGCGATATTTCTTCGTTAAAACATCATTATTGTATATACAATTCTATACAAAGGTTATAGAGAATGTAGTTTCCTACAGTTTTCATTTGAAACAATTTTCTATAGGAGTGATTGTTTAGGAGTTATTTATAAATAACCGGTTTTTCGGTTTCCGTTAAATATCTCCTTAAAAACATCGTTATTGGTAATCTTCGTAAGGACCAAAGTTATAGAGAATAATATTTCTTCCAAGTTTTGTTTGAAACTAATTTTCGTAGAACCATCCATTTAGGATATATTTCGCTTTATCTTAATACCAGTATACAGCGCCAACACCATGTAGCGGTGAATTCTGTAAACATTCAAACTATACGTAATTTACGGCAACAAGGACGTGTCTTCTTTTACGATACGAAATAATAATTTTGCCTCGTAATAGTATTCATAATAATTTAAATATCTATACCCCAAATATGGAGAAAGTCATGTGCTGGCCACATCAGATTTTATAATTCATGTGTCTTCCGTCTCGTGTTCTCTATCGCCGTCTATATGACTGAATCAATGCAAAATACGGAAATTCAGACTGATACGTACAAATGTACACCGTTTACATTGTTATCCTTCTTTAATTAAACCAGGGTGCTCAACTAATAAAGAATGATCATTCAGTTATATTAAAATTTATTAATGGCACGTGAGGTCATATATTGACATGAATTTGGCACGCCACTTGTGCAAATCCTTCCCTAGACCCTTAATTTCCCACTGTAGAAGCCAGGTCGCTTACTTATGTGCAAGAAATTAATTCACATTATTGTCTCCGCCCTCCTAATTCTGCCGCGATAGGTGGTCTCCTGGTTTACGTAAAGGTTGAACCTGCCTTTCTCCAGGAGCCTCGACTTTCCGAGCGTTTTTGGCCAGAGCTTGTGGAATAGTTCCTATGAGCCTCTCGTCGCGTTCCTGAAACATTTTATCGGGTACGTCACAATGGCTCGGGCACGTTTACCTGGGTTGGTTCTAGCAAGCGATAGTCATCTACCCACTGAAAATCAACCTTCGCACATGCGCCGCGAGCGTCTTTTTTTTGCCGCCATCTTAGCCAGTCAGTCAAACTTTGCCTTCCTAGACGGGCGGACGTGTTCTTTCTCTATAGTTCCGATAAAGTACACCTTTTTCGGAAGTGACGGATTTTTGTATTCCTGAGGATAAATTCATAATCTGGGACCTCATCAGCGGACCTTAGTGCTTACTGGAAAAGTGTTTGTGAGCAGAAGTTGCCAGATTCGTACCCCGTTGGAATCATCAAAGGTAAGAGGTTATTTCATCTAAATTCTCCTAAAGTTGCATGACTTCATTTCATTTTAAACGTTTTCATGGTGCTGTGGATTAGATTCCTTTATTCAATGGATGGGAATTATGATGTTATGTAGAAATTTATATTTTCGTCGAAGTTAAATGTGTCACATTTCAATGGGAAGGGAGAAGCTATTAAGCGATCTGTTTTTCAGCTTCGCAATCCCATTCATGTAAATATTCTGATCAAAAAGAGACGCGCATTAAAAGCTATCAGTAGCTTTTATTCCGAGCAGTCCGGTTCCGGTTAAACTTCTTCGAGGTACCTATAAATCGTATTTAATGGACCTAAAGGTATATTCGATCATCTTCAAAATATGTTCGCTTACGCTACTAAACAGGTGTCGTTTTGAGTTATTAGTTTTACAAAAGTGTGTTAAAATCTGGATGAGTAGAATGCCTCCTTCCAGGCTTTACACCAGAGCTTCCCAACGCGGTATAGAGAATAATATTTCTTCCAAGTTTTGTTTGAAACAAATTTTCGTAGACCATCCATTTCGAAGATAATTTGCTTTTTCTAGTATACAGCGCCACCTCTATTTAGCGGTGAATTCTTTAAACATATTCAAAATATACCTAATTTATGCAATAAGGACGACTGTATTATTTTACGATACGAAATAATAATTTTGCCTTATAATTCTATTCATAATAATTTATATATCTATACCCCAAATATGGAGAAAGTCATGTGTTGGCCACATCAGATTTTATGTATATGTATGTATATCAGCGGTGGGTAGCCTTTTCTGCATGGCGGGCCGCATCGGTGTATGCGAATTCTTCAGCGTTTAAAGCTGCCAGTGCTTATTAGAGTTGAAATCGGAAATTGCTTAGATTCTTAGGCATCATACATAAGTGAAAAACAAGCACAAACAAGGATTTTAGAGCTAAATTTTCAAAACTATAGGTTTTATTATCATAATTTTGCCAAAAGTATCTAATATGAAATTGTGTTAATTCTTACCGATCGCTTTTTTATTAAAGCTTCGCGGGCCATAGTTGGTCAGCCCCTGTTATATTTTTATTTTTATTTCGTTTCATCACATTGAGTTTTTAATATACCTCTTATCGCATTGCTCATTCTTCCTCCCTCCTTCTCTCATAATACTTTTCTCAAAGAGCTTCAACCATTAGAATAACTACTTGCTCGGCCGTTGCAATTTGGCGAATAAGTTGCTTTGTTTGACTTCAAGCGACTCCATTCGCTCCTGATGACGTACGTTCCGCTCTGGCAATTTGGTGGACTAGATTCCGAATTCCTCCTCACTTCAATTTCTCGTGTATGCTGATGACTCACCCCAAGCACGGTTTGCTTCCTCGTATGAATTCTTTTCGTAGATAACCTGTGCTAATTACTGAACATACCTTAAATCAGTGGTTCCCAAACTGTGTGCTTCGGCACACTGGAGTGCCGCATCTGATTTTTAAAGGTGCTGCAAAAAAATTTTAGTTAAAAAAATTAACGATTTAGATGTTTTGGTAGGTAAATAAGACAATAATGTATCTCAAATAAATTGATTATGATGTGACACCAACAAAAGAATACGTCCAAAGGTTGTAACACTCTTATGTAAAAATGTAATAATCTTGTTACAAGGCTGGGGTGCTGCGAAATTCTAAAAGGATGCCGCGCCTACAAAATGTTTGGGAACCACTTCCTTAAATAATAAATTATTTTTCCCTTTATTGCTAACGACGGTGCTTAACTTATCACTGGGATGTTGTACTTTTACAACTGATTCTCCTACATTAATTTTATGTCGGTTAACTTGTGATTAAATATGCTATTACATGTCCTCAATGAGATACATCCGTTGGGGCTGGTTGATATTAGCATAGCTAGCCAGGTCCCAACCCAAGAAAATATTCCCGTTCAGAACGGTACGGTACTTCCATGGCAGAATATCCGCCCGGCAAGTGGAATATTCCAGGTCATAGTAGATTTTTTCACCTCTTTCGAAATTGGTTAGTTATTCAACAATATAGAAAAATTATGGCATCTAAGTAATTAATTTGTCTTTTTGATGATTTTCAGAAAGATAGAATTCTTCATACCGTTAACAACATTTTTAATTCTGAATTATCGTGAGAGTTAAGCCACATTCTTGGTGGGAAGGAAGAAGAATTGCAATGAAAGAGTTTTTGTAATATTTTGTTTGCTCTAAATCTATTTAATGTGACTCTTTCTATCGCGTTAAAGCACTACCTGTGAATTTCGTTTCTTCTCGTTCCAGGTGAATCCATTCTTTCACTTCCAATATCAAACCTTTACCCTCTATCTGCCTCGTGATCCACAAAGTGCCTTTCATTTCTCCTCTTATCCAAGATTAATCTTGCACGTCCCTGTGATGTGATATGGTCACTCTGTGATGAAGTGTAGCCTCTGCTCGAGTGAATCAAGAGGAATTTCTCACGTCGCTGGAGGACGAGGATGCCTTCTTCCACCGATGGTAGAACAACGCCTCAGCAAAGGTAGGAAAACGTCGTTTTTTTATTGGCAGAGATCTCCGATTCTCCTTTTTTCCAGGTTTGGTTTATGTCGTCGTGGGAGAACTCATCCGATTGAACCGAATGTTAATTATACTCATAATTTTCGATTAGTATTTGCCGTAATTAGACGTTGGTCGAAGGAGAGTATAGTGAACGCAAGCCTTAAGCTAAAAAAATCGATAAAGTTTATAAACTATTCGTAGAAGCTGACTGACCAATAACGTTCTCGCATTACTTGGAATAAACACGTCCTTCCATCGATTCAATTCTTTCTGTCGCTCAGATGATATTTTCTTGACATTAGAAGTCGTATTTTTAACCCTTTTAAATTTCAGTTGCTAAAGCTAAATAAATGCCTGAATTCATAAAATCTAAATATATCTCGAAAACAACGAATTGTATCGATCTCAAATGTGACGCATTACTTTAAATACACTATTCTGTAAACTTTACCAATTACCAAAATCCTCGTGTTTTAATTCTTAAAGTGCACGTCATTCCAGTTTCTTTCGTCGAATGGACGCGAGATACTGTTGCTCTGGTCTCGATGACAGAAAAATTAAAATTTCTCGCCGAGACATCATCACTAGTTGTTTGTGAATTGCAGATTAGTTTTAAGTGATGAGTTTTGGAGATGAACTCAAAGTACGAGAATAGAGAACAGTCGAGTTGCAGCGTCGGTCATTATGGGAAGTTGTACGCTGCAGGCCGAGTTTCGAACATTCCAAGACCTTAGGGAGAGCAGAGCGTTAAACGACGCTTATTTCTGTATTAATTTCCTCATCGGTCTTTGTGCATAGGTCTCTGAAAAAAAATCTGTAAAAGTATTACTCAAATTCTCAATCATTGGTGGAAAACTACTGTATGTCTTTGAAAATTTATGGGACTCGAGAGCTTAATAATACCTATGGCTTCAGTTTAGAGCGCTGAATTGGCGAGAGTGGCCATATGTTCATCGTACGTTTCGCACGATAAAACAGTTTGTTGATACACTCGGCGGCGATAATTTTGTACCTTGTTTACATATTATAAACTATCGGGAAATTTGACCCTAAAGCAGTGGCGTAACTACCGCCCGCCGGCCAGCTAGAGATTGATTGTGAACAACACCATGAAAAAATCTAACCCGGGGGCAATCCTAGCTTCGCCACTGCTTGAAAATTTTCATCAGATGTAGGATGCCTTGTTATCTGTATATATCCTATTGAGCAGGAAGAGATATTTGAACGTTCGGAAACCATAAATCTTTCTGAAATTAGGAACTATAATGTATAACGAAACATTAAGAAGTAAAACTCGAAGGTCAAACTATAATTAATCAAATTTAATTGAAGTGATATAAATATTTAGGTGTCAAATGGTATTAGTCAAATTTAAGATTAAATTATGTAAATTTTCATAATTATAAAAATATCCTCTATTGTTGCTAGGAATAAAATTTACATTAAGCCCAACTACTATATTAAATTAGACTAATCAAGTAATTCGGGTTATGAAAGTAGTTTTGGCAATTTACTGCCTCAAAATATAAAGTCATTTGGAGAAATAGTTTATTGATCTAAGTATATTATTAAACAATTTTTAAATCATTAAAAAAAATTTTTCGCTTAAACTTATAAAATGGAATAATTAATTATGCAACGGATCCTCACGAAGTTTGACCAAAATAAAATTTCATAATAAACAAATGAAGCGTTTATATGGTTCTTTAAATTGAAGCATCATTTGAGTTTATCAATGATTCGGTAACCGCGTTGTGCAGGAACTTTCACGAACGCGATAACAGTTTTTTCTTCATCGCAATAGGAAAGTTATTTGAGTCCGCTGCGACGTAACACCTCGAGCTACTTAACTCTAACCATCCGGCGAATTAATCCCACCTTTTGATGATACCTTTGTCGCCAAAAAGAAAAATAGAACCTCTCGAAAGGTTAACCATGGGTCTTCATTTCATCGATGTTTACCCATACCCTCTAACCTCACAGAGAAAGTGAGTACCAAACCGAAACCTTTTAACTTCACTAACTCAGGAATAAGGGTCTTGTGTGTTTTCGAACGCATACCATTTCGTGCCGAAGGGAGGTGAGAGATGGGGGAGGATGGGGAAGAATCGCTCCACTCTCCCTCTCTCCCCCCTCCATACCCACGCCAACTCCCTCGCACCTCATCCAACACGGCCAATCTGATTGCTATGACTACGACAAACGTCCTGGCAACAGATGCAGCCAACCCACCGGGGCCTTAATTGTTGGGGGGGATGGGATATTGTGTGTTTGTGTTTGTTGGAGCCGCGGTTTGCATCGTGCTCCCTTTTCGCAACGTATATTTTCTCTCTCTCTCTCTCTCTCTCTCTCCCCCCCTTCATCCCATTTCCCGAACGCAACATCTGTTTGCTCATTGGCTATTCGTATCTCACTTTGCTCGCTATGTGTTCGATCTGCTCCGGGTGCAGGGTCTGCAAACTTACGGCGCTATTCAAACTGTTGTGATCACACACACACAGAGGGCGCTGAACGTCACTATAATCCCCGAGGTTTGGTATTTTCCCACCTTTAGCCCTCCTGCGCATCGCTTAGTGCTTACGCACGGGGATAAATTAGAGAAATGTTCCCAGCGACAAAAATTTGTTAGTTGGACTTTTGGAGACTAGATGGAGTTGCGTACGTCTCTTACGTCATACGGGTATCAAATTGGGCGGACACGAAAACCACAATTCAAACATTTTACTTCTTTCAAGAGTTGAGATTTAAGTCAGTTTCTTAAAAAGTATTTTAATGGAGGTGAAAAATCCGAAATTTCAACCTTCGCGTTGGTTTAATTATTCTATAATTCAACGTAGTCGTCTTCAAATACCGGCGGATATAACGTAGTTAATGGCCAGCAAAACAAATATGTATGTCGAACAAACAGGGAAACTCTGGCAAGTGTAACATGTTGCGAGGTCTTTGATTATGCGTTTTAACTAGTTCATGAGCGCGAATTCTCTCTGCAAATCCTTCGCGATCATTTGCTGTCCAAATATTATCATTCGTCATTTGTCAAGCGGTACATATTGCCTTCTCTTGAGAAATAAAGAGTAATATCTGGTCACCCAGAGATTATTTTTCGTAATATAATAATCGCATTAGTAAATACTCATTAAGAAAGTGTGAATGTTGAGGCGCGAACCGGGTCTTCGTTTTGGTTTTTGGTGAATTGTGTAGTGAAATAAAAAATTTCCGCCTCGGTCACCATGGTTTCCGGTACTATTCACAAACATAAATGTTCAAATACGAATTTTTCCAGTCGGACTTCGCGAAATATTTTATTATTTTTTAAAGTTTGATTTCAGCGTCATATTTTGGAGAGAATGTAAGCTTTTGCTTGGTACTTTTTTTATATTTGCCCGTACTGGCGAAACGTCAACGCGGATCGAAACGTTGCGAAATAACTCCACGATTTATTCGCGCGTGAAACGGGAGGACGCTAATTCTCTCACGGACAAACAATAAAACCGCTTCTCTCGCTCGTTTCCCATTCTCCTCTCCGCCCCGCTTCGTCTCTCTAATTCTCTTACTTATTGTTAGTTAGATTCTAGGCCATAACGAGGAAGGGAGTACAAATATGTTGTCGCTTGTTTACGGACCTATGACGCTTGATGCGCCACGCATATGTGTATACATAATACTATATGTATATTATTTATACGCACACATATGTACGGTGGTCCCAGGCGCTCTTCGAGGGGGTTACGTTCCACGGAAACATCGCGAATACTAACACCCAGGGCATGTTTGAAACCATGGTTTCGAATCCGACTAAACACGTTATCGAGAGAATAAATAATTAATTTTTATATATGCTTAAGGAAAAGGAAAGGTAATTATAAAGGTAACAACAAAGTGTTGGAGGGAGCCCAGTGGACACTTACCAAAATTGGAGAGCCGCTGCCGCTGGGGGGTGCTGAAGACACACGAAAAACAACACAAACTCGAAAGCTTTTCAGAACGAAGCCCTTCGTCAGCGACCGAGAGAGAGACGTACTGTTTGAAGTGACGCACTGGGTAGGGGTAACACAAACAGGTTTTCCCATTTACATATGTTGTGATAGATATCTTTGGCTTGAAGGCTTTCATGCTTTTACTCTTTAAAATATCTTAAAATTAAGTTATAGATACGAAATTTGCGCTAAAACACGCCAAAATAAATGAGGATTCTTATTCTTGCCGTCGAATACTCAGTCTCATTCGAATTCGCTCATATTTTGATTTATACTCGAGTTTTGGTAACTTTTTTAACATTTCAATGATAAGATTCCATGGTTACGGATATTGTTGTCCTCGGTAATTTCCGTGCATATGCACTTAAATAAAGGCTTAAAGATCGAAAATAAGACTAAAACTTGCTCGAAATGACCTAAGATATGAATTAAGGACAAATAAATCGAACGCAATATTCATGTTAGTTATATTTTTTATCTATATTACTAAAATCCTATTTCTGGTTGTCTCTCTCTTTAACGCTCTATACCTCAGCCATTTTTAATCTCTGGGAATTTCAGCCCTCTTTAAGTTTATTTTTTATCGAGTTATTCAACTAATTTTCTTAATTTGTTATTAAAAACCAAACATACATCCCTTATAAAATATATTCATAAAACTCATATTTAAATGCCGCGCTTATATAATTTCCGGCGAATAGCAAATCCTCAAATGGTTAGGGACCAATGTATATACACATATTTATGTATACGCACATACATACATATATAAATGTATGATCTCGCGGCATTGAGAACGGGTTTAAGGAAGGTATTTGCGAATATGTACGCTTCCAAGGGAGCGTGTGTTTACATGCGAGAACGAATTCGGGGTGTGTGTTCGAGTTTCGTTGACCGCACCATGTAAATAGGTAGAGGCCGTTGGGAGAGAGAGAGCTACGGATGGAAATTTTCGGTTCAGAGGTGGGAAAATATTTGGTCCGCGGAGTGCAAGGGGAAGGGAGGAGGGGGAGGGGAAATTTCCTGGGATGGAGGATAGAGTGAGGGAGGTGGAGAATTTCTACCTCGGAATGGATGTAAATTTTCGGCATTGGGATAGGTCGCGCGTGGCGAGCTTGGATTTCGGTTTATTCGTTTATTTTTCGGTTGCAGACGGCAAACACGGAGTATTAGAGCGACGATATGGTTTTGAGGTGAGAATGCTCGGTGTTTCCCATGTCCCGCGTGTATCTCTCTCTCCCCGTCTCGACCCTTTTTGGCGCCCTGCCCTCTGCCGGGAATAATTCTTGTTTGGCATTTGATCACGGCGTTGTTTCCAGTACCAACGGCCAGAATCACGTCGCTTACGTGAAATTGATGAGAGAGATGGCATAACATTATTGTTTTTTGGAGATTATCAGTTTTCTATTTCTTTTTTTTTTTATACGGACGGGTAAATGCAACTTATGTTTGCCTCTGTGATAATGATGGTTGCCGTGGACACACTAATCAAACTGTTACTTTTTAAGTCGTAAACATCCTTTATGTACGATTTTATCAACGAAACGGTTATGTTTGATATCTGATTAGTGAGTTCTCCGCTTACTTAGCTTCGTTAAAGCATGACCTCAAAATGATGTAACCGAAGTTGAACCTCATGATAAATTAAAAGGACTTCGCTTTTAGAAATATAACAAGAAAATATTTTGTAAATTAGTAAATAATTAAGAGGTCACTCAAGTTAGCCCTCGGACCATTCATTATTTACAGGAAAAAATACTTTGCAAAATTTAAAAAAGTAGTTTAGCTTTATAAAATTTTGATTTTATTTGTTTTAATCTAGTTATCCATTCATTGTTGTATTGTTCGAAGAAAATTAAAATGCTTTGCAAAAAATTAATCGATTTTCTGGTTTAATAAATATTTCAAATAATAATTCAAATAAATAAATAATTCAAATAAAAAGTTTTAATCTAATGATAAATACAATTTTCGAATACTTGAACCATTGCGTCATTATTTTAACAATCTGGCCGCAGTAAAAATATGTCAGTGCGTATTTTATTTTTGGTTTCAATATTGTAATAATTTCAATAAATTCATGGTAATAGCGTTTTGCATAAGTTAAAGTGACACGAATAGATTCGCGAAAGTTAATATTCTCTCACATTAGATAAAGACGTTCAGCAACTGTCACAAAATTCTCCCCAAGAACGAAAAAAATCCAAGCTTGCTCGTGTTCGCGAAAAATCGCACAAATGTAATTCCATAATTAAATTTTTTTAACGTCGCAAAATATCTAACAGGATATCTACTCAAGCTATCCTATTCAGCTAACATCAATTATAAACATCATGACAAGCGTGTGTATGAAGGATTAAATAACATGTTTGCACGCACTCCTCACGTACACACGCCACCCAGCGTGCGTAATAGTTTGAGTTTTGCGGTTTAAAAATGAGGATTTCCTCATATCCCATCCCTCTAGTTCACCCACCACAGTTCTCGACTCATATTCCGATGCCAAACATGAGAATCAGCTCCAGCATATAACGCACCCAGGGTCTCCCACTCCTCTTCCCACCTAACCATACACATGTTATTAGCGTACGGGTGTCGATTGTGTTCTCGGTGCCAATATTTGCATGCCGGGCCACGAGAAGGCAGCGTTGTCGTCTTTTGTTTTCGGAGCGTTAACGGTGTCCCGGGTCTACGTTTCCATAATGATTCGTTATAGACGCTTATGCGTGTGCGTGGGCGTGTGTGACTAGATGCGTAGGGAGACGGTGTAGTTATTAAAATAAATGTTTACGTTTGGCTGAATAACCGCCTTTTATTGTCCCTGGCCAGTATATCGCGGTTTGCGGACGGGTTCATATTTGTGATTTTCATCTGTTTTCGATTCTTTTTTTGCCTTAAGCTATACGCAAACTCTACGTATGAAGGTGCTTCATATTATGTGTATACAATTTATCGCTACGTATGACTAAATTATTGTTGCAGCCTCGTGTACGTTTTGTGCTAATTATTTCCCTAATAAATCTGCCCTAAAACAGTACTTCGTCCAATTATGAGCAACGACGCTTTACTGATACTAATAACAAAGTTTAATTCTCCGGTCTTATTATGTTTTAATCTAGCTTAAGAAATATTAAAAAATTACACACATCAAATATTTATTTCTAAGGAAAAATATTGCAGTGGTATGAATAGTAATGTGTAGAATTTTACTTCGATACGATTATTATAAAATTAAATAAATATTGTCACTTTTTTTCTCATTTGTCATCCAAAATCAACGTCAGAACTCCATAGGCAATTTATTGAGCAAGACTATAATTTATTAAAATCATTTTAAAATTGTTAAGCCGTTAAATTTACTTTTACTAGCTATAGATTTACTAAGTTCTGTAAAATCTGTTTCTCACTCAACTTAATGGGCCGAGTGAATAAAAATTAAGCAAATGCTTAAAGAACTTAGTAAAAGCAAAAGCATTTGCTAGTCGATTTTAAGCATTTGCTAAAAACTGAGTAGTAAATGCGCAGTCTTTCTATCAAACATACTTTGAGTATTATATCTCACGAAATAATGAAGAAAGATAGATTACGTAAATTTTCCTGCTGCTCTAACTCGAAATGCTAGCCTTTTTGTTTAGGTATAATAAACTTGTAAAGAAAAGTATATTGAACAGATAAATGTTTCTTAAAAATGTTTCTTTTTTTTAAAGGAAAAAAGCTCCTTACCTAAATTACTCGGCAAGTCTTAAATCGTTTCTAATGTTTACATAAAAAACAAGTGATAAATGATTGCGACAGTTGAATGTTGACAGCTGATTGTGATAGCTGACTATTGATAGCTAATTGTGATAATTGAATTCTCAAGTTTCATCATTAATTTTCGGTAATATTTGTAATTAATTTAATTCACTCAAACTTAAAACTAATTTTAAAGAAATTAATTACAGGAAAATGGAGGAACAATATATAGCTAGTGATTAATCATCAGATGTTGAAGAAGCATCTGAACAAATACAGTTTGTAAAGCTGATAGAGGAGAACAAAAAAAGGAGAGAGCAATGATGTCAATTGGGAATAAATGTCAGCAAATCTTTGGAAAACCCATTTCAGGCACCCAGTTAAAGGAAAAGATTCATAATATGAAGACTCAAGTAAAAAAGAAAACTGATTTGAAGGCAACTGGTAACAAAAAGATCAAATTGAAGAATTGAGAGTAAACCTTTTTTGCAATTATGAATGAGGATGATAATCCAGCTTAAAAAAAAATAAATGGTGCTACATCCGCTGGAATAGATTCGCCTTCAAACCCTATTGAATCTCCCCCACTTACTTCAGTAACTCCAAAAGTAGCAGACGATAGAATAGGTAGCAGACGATAGAATAGGTGATAAAAAACAGTCCATGGCACGTAAACCAAATATAAGTACGCTGCATTACGAAACAGATGAAACCAGGAAGTTATCCCTCCAAGAAATGCAAAGGCTAATTTTATTAAAGCAACTCAATTTAATAAATATACTGACTGAACGGGAAAAAATGAAGTTGGAAATATTAAAAGCTAGTGGAATGTCGGGACCAGAGGTATATTTAGCAGAAAAAGAAGACTCTGAAGATGCCGCAATCACGTCAGTGGGACGTAATGAAACAGTCTATTTATTTTAATTATTCGATTTCAACAAAAAGTTTATTTTTCACTTAACTATTATAAATATTTAACCATCATCATTATCATACAATAAAGTTGCAATTTCATTTCTTATTCTTTGCCCCTTTATCTTGATTTCTGCTTCAGTTTCCATCTCTTCTTCCGCTTCACTTGCATGTTCTATTTCTAGTAATTCCTTTGTAAAATCATCACCATCATTTAAATTTTTGGCCACATTATGCAATATGAAAAAACATAATGTGAGGTTTGGTATTTTTTCTAAAGAAACTGGAACTTTATAGCCAATCATTGAAAATCGACTTTTTAATTGTCCAAAAGCAGCTTCAATTACAACTCTTTCGTGAGCATGAATGTTTGTTTTTCTTGTGGAGTCGTTGGATTTTTAAATGGAACCATTAACCAAGGCACAATACCATAACCGCTATCTCCAAGAATAATGGATGCACTTTTTGATTTAGACATAAAATCGTATAAACTGGAACGTTTAAGTATACGGCTGTCATGCACAGAACTAGGCCAACGAATATCAACACTGGCGAAAACGTACTCAGAATCACATGTAGCCTGAACATTTATAGAAGGAAAGCCTTTCCCATTCACATATTCATCCCCAAAACGACTCGGCTATGATATTTGCACGTGTGTACAATCTATCGCACCAATTACAGAGAAAAAATTGAATCTTCAGACCCCATTTACGTTTAGATTCCGAAATTTCTTCGGTTGTCTTTGGAAACTTTATCCAGTCATTCGATTTTTCACTTATTTTCGAGGCAACAAACTTCACCGTCGTACACACAGTAGTACTATGTATGTGATGATCTTCCCCAACTCCAATTTGAAGTGCGAGATCACTGATATATCTTAAAAATACTTCCATCTTCTGCTTTGAGGAAAGTGCTCCTCCACGTCTCTCTTGATTTTGTTCCAGAAACAGATTCGAAATATACTCGACATTTTCCTCTGTGAACCGATATAAATTTTTATAATCGTTAGTTGTTGACATTCGTCTTTTCTTGTATTTTTTCACTTTCCGTGTAATCATAAACTCGGCCACATTAACAATATCAATAAAATATCACCAATTTATACAAAGAAAATAATTTGAAAAATGTCCTTTTAATTTTAATTGAATTTTAATTTATATTCGTTTCCAAACTTCGGCCATTTTTACGAAATTAATTCGAGGAATAACAATATAAATTCGTAAGCACGTATGGTTTACAAAGAATTTAATTGAAGAATGCTTTTTATTTCCAATTTTTCTAAAATGACACTGTTGATACTTAAAATTTTTTATATTTACGTTAATATACCTATTTTCCACAAAACACGCCAATCTCTCCCTTTCCTTCTTCTCTCTCTCTCTCTCTGTATTGAAGCACTCAAGGCACGCAAATTCCCAGAAGGATGTATACAGTTAAAATATACATTTAGAAAATTGTAAGCATATGCTTAAAAGATTTAGCAAAGGTCGGTTTTATTCACACATTTTTAAGCAAATGCTACATAATAATCCTGAAAATAAGCAAATGCTTATTCTCTTAAGCAAAAGCAAATGCTATTTTTTTTATTCTCCTCAAGCCAAGCTTTTGCTTAAAAAATGCTAGAAATCTTAAGCAAAAGCATTTGCCTAATTTTTATTCAATCGGCCCAATGAATTAGGATTTCACTTGATACATTTAATTATATGGACAAAGTATTGGACTTGAAAAAGGAATACTATATCAAAAGCTTGAAATCTTTCCTTTAATCCAATAAATATATATTAATAAAATAAATAATATCCCAATTGAACTGTTTGATTACTAATAATTTTGCACTATATAATGGACATACTTCGTTCTTCGTATGTTATTTAATTTTATTATTCATTTTTTGTTTGTTGCTTTTTGTGATCAGCTATAAATTTATTGAGTAACATTCAAGTATTTTTTCATATAAAGATTCATTTCTTTATAAAATATTGTAATATTCATCATGCAATTTTTCATATTTTTATTTATTTTTTTATTTTATAGACTGTAAAAAATATAGAAAATAAAACTAATAAGAGTAGAAACGTATGTATTTCAGTTTTAAGTGATAGGAAAGAGACAATAAACAAAATTTACAATTTATAATGCTAATAAATGTGATTGACGGGATTTTATGTATGAGAAACAAAGCAAATAGAATGCAACTTTCATTTTATTTCAGTGCAGTACTATAGCACCCAAAGTATTTCAAAGTATACAGTAATGCTTAGCCTTTTTTATAGTATTCTGTAGAAGAGTTAAAAATCCCAGTTTGAATAAATAAAGAAATACTATTCGTCGATAACTATGGTAGAATTGGCAAGTTTTAATGGAGAAATAATGAACGATATCCAAAGGTGATTGATTAGTATTTCGCGCTTATTTTGAAAAGGTAGGAAAGTCAGATTTTTCGGATTCTGATTTATCTTTTGAATTAGTTAAAGATAGATTTAAGTTTTCTTGGCGATCAATATTTATTTCGTTATTATATCGTGTATATTTTAATGCAGCGACTTCGAATCTTGGGGAAAACATAATTAATTCCTATGTAAATTAAGCAATTGTTTATATAATTTGTAATATTTATCGAAATACTGTAAAAGTTGCTTAAAAATTCATTATAACAGTCAGGTAATTTTGATAAGCATTTAAATAAAAACAAACTTCTGAAACTCTTTCAATAAAATAAAATCATTTAATATATATACAGTATGCTATTGTTATGCAGGGAAATGAGAAATCTCTTGTAAAAATTAAAAAATGAAACCTAATTTAACTTGAAATCTTCCTTATACCGAATATTTGTTTTAAACTGCAAAAGTCCAAATTCTTTGTATGCCAATAAAAATTTTCATTATACAGTTTGGCAACTTATCATTTGAATTCCGATGAAAGTGTATCACTTATATCTTTCGTCACTGCTAGCTTAATAAATATATTGTTTACGCGTGTCTAAACAGTTCACAAACACACTCATCACTTAACTTTTATCTGCACAACTGAAAAATAGCATTCTTCGCTACATATTAATTACTTATGTTAGATATACACGTAATGCAAATCCAATTTGGTATACATATTCCCGTGAATATAGCAACAATACAGTTGACCTTAAGGGCAATAGCGTGACAGAATATCATACAACGCCTTTTATTACGTATAAAATATTATGAAATGTAATGCAATTTTGATTATGTTAAAAGGTACTGTATGAAGTAGGTCAGGTTAACGTTCCATTGAGTTGCGTAGATATCTAGCATAAAAACAAGTAAACAGAAAAAGCTACAGAACTGTTTATATTTTTTTAAATAATTTGAATGGTATTAAATATCGCCAATTTAATTTCATTCGTTAAGGGTTAACATATCTTTTTTGTTCAATAATAATTGCGTAAATTATCTGATGAAAACAGTGATTTTTAGCAAACAGCTATCTCGATTATTGTTGGAAATTATAATATAAAGACATATAAATGAACAGTTTCGCATAAATTAACTCCAGATTACTTTTTGCATGGATTATAGAAGGAAAGTTATTTGATAACACTATCAAATTCTCGTTAAAAATGGTTAAAGTTTATCTCTGCGTTTCAGATTGCGCTGATGTGTTATTTTCAGCTACATCGTTAAGATGGCAAATTGTTTAGCACCAAGGTAGTTTCTGCAACCTGATTATGTATAAACAGCAGAATTTTATGTAGTTTAGGCAAAAAAGTTGATAAAGGAGAGGAATTACACAAAACTAATCGATGGTTCAAAAATATCCGCGCATAAACTCTCGAATGAAATCATTTGAAAGGAAAACACGATAACAGTAAACGCGAACCAATGAAGTATCCACAGTTTTGAAGAATTTTTCGGCGCTAGAAACTGTGACAACAGCATGTTATCGCTAAACTGAAGAGTTATAATTGGATATGCCGTACGCATAATGGACTTTTCATATATGATCTGCATAAAATAATACATTGAGCGATGGTCCTAATTGATGGAATGTGGGAGATCGCTTTTTTCGGATTCGAGGTGGAGGAGGTAACCGAAGGCGGTCTTTTTCTGAGGTCATATTTGAGGAAATATTTTTTTAAATTAAGCGTTTAAAATAAATAAGCATATTACTTGGCTTTTTGTACGAAAATGTGGTTATTGGAAGAAATGTGGAGAATGTTTTTGTGCGGGGAAAAACGGCGGAAATTTATCTCGGCGTGGAACAAAACCGTTCGGAGAGAATCGAATTAACCTCTCTCCGTTACCCAGGTAACGGGATAATTGCTGTCATTTATATCCCCGTCGATAAATACTTTGTTATTGACTCAGTGACCTCGAGGGGTAAAATCAGAGCATTTTTCGGCTTTTCTGACATCGTAGAGCAGTTAAGACCGGTACGTAATTTCCAGACGGATCGATAGGGACGAGGTGTTAAAATTAGAGAAGTAACGTGGAATGTCGGGAAAGAAATATCCAAGTTTGTCATAAAAAGAACTTTGTGTCGAAGAATGCAAATTTCTCGCGAAAAAATAGGCCGAATTCTCATTTTGATAATTGATGGAGAATCTCTATGCGAATGAAATTTCGGAATGACTTAGGAAATATTACGGGAAAGAAATATAAGTCGAATGGCCGTCGATATGAAAAAAAAGTGGCGGATAGCACGTTTCCTATTCTAGCCAATAAAATCTAGCAGATGGAAGCTATCAATTTTCCAGGACACGCGAAATTAAAACAGTTTTTGAGAAATGTCGCAAAAAACTGATTTGTTTTTATACCCTCACCTTCTGTGGAGGTTTTTTAGGACTCTCATAGAATATCCATAACTTATCAGCTCACATGCTTTTCAAGAATTTGATCCTTTGGCATTGAAAGTGTTGTTCGAATGTGACATAAAAATGCGTAATTTTTCCATTTCAGTCACACCGATGGATAAAATATGAAATACGCGGAAAATTCGAGTACTAAATAATACGCACGCAACACGAGAAGAATTCACGGAAAATTTATTCAAACGAAAATCTGCCGGATGAACAAGAAATAATTGCAATAGCGCATGAACTTGTTTGTTTTAAAGAACTTCCCATGTAGGGAAGCGTTCGTGGTAGGAAAAAAGAGCTTTTGAAAAGTTAGGAGAAGAATTGGGTTGTATATGTTTCCGACTCCTTTTTTTTTTAATGCTACCTTATTAATGGATTAGTTCACCCGATGGTGACGACGATCCAACCGACGTACCGTACTATATGTTTTTCGTCAAAACACAAACCGCGTCATATTCTTCTTTGTTGAATGGACGAAGAACGTCTTCCGAGTAGGTGACGCTAGTTTTCTGAAACTCTCTAAAACTTGCTCATCGACATGAAGGAAAATTTATTACTTAAAAAGTTGCATTTTAGCTCAATTTGTCTACTCATATCCTAACCGTGGTATCCGTAACACAAATTGCTTCACAAATACCGGCATTCCCATTTACTCTGAAATAGAAATAAGAATTTCCTATTTCCTATTAATATATGCAACCAACCTCATTCTTGTTGGAAAATTTGGAAACGGGAGAAAAAATTTGCCATGATCGTGAATCTAACCCGGGTCTTCTATTTGCCGAGCGTATATTCTGTCACTCAACTATTGCAGAAAGCTAATTCTTCCGTTTCATAACAGGGATGTAGGTTCATTTTTTTACCAAAGCTGTAGTAACATAGATTTGTAATTGTAATTTCTTCACGTGAATCAGATGATGACTCGTTTCTTCATAACTTCAAACACGGATGGGTGTATGCGTTAACCGCTCATCCTATCTTTGGATCTTCTTCATTTGGCAACGACAGATGGTGAGGATAATTCAATTTCTATCCGCTTTCCCCTTTCCGCGCGAGTTTCTCGGGTTATCCGACAAAGGGAAGGATAATCGGATGAATAAGTGTGGACATGGCTTCGTGTTCGACTTGTGTGCATCTTGAATCATCGATTAGAATTTCAACGACGGAAATTCCCTGGCGCTGATCGTTCCACTGTGCAAATTCATTATCACGACAGATTGAACATAATATTACTGTATGGTGAATTTGAGATACGAGCCGTTCACTGCAGGACCACGCATTATTTATTTATTTCATATAAAAGGATATGTGCCCGTAGCTGGAATGCACGTCGCAAAATTGTAACGCGTCAGCTCAGTTTCGTCGTGCCCCTAATTATTAAACAGCTCGATGGGTAGCGCCAATATCACGTTACTGAAGTCATTTGGGCTGAAAGTTTTTATCTAGAGCTGTTTATTAAAATAATTTCAATTTTTCTAGGAGAACTGTGACACGTAAACAAAACACCGACGCAAATTTTAGATTTCATTTGGGAGTTGTGAAACAACTCAATCTTTTTCACTTACAAAGTAATGCAATAAGTAAGTTTCCCATGAATTATAATTGTAATATTTAATTACAAATTGAGAAGATAAAATTATAGCAAAAGGTACAACATATTCTACCACGTCGTAATTATTTCATCTTTAAATCATTACTTAGATCAGTGGTTCCCAACTTGGCACTCGCGAGTACTGCTGTGCTCTTTGACTGTCTCTTTTCTCCTGCTTAATATTCCTAACACCACAAACTTAATTTGTTAGGCTGATTTTTACTTTCTCCATATACGTAGTATAGAGAAAGTATTGTTTTCATGAAAAATATGGACTTCAATATTTCAACGGAAATACATGTTTTGAGGTCCCTAGAACACGTTTAGACTATTTTCGGAATGATGTCTGTGTGTGTTTGTGGGCGCTCTAACTCGAAAAGTACTTGCCATATATTTATCAAATTTCATATATAACACTTGGGTATGAGCACAAAGAGCTTATTAGTCCTTGGACAATACCGGTTAACCGGAAGTCGAGGTTTATTCGAAACCCGATTCGGTTTTGGCGAAATATCTCCTTTATTGTATATACAAATCGATAAAAATATTATAGAGAATGTAACTTTTATTTGAAACAATTTTCCATAGCAGTTTTTGTTTATGAATTATTTATAAATAATCGGTTTTTTCGGTTTCCGTCAAATATCTCTTTAAAACGTCGTTATTGGTAATCTTTGTGAGGACCAAAGTTGTAGAGAATAATATTCCTTCCATGTTTTGTTTGAAACAAATTTTCATAGAACCATCCATTTCGGAGATATTTAACTTATTCGTAAATTTCCAGTATACAGCGCCAGCAACTAGCGATGAATTTTGTAAACATATTCAACACATAATTTACGGCAATAAGGACGACTATTCTTCTACGATACGAAATAATAATTTTGCCTTATAATGCTATTCATAATAATTTAAAAATCTATATCCCAAATATGGAGAAAGTCATGTGTTGGCCACAAGATTTTTTATGAACGTATTTAGGAACATTAATAATAAATTTGACGTTGGTTTGACGTTATTTATGATTATTCCATTTTTGCAAAATTATAGTGGCGATATTTTAGAATCCAACTTGATGAACTCCATATTGAAAAGGTTAGGGAACATCATTTAAAACGCAGTTTCTAAAATATGGCACCGAGTGATATTGAGGCGCCGCAGCTCTTTTTTACTGGTGCCGCGAAAAAATTGCTTAAGCAGCAGATAAATCAACGATTTGGAAATGTTGATAGGTCATTAGCTCATTACATTGACAAACACCAACAAATGCATGCCTCCAAATGTTCTGACACACGAATGTATCAATATGAAACTTCGAAATTCTGTTTATTTTTGAAAGGATTCCTCACCTACAATAAGTTTGTGTACCACCGATTTAGATATCGTTTATATATCCCTGCAGCTAGATCGAAGATAATCCAACATAAATTAAAAGGTCGTGGTATTGAAGATACAGAGTGACCGTCGTCAGTGGTGAGTCACCGAGAGTAGATTGTAACAGTTTTCTGTTTTACGTAATAGTATCACGTCAACCTCGTTGTACAACAGCTCGAGCGTACCGAGTATCCTTTGTGTCCGTAACTTGAATCTTTAGAAAAAATTATCGGAAGAAGGAAGGATGCAGTTTGAGGAAGGTCGAAAATAGGAAAGAGAAACAAGTGATAAGGAAAACTGTTACGTATCATTCGTTTATCCAAACGAAAATACTAGCCTGGCTTCAACGCTTGGCGTCATCAAACCCGATATTGACGCAAAGCGTTGAAACCCGGTTACTGTTTTTGTTTGAATAAATTAGTGGTTCGTAAAAGTTTGCCATTACACTTATTTCTTTATGAAGGAATACCACAAAGTTAAAGCCAATCCCGTCGATTCGAGAAGTTGATGTCAGTAACATTTTGCATTGATATAAATTTATAGATTCTTACTTGATGAAACAAAATTTAAACCGTATCTTTGGGAAAATAATATACCACTAGCAAAATATTCTAAAATTATCGTTATTTTCATGGCATGTTCTCGCCGATTTTCCACATTGGCTATCAAAATCATGCTCGGCGTCCGATGAATAAAAACTCTTTTTCAACCAAAATAATCCGATACTTGATCGCGGCTTCGTTTTTTTGTCATTTTCTGCATAGATACGCCAGTTAATGCTATGTTGATACGCTAAATTAAAAAGAATTCCATTCAGGCGGGGATTTTCATGGGGTTTAAAGTATTAACGGAATGCGTCGAATGTTTGAAAACATTATTTGTCGTGATAAAATTGATAACCGATATAAAAAGGAAACGTGCGCAAAAATTTTAATCAGATTAGATCGGTCCATTTTGCCGATAAATTAAAACCCTGCGAGGTTATCGTTGGAAACGCTTGGATTTAAATGATAAAGTCATCAGATCGGAAACATTTTACACGACGCGCAAATGTATATGTGTGTGTTTGTGTGTGTATACATACATATATATAATATATATATATATATCTTGTTATCGTATCAATCTTTGTTTTCTACGTCATATAACGATGGACATCAGCGGTAATCAAACCGTATTGAAATCAGTTAATGCATTGGTTTTACACGAAAAACGAAAGCAACAGAGCATGGAGTTTTTCAGCAAGGGAAAATGGGAGTTCGGGGGGAGAGGGGGTTTTGGGGGTAGGAGAGGTCAGGGTGGGGAGAGTGTTGGGTGGTAGATGGAGGAACCGATGTTATCCCATGGGATGGGAGCATTTAGAATATAACGCCGTGACTCACCAGCAGGATTTCTGGGCGCTTCGGAGGGTGACGGGAGGAGGAGAGGGGAGGAAATATTGGCGGGTAATTTGATATCCCTCTCCCCTCTTACCCGCAAAGCACTCCCACGCACCCATCTCTGGATCTCTTTCCCACATCCCCCCCGTCGTAGAGTTCATGGTTTGGGTGGGGGTGAGGAGGGTTGTAGTCCGTCGGGAGGAGAGGGAATGCAGAACACGCTGACGGTTGTTTTGAGGTGGGAGTTGGATGGTAACGGGGGCTTCGCTTACGCCATCGGTAGTGCGTGGAGGGGGACATAGGGATTGAATGAATGCGCGTGGATTTTCGAATCCACTTTCGTAGGGAGGAGAGAAGATAGAGGGAGGGGGATGTGGGAGGAGGTGGAGGAGGGTGGGGTGGGGAGTGGAAGGGAGGGAAAAGGGCTTCGTGTGAACGATTCGAGTGAGTGTCTGGGATGCGAGCATAACCGGACGAGTCGTGATGAAAATTTGCCTTTTAATCACTCACAAATATGATCTCTCCAAAAAAAAGGGGGTGGGCGGAGTTACTGTTTGAATTACGCTTTTAGCGCCGATCATATCGGCAAAGCGTTCGGTCGGATGAATTATTATAAGGGAGAGAGGGAGAGAGAGGGGGGGATAGAGATGGGGAGGAGGAGGATGTTATTGGTTTCGGGAGTGGATGTAATTTCGGAAAATATGACTGATTTTGATTGAAACATAACGCGCTGGAAGGATTAAATAAATACGTGGAACCTCTCTCTCGTTTTTTTTATTTATTGGGAGTGGAAATGCAGATAGGCGTGGATGTAGGTATTTACCGCATTATGGGAGTTGTATTAACCCGGAGATTCTCCGACAGCCGGAAAATTTATTAATTGGGACGATATTAATCAATTTTTGAAGTCGGCGTAACGCTTTAATAATCTGCCTAATGATATTTCGACCAAAATATTTAGGTTTGTATTGTGAAAATGTATAACATTCCACAAAATCGGTTTTTTCCGATGAATTTAGTCGTTAGCGTGTTATTTTTTTGGCTCATGAACGCAAGTATAAATGCCGTGACATAACGTTACGAATAGTTTTAAGAGTGAAGTGGTTACTTCCTTATCTATAATAAATGCGTTATTTCCGTAAAAATATTAACATTTCTTAAGATGTAATCATTACGAAATGATAAAATTCATTATCATATCGAAAGGAAACAATAGAATAAGTTTATTGTAATTACGTACATTATTACATTATACTATATACGTCTGTTCTCCGCAGATGGTGTCTCGCGACTAAGTAATTGTGTAATGTGTCTCGGTACATATGAAATTTTGGAAATTATACTATTCGAAAGATAAGGTCACAGAAGAGGATTTTTATAATACTGTATCAGTTGATTGACACTAAAACATTTCTTCATTGGAAAATCATTTCCAACTGATATATTTAAATGAATTGGACGTGTATTATAATAGCTAAAAAAATTCAAGTGTTTGAGAAGTATTGGTTATTGTCTTTTACTGCAAGTGATGAAAATGGTCTGCATAATCTCATGAATTTTGGTTGGTATTGACTATAACAGCGTTTTTAAAGTGCGGGTCGCGTTTCAGTGTTTCGTTGCAAGGCTCGTGAGGAATATATTAGGACTCAACCAGTGGCGTAGGGACCATGGATCCGATGGATCGGTCGATCCAGGGCCCGGTGCTCGAGAGGGCCTGAAGGTCGACATATATAAAATTTTACCCTTTGTGTCATTTTAAACAACAAGGGCTACTAAATACAGTGAAAAGAATCCGAGATCATGAAACTTATTTCATTAAAATTTTCCCCTTAAAAAAATAAAATAACCAAAAAATATATATTGGAGGAAAGGGGGGGGGGGGGGGGGGGGGGGGGGCGTAAAGAATTCTCGAACCAGGGCCCGGCTTCACCTTGCTACGCCGCTGGACTCAACGCTGTAGCCAGCTGAAATATACTAAAACTTGTGGAGAAAGAAATGTTCTTGTCTTATATATAGTTTGATTTTACCGTCTATTGTTTCGAATTGCGAGTTGATTAATATCATGCTCAGAAATTTCTTTTCGTTATTTCTTTTCGATGGGTCGCGAAACAAAAATTTTGAAAGACACTGGCCTATAGGATCGAGTACTGATCTTGGTGTCTTAAGCAGATATTAAACGCTAGTCTAAATCAGTTATCTATAACCTACATTTTAATGTCATTGATGGGGTGAGGAGAAGCACGTAATTAATTTATCAGTTTTTAATTTTCGATCCGCTTCACTTCTAAAACATTCCTAACCTATCAATTCACAATTCCCTAATTCATCAGTCTGGTTTATGATTATAGGTAAAGCCTATGATAATTAGTTTGAGAATCGCGGGTAATATTCAGATGATAAATATTCTAATGCTGAAACGTGACTTAATAGGGTGAAACGTATTCCCGAATAACTTAAGTTCACATGAGTCAGAATTTAGTGGCGTATCTATTGAGTAAAAATGTCGCGTTTTATGGATTATTTCCGAAAAATATAGCCGCATTATTTTGTAGGAAACGCTTCGACACATGCGGGGAGCTTAATCAAAGCGGAAAATCAGCAATGAAAACTCGCGTCGTTCGTTTGTAAATGCGATGAATACAAAATGCAGCGAAAACGGTCGCCCAGTTTATTAACGCATTCCAATTCGTTCGCTTAACGCTAGAACGGCTGATTATTCATTCGAAACTCTGTATTATCGATAAAATTTATTTATCAAAGCGTGATTTTCGTTGCATTTTGCAGAATAATAAATTTCATTCAAATGTACAAAAATTGTCAAATTTCATTCAGACAATTTGTGTATATTTTAACAGGAAAATGAGCTATTACGAATATATACTTAATCAGTTTTATATTATTTCCTATAAAATATATTATAATAGTTTAGAAGGATTGGTGTTGAATAAGTTTGGTTAGAAATATATATACATATATATATGTAGTAGGGACCAAAAGGTATTTATTTGATCATTAATGTCAGTTTATTTTTGTGTACATAAAATGTATTGTATCTCTGTATTTATTTGCATGCATATGTCAAGTTATTGTGGGTGCTGAAATTGATAAGCCTTGACGAGTCCAAAGATCAGAGGGAAATTACTTATGCGCCTCAAATCATTCGGTCAAAACTTGCGGGAAAGCTTAAAATCCCAGACGTTAAAGCTAATAAATAATGAATAAAGATTACGATATCTCCTTAACAAATTCTATGGTTTATTCGATCGATTGTACATTAACCAAGAGCATAAACACAGCTCTCAAGCTTACCGTATAAACATTATTAATGGCCAAGCACATATCAGGAATCGAAAACGCTATTTTAGTTTTAAGACCCATATATCCTCCCAAATCGCCCATAAAGCGTATATTATTATATTTTCCTTTTATTTCGTGAATTGAAGCGAGGAAAATTATATATTTATAGTTATATTCAAACCTCTGCAAAAAACTTTAAGGGTAGAAAAGGAATAAGACACACAAAACTTGGCCATAAAATACTTTGGCAGGACATAGTTGTGTGTCTTTTCTTTTTGTATCGTTTTACGTCCATTGTAAAAGACTAGTAATGGCTGATTATGAGATAAGAAATATATATAAATTCTCGGTAGGGAATATAGAGGAGAAAAGTATCGTGTGCAGGAAACATTTGCTATAGAAATTTAAATATCTGAGTATGATTAGTAGAGGAAAAAATATCTTCTTCTAATGATGAAACATTGGATGTAATTAAAATTAGGACGCGACTATAATTATCATCATCATAGGTAGTCTGTCCATATACAGGCCCGTGATTATCATGGTTAAACCTGGTTCTCCATATAATCCTATTTTTCGCAGTCTTCTTCATGTCTTTATAGTTCTCTTTCCCTTTCAAGTCTATCAGCTAGAACCATTTCCTACCTCTTCCTCTTTTTCCATCCAGGTTTACTTCTAGCACTTCTTTAATCATGCTCTCTCTTCTCAGGCAACATCCAACCCAGTTTGCCTCCCTCTTTCTTATAGTTTGTATAATCATTCGCTTCTCTGCTATTCTTCTAAATACTTCCTCGTTTTTCATCGTATATGTTCATTTTATCTTCAACTTTCTTTTCCTTTTCCACATTTCGAAGCTTTCCAAGTATTTTATATCAGCGACTAAAATATGATTATTAAAATATCGATCATTATCACGATTGTTAGGTAGTGTCCAAGTATTTGTTTTTTTCAGCAAACTAACTATTTAGATAAAACCATTCCAATATTACTTTTCGGAAATAAAACTCGGATTTCGCCGTTTTTTTAAAAGGAGCTTTATATGTTTACGGCTTTCATCCATCGATTCCAAATATCCCTGTTGAAGAGCACTCGCGAGTCGCGTCTGAATCGTATCGCCATTTTTTTTGGGCATTTCACGCTGCTTTCAAGTAATGTCCGATATCTGGCAGATAGGGTAGGCGGAGGGAGGGAGAGAGGGAGGATGAGGGGAGGGGAGGGGAAGAGAAGGATTTTTAATCCGCTCGGTACATTGGTCGGGGATTTTATTTTTGGGGAAGAGAGAGGCTACAAAAAAGATGAGAGAAAGAGGCAGGGATGGAAGGAAAAGAGAATGAGAGAGGAAAGGGGATGGGGAGGAAGGGATTATAGGGGGTGTGGAGAGAGAGAGAGAGGAATTAGAGAGAGGAAGAGAGGTAGAAAATGGGGGGCGAAGCAGAGGGGTAACTATGTCAAGGCATTGCCTTGGGGCCTCGGCCCCGGGAGGCCTCAAGAAGGCAAAAAAATTATTGTAATATGAAATAAATCGGAAATGTTATATTTTTTTAATTTCTAAAATGTAAAAAAAATTTAAACTATATGTATAAATATTTAATTCTGTTACGGGGGCCTTGGGGCCCCAAAATTGAAGTTATGCCTCTGGGGTGGAGGTAGGGGAGGGGAGAGGAGAAAGGATGGAGAAAGATGGTGAAAAGTAGGAGGGAGGAGAAAGGAAGACTTGGGAGAGGAAGATGGAGGAAGGTTAGGGGAGGGAAGGAGAGAGTAGGGAGAGGGAATAGAAGAGGAAAATGAAGGGTGACGGAAGTTGGAGGAGGAGGAGGAAGGATAAAGTTGGAGGGAGTGAATGGGGAGAGAGGGAGTGAATGTAGGGAGGACGGAGGTGGAATGAGGAGAGAATAGGAATGAAAAGAGGAGAGGGGGGAGATCAGGGGGGGGAGAGAGAGATAAATATGGAGGTGGAGTAGGAAAAAGGGAGTAGTGGGAGTTGGGAGGAAAATACCGAGATTTAACGTTAAAAATCTGTCCCGTAAGTGATGATTTATACCGTGGGATGAGTGTGGTGTACGGCAGATACCGAAAGAGCTTTCCAACCAGCTCCCGCGTCGAGGGAAATACACACACACACACACGTACAGATTTAAAAAATGAAAGCGTAATGATTGGAAGGGATCAGTTTTGTGGATCGCAGTTTGAATGGCTCGCATCGGGAGAAAAAATGAAAAAAAATGGACTTCCAATCTCTTTCCTCCGATCGGTACATTAAAAAAATTGATTTTTTCATTATTTTTCGGGGTTTTGCTGGCGCACGAAAAAAATGCCTCAATGATAACCCTTTCCATCGTCATAACCCCTTCCCCATGTTTTTATTTATATATATATATCTCTATGCCTCTCACCGCCTCAATCCCTTTATCTTGCTTTTTTTCCCTTCTCTTTCAATCCCTTCTCCCCCATCACTTCTCCCACTCCCCCTCTATTGCATCTATCTCTGACCTATAATCTCTTTCGCTCTCTCGCTTTCTATCTCCTCATTTCTATCGAGCCATTTTATATCTCTTCCTTTAAATCACTTCATCTTCTACACACTGTGCGCAGCGATAATATTTATTGATGCGTGTATGAATTTACACTCACTCAAAACGCCTAACACAAAAAAAAAAACGTACACGAAAACGATTTACGCAAACATACACGATTTAATATATATATCGTTAAAACGAAATCTTGATTCGTTTTCATATACTTAGAACTCATGCTAAAATGTTTTGGTGGCATTCTTCTCAAAATACTCATTATCTGAAATAATTTAATATTCTTTCGGAGTTAAATACCTACTTTAAATGCATTAAGTATGTATTTGTTTGTTTTTGCTTGAGCATAGGAATCATTATGAGGCTACAAAGTATTCTTAGGAATGCTATATATATATCATCATCAGCCTTCATCCGTAAATGGATTGAAAAATGCTGATGATATATATAGTATTATATACAAAAACATATTTCTCTCTTTTTTAAAAATGTTCGTCTTTTACACTAATTCTTCCTCTATAGCTCCCGACCTCCAATACTTTATCTCCAGCTTTTTTCTCCTCTTTCTCTCGAACCTTGTTTTTTTCCAAATCCGCTTTCTCTTTCATACTCTTCCCTCACGTGTCATTCTGATAAACAACTGAACGGTAGAAACGCGAAATTGAAATCTGCGGTGGTATCTGGATGTGAAGGGAAGAAATAAAGAGGCGGAATAAAGCCGTCGTAAAAGAATTTATTACAGATTAGGAGTTGCGGAAAAAAGCTGTAATCTCCTGCCTTTATTTATAATACTCGAATGCCAGCGCGGTGTATTTTTTAAATATTTGTTAAACATACCTAGGTAGGATGCCATCGAATTCTGAAATACTAAGTTGCACGAAGAGAAATGTATACCTATTTATTTATATAAGTTGAGGGCAAATACTATGAGGAGTGACAATTAAATATTATATATGACAATATACATTTAGTATTACTGGAACTTTCAAAACAGTTTGACTTATAGAAAACGGTAGGAATAATATTTAGATGAGATCATAAATACTTACGGTAGAATAGCTTTATCTATCTGTACATGTTTGTGGTTCGAGCAGATGATTTCACTTTTACAATAATATATTTTCTAAATATCCCAAGCAGTCACATCTATAACCGTATTGCCATATACATACTGTTTGCTTTGTTTTGTAGTGGTTGAGAGAAAACATTTCTAATGAAAACCTATTTTTGCTTTCTCCATACGTAGTATAGGAAAAAGTGCTGTATTAGTGAAAAATCGAATTCGAGATTTCAACGGAAGTACACGTTTTGAGGTTCCCTGAACATGTTTTGACTATATATTTTCGCGATAATGTCTCTGGGTGTATGTGATAATAATTTTATGGGCGCTCTAACTCAAAAACTAATAATCAGATCAGCACAAAACTTAAGATTTTTATTAGCAAATGAAGATCTGAAAAGGTTTTGGCTGAAGCAGCTCAACCAGAAGTGGAGGTTTATTCTTGTCGTTTTTTCCAAATATTTCCTTTAAAACTCAATTGACGTAAATTTGAGTTATTATCATAGTTGTATAAAATATAATTTCATAACACCGATTGTTTAAGGGATATTTTGATTTTTTCTTCTGAATTTATGTTAAATACGTCGCTAAGTGATACCATTGTTTCCGTTTCTATTATATAATTTTCTAATTGTTGATATATTAATTGCATATCGATATTTTGTTATCCATAGGAACATTTAACAATTTTATTTACTTATTGTTTTTCGAAGTAAACATGACAACAAATGTTTAAAAATTATTCACAAGTGTAATTGCCGATTTTTGAGGACGCTGATATCGAGATCAATCATATTAATTACTCTGTATGGAGAAAGTCATGTGCTGGACACAAGATTTTTTTATATTGCAGCTTATAAACTTTACGGCGCGGTTGAATATCTCAGAACAAAAATTTTCACCTCCGAAATTAAAGAGGCGAGGTGAAGAACGAGAGAATCAAGTGAAACAAGTAAACCGCGTTCTCGCTGCTGACAATGAGACGCACATGGATATGCGCGTTAAAACACTCATTGTGGGCGAAAAACACGAGCGAAATGGAGATTCTAGGAAATAGAATCATCTTTTCGTATGTCTCCTGGATAGGGTGCTGTTGTGAGTCGTGTACGACTCATTAGGCAGGCAAAGTCTTTTCTTCCGTTTTTTCCAAACCATTTATTTCGCACGATGAAATTTTCTTTCCTATACTCCTCACGTCAAGCTTATTTGGATTTATTTCCCGCGTTATTTCTTCGTGGTTTTTTCAGCCATACTCGATTGTTTTCCCTTTCGCCGTATTATTTCCTTTTTCACGGTAATGATATATGGCTACATTCATCTTTCCAATATCGAATTTTAATTTAATATATTATTATCCATTCTTGGTGTCGTGGCTACGTGCATCATTCCAATATCGAATATTAATTAAATATATAATCAATTTGCTTTGGTAACTAAGGCCTAACACATGTTGCGTTTTCTGAACGAGTTCATCTAACGTCACTCTGAATAACCCCAACAATTGAGCATACGTCCGTAAAGTATGGAATGTTTACACTTATAACGGTGATAAATATAACTATCGCGACGTTGTTATTATATTTTAGTCTATCGTCTAATTCTCCGCACTATCACTTCTCTTTATATCAAATATCGTTCTAATTCCTACCATTCATACATCTTCCGTTTTCCTCGCCCTTTCTGCGTCGTTTTACGTGCCTCTTTCCACTGTCTTCCTTCTTCTCTTTATGTCTTTTATTTATCTTTACCCTATCCATATTTCTACTTCCCCTTTCAACTTTATCCCCTTGATTTCTTCTTCTTATGTGTGTTTCTCTTCTTCCATTTCCCTTTATTCTTCTCTTATCAAATTTCCCATTACCTTTATTCATCCCCTCGCTTCTTTTTTTATTTCTCTCAACATCCACCTATATTAAAATTACTCGTATTGAAGAAAAAAACGACAAAAGAACTTTTTTAATCCCTGAACTTGTACATTTCTCCTGCTTTCATGTTTACGTAATTTTTTTAGCTTATGATTTTATGGCACCATCAGTAATCATCCTTGGAAATTATCGCCACTGCTTCTTTTCTATGCTGTGATAACTCGCTAATGTACGTACTTTAAAAACACGTGAAATTTATTCAAACTGATCTATTTTATTTATCTGATATTTCATTTTTGTCATCCCCTCCTTTAATCTCTCCATTTCGTTAATAGTTTTTTGTCGCGGCGGAATTATCCAACGTCTTCCCTTCCATTTCCTCCCTCAGGCATCTCCCATCAACTTTTCCAATTCATTTTCATTTTCCTTCAGATAGAATCACGTTCATATATTTCTCTCGATCCTCCGAGCATACATACATATGTATAAGTTCATTTTACGTATTTATGTAATTGTACCTTATGTATGTTTCTTTCATTTCCCCTTTTTATCGCTCTGCCCCGTCCCCTCCGCTTCGCCCTATTCCGTCTCCTCCCTCACCACCGCACGCAACACATCCTTCTTTTTTTATTTGTTCCTTTTCCATTCCATTAAAGAAGTTCCTTTCGCTCGCCGCACACTCCTTTAACATTGCTCCGTTGGACATGAATCACGCCGCAATGGTACATTAAATCACTCCTTTCACCCCGCTCTCTCCCTCATATCTCTCTCTCTCTCTCTATCTTTCTCCTTTTCCATTCTGCAGCACTGGATCGCTCCTTCGTCTTCGTTTTCTTCCCTTATGTGAGATACAATTCGCTCCCTAACATTTCTCACGCTATTCTCTCGTTCTTTGCCCTTACTTGTGATTCTTTCTCTTGCTTCTTTTTATTATTTCTTGTTTTCGAAAAGATACGCGTTCTTCTGCCATTATACTGCGGTCGTCACGTTTAACTCCATTGGCCCAACCCGTTAAGTTAAAACTATAAACTCTTCCGGTATATTCGAGGTTGATGCGATGATTAATATTTTTTAAATATAAATTACATCAAAATGATGTTTTTTTAAATATTTATTAACGTCTGGAATAAGATAATGTGATTAAATTTCATAAAAATTTAATAATTTGTCGTAACCATTGTGCTTATTGATTAATTAATCGATTATAGACGGCATCGTCAGAAATAGAAGGGAATGGTTCTTGTTACTGGAACTCGATTATCTCTGATTGGTCAACACGTTTTCTTTCTTTTTATTAGTCGTCACTTTATTAATCAACTATCAACGATAGAGTAGTGTCTATCAATCAGTATGGATGTAGGACTTTCTCTTTTTTGTTAATACGCTCAACTCGAGAAAAATACCCTCTCATTTTTATCGGTTTTTGTAAGTTATTTATTAAGTAAAATGAAACAGCTTTATGATTACATATAATAATTTTCACGGAATGGAAAGGCGTCGGAAAGATTTTAATCGTTATTATAAGTTTAAGTAAGAGCTGAAGACGAGTCTTTTCGCACCAGCAAGTTCCAATTGAGCGCTGTTCACTTAATTTCTTTTCGCAGACAGAATGCAATCGATTATAACTCAGGCGTGTCGCTCGGCGCCATTTTGAATCGCTTAATTTCGACCATGCATCTCTTCCTTTCTAGCGACCGAAACTCCTCGAGTCGAGATTAAGAATCTGCCGCTCCTTCTCGAAGAAATAAAAAAAAGCAAAACGCCGGAGTACTTTTATTTTTTATAATTCACGCAACTCCCGTTGCACTTGTTTTCAATTAGACGCCGACAACACAAGCGCGGTGGAGGATAGAAAACGAAACGAAAGAAGAAGGAAATTAAGAAAAAAATGTTTTTTTTACGCGGTCGACTCTCGCACCCATCAACCGGTTAATAAACTTTAAAAAGTTAATGCCTTCCGAACAACGAACACGGACATAACACACCCGACGGTGCACTTTATAGGAGGGTGGAAAGAAATAAAGAAAGGAGGCACCCTTCCCTCTCCTTCCTCATCCATATTCCCGGCATGCAACTCCTCGGCGGCACGTCTGTTCTCAGATTCTACTCCTTACTGGGAACCGGATTCCAGTCGAAGAAAGTGGTCCGTGGTTAAGAGAGATAGAGAGAGAGATGGAGAGAAAGAGAGAGGGTGGGAGAGAGAGAGGAGGGAGAGAGAGAAAGAGTGAGAAGGAATAGGATGGAGAGAACGAGTCTGAGAAGGAAGGGATAGATGGGGTAGGCAAAGAAGAAGCGAAGGAGCCTGAGGATAGGTATAAAGAGAAGGAGTTTATGGGTGTAAGGGGTTGGGGGTTCGTGAAGGCATAGATTGGAGTTGGGTGGGGAAGGTTCCCTCCGCGTGGAAGCGAGCGGGAATTAGCAGCCTCTCCCGGCATCCGACCCACACCTTCTCATCCAACCCGCCCACCCACCGCCCGATCGCTACACGTTGCAATTTCCTCCATCCCTCCCTCTCTCCCCCCTACTTCCCCATCAACCATACCTGGCGTTGCACAAACTGCATCTGTCGGCGAGCCCACGCGTAAGCAGACTTGGAGGTACATATAGGAGGGGTGCATGGAGGATGAAAGCAGGAGTCAATATGGTTAGGATGAGGTAATGAATAGCCTGCGCGCGCATGCAGACACGCACATACACACACACGCACTAACCACGCGCGCGCGAACAAACACGTACCTTCCTCCTCATCCTCCTCCATCCATCCACCTACACGCCAAACTCCTAGGAAATCGAAATTATTTATGGCCCTACGCTCCTTTTTCACCCTCTAGACGTCTTTAACGTTTTCCGCTTCCATTTAGAAATTGATCCTTTATTTTCCACGTCTCCTTCGTAAGTTTTTTCCGCCCCCGCATACGGTTGAAGTTATTGGTTTTTAATCGGTCGCCGACTTATGGATTATCCTTCGATGGATTCCCGTTATCGTTTCGGAGAAATGGATGAAAACTTGTTTCGAGCGTTGGTCTGTCTGATTGTCAAAGGAATAAATTACACATCTTTATATTTTTGTTATTTAATTTACTCGGAGAAAATTATTATGCCGACAAATGATTTATTCGGCGATTTCCAAGTTAGATAATAGAATCGTACTGATGCGGCCCAATAGCGGTAATAAATAATAAGCATTATAATACGCTTGGATTTATGGTTATATTCTGCGAAACTTGAGTACCATTGGTTTCGTCATAGTTTTTCAATCGTCGATCAGAAAATCCTACTTAGAATACAAAATTTTCTGTAGTGAGGGATATTTGTTTATGGGTGATTTTTTTATTCTATGCATATCTTATATTAATTGTCTATATTTATTATAATAGAAATGATATTTAGTGTTAACTATAGAAATTTCTGTTGTATAACTTAATAAGAAATTGCCATAAAATCTATGAAAACCAAAGACTCTTCCGCGAGACGTTTCGTTATACGATATGCTCAATTGTTAGTAATTAAGTAAGTGATGAATATGTCGATAACTTCTCTAAAATAAGAAAAGTAGATAAAAAAGTAAAACAATATTTTATATTTTTATATTGAAACCATTAAATAAAATTAACATACCAAAGTTTAAAGTAAATTTTCTCAGTTAGTATGAAACTTTACTATTAATTTCATTATATCAATGTTTTCGATTAAAAAGTAATTGAAAATATTTCCGTTATATTGTTATTTAATTTTAAAATCTTAGTAATCGATATTCAGTTGTTGTCCCTGCCATTTATAGTTTTTTTACAATTTTTAAAATTCTTTGGCATCTATAGCACTACACTGAAGTAATTAGTATGCTTAGGTTAAATGTGAACTTGTTATCATGTAAGTCTCATCCTTAGTGTGGTCATCAATTTTACTTTTCATTTTCATAAAATGTTCTTTCGTACACATCACCCATAAATTTAGAACACTAAACCGAACCTTATAAGTACGCTTACCTCCCTGCAACATTTTTCATCCTCTACCGCCAACTAGCCCCAAAGAAGAACCTCTCCTCCCTTTGGTCCTCCTCACCCAACTCATGCCCATCCACTTTAATTCCCTTCAAAAACTCACCCTTCTCTCTCTCTCTCTCTTCCCATTTCTCGAATCTCCCCCTCTTTCTCTCTCTCTCTCCGCCAACACTTAACGCTAACCCTACTTTATCACTAACGGTATCCTTCTCATTCTGATGAAATCGCCCGGAACCGAGTTGCCACGTGTGGAATAGGCGTGCCAGTTTGAGAGCAGAAAGGGGAGAGAGAGAGAGAAGAGGACAGAGGAAGAGATACAGAGAAAGATAAAGATAGGTAGGAAACGTTAGAGTGCTGTAGGCAACGGTTTGAGTTACCTAAGTATCTGGGGTTTTAGTTGAGAGGTCGGAGGGAGAGACTAAAGGCATTAAAGAGAGTTTTGTTAATGTGATGAAGACAGAGAGAAAGAGGGAAGAAGAGAGGCTTGTGTGTGCGTGGGGATGTTGTGTGCGGCGGCGGATGGGTGGGGTGGGGGGAGGGGAGGGGGGAGGCGGAGTGGTGTTGGGTTGTTAGGCGGAGGAACAAAGGAAGACGGTCGAAGGAAGTGGGAATTACGTGGGAAGGAGGATAGAGATAGGAGAGGATGTGGAGAGATTAGAAGGTGCTGGGAAAAGGGAGGGAGAGGGGAGAAATTTGGGGGAGAGAACAAGATAGCGGGAAGATGTGGGGGAGGGTAAACAATTAGCCGTCTAAAAGCCACCAAATGTTCAAAGAAATATAAATTTTAAAATAAGAATTAATTTTTAAATGATAAATTTAAACTGCAGGTAAAAACAGAAACTGTGATTACTTCCTTGTGCTGATAATCTCTCTCGGTTCATTTGGTATTTTTACTTAATTGGTCGATATTCATGGCATGACTTTTGCTGTTAGGATCAATCAATTCCACTGAGGAGACCTGCACTGTAGCTAAAAATCGCATCTTCTACCCTAGACCCTTTAATGGCTCTCTTAGTACCTTGATCATAAGTTGGTTTCAATCCATGAGTTGGTACTGATTATCTATTTTTTTAATAATTTACTTTACGTTTTACTTTAATGTCTCATTCACACACAGGTTACGTTACATGAATTTATACAGCTGTATTTTATGGGTCCTTCCCAAAAGCCTAACATTTAAAGCCTTGAAATTGATTAAGTGGTAGAAGGAATTAAGTTAATAATATTAATTTATTAAATTCTTCTCTTTAGCTAACTTCAATTTTCCATTTTGCCCTACTTTATTTCAATAAATATTAATTATACAAAAGAAGATGCACAGTCCATAGTATGTTTATGTATGTATGTTTTGTATCGTTCATAGTATGGAAAAATCAGTCCTGGAAAGTATCCTCAAGAAAAAATTACGTATGGAATGAATAAGCAAGAATTTGGTTGATAATTAATGCCCTGTGTATCAGCTGCTTTGTATTTATATTCATATATATTTCCTAGGAAGATGCCATGAACATGTTGATTTATTATCTATATACGTATGTATATTAATTTTGAGAAAAAAATGCGCATTCTTATCGGTGCACGTCAATACAACGATAGAATATTGTATCGAATTTCACATCCTGTTAAGATCATAAAAATATCTTCCATGGATAAAATCTCCAACTAAAAAATGTTTCGCCTTTAAATGTTTATAAAGTTATAATTAGAGACGTATCGAGACAAAGCTGAAATATTTTTCCGACTTCGTATATAATCTCGATTCCCAAACAAATATTCGGTTCGAATTCCTTTGAAGCCAAGATGTCTTTGAAAATCCACGCGAGGAAGCACGCAAGTCCCACGGGTCAAAAATGTTTTTTTTTCTTTTTCTGCTTCCCCCTCCTTCCCCTTTTTTGGAGTTACGGGTAGGGGTGGGAAGAAAAAGGGGTTTGAAAAATGAAATGACGGTCGCGCTGCGTGAGGCGGGGTGTTGTTTTGCCGAGGGGCCGGTTGTTGGTTGATGGAGTGGGGGATTATTTTTTTTTCTCCGAGCGGGATTGGGATGATGAGTGGAGGGTTGTTTTTGAGTTAGTGTGCGAGTTGGTCGGAAGAGATGGGTGAAAATGGATGGAGGAGGATGGATAGGGGATGAGACCGTGTGTGGGGAGCGACGAAACGACTTCACTAGCGCGGCGTTAAGGGGATGAAAGGGTTGGCGCCGTAACAGCCTCGAGTTTCGTTTTTTTCTCTCTCTATCTCTCTCCGTACCATAATTGGAGGAACTATTAAGAGAGGGAGGCTGTAAGTAATCAATTCACGAATACGTCAAAATACGTTTTCGCTTTAAAACTGCTGGGATAATTTAATTTGCGCAAAGATTGTGCGCAGAAAATTATCGGTAGGAAGCTTTTTCGTCGGTCGTAGCATTTTCTTCGAGGAGAAATTCATTCCTATATTACTGGTCTTTTTCTCATTTGTTAATCCTTGTTAAAATATTATATGACAGATCGATTGTGCTTATTTTAACCTTCCAATCCTAGCGTACACGATGATGTACATACGAATATATGGCATATTTTTTATGTTATTAAAAATTGTCAAATAAACTTAGAAGCACTTTGTGTATAATAGTATATGTCACCTATGTGAGTGAAAATGGCTTGTATAGCCATTTATTGCGAAAATGGCAGGTAAGACATGGTATTATTCAGATATGAAAGGGTTAAGAGACTAACTATATTGCGCGGTAGGTGAAATATCATTGATAATATTATCTACGTCTAATTTCATTGCGATTTCCGTAAAAATACACTGAACCGTCTTAAATCGACGCTAACGACGCCATTTTATGTTGGAATAATTCGCGTCATTGCAAATTATCGAATAAATATTCAGTCACATTAATTACTCGTAGACAAACAATGGTGCGTTCCAATTTACGCTATGATCGCTAGAAAAACCTGCCTCCTATTATACATCGGCAGAAGTCTCGTGGCTTTAACTCACGTTCTGAGGAAAGAAAAGGTCTCGCTTCGCTCCGTCACTGTTTCGTGTTTTGTTCGAGTATGAAATACCGAGGTGATTAATTTTTTGAAAATCGCTTCCCTACCGCCCCCTTCCCATCCACCCCTCCCCCTTAACACTTGCACCGGCCTCCGTGCACAATTCTCGCACTAATGACATATTCTTTCAGCGAAAAAAAAAGAGAGCAAGGAATCGAAGTGTGTGAATATAAAAAAATGCGATGGCCGCGGGTTGTCGGTATGTAATGACTAGGTGGGTCGAGGTGAGGGAGATAGGAAGGGGGAGAAGGGGAAAGGGAGAGGTAGGGAGAAAAGGGATGAGAGGAATGGGAAAAGGAGTGATAAAAACAGGGAGTGTCGTGAGGTGGTGTTAATGAGGGATTTGAGTGAAGGAAGAGAGAGAGAGAGGGAGAGAGAGAGAGCCGGAGAGAGAGAGAAAGATGGTCTGAAGGAAGAGAGTATGGGGTAAGAGGAAGGGGAATAAATAAAGAAGGGAAACAAAAAAGGCGAATGAAAAGGACGCAGAAGGTAGCAGAAAATTACGACTTGAGAGAAGAGAGAGAGGGAGAGAGCTTCAGAAAGCCATAATAAAGTTAGGGAAGTAATGTCAGGGGTAAAGTTGGGAAAGGAGTTTGACCAATAAATAAGTGGAATGGTGTTACAAATACAAGAAACAAGAGGAAGAAGAAGGGTACGAGAGCGTGTACAAGATGGGAGCTGTGCGCGGAAAAAGTAAAATAGGGATGTAGGATAATGTAGGGAGAAGATAGTGATGAGGAAATACTGCATGTCGTTTATAAATCTTTTTAAAATGTGGCCAGTTATCGACAAAAGTAGCATATAAACTTTATATAAACATATATAAAAATATGCATAAACAGTAAACTTGCGACTTACCGTTACCTCGGGAAAAAATCCTTTCCAGTTAATCGGACATTCCGGATGATCGATATACGGATTTATACGCACCATAATATTCACGACAGAAAAATGCGTTAATATTAAGATGGCGAAGAATTGTAAGTTAAGTAACAAGTTATGCTGAATTACGCGTTAAAACTTTTATTATGGATGGCAAATATGCACGCACGTAACGTAGGATAAAATAACTTTCAAGTTACAAGTTTCAAAAATTGCTGTCAATCGAAATTAGAATTATTCGATATTCGATTACATAATCTGTAGTTCGTCGTGCGTATACAGTAAGAAATCAGAATTTACAAGTTCGTTTCTAATGAATTAAAATTGGCATTATAAAATATTCTAATTGAGCAAAATAACCTAAAATTGTGAGGATAATATAAAAGGAATCGAATTCAGGGAGAGTGAAATAAGCGGTATTAAGTTTAGGAAAGCGCAACAGAAAGAGAGAAAAGATGGTGAGATGGAGAGTGCGTGGACAGGAAGAGGAATTTTGGAGATGGGAAGGATAAGGTAAAAGGAGGGAGATGTGTGTTATGAAGGCAAGATAAGTGAAGAAAAATATATAGATAAGAGAAGGGAGAGAATATAAAAGTTAAGGAGAAAGGATGGAATGGGAGTAGGAGATTATTTTAAGATAAAGCCTGTAGAAGAGGAAGAAAAAGGCTAAAGAGAGGAGAGAGGGAAGAAGATATCATAGAAATCTCGATGACACGAGGGGCTGGGGGAGAGGGAGGAGGCGGAGTAAAGGAGCAAGCGCTGCAGCGGATCACACTGTTGCCATGTCTCTCCTCCTGCCTCCTCCCCCCCACCCCTCATCCTCCCAACCGACCCTCTCAGTAACACCGTACAGGCTCCCATCTGCGAAATGAGTGTTCGTTGATGCAAGGGAATATGGCCTTGGTAGGGTGCGGAAGGGAAGGAGGAGGTGGGGAGTGGATGACGGAGGAGTATGGAGATAGAGAGAGGAGTCTGAAGCTGTCCTTCCCACCATCAGTTGGGGCTGGATGATGAGAGCGAAGGGGAAAACGCGTGACCAGAATGGCCGGAGGGGATGTAGGGATGGAAGGGAGTATTGAGAGAGAGAGAGCGAAAAGGGGTATGGGATTGGTGGGATGGGAGGTTTAAAGAAAAGGGGAAGGGTTGGAAATGGAGAATGAAAGGGGAGGGCGAAGGGAAAGTATGTGTGATTTCAGACGTGTATGTCTAAATATATATGCATAGGTATGTGTTTGTATTATATATATATATATATATATACAGAGATATGTGTGTATGTAGATTTATACGCAAGAGGAGTTAAGTAAGGGGAGGTGTCGCCGAATATACGGCGACGCCTGACGAGACGGCTGGTTTAATTGAGTATTCACTGGTTTCTGTCTCTACGATACGAGTATTAAACACGTATAAATATGTGAATTGGCCAATCTCATCTCTCATTCATCACGCAGAATAATTTATAGGCGCCAGAGCTTTGTTTGGATCGTCCCCAGCTTTCGAATTAATCGGGAAATCTGCGTGGTGTTGAATACAATTAACATTTATTTTTCATGTCGCTCTTTTCAATTTGATTTTCGAACTCCCGGTGTTTTTTTTCACATACGTCGCTCCAGGGTGAAAAAATTTAATTGGATGAGTGATTTTGAAATAATCGATACTAAACATGACAGATTATGCCTCTGTAACTTTGTATCGATTTCCACCGATCGTTTATAGCGTTTAACTATTTTCGCCAGCAGTAGCGATGTTTTTATGATCAAATTTCGTTTAATATCACACACTAACACAAAAATTGAAATAATTTGGTGCATAAAATCAGCTTTCGTGGCTATTGTTAGAATTTTCATTATAAAACGGAGTATTTATTCAAAAATGAAATACGGGTTATATCGAAAATTTCGTCATCCTTTCATATTCCAGTGTAACTGTAGCATACATATGCAAAATTTAAATACATATATGAATATTATAATAATTGCGATTTAATATTAATTGACCTTAAAAATTCAGTTGTATGGATATATGAATTTAATTCTAGCATGTTGCCCCGTGCAACATAGGCAACCCATCTTTCATTATGGTAAGAGGTGTCATCTAAGTACAGGGGCTTACCGTTGCCTATATGTAGAGGGAAATACTAATATGTTACAGCTATCTTAAAAATGTTAATAAAGTAACTGCTTTGCCCGAAAGAAATTACTTCAGTTTCCTAGATTAGCTGACAGCGGTTTTAATATCCTAACATTTTCCACTAACAATTCATTGTGACCGTAAAGGTTAATTTGTGATAGTTTGACTTTATTTAACAATATTTTAAGCATATCGACAAAGATTTTATTTTATCTTCTGTACTGCATTAGGAGTTGTAGAGCGTAGAAACATGTAGAAGGTGAGGATGTAACGAGTTCAGAATGAAAAAATGCAAAAGGCTGGACATATAGACTGGGAGGGAACCAAAATGATAAAAGGTATACATATAAGGGTTTCTTTATGGCATACAGTAAGAAGAGAGACAGAAAGAAATAAAGAGAGAGTCAGGCAGGTAAGATAAAAGGACTAGGACATGGTTGAAATGCCTGTTGTCAGGATATACACACTGGAGATTTTTGTAAAAAGGGAAAAGAATGTTGCTAAGGAATTGAAGAAGACAGTGGGCTGGGTGAGGCGAGCGAGATGAGAAGGGAGGTAGGTAGCGCTATGTTGGAGAGGGAGAGAGAGAGGAAGAGGATGGCAAAGATATGGACTCGAAACGAGAAGAGGTACATTCTGGTACTGGTTTGTTCTGAGAGGAGACGAGAGAGAGAGAGAGGGAGCGCACTGGATAAGGGTAGCGCGAAACCGTATGAGAGAGAGTGAAGCATGGCAAAGGGTGTAGAGAGGAAGAGAAGTGGAAGAGGAGGTAAGGGGGAGGAGAAGGATGGGGGGGAGGGAATGGGAGAGGAGTGGTAAATGTAGTGGTACGTGAAGGCGTTCTTCCATTCTGAGCGGTCCAGCGGATCCATGACGAGGACTCCTCATTTAAAATCTCAACATTCCTCTCTCTCTCTCTCTTTCCCTCCCAACCTCTCTCTCTCTCTCATCCTCTCTCTAATCACTCCTCGCCCCATTACGGCGATATCTTCTTCCCCGAACTCTCCTCTTACCCGTCGTTCTCCGAGCAGCGATGCTTCCTCCCTCTCCCCCTCTTTTCCTCTCTCTCTCTCCCCCTCTGGCTTCCACAATGCTTCACTCTCCCCATTTTTGAATTTCTCTTCTCACTTATCTGCTCTCGTATTTTCCTTCTTTTCCGTTACGTACATGCGTCACTTCGCAAAGCACTCGTTACATACATTTCGTTCTCAATCTAATATTTTCCTTTTCTCTCATATTATACTCTTTTCCTTTTGTTATCTTCGTCACTATGATAGTTTTCGTAGTATATGCGTATTTTCGCTCTCCTCTTATTTATTAGTTTTTAAATTTGTTGGTTACTTTTCTGTTTTTATTTAAATTTGAATGTATCTGCTTCGCAGTTCTTGGTAAACAATACACTTCAAGTTTTACGTCGACTTATGTGAAATGGATATCAATATATAAGTAAAATGAATACTACAAACTTCCAGCGTATAACGTCGTCTCTCATTCAATAATTTACTATACTTTCCCATTGTGCTCTTATATTACCTCTTGTGCCCAATGTAATTTTTTGTAATTCATATTTATACTTCGAGTACAAATTATATCTGTTAAGTATCAATTTTTATTACTTATTTGCACTTATTTCTTCTGAAAGATTTTATTTTCTCCGTTTGTTAAAGATGTGAAACTGTGCTTTCTGTAACCTACTCTCCTTTCCAGTTCTCTTAAACGTGCAGTTGCATAGGAAAGAAAATTGGATTGGTACATGTTGTATATTGCCTTAGCCCATTACTCCTGCATAATTCAACATACAAAGATTGTCAAAAATTAATACCTCCAAATTTTTAAGGATGATAATGCTGTCAACATTTAAATATAGATATTTATAAAAGTTAAAAATTATCGACCTACTCGCGGTAAATATTCGAGTTTTCAAAATGCTTGACGTTTTTTACGGACTCATTAAAAAGAGATATACGTGCGGTATATTTTCGGCGGAATTTTTTCGCTGTATAAATTTATGGCTACGCCCATCTGCTTAGGTATATCTCTGTCATTCTTTTCTTTCGCTCCATCTCCCTCCAAAATCTCTCTTCCTTCTTTTTTCCTACCCTCTCCCACTTTCTCTTCCACTCTCTCTTTCGTTGCTTTTCTCTTTTTACCCCTTTCACTGTCAATGTCCAACATTTTCCTTTTCGTTTTTCCTCTGCGCCTCTTCAATCTATCGCTAAAGGGAGTATATTCGCGTAACAACGCTCTGTAAAGGTCAAACAACGTCAAAAACTTTTTGATTCGTTTGGATTATTTCGGTCGGGGGAATATTGTGAGTGCGAACTGCGAATCGGGTCCGAATTCGACAGCCGAAAATGTATGCCATTATCTAGAAGGGGAATAAACGTATCGTTTTTCTGTAATTATGTGGGAACGTTGCGGGATATTTGTTTTAATATGAACACGTGATAAATGACGCTGGTGGACGCTTTCCGATTTCTGATGGTTATAAAACAAACGGAGCGATGAAGGAAGGACGTTTCATCGATATTTATGGCTGTATTCCACGCTTTTCTGTAGCTTGTTTTTATATTTTCGCATCTGCCGATTTCATGTGAAAATTCAATCCGAAATTCTTTTATTTTTAAAAAATCTGTATCTTTTCGGTTACGCTCCTTACGCGGAAAGGAATAAAGCCTTTGGCGGTTGTCACTTCCTACAATCCATTCTTTGCAAAAAAATATATTCTTGGAAGGCTATTTTGGGCTTCCTTTGATGCCGAAATGGTGGTGGACATGTCAAGTCCACGTATTATTGATTACCGATCATTACTTTGATAGTTCGAAAATAAAGCATAATTCCGGAAGTGTAGGTACGCATTTTTGTAAAATAAACTTGCCGTTTTTTAATTAACAAAAGTTTTATGTTGTAAGTGTAAATTACATTTAATACACCATATATCATATAATACTTTACTTGTTTAATAGAAATCTCATTAAACTAGGAAAAGTAAAAAAGCAAAGGAATTCCGGTTTTCGCCACATTATTGCAATTTCCATAGGTGAACTCAAACATCTGTACTTGCTAATAGTAATAAATATGGCTGAAATCAATGTCTAAATTGCATTGAATTGTACATGAAAATTAGCTTTGCGTACAATAATTCATTTATATTTTTAATGGTGAATATTCGTATATTAGTGTACCCGCCCGTCCTAGGACGGGAATTTTTTTTAATGACAATATCCATTCCACTATATATATTTAGTGAAGAAATGTAAACATCAATTGAAGAATTAATTAAAAACGAAACAAAACTAAAACCAAAATATATATAACAAATCACAAAATATTTTCTGTAATATTCCATTGGGCTCTACAAATGATTAAAACACTGGCGAAGAAATGATAACAGGAAACGAAATATCATGCTAAACTAAGGTTATGTTTAAAATTAAAACCAAAACTCCCCAAAAATTGTCTTGTGAACTTTTTTCACCATATCAACAAAAATTCACATACGAAAAGGTCTGCGACGAAAGCATTAAAATGTGGTAAAAAGTTTATCAGGAACATAGTAAAAAAAGCCAATAAAAACAAATATCGCTTTCTCAAAGTAAAATTTTCATTGACTTTATTTAATTTCAATTAAGATCTTATGTTAGTCTTTATTATACAAATAAATCACAATTTTTACATAAATAATGTCCCGGTACTTTTCTATTTAAAATTAAAATTAAATTTAAAATAGGCTTCTTAAAATTTGTAAAGCTGCAGTTGAACATGCAACAAAAATTTTTTAATGCATTCAAACGGTCGTGATTTTTTTACGAAAGACGCGAGCTTTTTCTCTAATTCTGTTGCGTTCACCTTACCAATCCCAAAAAAACATACAAACAAAGAGAATTGACCGTACCTTATGTAATTTCTCTAATGTAATGAAAAAAAACTTAAATTTCGTATACTTACTTTATAACTGTTTTAAACTTATATATGTATCCGCTCACGTTAATTAAACAGTTTACGTAACGAAGGTAAACATACAATTTATGATTTCTCGACAATGAGTGATTCGTCGCAACGTTATATGTAAATTAATATTCACATTTCAAAACATAACATAGCTGTTACATCTGTTTAATAAATTAAGACGATTAATTTAATTTAAAGATTTAATATTAATGTTTCACTACTGTGATTTAATCCTAAAAAGAACTGACTGTAGATAATTTTGCTAATATAAGGGAAAAGAATAAAATTTCGTGCACTTACTTTTTAATGTATTCTCTCGCGTTAAACAGTTTACGTAACGAAGGTAAACATATCCCTCAATAATGATATCCCGAACCCTGATTGGCTTGCCATTCAACCAATGAAACCGCTCCAAAATCTGTACAATCAAACAGAAATTGGCTATTATATGAGACGATAATGGGAAGGATTATTTATTACACTTACTAACGGCTTAAAACTTTTAACGTATACAAACATGATAGCGTCAAAGAGAAATTGCTGGAGGTAGTGTCTATTGATTAGGCTTTAAACCAGTATTTCTTATTACAAACTCGCTGTAGACAATAGATATTAACCATTTGCTTAACTCTGAGAGATTGCATTTTGTTCGATTTGATCTCTCTCATTAATATTATCATAGAAACATGCTCAATACCTTCATGAGACTTGTCACTCTGTTTATTACGTTTCGCAGCTCAGTACAGGATTCATCTTATTTGAAAGACTACGTGATCCATTACTTGACTTGTGTTATTTAATTTTTTTACTAAATCCATGTTTTGTAATGATCAAATTCAGTGAACACGGGGAATCAATATATATAGTAAACGAAAATGGAGAGTTTAGAAAACAGTGATATGAAATACAAAAAGGAAGATGGCATCATACAAGAGGAGAGCATAGTAAAAGAGGAGTGGGGAAAAGGTAAATAGTGGATAGGTATAGCGAAGAAAGAGGATGGAGAATCAGTAAGATATAAATGAGTGTAGTAGAGGGATGGGATTATGAGGAAGAATTTGAGATAAAGTTAGGAAAGAGAGATAGGGAAGGGAGGAAGGTAAAGATAAAAAAGAGGAACGAGGTATGGAGAGAAAAGGGGAGAAGAAATGGAGTTTAGCGAGAAGAAAAATTGAGGAAATTATGGAAATGCTAGGGAGGGAAGGAAGTAGGGAGGAGGAGATGAGAGTGGTGGAGAGAAGGGAACGCTGAGTGATAAAGAGTTGTCGAGGGTGAGGAAGGGAGAGTAAAGCTGTCAGGAATCGAGAGAGACAAAGAAGGAGAGAGGGAAGAGGGGAAAAAGTATTCTGGCATAGGATGAGAGAGAGGTTAACAGGGAGAGAGAGGGAGGATGAGAGAGGGGAAGAGAGATGAGGAGAGAGAGAGAGAGAAAGGAGGAAAAAGAGATGGAATGTGGGACGGGTAGCGTTTATATCGGAGAGGGGGGAAGTGGTCGGAGAGGGTTAAAGTATGAGGAAAGGAGGTGTGGGTAGATGATATCCTGGATGGAGAGAGAATGAGAGAGAGAGAGAGGAAGGGTAGTTTGGCATGTGGAGGAGACAGTTTTTAGAGAGTACACCGCAGGGGGAATGGGAGGAGGGAGGGAGAGAGCGTGAGATGGAAGAACGAAGGATGAGTAGGCGGGAGAGGTAGAAATGGAAGACAGGAAAGGGAGGAGGAGTTGAGAGTGGGAGGATGGAGTCGGAGAAAAACGTATGGTGCAAAAGTTTTGGTCTGGTGTGACTGGGGTGATGTTTTTGAGGGTCCCTGGAAATGGAGCGGGTGGGAGAGGGGGAAGTTGAGAGGGAGGAGGGAAGGGAGAGGGAGGTAGCTGAAAGGAGTGTGACAGGGATGAGGGGAGTTAGGGTTGGCAAGGGAACATCTCCTCTCGCGAAGATTTATATCCGTTGGGGAAGAGAGACAGAGTGAGAGAGAGAGGGTGTGAGAGAGGGAGAGAGGAAAAAAAGAGGGAGAACTCCGGGGATGATTGTTCCAGGATGAAGAATGGGTTTTCCGAGGCGGAGGAAGGGATTGGAGGGGGTGGAGTAAGTGAGGAAGGAAATGGGGGGGAGGTGGGGAGAAGGAGACAGCCAGGGGGCGGAGGCGTTGTTGGAAAATCCGGGGATGAGGAATGAAATTGTCCGTGGGTTGGGCGTTAGGGGAACTCGAGGGAGGGGGGGGGAGGGGTTGGAAGTGTGGTTTAGGCTTACAGAGAATTCACACCAAATCTCTGTGTGTGAGGGAGGGGGAGTGGGAAGAGGGGGAGAGGAGGGAGAGCCCTGAAATGTCTGCTCGCAGAGCGGGTGTTATGGGAGGAATCTCTTCTCCGCTCTTTTTTTTTTATTTTATACTCGCCCTAGTCGATATCCTACTCGCGTGGATTTAAAAAAAATGGAAAATAAGAGAAAAACGTATCGCGGAACGCAATGATATAGTGGCAGTTATAACGACAGATGTAGCGGCAGGATTTAATATTTCTTCAAAAATAAAAAAATCGCTATATTTATAAACCGGTTTCCTTTTTCGTATATTTACGGTGCGTTTTTGATAGAAAAATGATCCCTTTTAAGGATATTGAAATTTTTATAGAATTATTTTCGCAGAATTCGTATCAGCGGAAGATGATATCACTAGCGAGGAGCGTGACCCCGCAGCTACACCGCGAATTAGAAAAAAAATACTTATTAAGCTTATCTTTGAAAATAGTTTTAGTTCATAGGGAAATATCAGTTTAACGCTTATGGCTTAAGAAAATTTCAGGAAAAAGTTAAGAAGAATTTAATCTTTTAGTTGTAGAGAAATGTGAGTGATTTAATGTAATATTTAATGGCTAGAATTATAAAACGTTCGTTTGAGTTACAGAAATCATATTTATTAAGGATTGGAGATCTGTAACTGTGTCACGTTTAGATGTCTGGAATATTTAATTAAATAATCATTAATTTTATTTTTATAAAATATTTTTTAAATCTCTTGCTATATCTCATAATAATTCTAAATAATTAAAATAAATCAGGCCTCAAGTACTTAAATATTATTAATTATTGATGAAAAAATTATTGATTTTTTGCTATAGATACGTACCTACCTCTGATCTATCGTTACTTTTTCATAATGGAATTTGAAAGTGACATCATACGTATGACTTTTGAAGATATCGGGGACATCGATGCGGTCTTAAAATATGGATGTGAAATGAATGGAATATGTTCCAGGATTGGAAGGTTTAGTATCAAATACGGATAAAAAATGGGAAACAGTTTGAAAGTTGCCCAGCAGCCCTGAATACCAATGAAGCCAAGGCGGAAACTTCTGCTAGTATTTTATATGAGCTGGGAGCGCGAATCGAATCGAAAAAAATATAGTACACGATATAAAAATATCGCACCACATAGGGTTTCTATTTTTCCAAAATGAAAATTATATTAAATAAATAGTAAAATATAATATGGTTGTGATGTAATCAATATTCTTCGGGTTATATAGTCATATATGGTCAATATAAAACTTTATAGGTATCTATGTATAAGCGATTACAAAACTTATTTTCGGTGCCATCTTTGCAGTAAATACGTATATCATTGAATACACAACTAGAATCCCTAAATATCTTTTTAGGTCAATAAAATTTGCTATTTTTAATAACTTTTACTTTTTATTCTAAAATGGATTAACGTTGAAACATACTTTTATTCACTGGCCTTCGTAAGATTTATATACAAGTGTAGTTTATTTGAAGATATTTTATATTTTTCACTTATGATATAACTTTTTTCTACCTTAAGCAGTTTATATCTTTTACTGCAAGTTAAGGCTTCTCTTAAAAAAAAACAGCGTTTATATTGTGTTGGTACTTTTGCGGGTCATTTATGCCTATAAATAATTTCTCAAGAGTCTGCTATATGGAAAAGGAGATTTTTTCCCGTTTTTTCCCAATGTCAATCATTTTCTGTCCCACATACTCCCCCTCCTCAAACTTTGTAACCCTCCTTCTCCCCCCTCACCTTCCTCCACTCTTCCTATTCCACTTGCTCCTCCCCCATTCTCCTATTCCATTCATCTGAGTGGATGATTAATGGTTTTTGGGGTTCCACTCAAGTTGTGACGTTTTTAGATTTCCTCCCACCTTTCCTCTCAATTTTTCTCCCGGAAATATTTTCCCCCCTCTCTCTTTCCCCACTCTCACGTCCTCCCGTTTCCTTCACACTTTCTCGCCCCCTCCTCCACAGCCTGTCCCATTTCTCCTCCTCTCACTCACGCACACGCACACCCTCGCAAAACATCCCTATAGCAACGCTTTTCGCTTTTTTCGACCCATCATCCATCACTTCGACTTCCTCTTACTGCTTTTAAACTCCTTTTCGTACCTCTAAGGTTACAACGTTCTAATCTCACATCCACCGCCGTTTCCTAAACTAAACCTTTCGCGACTTCCATCCCCTCCCGTCATTCTCAGCGTGAACTTCTCTCAGTTATCGTTCCGAATTTTTTTGTTTTTTGTTTTTTGGAATTTAAAACGCCTTTTATAAAGCCCATTATTCTTGTCTCGTATAGCAAAACAAGTAATGCTTAAAGACTCCAAAGCCTCTTTTATACGTTGACCTTTTGTGAAAATGGATGGAGAAAAGTACTTCATAATTTGGGGAGGTAACTTGCAGTCCGCATGCGGCTCCCGAGAGTTTTATGCAAGCTTCAAATTTGTGTTGGAAAAGCGAAGATTAAAAATTAGCAACGGCAAAATCATATACTTCGATTAAATATACTGTTATAAAATCTAAAATGATGATGAATGGAGGAAACTACTAATTACCATAAAAATATTTTTAAAAGGAAAACACTGGTTTAGGGGAATTTATTCAACGCCAGGGACCAAACACACGCAATCTCACACAATTCGGGTTAAGGGGGAATAAATCTAACGCCAGGGATGATTTTCTTGATCACACACACAAAATACACGTATTTAGGCAATTTTTTGGAAAGGAATACTCGTGTGTGATAGTAATTCCCCCTAAACTCGGAGTATCTGAGATTGCTTGTGTGTTTGGCCCCTGGCGTGGAGTAAATTCCTCTAAACCAGTGTGTGTATTTGAGTATTTTCCTTTTAAAAAAATATTTTTATGGTTACTAGGACGTTTCTACATTCATCATCATTGTTTAACCTTAGGACTCATAATTATTTTTTTTAAAACCTAAAATGTTAAGGTATTGACCTGAGAAATGTTTAGACTTGATTTTCACTTATATGGTACCATAGAATCTCTTGGACACTCATTGTCAACTCTAATCGGACTTGTGAAAACATTTGAAACTTCGAATTCGGTCAGCCAAAGAACTGACAAATTACTATTCGGCCCACCATGTAGTAAAGCTTACCGAACACTGCCTTACAGGAATAATTTTTAATAAAATTCTTTAAATAGCTTCAAATTTGGGCTTAGCATTTCGAGATGCTGAAAAATGCACGAAACGGAGCGCTAACATTATCAAGGAGTGTATCACTTTAAAAATATCCTCTCCATCCTTGAAACATGATTTATTTTATAATGTATTTCATTTTAAATGGGAAGGTCATTATTCTAGTACACTTACTTGAAAATATTTTATAATCTTTATAAATGCTCCTTCGAAATTGATCTTAATAAATGAAGAATAAAACTAATTCCGAAGTGAAGAGTTCAAAAATGCATTACTTTTAACAAATATTTAGATCAGCGGACAACTACAATAATAATGGATGCTGTGGATAATTTTATTAAACACAATAAGCTTAACGTTATTATATGAGCATTGGATTCGCTGTGTTAAAATTTCATCATGTTTTTACTATAGATGTGAATTTAAATTGGCATGTAATATGACAAAAAATTACCCCGACCAACAACTCATGACGTTTTTACACTCGGTGAAATATATAATTTTTGGTTTCAGTGGGAAACTTTTTGTTGAAATTCCAAACGTGCCGGCTAATTTATGGAGGCGGAAGTTTTCCATCAAAAAATAATTATTTTTTAGAAAATATGATTCCGCAAATTGTTATCGAAGTGCATTCAAAATGACATAGCTGAGCTGATTTCAATTAGCCAAATCTGTTTGAAAATTCATCATATACAAAAATCGTGTTTTATATTTGTACAAATGACCTACAATTTGGTCGAATATTCCGAATGTCTGCATTTAAAAATTAATAGGAGAGGATTAAATAATTTTGAAGAGTAATAATCCTCCTAATATGCAATTTTTTCATATAATGGTGCGTTCATGATTAATTAACTGCCTAATAAAATATTCTCATTCCGTATTACGTTTTAACACTGTTAAGAATTGTCTTGATTTTCATAAAATAATCGCTTAATTATTCTCAAAAGAGGTGTTTTACTATATATATATATATATATATATATATATATAGGGTTTCGTTTCTTCTAAAAAAAAATTTCCCTTGCTATCACCCTTTTTATTAGACGTTCTTTGCTAGCGAAGTGATAGCAGCGCATCGCCTTATAGGCATGTCTCGTTTGTCTGTCTGTCGCGTCTTTCATCTCTTAAGCCGCTGGATGGATTTTGATTAAATGTAATGTATGAGATCCTCATTCAAATTTGAATTATGGCCATAACAGTCAATAAGAACTTCCATTTTAAATAAGGACAAATAAACTGTTACTCATATCTCGTAAATGTCATCAAGTAGCAGATAACAACTTTTTAATACAGTTCTTGGTGTATTAAATTTAAGTTTGTCTTATTTACCAATTCAATACCCCTAAAGTATAATGCTAAACAGAGAGAAGCTGCTGTGGTGAAAAAGACGATGTAATGTAGAAAGCGCTACAAAACATGCAGTGTAGGAACGAATAAAAAATACGAGATGTTGAAAAAGTCCGACAATTATCCCTCGTTAAATTTGACAAACAAACTTTATTAGTGTAAACGGGGGTGGATTGAAAATTTCAAGGGGTCTGGGGTTATTTCCTCTCAGAGTCCCTCCGATATTTAAGAATAGGGGTCGGAATTGGTTCAATTCGGGATGCTCTAAATCTTGTGGTCCTTGAGAGTTCAAACCCATAAATCTCGTAGGTGAGTCCGCTATTTTGCGTAGTACCCTTTAATGCACCTTATAAGAAGGTTCGAGTAAAAAGCATTTTTTATAATGTAGTTTTTCGCATTTTTTAAAATATCAATAAGGGGAAATGTGTATGGCGGCGCTTGGAAACGATTCTCCCGGTTCGTAAAATGGTCGTTTTCGATGAAACTCCGACAGCGGCCTTTGCAAAACTCGGACCTCGTGTCGACCGACATTTGCCGTCCACTCCCACTCTCTCTTCCCGCTGCCGCTGGACTCTGCATGTCATCACTTTACCTCTCTCCCTTCTATCCATCTCCCTCCCTCTCTTCTCCTCTTTCTCTCTCTCCCCCTTCGCCCCTCCCTCCCTCCCAAGTGCCCCCCTCCAACTCCCTCCTCCACCCCACGCACGCCAAACATTTCTCTTCGCCGCGATAATTACCCTTGTATCGGCGTAACTCAAACACGAACCAAATCACTCGCTCCCCATTAAATCACTCAGCCGCTCCATCATACCCTCCCTTTAACTCCCTTTTACCCGTCCCTCTCCCCCTTTCTTTTTCTCTCTCTCTCTCTCTTCTCTACATTACCCATCATCCTCCATCCCTCCTCTCTTCCACTCCAGCCCACTTCACCTGCCCTAAAAGTCCCACCGTGATTTTGTTAATTTGGTTTTGAGCCACTCTTTGACAGCTTGTATTTAAGTGAACATTCTCCCTATGATTGGATGTCCAGAGAGTTAAACCGAGTTTCCTTCCCTTTGATTCGGTAATAATAGTTTTGGTAGGCTCTTTAACGTAATCGAGTTTGACGATAAAGTCGATACTTTTATTTGATCAGTTTCCTTCAAATTATTTCGCGTCGAACTTTTCACGAATGATTAGCGATTAAATTGATAAAACAAAATGTTCGTATTTAGTTAAATACAGTTTCGCTGGTGTTGAAACATAATGCATGTTCTAAGTCTTATATTCTCATTCTTAATGAAGTGATTAGTTGATCGGGATAAAAAGTCACAGGCGATAATTTCTTTTCGTTTAGTTTACATTAAATATAAATTAGATTTACATGACGAAATGACATTTTAATGACTCACTTTGCCGATGGAGTTGATAATAATTAATCTTTGATTTATCTAGCGGTTCCTCCACTTTATTATTTAGTCAGGAACGAAATCTCGTTATCAAAGTAATTGTTTAAATTATTGGACAATACATTTTCAGATCCCTCATCTTTTCCCATTCATTCTGTCGCAAACAAATGGCTTAAATATATATTTGGTACACGTATTCATTTGCAAATATTCCTTTTTAAGTCTACACAGATTAGGATAATTCTCGTAAGTTTCATAATATTCTTTAATTTTGGGTTTAGAATATTAATATTATTATGCATTTATTTATTCGGAGTGACGCACAACATTCTAAAATTCTTATTTGGCTTCACTTGAGCAAAAGTGTAAATTCAACATTTATAAATGATAAACCGTCAGTAATGAAGTTTGTAAATTCTATTCAGTAACCTACATTATCCAATAAAGAATATCACCGGTATCTAACGGAGTCGTTTCAGCGATGTAATGGAAATATATATGTATCTATAATATATTGACGCTTCTGACATAGGACATAGGAGGAGGAGGAGAATGAGGATGATACAAATTATGGGGCACTTCCACATGAGCTACAAACTTGAAATTTGGCAGGATTATAGGTTTTTAGTCACAACCGAAGGAAAACATCTGAAATTGCTGAAATTACAATTTACAGGGGCTATTTTTGCCCCATAAGAAAAGCATGTAAATCGGTGCGGAGGTTTACATATTTACTTTTTAAATTAATTTCGGTCAGTATTCGAACTCGGGACTTAAACTATTGGATAGTTAAGACATTGTAGTTTCTTATTTTTGAAGACGAAATTCAAATCCCTTTAGATTTTGCGTAAAGTTTTAGTTTTTTATCGGAAAACAATGGGAATTGTGAACGAGCTTGATGCTTTTATATGGATAAGCTTTTAATGGGAATCAGAGGGCTATATCATAATGCCATTGATATTAAACTACCACCAATGGAAGAAATCCGATGTTGTAAAATTTCCAATTTTTTGAGGTTGTTTTGCCCCATTTATGCTCCATACGAGGATAAAAATTATAAGGCACTTCTACATGAGCTAGATAATTCAAATTTTGCAAGTCTATAGATTTTTTGCCACAGCCGAAGGAAAAAATCTGAAATTATAGAAATTTAAATTATTAAGAGCTAATTTTCCCCTTAATTGCCCCATACGAACTTAAAAATTATAATTCACTTCTTGATGAGCTAGACACTTGATGTTTGGCACGGTTATAGTTTTTCCATCATAACCGATGAAAAAAATCCGAAATGATAAAATTTCGATGTGTTGGGGCTATTTTTCCCCATTGTTGCCCCAAAATAGCATAGAAATTATAAGGCACTTCCAGATTAGTTAGAGACGTGAACTTCGGCAAGACTTTAGATTTTTTGTCACAACCGATGGAAGAAATCCGATATTACGAAAATTCCAACTTTTAGGGGCTGCTTTGCCCCATTATTACCCCATACGATGATAAAAAGTATAAGGAACTTCCAGATGAGCTAGTGACTTGAAATTTGGCACGAGTATAGGATTCCGGTCATAACAAATGGAAAAAATCCGACATCGTTAAAATTCTAATTCTTAGGTGTTTTTGTTTCATATTAATTGAAAGTAGGCTAAAATGCTTGCAGAATGCAAGCACCGTCTACTAGTATCGTAAGTAGGCTGAAGGAAATTCCACATCTATATAAATTTTGTTCTAAAAATGGACACCGGAACCACTCATTTTTCCTACTTCTAATGAAATCCTTAATTAAGATCAATTCATTATCTCCCGTGTTTCTCGTTGGCCAGCGAATGACATTGATCCGTAAAACGAAAATACCCGAAGACTGAACGAACTGAAAATGAATCTCCTATAATATCAACTCCCAATTATTTCGAAGAAATTTAAATTCGCCTTCACTCCAACGCGGTAAGGCCCGTTCTGCTAGAGGTTAAATCAGGTGAGAGTTTTCATTTCACTTTTGAAAAAGGAAGTGAATGATACGATTCCATTCAACTGCCTACTCTAACCCCTTTTCCTACCTACCTCCACCTTCCTCTCTCTCTCTCTCCTCCCATTCCCCACTCCTTTCCTCTCTCCCTCTTCCACTCTTCAACCGTAACGAGGCCAACTCCGAGCTTCCAAAAAACCTCTCACTCGCTTGTCTTTTCTTCGCCTTACTCGCGCGAATTTTTTTCTTTCTCTCTCTCTCTCTCTCACACTCTCTAACATACTATAATATGAAAGGCAACGCAGTGGGAAATGATAACGAACCCTCCTGAGGCCAAAGCGTGAGATTCAAGTTGGGTCTGAAGGGCGAGAGTTGTAGATGGAAAGAGAGAAGAGGAGAAGATGGAGTGGGAAGGAGTGTGTGTGTGAGAGAGAGAGAGAAGGGGAGTGTTTGTGTGATTGGATAGAAAGAGAGAAAGGGAGAAGCGAAGGAGAAGGGATTTTTTTTAGAGTGTCGCGAGAAGAGGAAAGGAAAAGTTTTGAGTGGGAATGGAGGAGAGGTTAAAGGAGGAGGGAAAGAGGGAGGGAGGGAGGTTTTGAGAGGGAGTTTGTCTGAATGCGCGACAAAAAGGCCATGGGTGTTTTCCGTACGAATATATGCTAGAGGGAGGCTTCGAGTCATTCGGTGAGGTGTAATGGATTTGGCGGTTAATCGAGCCCGTACAAAGGCCGTTCGTTAAGGGATCTTTTCAGATAGGCGACGGAAGGGAGTGATTCGAAAATTGCACCAATAATGCGGGATGTTGGGATAGAGGGAGAGGATGAACGAGAGGGAGGCAGAAATAGGGAGGGAGAGAGAGAATTTCTTTCACGCCAGAATTTGGCTGAGATCATGATGAACGTTTTTCAAATTAGATTACGGAATTCATTAAATCTTTCCCTTGGATTTCCTCACCCTATCCCTTTTATGCAGGATCTTAATTGACGTTCAGTCTGGCTTCGTGGTAAAATTCCCAATGTTATTCTCTGAATTGTAAACGTCGTAATGCTTCGACAGTGCGTATTCTATACATTCAATAAGCCCTGAGAGAAACTCTCCTCTCCTTTACTCTGTGTCTTTTAGCGCTTGTATGAATAAGGATTTTTTTAGTAATTCCCACTATTTGAGCCGTAGGTTCTGAAACGCTGGTTATTTATTGTCCATTTGTACGTCTTATAAACTTAAAATATATTGCCTCCAATTATAAGATGGAGTATGAATGGAAATGAAATTATGGAAATTGTTGCTTTGGTTTGAAATAAATAATATTTACCTTTAAAAGCTTCAAAATTTGAAATTCTATGTTATTTTGAGTTAAACAAATGAGCTGAAGTGCAAAAGTGAATTTTCGACCGTCTTGTGGCCTATGTACCTTTTTATATATTACAATGTAATAAATATCACAGTTTTTCGTTAAAAATTAAAAGCCTTACATTATTATGAAATGCTTGTGAAAGATTTTTTCTTGTTTAAAATTTTCTTTTCTCTCGTCTCAATTGTGTCATGTGATAGCTTTTGACAAATGAAATTTGATTATATATTACAAGGAATCCGCAGTGATTCTGTTCATTTGGACTTAATTATAATTGTAACGAGTGGAGTAGCAAGGTGAAACCGGGCCCTGGTTCGAGAATTCTTAACGAACCCCCCTCCTCCAATATATATTTTTTGGTTATTTTATTTTTTAAGGTGAAATTTTTAACGAAATAAGTTTCATGATCTCGGATTCTTTTCACTGTATTTAGCGGCTCTTGTGGTTTAAAATGACACAAAGGGTAAAATTTAGTATAGGTCGACCACGGGCCTTCGGGCCTCCTCGACCTCCGGGCCCTGGATCGACCGATCCATGGTCCGTACGCCACTGATTGTAACATTAATTCCGAAGAGGGAATATAGTCATATGCTGATATTCTTGGGACCAGATAATGCACCGAAATCGAGACTTATGCGGATTATTTTTCATTACCCTGTTTAAATTTGAACTCTTAAAAAATCATAAAAACTTCTTTTTCTCGGAAACGCGAAAAGATCAATATAAACACAGTTTCAGAACCAAGGTTTAAGAGTATTCAAATCCGTCTCCTTAGTTTGATCGCATTCTTAGCCTTATTCGCAACTCGATCCTTCCCTTCAGCGATAATTTCCTACGCTTCCTTCGCCTAGTCTAGTGGACGAAACTCCTCCGAGCTATCCCTGCATCATTCCCTGCCGAGAGCGGAAGTGAGTCCCATCTCTTCACGGAATCCGCAGCGGCGCTCGTTAGTCATCTGTCTGATGACTCTGGCGAGAAGTGGGGTTGCTATGGGGACGGGAGAATGAGAGGCGTCGGTGGCGAGCGAAGAGGGGGATTCTGGCAGCAGAGAGTGCTTCCGAAGCTTTTGCTCCCCCATCTTTCCTTTCTGCCTCTCTCTCTCTCTCTCCTCTTACACCCTCGTCCTGTCCCTCTTATCCTCACACCCACTCCATCACCGCTGTTGCTACACTCACGCCAAAACAATACCGCTTCTGGTTCTGTATCCCGCCTCGGACGCATGGGCGTTATCCTGTTGCCTTATTTCAACTCCCGCCGAGAAATTGCGGTTGTGTCTGTACGTCGGGTGAGTTCGGCCATGGGATGTGTTAATTTCGCATGGTTTTATCGCGACAATATTTTTGCCCCATAGTTTGCCTTTTCCGTGAACTACCGAAATTATTTCTAATTCGAAGCGTTCGATAAAGTAGCTCGCCGTCGATCCCGTTCGTCATTTAATAAAAATCCGTACCCATTTATTTTAATTGGCGCTTAAAAGGTACCGAGTAAAATTTTGCGGCCTCACAAAAATTTCCTTTTTCGGGGTCTTTCGTTTTTGGTCTGAGGCGTTAGTCTGTCGCCATAAAAAATTCATCGAAATTTTAAGTGGCTGAATATACGTTTAGAATATATATATTTAGGAAAACGAATTGCTTTAAAAAGGATCCCGATATTTTAAATCTGGAATTATCTGTGCTACTTTTTTATTACTGTTCGCTCAATTAATCTTTATTTATTTTTTAAACTTTTAGCTGCATAAAGCAATCACGTACTTAAATTATTTCTCGTCTAGGGCGCAGTTTTTTATTTTCAAATTATTTGCATTTGTAATTACAATCAATTACACTGGTATTATATACCGTCGATTGTGATGCTGCTATTGTTAATCCAAAATTGTAATACCCAGGTGGTGAGGGTCAGAGAACAAAACAGCCTTACAGTTGCCTAGACAATGAATGAATTAAAGTTTTTGGAATGATGACTCGCAGGAAAAGAAAATAAATTTTGCAGCCTAGCGTGTCCATAATACTGTCTCTAAATTTATTTGTGAACATAAGTGAAACCCAATTATCTTCTTCCTCATTTCTTCCAGTGACGTTAGCATTCACCTCTCCGCACATTCAAACCTCCAATCCTCACCACTCTCCTACCCCTTCAACCCCTATTCCACACATCACCCCCGAGTTCCCAAGTACCACGACTCGCAGCATCGCTATAAGGAAGCGGAAGGCGGCGGGGCGGTATGGGAAGACGTGGATGTGTGCGTGAGTGTGGGAGGGTTTACATGAGTGGTTTTTAAGTGGGTGGGTTGGAATGAGGTTTGAGGGGGAGGCGGGCGAAAGAAGAGCAGAGTGGCGCGGTGCGGCTGAATAGGAATTTACGATGAAGGCATCCACGAATGTCTGGAGGACTTTCATTAAAAGGAGCTCCCGAACATTGGAATGGACGGGAAATATTTGAGCTTTTTTTGCGACCAAGCCGATATTCTAAGCAGCCCTAATGGCGTTACTGCTTTTTTTCTTTTGTGAATATACGCTTTAATAAAATATTACACGCCTAATATAAATGAAATTTCTAGGACATTGCACAAAATGTATACACTTACGCGAGAAAAATCACATAATACGAAATGTTTCGTTTATGTATTCTTATTAAATTAATGTATTTATAGGAACAGAAAAAATAAGAAAACAAATTGTGTATTTGTCATATTAATTAAACTGATTATTCTTTTTTTTTAGTAAGGCTCGTTGTTTTATGCGAATAGTACGGAAGTTTATTCCCTCCTAAACCCTTAAAACCCAACCAGTATCTCATATAAACACCCTGTATATGCAATAAGGTGAAATATTATTAATATAACAATAATTTTATCCGATTAATGTCCATAGCAAAAACTACTATTTCCATTAAAATAAATACAAGTCGCCCATTAAGCTATGTAAGAAATATTGATAATTACGATAAACTAATTAATTTAATTCTTTATGCATTTGAATCACACACCACTTGTTAGTAGGTCAGGAATGAAACGGTAGCTTCTTCAGAATATGCAATATGCAATAAATAAAATAATTTTTCTTTTATATTATAACATTTTGTTAATTACATTCACCAAAACCTACATTCAACAATTTATTGATGTGAGTATACGCATAAAATTTTCCATTTTTTCCAACAAATAAAATTTTAGGTTTTTCACTAGTTTATTTTTTGAGTGGGTCTCGTTGTCCTTTTGAACGTACAATACGGAAGTTAATTCCTTCCTAAACCCTTTAATTCATCCGCTGGCTCATAAAACCACCCTTATTCTGCGCCCATGAATTCAGGATCCGTTTTGCGGGCAGTAATACCAAGTAAGATAGAAGAGAGAGAGAGAGGTGTCGCATCCATTTCCTTCAACTCCTTGCAGATCCAAACTAAGACGACGAAGAGGATGTTGGGGAGGAAGATAAAGAGGGAGGGAAAAGGAGTCGGTTGGAGTGCGGGAGAAGGATGATAAAGACAAACCGTGAGATCTCATTGGGTTCCAGAAAGGACACAGTTTAAACAGGAGGGGAGGGGGGGACCGAGGCAAACGTCCGCGATTCTTACCAGAGAATTGAAACACGCGGAATGCATGGACGGAGCAAAGCTTCCCGTTTTTTTTTAGTTAGCTCAACACCCGAGGTACAGGAAAGATAAAATTAAAAGATGAGGAGACTGACCTCTAACCTTCTCAACTCGTCCAAAGGCAACAACTCTCAAAACGCTGCTCGCTGTACCCCATTTGCCAAAACACGCCCAACAAAACCCCTTTCCTCCTCCCCCCCCCCCTTTCTCAACTGTCCCTTAAGGCAAGAGGGGAGGGTCGGGGTGTAGGAGGGTGGAGAAGGAAAAGGGTCGTCCTGCTAGGAGGAGGGAGGGACCAAGGTACTACGACACGTCCCCAAAACGCAGTCCAATTAGGTTGTGAACGGAACCGCGCACAGTAATGCAGCAAGAAGTCTGTGGAGATGAAAGGAGGAGGATGTGGGAGAAGCGTCGGGGATGGGGGATGGAAACGCAATGTAAGAGGGGGAGGGGGGTGAGGTTTTTGGAGAGGAGGAGGAGGAGAAAGAGCGTGAGTTTGGGAGGAGGGTGGTATTAAGATGGAAAATGGTAGCAGAGTGGAGGTTTAGGAGAGGAAGTGGTCTGAGAATGGAAGAGGGAGGGAGGGGTGGGGGATGAAGAAGAGAGTTTCGCTCACTGGGGCGGATGGAGAAGATGTAGAGCGAGTGTGCGGTAGGGAGACTTTGGCTGTAACGGGAGAAAGGGGGTCAGAAGAAAGGGGAGTGGATTCTGTTAGAAGATGTGGAGAAGTTCCCGCAGAATTACAATGCGTCCATGGTTTTGGACGAGGGAAGGCACGGGCGGCAGAGTTAGAGGGTTAGGTCGTCTGTGTGTGGGTGTGTGTGTTCTTGGCAACGGCCTACTCTTAAGAAAAGGAGGGGGACAAATGGATAGGAAAGAGGAGAGGGGAGTGAGATAATTGGGGTGGATAGAGAGAGAGAGAGGGGAAAAGGAAGAGGGCGAAGGAAGAAGATGGAGAAATCGCGGGGGAATGTTTTAGGTTGCCATGGAAACAAGGGAGGAAAGACTGCGGCGAGGTAGATGGGTACAAAAGGCAAAAAACAGACTAAAGGTGGGCGAAAAAGGAGAAGTTAAGAGCTATAAATATATGGAGACATAAATAGCGCAACAATGCCAGTGACGCGGAGATAAATCAGCATAAAAATAGAAAGGGCAAAAAAGAGAAAATTTGAAATATTTATAATAGACCTGTTAAAAATTAATACACGGTAGAACAAATTAAGAAATTGGAAAAGAAAATATTGTGAATCCTGTACGTATTTTACGTTTTGTAAATTTACTTAAAAATAATTTTAGTACAAGACTGATCGAAATTTATAAATAAATTGATCACGGAAATAAAGAAATTAAGAGCAATTAATCTCTTCATAAAACTGTAGTAAACGACTCGGTTACAAAAATTACTAAATATACGAAAAATTCCTCCTCGATTGTAATGGTTAAACATTTTTCTTCTCCTTACTATGCGTGGTGTCATTCGAGGATATATACTTCGTAAACAGAACCCATTTTATTTCTTCTACAATCTTTAGAAATTATTACATATATTTGGACCATACAGAGATGTACGTATTTTCGATCTACTAAGTTTATATTATCCCGGAATATTTCGAGAAATTCTCGCAATATTATGCCATACATACTTTAATAGTGTATACAGACGAAAGTAAATAATCCCTCACGGAGAAGTAATTTTTCGAAACAAAAGTGAGTGCGAGAATGAATCATTTAGTCGTTTCATTACAACAAAATTGTTTACACAGCCCTATAGTACTACTTTATAAATGCATCCAGGGACATCCCTAGGGCATGGCGAATCGGGGAGACCGCCCCGGGCCCCGCGATTTCAGAGGCCCCGCGCTTCTATATTACCGCAAGGAAAGTCTAAATTTAATTTGGCGGTTAATGATAACGGGGCCCCGCATAGGTCGACTTGCCATGGGCCCTGCACCTCTGTTGGGGCGGTCCTGACAGCAACGTCCCTTAAAAAGGCGAATTTAAGTGGGAGATAATGCAAGGAGAAAAAGGCATGGAGAAATTTGTGACATTAAAAGAAATCTGAGGAAATGAGGAGGGATAGAGAAAAAGTGTAAATGAAAGATAAATGAGAAAATGAATTTTGTTACGGATATTGATGCTAAACACCTCTCTTGCGTCTTAACTTTAAAAATTGTTAAATTTAGTCACAACATGAATTGAGAGCGTAACATTTACACTAATAAGTTAAAACATTTATTATATTTGAAATAATACAAAAGCATTTAGATAATACAAAACATCAAAATGTTGTTAAATTTACAACAAGAATAGTTTTTATCCATTTGTTTAAGTTTACCACATAGTTTACAAGATATTAATGAGATAAATTGTTCATTAGAATAATTTTGAAACATGAGAAAAATTATGCCATTACCGAGAATCTAGCCCGAATCTTTTACTCATCGATGGTTTACAACGTTAAAATTACAATAAAAGAATAATAATTGCGGAATGGGAATTAGAGAGAGAGGGAGAGCAGATTCGAGGGAACGGAGATGTGTAGGAATGATGAAGAAAGTGCACGAATGTGAGATAAAAGAGTAGGCGATGAAAAGAGGGAAAAGAGGAGAGGAGAATAGAGTTTGGGAGAGATTTATATGGTTAGATTGGCGGAGGAGGAGAATACAGCGAAGCGGAATGAAGAGGTCTGTGTTATGGCATAGGAGCCGTAAGGGAGTTAGATAAATGGCTGCGCCCCAAGGAGTTGACTTAGGCTCTTTATTTTAACGAGGAAACACTCCAACACTTAACGGGGAAAATAATTAACCGCTTAATGATAATGAGGAGGGAGGCGAGGAGTACAAGACAGAATAGAAAACCTTTTTTTTTGGCAAAAAAAACGAGAGAGGAATTAATTAATATAAACTGCAAGGATGGAATAAAAAAGGGTGACCTCTGGTGAGGAAAAATGAAACATAATGAATAAATGAGCGTGTTGTAATTTGGATCGCCGAGACAGCCAATTGCAGCCCAAAGAATTTTTAAAAATTTTAAGTGGGATTTTTTAAAGCTCGGCAATAAAAATTTAAAATAACTCAAGTTGGTAATACACGAACAATTGATTTGCAGTTAAGTTTTAAATGTCGAAGAAACCCTTTCATGGGCTAAAAACGTTTTTCTTGTGACTTATCGAACAAATGGTTCCGTATAATATTTGGAGAAAATTAAGAAGATTCACTTCTGTGGAGTTCTCGCCGAATGATTTAATGCTTTTTTAGAAGTTAAATGCGTGTCCCGTTCTGTTTTCACTTCAATTATTGTCTAAAAATTAAATTTTCTGCAGGATTTCAATGACAGAATTGTGAGATTTGAAGCGGATTAAACAGATTTTGGTTGTAACATCTTACTAAAAATATTCTCGCAAAACTAATCTGATAAAAATTGGTTTCCAATATTTACCACACGCTCTCAAAATTCCTAAAATCGTCATATTTTCTCTCGTTCGCAAAAAATTAAATTACTCCTCGCCATATATAATCATGATCATTAAACATGCATAAATTTAGTTCTACAAATAGAAAAAATATATTTTAAACATTAATTCCCGGATGTCGTTTTTTGTCGAGCTTTCATTATTATCCTTCCATCAGAATATTCAAGCATCCATTAATATTTTCAAAAGCTCTTGTTATGATAAACTTTCAGTTTTCGCTAATTAAATTTGTAATTAATAATTATAAAGTGGCACCGCTTTATGTGCTGTTTTAAATCAATTTAATTAAAATGTAATCGCATTTGAACTATAAAAATGTAACCTTTCATTTTATTCCAAGAATCGGTCCGTTTTCATTCAAATAATATTATAGAGGACTTATGCGGGGCGATATTTTTTATAGAGTTTAAATTATTTATAGTTTGAGGCCGTTATTATGGAGGTTATAGTCGAAGAATCGCGGGTCCGACGTTTATCGAAGTCGGCAGATTAACGGAGAAACCGTCGATGAGATTTGTCACGCTGCGCTGGCTTCTGATGGAAGAGTATTCCAGAAGTGTGGAAAATGAAGCCAGTTCACGAAAGTAAATAAAAGACTACCTAATTTATCTTTTAAGCTAGTCACTTCCTGGTTGGTTTTTATGGATTTAATTTAATTTAGTAGATTTTTGTATACGGAGATGGAAATTGTTAATAATATCAAGAATACACTTTATATTTTGTTAAGTGAATTCTTCAGTTAACATACTACTATTTCACACTTGAGTGAAGATCTAAACGTGTCTACTAAGTAAAACTAGGTACAGGTAGTCCTCCAGATACTTCTCTCGAGATACGTCGTTTCGTTTATGCGTCGTCAAGAAATTAGGGATGGGTTTCATATATATACTCGCTGAAGTTTCGCTTATACGTCGTTTTCCGCAATCATCGAAATTCGTACGAGGACAAAGTCGGAACTGTAATTCTGTTTGACACTTCTTTTATATTTTCATAGTCACAAATACATATACTGTTTCAAATCAAATACAAGCTGTAATTTCCCCATTCAAGAACATAGTCACTGCTGTCACTCTTTTCGTCACTTATTTATTCATTTCATAATCACAAATATCTTGTTTCAGAATCAATCCTCTACGTAGTAACTTCACCAACCCTCATTTTCCTATGCCGTTGGGACATGCAGCCATCTAATTCTGTGGTGAGTGTAAAATAGTCCCTTTTTTACATTAAAATTAAGTCTCTTAAATCGCGGATATATTTATTTTTAAACGATTATTATTATAAACAATTATTTTTCATGTGTCAAATAATTTATTCGAAAATGTAAACTTGTATTTGTTACATAGCAAATTATGTGTTTAAAATCGTGGAGGTAGAACGTATCCCCCTCTATAGAATAATGGCTTATGAAAAAACGAGTTTCGAAATACGTTGCGCTTTCAGGGGTCGTAATCTACGACGTATCTCGAGGAATACCTGTATTGCTTTGTCTTCTAAATATCTTGAGAGACTCGAGACAACTTTATAAAAATTTGCAATTGACAGCTAATTAAAGGAAGCAAACTTTCTTTTGATTAAAGATTATTAGTCTTCAAGTTCGTTCTGTTAAGCGAGAGTTTATATCCGATAAAGTTAATTCAATTAAATGGCTTCAAAACATTTCTAAGATTGTTTTATTAATTATTATTATTATTTAAATTAGAAGTTTTCGAAATAAAATTGTATAGGATCGGTTCACCGATTGATTGGCAATTTCTTTGTAGCTGTACCATTTTACTTCGTGCATACTGTCAAACGAGAATGTGAAATCGATATTGCTTTTAATAACGAGGTAACAATGTCTACATCATAATCAGTTGACACTCGAAAACGATCGTTTTATCACTTAAAATTTCTTGTTGATTGCTCTCTTGCAACTTTTAGGAATAACACTAAATATTCATGTTGCTATATTGCACTTTAATAGCTTTGTTTAATCTTTTATGAATGGAAAATTTAAATTTAGCAAGTAATTATAATAGTTATTTTTCTCAAAGGAAAAATAAAAATAAAATATATCGTTTTATAATTACTTGAGTTTGTTAGATATTGTGATTTGAAGAAGCTACAAGAATGTTATGACGAATTTTGTGGAGAGATCCTTTAATGAAACAATCGAAACAGCGAAACAAGATTTTCTTTCCTGTAAGATAAATAAACTCATCAAACATCGTGAGGGCAAAGTTTTAACAAAATTTATCTTATCAGTCAATATCGATCTTAGTTCTTACTTTTGATTCCTCGTCATCGGAAAGGTTTTTTTAATGTTTTCCTTACCTCTATCAAAGACTTGAAAAGGACGTAGGTCGTCATCGACCTCAAATTAAAACAATTACCAGGGAACCGTTTGGGCGCCCGTAACTCTTCCGCCGAAACGCCCTCTTCTCTTTTTTCTCTCTCTAAATTTGACCAGCCTCTTGAGTGAAAAGGTTTATGGTCCAACTCACGGCTTTATAAATGGGCCTAAAGTGCTTTCGAGAGCGGCGTCCAGGAAAGAATGGAGCAAGGAGAGCACAAGTGGGCCGAGTGAGGGCGAGAAAAAGATACCGGAACTTGCTCCAAGGAGTTTGGTAAACAGGATATAGTCCCTAGGAAACTTGAGATGAAGTGATGGAGAGAGAGGGTAAGAAAGGGAGAGAGAGGGTAAGAAAGGGAGAGAGAGGAGTAGGAGAAAGGAGAGAGAGAGAGGAGATGGAGAAGTAACGTTGAGAAGTGTGAAGGCAACGAAGCGATAAAAAGGGAAGAAGGTTTTGGAATGGGTTAGGTAGGGGATAATTGAATTCTGTTTCATTAAATCCGTAATTAGATTTCTTCCGCCAGAGGGGAGAGGTGGGCAAGGGTCTACCTTTTATTTTGCTTTTCCTACAATTTCTCTCTCTTTCTCCGACCATTCTGGGGCGCTCTCTGCTTTTCTCGTGGCTCTTATCCCGGCAATTTTCTTTTCGATTCTCTGTCTCTCTCGAGATGTCTTTTCTTTTGGGGTATTTGAGTTATTCGGAGGAGAGTGGGCAATTACAGGGTACTGAAAAAAAATCGCATTTTGGATTTTTTTTATCTCGCGTTTGTCGATATCAGCTGCCATATGATAGTTTTAACAAGAGAAACAAAAATAACAAACTTATTAGATGAATGGTTTACCCTAAAATTGACTCGCTATCTTTTGCATCCGACATTGTTTGCACGTATAATTTATTCAAGAATGAATTACGAGTGTCGCCTAATGGATGAAATCAAATTGGAAAACTGTTTAAACTATTGGCATAGAAAGTATGGGAAGACCAGATTCGCATTTCGGCAACAATGCGGAAGTTATCAGGAGTGATTCGCCGATGGTAGAATTAAAATTTTTATATATATTAGATTAAAAATTTTTAGGGTCCATGATTACTGATTATGGCGGTTTTGTAGATGACTTGCGCGTCAGGTTTTACGAAGATTTTTGTAGCTATTAACATAGTATTTCATTATCATCTAAGTTATGAATACTTTCTTGATTTCAGCTGGAGGTAGATATCCTTCACTCCCTACAACAATGTTTCTTGACCATTACACTTAATTACCTTTCCAGAATTTAGCGACACCGCCTCCCCCAACAGTAGTAATCCTGTTTTTTCTATTATTATATTTTACGCCTGAAATCAAGTATTTATAATTATTTATTCTATTAGTCCTTAACGTCTACTAGTCTTACAGAAAGAGGGCAAATATGGGCAACAAAAGAATTTTCCTGGCACCCCTCAGAAAACCTCACGGTACCCGGGTTGAGAAACTAGGTACCTATGTCCTACAGACTCCAGACTTCAATTTTTCTTTACATTTCTCACTTTTTTGATTTCGAATAAAGACAAAAAGCGAATAGATTTTTTTAATTGATGCTTGTTTACTATTCATCAAGGGAATTCCGTATTGCTCGATAGATTTAAAATGAAGATTTAATCCTTTTACTGGCGAATTAATTTAAATCTTTCGCTGGAACGACGGAGGTCACGTGTCTCCTCGCACCTGAATCCGACGCCGTGTAAAAATAACTCGCCGCGTGCACCTCGGAACGTTTCCCTCTAATTACAAGATGGCCGAGACTCGAGAAATCACTCTCCGTAACCTGAATTTTCTCGCAACTGTATCCGCGGATCAATTTTTCTTTTTTTTTATTAAGGCCTCGAAAGGATAAGAATAAGTCGAAAAGGGTATAAAAAGCCTTCCGGACTCGATCCCTGGGATTAATTAGCGAGATGCCCGCACTCGTCTAAGAGGAGCCACCATCGCGATCCGTTCAGGTCTCCGGGAGACCGCGTATCCCTTTACGTGTCTCCGGACAAGAACAAAAAAAACCGAAGAGCTTGAGAAAGAGAGAAAGAGGACACGTCTCTTCGGAAAATGAAATTTGAAAAAAAAAAATGAAACGCCACGAAGGACTCGCCATCCCATCCCCTGACATTCTCGTTTATTCGTATCGAAATATTCCGGGTCAAAATGACGATGACCCCTTGAAATATCCTCCCCACAGGGACCTCGCTTCGTTAATTTATAGCGCCGAAGGCGCGCCTTTTATTTGCACACGTCACTCCTCCCGGTTTTCCGTCCGAAATCAGAAGCGTATCGCGAATACTCTCTCTCTCTCTCTCTCTCTTGAAAGATGTCTCGATGTCGTTTATTTTTTCTACATCATCCGTCCTCCGCCATTATGCTTCCGTTCGCTCCTCTTTTTTTATTTTTATCGTCGTCTTTACCTCATCCTTTACGATCTCTCTCTCTCTCTGTCTCTTTTGTTTTCATTAATGAATCGAAGGCATTTCCCTCTCGACCCTCTTCTCTTTCTCCGACGGCTTTTGGGGTCAGTTCTCGCATGCGTGCCTCTCTCTCTCCCTCTCTACTATGCCCTTTCCCTCCTATGTTTTCCTTTCTCCATCCTCTTTTTCAGTTCTCCTTTCTCCTCAATAGCACTTTTTGCCTTTATCCCTTCTATCCTGCTACTCTTTACTTTTTTCTTTCGCTCTCTCCTTCCAACTCACTCTTCCTCTCACCATCCCCTTCCTTCATTCTCTGGTTCCCTCTTCTTCAATTAATTTGTGCGTATTTTCATCTTATTCTGTATGATTTGTATTTAAATTGTACATCCTAGTGCAGATGAATTTGTTGTACCGTATTTGATTGTATCTTCTTCACCAGTGGATCAGTTTGTAACAGGAGGCTCACCTGCCTCAACTTCGCATAAATAATGGCATTAGTCAATCAATCAATGTATCTCTCCCCTCCACTCGCTTCGATGGAAGAAGATACGTTCCTTAGTCTTAATATCGTACTAATAAAGGAGATTATTGGTTTTTTTCCCATTCCTCTTCTTCCTTCTCTACCTCTCCGTATTTCTCTACCTCTTTCCCTCCCTTTCTTCCTCCCTCTTTCTTTTTCTCAACGTCTCTCTACCTCTCTCTCTCTCTTTCTCTCACTCCTAACTCCCTCTTCCTTTCCCTTTTTCTATATTTCTCATTCCGTCCTTTGTCTCCTCCCTCCTTGAATCCCACTACCTCCCTTCTTTTCGCACCCTTCTCCTCCACTCCCTCCCTCTCTGCAGTCTTCCTCTCTCACTCCCCACTCTCAGTGGTTTGGGGATAGGTTCGCTTCGCTGCCCATCTCCGCAATCAGGATCTCCGAGGTCCACTGTTTGCTCTCCACGGGCGAAGGGTGAGTGTTGGTAGGGGTCATTCAGCGACTCCCCAAAAACTCCCTATCTCTCTAAAAAAAAATAATAAAAATCTAACCCCGACGCGTTTCTTCTCCTCAAATGGATCATTTGATAGGAAAGGGGTGAGGATGTCATAAGATAAAAATGAACGTGACGCGCGCGTTTTTTTTCCGTGGCACTGCTCTCGCGAATGTTCATTAAAGGTTTTTTTAATTCCAAAGGTTCGAACCGTATTCCTGGATGACGAAAAAATAATGTTTCGTTAATGCTCGAGATAGTTTCTTTAGGACGTTTCGCTAATGAGACTTTCGATGTTTTTTTTGGTGGGCTGTCGTGGGAATCTTAAGGACCCTTTCACACGTTGGTGAGGAAAAGGCGTCGTGGGTCATTTTATGGTGGGTGTTGACGTCATCAGATTCGGCGGAATGGGGTACCTATAATTCCTAATTAACAATATTCGGACTTGACATATTTTCCGAAACCGTTGATTGCTTCTCGCTCCTGCCATGAAAACTATTTATTTTTACTCCTAATTATTATACATGTTCCAAGAAATTTTTGTAGCTTGAATATCCGTTTCAAGAGCTACGAAGTTTGTCGCATCATCGCCAATATCATTTATGCATTGGTTTTTGTTTATTTTATTTTCATTCTCGTCTTTTATTCGTGAAAATTTTTATAAATCGATGAACAAATTTTGTTCGATTTTTAAGACGTTTTTTCTAATTCAAGAACAAGCACTTCAAAAAGTACTTGTCTCAGGTATCTCCATTAGACATAACAAAGTTATGAAAATCAGATGCGCATTTCAGATACAAAGCTGCTATCTTCAGTGGTAATTCACTGAAAGTAGATACCTTTCTTTTATAATCTAAACTTTCGGTTAATAACCTTGTTGTGTCTATTGGAGATACATATCACAAGTACTTTTTAAAGTGCTTGTTCTGGAAAACGAGCTCGATAATTCTCTGTTGAATTAGTTTTCCGAATGTTTTAATACGATTTTTTTTATGAAGCCGTAAATACTGAGCGATAAAACCAGAGATTACTTCATCTGGGAAAAATAAGTAATAGTCAATAGAAACAAAGTCTGATTTTTTACTCCTTATGAAAATCAACAAATTACTTTTTCCAATCTTAATGACTCTTGTATTTACGTGCCTGCGAAGGCATATTTTCTTTAGGGGAAACAACCATTCAACTTGAAGTGATAAATGAAATGATCGTTCTTTTACCTTTTCATGTGCAAGCTTACAAGTCGACATTTTCTCTTACAAAAATATTTACCCAGGAGTCAGTTTTTAATGTACGTCAATCAATTTTATCATTTTATCCCTTCTGACCGTATTCGTTTAAAGTTTTGCTTTTCGATACCTTTGGAAAAGACGTCTTGTGATGGTTTTTGTTTGGTTAGATTACAATCCCCCAAAATTGTTTAACAGGGGGTTAAGAAACAGGTATTAATTTTTTTGTTTGCTAAAGGTACTGCTTATGGAAGAATTAGAAACGCTGCTATCATCATCATCTTCATAGGTAGTCTGTCCTTAGACTGGTCCGTGATTATTCATGGTTAAATCTGGTTATTCACATAATCATGTTTTCCGAAGTCTTCTTCTTGTCTTAATAGCTCTCATTCTCCATTATATACATATTTGCAAAATTCTTGCCCAATTTGTACGAGAACTTTACTATTTAAGTTGATATTTCACTTTCTCTCTCAGTTAGGATGCGGATATGCTAATTTTGTTTCTTTATTTAACATTAAGTTCTCATAAAGTTATTTGTCATTAAAATAAGGATTTTCTATTACATACGTGTACATTCTTACATATTTCTAACACTTATTTCCTTTACTGCTGACATTTGCCGAAATTATTCCTGAAATCTCAGCTGAATTATATTTATCTGTTTCTCGCGCATCCTGTTTAACGTAAAATATTAAATGTCACGCTTAATCGTCGCAGAATCATTCATTTTTTATTTGTGAACGAATGCTCCGGAAATTAGAGAGAATGTTCGTCAAATCCCATGTAGTGATCTTCCGTCGGCAATTATTGAGAAGGAAATATCCGCAGCGGCCAGTCGTACTCTTCCGGCATCTACAAACCCTCGCACCAGCTGCATAGCGAAGCGAATGTTTTCCCTCACGACCTGGGATAGATGGCGGGGACAGGTACAAACCAACCGGAGGTTGGGTTTGTTTTTATAAAGACCCCATACCCTAATAGGGACCACGAGAGAGAGGGAGAGAAAGGAACGAGGGATTCTGCACAAGGAATCATCCTCATTATTTCTTAATGCAACTACCTGTCCGGTGAAAGGATTGCGAGCAAGGGAAAAGGAGGAGGAGGGGGACAGAGGGAAGCAGAAAGGGAAGAAGGGAGGGGGGAGAAGGAGAGTGAGGTATATTGTACGCGGCGGAGACTCGAACGTACTCAAAAGAACAGGTATGCATGATGCCTTTCCAGGTCTTGTACCTACATGAATGGGTCATTAACGGTTGTGGGTACGGATGTCGGAAAAGGATTGGGGGAGAAGGAGGTTGGGATTGATACATATAAAACTAAAGGGTCAAGGGTCAGGATCTGGGAGAAAAATGTCTTGGATGAAGGAGAAAGTGGGGAATGAAAGGGTGAGATTTGAAGGGACAGGATGGAAAAGTTAAGAGGTGTTGGTTTGAGGCGAATAAATATTTTTTTAGACGGATCGGATTAATTGAGTTGGCATCTGGAGCGTTATTACACCGCGATACGTACGTGACTTCATCTTTGAGGAGTGAAGGAGGGTGATGGGGTGGTTTTCGAAGAGCAGCTGATATGATCTGTGTGGGTGGGTGAAAGGGGTTGGTTGGTTGAACGACGCAGAAATGAGGGACCCTAATGGGGTGAGTGCTCTTTTTTTAATTTTCATCCCTCTCGGGAAGACCCCGAGATAACTCGATATCATTAAGCCGATGTGACCTGCAGGCTCGCTCTCTAATCGCGTAAAGATTTTTTGTAGGTTTTTTTGATAATTGGTGTCCTGGATGAGGAGTTATTTAATTAAGTCTAGAAAAACTTCTGGAATTCCAATGGTCGATATTTCAACCCTTATTAAAGTTTATTATTATCCAGATGAGGATATAATTCAGAAAAGGAATTAGGCATTAAACAAATTCCTGCCTTCTTTTAGGTAACATAAGCGAGTGTTGTAGATTATTATAATAATGTTTAATCTGAAAAAAGTCATTTTTTATGTTATGCGCCAAAGTGAAGTTTTTAAATTTAGTTTTCAAACATGCAACATAAATCTTATGATACGATTGATATATATCTGCCATAAACACTGATTACACCATTGTGATTTTTTATAAATAAATTAATAATTTCACACTAGCTTGAAGTTCTCAGAATTTAAAACGTGGTTAAGATTAGATCATATGCTTAACGATTTTGAAGGTCCTTTACATCAAAAATGACGATTAATTTACAATTAACTGGTTGAATTAATAGAATATTATTTACAACGAAGCTATATTTGGAAATCCAAGATATTTTTTGCAGTTCAACGATCTGGAACCTACGAGACACGCGGTTGCGGGTTTGCCACCCCTCTCAAAGAAATAGGACGTTTCATCTAACTTAGCGAAACACGCTCGCTTCCTCCCCCTTCAAAACTTTCAAAAACTCGCTCTCTCCATCCCTTTCTCCCTCCCACTCCCCCCTCCACCCTCCTCCCCCCTTCTTTCAGTCATACACACTCGGGAACAAGCTTTTCAAGTCTGTCTTCCACGTCTGAATGGGGCGAAATTCGATCCTACACTTAAAAAAAAAAAAACTCTAAAACGGTTCACAACCTCCCATCTTTTAAGCTGCGTCTTCTCCCCCGTCCTAACCACTATAGGACCGAGAATCTTCCTCCTTCTCTTCTCTCTCTCTTCCATTCTCTTCCCATCCCACTTGCCCATCTCCAATCTTCCCTCATTACCAACCCGCAACCACTTCCCCCCTCCCCCTCACCTCCTCCTTCCCTCCCTCCACTTTCTACTCCTACCTTACTCTATAAGAGGTCTTCTCCACCCCGTTCCTCCGGATATCTTCCAAACTCGCTCGACTCTTTTATGAGAATAGAAGATGGGGAGGTAGATTTTGGAGGAATGGCGGGACACGTTAGGAGATGGAGCGGGAGGGAGGGGGTAGGGTGGAAGAAGGGAGAAGAAAGGAGGGACGGGGGAGATAAGGAGGAAGGTGGATGTGGGGAGTAGAAAATGAGAGTAGGAAAGGAGATTAGGCAGTATGGAATATGCGGGTGGGAAAAAGAAAGTTCGGAGAAAGAAAGAGGGAAGGAGAGGGAATGGAAGACGGAGATAGGTAAAACATCGAGGGAGGGATCAGCAAAGGAGAGGACAGGAGAGGGCGGAAGAGAAGAGAGAGGAAAGATAAGAGAGAAAATTGGAAGTTGAGAAAAAGAGAAGGGGGAGCAGGAATGTAGCCGAAAGTGAGATGAAGGAAGTGGGAAAATGGAGGAGGGAAGGAGCAGCGCATGAGGAGAGAGAGAATGTAGTGAGAAAGAAGATAAAATATAAAGGGACAGGAGAAAGAGAGAGAGAGGTTAAATAGATGGGGGAAGTTGAAGTCGGAATGTGAGAGGGAGAAGAAGGATCGAGAAAGAGAGAAATTGTGATGAGGGAGGGGTGGCATGAGTATTTTTTCGGATAAAATTTAGTAATAATTTACAAAATTACTGCTGATGTGAGTCAGAGGATGTGGAATATCCTAGTAAAGTCCTGCGTATTTAAAATATATTTTTATATTTAGAGATATAACACATCAAAATTCGAACAAGTCTGATATTTTGCTATCTTATCAAAAGAGAAGGTTTTACGATTTAAATGTCAAACATAAACCTAAATTGATATTGGTATAATTGATGTTAAATGTCGACATTTTAACTCTTCGTTGTATGAGAAATTCATCCTGAAGAGGGGAAGGAAGCTGAAGAAAGTATGAACGGAAGGCGGATTTAGGAAAATATGAACAAGGAGTGAGACAAATGAGATGGAAGAAGAAATGAGGAAGGGTGATGGAGCGGGAGAAAGGGAGAAGGTCGATGAAGAAAGGTGTCGGAAGAGAGGAAGGGAGAAGAAAGCCCTCAAAGAAAGAGAAGACACCCGAAAAAAGTCGGAAGGAAATTGGGTAGGGGCGAGGAAATGGGCTGAGGGGGGCAGGGATGATTTGGGCAGAATATACATCCTTAAATTTAAGGAAAAAATTTAATCAGCGTGGTACTAAGTCTAAACGAAGATTTCCCCGGAAATAATTGGCTATCATATTTAGAAGACTCACGAGAGAGGGAAGAATAGGGAGTTGGGCGGGAGGGAGGGAAGGAAGAAAGGTGAACGTCGCAAGGAGAGGTTATCTCACGCAGGAGATCGCCTTCAAGTAAGCGAGGTACGAGAGGAGGAATAAAATCTCAAGAGGAGGGAAAACAAGAACACAAGAGACTGACCAGAGGAATTCGAACGTCGGAAGGAGGAGAGAGGGCGGGCAGAAAGATGGAGAGAGAAAGAGAGAGGAGAGAAGGTGAAAAAGAGGGTTAGTAGTAAGAGGTTGAGAGTATGGAAGAAAGAGAGGAAAAGAAATAGGAATGAAATAGGTGGAGGGAAAGATAGATAGATAAATGTCTTTATTTTCAGGGCAAAATTGAGACCATAAGGTTCCCTCTTCCATTTAACCCTTCGTTATCGATCACAAGATAATAACATGAATTAGTATATATATGTATATATAAAAACAGAACTAGAACAAAAGAAAAAGTTGCATCAGATAAATACAACGAGAACAGGACAATAAATATCAAATTACACATTAGACAAGCTTCTAAGAAAGATATAATATTTGTGGTAAAAACCCAGGTAGAGCCAGGCAGTAAAAAAAACCACGCAGGTAAACAACAGCGAAGAGAAGGGGTGGTGGTAAAAACCTGCGAAAACCCTAGACAGTAGAAATACAATAATAATAGAAAGGGAGATATAGAAGAGGATAAAGAGATTGAGAGAGAAGGGAGAGTAGAAAGAGAGACAGTGGGGACGAGGGAAAGAGAGGTGGAGAAAAGGCGAGAGAGATTGAGAGAGAAGGTATAGAGGTGAAAACAGAACGAGGAAGAGATAGAGGGGAGGAAATGTAATGTTGGAAGTGGCAGCAGGAGAGATGAAGAGGAAATAAGAGGGGAGAGAAAAAGGAGAGAGAGAGAGAGAAAGGATGGATAAAGTGGGTCGGAGAGACGAGAATAGAAATGTAATTAAAAAGAGAGGGAGAACGGACGGAAAGAGATTGGGAGATGGAGGCAATTGAGAGAAACTAGAAATAGGAGAGATTTAAGATAAGAAAATCCGTGGGCAAAAATTGGCGAGCAAAATAAGATCGGAGAAAAACGCCGAAATGAGAAGCGAAGCAAGAAGTGGATTTTGTATTGAGGGGGAGAGGAAGTAGGAGATTAGTACGTCAGTTTTCGGATGGGAAGAGGGAGGATGGAGGATGTGGGAAATATAAAGGGTTTAATGAGGGAGACGGCGAGGGAGAATGTAGAGGAGGGTGAAAATGAGACTCGTGAGGTGAGAAAACAGGAGGCCGACGTAGAATTGGGGTTTGAAAGCGCGTCCTCTCCTCCAAATCCTCGGTCAGATAGCGTGGGCAGCCTTGTGTGTTGAACGAGGTCTCAGCCGGGAGGGAGAGGGAAGGAGAAGGGGAGAGGACGCGTGAGGAAGAGAGAGAGAGAGAGGAAAAGAGATCGCAGGAGAGTTATGCAAAGGGGGAGGAAGAGAGAGAGGGGGGGGGAGGGAACTCAGTTAAGCGCAACTGTAGTTGTTGAAGCAGATTGAGATTAAGTGGTTCGCAATAAATTTCGCCGCGAGGAGAAAGAAGCCGAGAGATATTCGCGATGAGGAGCCGATATGAAAAAAAGGGAGAAAGGGATTTCGAGCGAGGATGACGTTTTATGGGACTAATATAACAGAGGAGATGGATTTAATTATGCGTTTAAAAAGTGGGAAAAGGGAGAGGGAGGGAGAAAGAGGGTGGAGGAGGAGGTGTCTCACCTTATGCCGAACGCCTTGCGATCGTTTTTTTTTCTTGTTCTGCCGTCTCGTCTGTTTCTTTTTTTTTAATCCGGGCGGCGATGTCGGGTTATCTCTTTTTTAATCTATTTTTTTACCGGTTCCTCGGAAAGAAGGTGTCTTTTTTGTTCGCCCCGGTTTTATCGGAACCGTCGCCTGGTTGGGTTTACTTGTGGGACGGCGTTGTATTTTCTCCGCGAGATGCTGCGATAAGGTGTGCTCCACTTCCATATCGGAGCGATAAAGTTTCGCAATTCTACCGTGGGATGTGTTTTTACTTTGTTCCCGTATTTTCCCGCACAGTACATATTTCCTAGTGAATAGACACGCATATTTGTAGATAAAATAAATGAATAAATACACAAACTGTTAATTCATAAATATAATTTAAATAAATAACGCAAAACTACATTTGGCTGAGTCTGATTGGCGAATACCTCTGAGAACATATTTACGTAAATTAAATCTTCATAGAGGAAAACGAAGTAATTAATGTACGCAGTAGATGCCGATTATCATTAATCAATATATATTTCTATCAGCCGGTTACTGTAATCAAAAGCATTATTTTAAAACCCTCTCAAGTCTAACGAAGGCTGCCATGTATATTTTTATCAGACGTTTAATATATAGAATATATTTATAGCACCTTATGTGATCATATGAAGAGGCATTTACTATGCTTATAGTTGTATACGTTGGTGTGTGTATACATACAAGCGCCATTAAAATGCCATTAATCCGTTTCTCTCAGAAAGAATTTGTAACAAACCTATATTTAAATAACTTTTGAAGTTACACACCTTTTATTAGAAACCAAGTCATTTCGGTAAACCGACTATTTCCCGGCAGTCACATTTCTAGTCCGCCGGCACTTGGGGAGAAAGCAAAGGGCGACGGTGAATTCTCCTTAATTAACGAGGAAATTTGAGAGTCCTTTTCGTGCAGTCGCTCACATTACGTAAGGAATCAAGTCGTATTCTGGCTTCGGCAAATTTAGTATACGAGACTTAAACTGCGATTTAAAAAATTTCGCATGTTACGAAGATCCATATCTTTCATCCTTTCACACGCACTATGAACTCCACCTTCTCTCTCGTTTTGTTTCTTCTTTTCCTTCTTCCTTTACCTCTTTCGCTCTATTCCCTTTTTCTTCCTCTCCCTCTCTCTCTCTCTCTCGTCATCTTACCTCGCCCACACGTCTCCTCCAAAACTCGCCTCATGCTTCTCCTCATACTCTGCCTTAAGGGAACAAAATGCCCAAGACCCCAAAGCCACTCGCCGCCACCTTCCAAGAGTCTTGTCTGACAAGAGTACAAGAGAGAGAGAGAGAGGAAGGATGAGGCGGGAAAGAGAAGAGGAAGGAAGGGGTAGAAGAGGTGTGCCGTAAGAGGAGAGATGTTGGAGACGGGGGACGGAAGGGTGGGAGTAAAGAGCTTCTCAAATGGATGGAATGGGATGGTGAAAATGGGAGAGAGAGAGAGGGGCGATGTAGAGGACAAGTTCGTCGGCTGGAAGGAGGTGGGAGGAAAGGAGAAGGTAGAGAAGGAAAGGAAAGAGGAGAAAGGGTGAGGACTACCAATTAGGAAAGGGTGAGAGGGGACGGAGGGAAATGGGGAGGGGAGAAAGAATGAGACGAGGGTGAGTGAAGTGAAGCGAACGGTGTGAGGGAAGACAGAGAGAAAGGAAGATGGTGATAGTGCGGAGGCACGAAATAAATTGAAAATGCCATTAAGAGAGGGACGGGAACAAAAGAAGGACATGGAAATGAGCGGAAAATTGAAAAAAAAAGGAATGAAAATGAGAGGAAGGAGGGTAAAATAATGCAAATGAGGAGCGAATGGGACAATAGGCAAAGGAAAGGTATTGTGGAAATGAATAATTTGGCCGAGAGAAAAAAAGGAAAATTGTGAAGTAATATTTCAGTCTGTGTAAGGAATCGAAAAGCAAAACGGTGGAAAAATATATCATATAAAAACAAATAGAAAATAATCTCTGATGTGCGAAATTGTTTCTTTTACAAGATTTCCGTCAAAATCACCTACTGAATATATCGATTAGGGTATTTTTGGCTATGACGGAATCGATTTTTAGTTCTGTCATAAAAAATGAGCTAAAATAATGTGTTGGTAACGCTATAGGAGAGTTTTCTTGGCGAGCGACCTTATTACAGTACCTATTTTTACCATAGAAGTGATTTAACGAAGTTATTTGGTAGAAGGCTTGTTTTAGAATTCTAGTCCACAATAATACGATTATTATACTCAAGATAAATAACAAATTGTTAGCATTGCTATGGAAGTTTCATAAAAAATATTTAATCTTCAAAATCGAACAATTCAAGTATGAGAATCTAAAAAATTGTTATAAATTCAAAATGTTTTTTTTCTCGAGTGAAACCTTTTAAGAATTTTTCTACCACATGGAAAGTATAAAAAGAAAGTAAGGAGAATGCAAGGCTAAGTGAAGGAAAAGTTCAGTCGTTCGAAAATTTTTTTCTAATTGAATCACTCCATCGTCTTCTTTATGCCTTCCTTGCGAAGTATGCACGTAAATTAAAAATACGGTTACAGTACGTTTGGACGCCATCCAAACTCAATATTCTTTTTTAAAATACCGTTCCTCGAACTAACTTAACATTTAACTTTCTATGAGTGTTTTTGATATTGATGTAGAAGAAGTACATAAAAAATTGTAAGCATGATAGCAAAATAAATATGCAAATATCTGGATAATAATGAGAAAATTGACATACTGTTGGCATTCAGTCCAGAAACTACATTACGAAAGAGATTTATGTTGATTACATTGTGGGTGAAAGTAAATCAGCGTTCCAGGAGTTGGCTATCGATAAATATTGAACTATTTAAGTATTTAATCTTATATTGGAGATTATCGTAAGAGACTGCATGAATAATAAATTTCATTGGATATCTATTTCAAACATTCAGATATTTCCTCATTGCAGCTAAGTGTGTCGTGTTGCCAGGCACTCGAGAAAACATTTAGACGATGAAAAAATCTATGAAGTATTTGATTTGTGCCAGTTATTTTCAGTTGCAATTTCTTCTGTGAATGGATAATAAATGCACGAAATTTTCAGTCATTGAGAATATCCCATTGAAGTAAGAAAAAAATAATCTTTTTATCTTCGAACCACGAAGATAATGACTAGAAGGGAAGAAAACCTCCTTTCTTGTTTTTATTTCCGTCTGCGAGAAATGAATACAAATATGAAATTAAGTTTTTTAAACGGACGATATGTGATATGAGCTAAAGTAACAGACAATACGAGAGAGAGAGAGAAAAGACTCGACGCTAACGAGGATGAAAAAGATTAGGATAAAGGACGGATCGAGTTACGAAATTAGAAGGGAGAATATGATAGGTCGAAGGAACGTTTGAAGCTTAGCACAACGGCGTAAACACGATAGAATCGAGACGAAAAAATGGAAAAGAAGGAAGGAAGAAGCGAGTGGGAAGGATTAGGAGTGAAGAGGAGGAGAGATTTACGAAGAGAAGAATGAATGACGGCTAACGAAGACAAGAGAGACTTTTATTTATTCTGCAGATATAAAGGAAACAGAAAGGGTGAGAAATGCAGAGAGGGAAAGATAAGAAAGAGAGAGAGAAAGAGGGGAAAGAAAGTGTGAGAGGGAAGGAAAGAGATTAGAAGCGGTAAAAAAATAACGCATAAAGAAGGTATAGAGTAGAAAAGAGAAGAAAGTTGGAGAGGCCGAAAAGAGAAAGAGACACGGGGGGGGAGAAGCAGAGAGAGATGAGATGGAGTGTACAAGCGCTGGAAGATGAAACGTCACGATAAGAGCGGAGGGAATGGGAGAGAAGGAGTGAGAGAGAGAGAGGGAAAAAAGAAGACTAGTGTTAGCGACTGAGGTGGAGAGGAAGGCCTATAAAAAAAGGAGTGAGAGGGGGGAGGGGGAGGGGAAGGGATGGGAAATGTGTTCGGAGAGAGAGACCTGTCGCGGTCGTATGTGGTTCCGAAGGGTAATGCTGGAAAAGGGGAGTTGGAGGGAGAGGAGTTGACGGTGTGGCGGAATACTAGAGGGAGGAGGGAGAGAGAGAGAGGATATGAAGTCGGGGAGTGGGAGAGAGAGAGAGGAGTCGGAGGACGGGTTGGTTAGGCATAAAAAGGGAAGACCATCTGTAGATTACAAGATTCGTTACACTTCACCAAGTTACACAGGCCTCCTCCACCCCACTGGCATGTTGATGATGGCCTCCACATCCATCTGACAGCGACTCAGAGCAGCACCTCCTCAATCCTGTTACTCCCAACTCCCACCTTTACCTTTCCCGTCCTTTTTCCCAACCCTCCATCCACGCTGCGGAATCTTCCGCCGTCCTTATCTCTCCCTCCCTCTCTCTCTCCCTCCTCTTTTACGCCTCTCCATTCCACAGCTTCTCAACCTCCACTTCCTTATGCCTCCTGTCCTCGGCTACAAATACACCTTTACCGCCAGCCTCCTTATACTCGCAGCGGGTGTCTTGAGGGGATTTTTACTTCCCCCTATCCTTCATTGGGTGGACACGTAACTAACTACACACGGAGATCCTCCTTTTTCTTCCCTCCCACTTCCCTCAGAACCACGCACGATGTGGTTGGTAGGCGCTATTTTACAATGGTAAATAAAGTCAAAATTAATTTTTTTAAATGCTTCTGTATAAAACCGCGTCCTATAAGGACGAAACGGTTATTATTTCCTTTTTTAAATATATGTTTACGCAAAGGGTTTTATAAGTTAAGAGATCTTGCGAAAGATGAGCGCTTGTAAGATCCTGGGATCAGGAATCGAATTTTGTTTCTACGGTGTTTTATAAAAGATTTCGTTTTTCCCATTTCCGTGAGCGAAGTTCGAATCTTGACAGGAACACGGATTTTTAAAGCTTGTAGCTGTAGCGTTCGCCGGTTTAGTAATATGTCTTGTGTAGCGAATGAGGAAAAAAGCGATTGATCAGCGTATCCAGATGAGAAAAGGTGACCCTCGGAAAACTAATTAGCACTACGGACGGAGTCTGAAGATGTAAACGACGTAATTTTTACATCATCAAACCTATTCAATCTCAGATGGTTGGTGCCTAATAATTAAAAATTAAGCGGATAACTACCGCATTATTTGTATAAGAACACGAAAAGCGGCGATATCTGTGACCATTTCCGGATGGCGCTGATTTTCGTGCTTCTCACGTGAACATCGTGACAACGTAATACTCCCAGCATGAGCTTTCAGGCATGTTATTTAAGATCAACGCTTTCAATAGTGTTTAACCAGTGAGCGTATTGATCGATCTGCAATTTCTGAAGTATCGGAGAGCAATTAGAAGGAAAGAAAAGATGCCGAATTATTTTAAAAGTCAGATGTCCAAAGCAGTATTCACCACGGACGAAATTACTATCTCAGCAAGCATTGCCCTACTTTTAATTCGGAATAATATTTCTGCATTTTAGTAGTTTTCAGTTTTCGTTTAATTAACATAATTTGTATTCAGTTCATTAGTTAACAATGTGTACTTGAGGGCTATGTAATTTTCTCGAGGGTTATATGGTAATTTTATCGGCTGAAAAAGGTGGAAAAAACGTCAGATTTGTTTGAGATGAAATCTTTTTCGTTATCATATTTAATTTGGAATTACTTTAACAGGAAAAGCAAAATTGCATAAATGTGACTGCAAATTTGTGGTTTTAACAAGACCTTGAATTTTAATTCCTAGGGACAACAATTACCTATATAAACTAGTATTCATCAATCAATTAACAAATGATACGCAACGGTGCATAATTTTATTACGCCGCCAAAGTACCGCTATCTCATTCGCCGTGGCGACACAAGAAAATTCATATTTTAAAGATTTCATCTCATAATCCAGCCTCTCGCATTCATAAAATAACGCTCCATTAAAATGAGTAAAACTGAAAATTTGCGCGTAATTTATCCTTCCGTACGCCACATTATTCTTTTCCCTCTCTTTTTGTATGGGAGAAGGGTTGTTTGTTTCCAAGCATACCGCATGCCGGAGTCCTACCATATTGGACGGCGTCGCACATGCTCGGGGTGTATCTCGGGACGTGATTTACCGGTCAACGACGGTCAACAACGCTCCTTTTTCCTCCACAGTCTTTCAATATCCGTCAGCCTCCTTCCGTTTCCGATCTCACTCCCTTTCCCACTCCACCTTAACTTAAAAGACGTTACGTCCATTTCAATCAGTTCTTAATTCCACTGTGTTTTTCGTCCGAGACCGCTTGCTTCGTTTTCTGAACAGTTTCCCTTACTTCCTTCCCTTCCCACCCCTTTCTCTCTCTCTCCCTTTCTCTCTCTCCCCCTTCCTCCTTCACCTTCTCTCTCTCTCCCTCCCATCCATTGGATCGATCGGGAGTAATCTCACGTTTTCCTGCTCAGTCCACTTCTGCCAATTTCCGGTCTCTTCTCCTCCCTCTCTCTCCCTCTTCCTCTCTCCACTCCCCCTCTCTCCTCCTCTCCCCTTCAACTCCATCAAGAGAGGGAAAACTACACTTTATATATTGCCTTTGTGTGTGTTCCCTCTCATCCCCTATCCTTCACTCAATCATCGACCTCTTTTACCCCGAACATCTCCTAACTCCCCCTTCTTCCTATACTGTCCAACCGACCTCCTCCTCTTGTTTCTCTCTCTCTCTCACCCTCTTTCCTTTTCATCCTCTTCCCCCACCGGCAGTCGATGGATCGATCGGTACTTTTTTGCCCCCCCCGACCGCGTGATCAATTCGGCAAATTTGTTTCCGACAAATGAAAGTCCAAATCGAGTTGCAGGGGGTGGAACAAAAGGGGGGAGAAGAGGGGGGAAGGAAGAAGAAATCGTATCCGTTCCTTCCATTCGTTCGGTTATTTTTTGTGAAGTAATGCGGTCGCTGTTTATTTTTTCTCGTCTGAGGCAGACAGTGATTTACCGGTTATATATTTCGAAATGCAAAACACTATGACTTTTAAGCCAAGGAATAAGAATACTAACAGGAACAAATGACTCCTTTGAATATCCGAAAATTTGGGTAATATGCTTTCGATACATAGATATTCTACTGTACTTACTATAGTATATTACTCTACTATACTATAAGCACGATCTGTTGATTGTATCATGTATATTGTCGAGCTGGATAATGGCATCTTTCAATAAGATATACTTTTTAATGACACAGCATTATATTTTCATCACTAGGCTTAATCAGACATTGTCACCCCTTGGTCTTACTCATGTTTTGCTGATGGATAATATCATGTTCAAAATAAAGATCTTTCTTAATCAAGTATCAATCGGATCATCTCGTGGTGAAAGGCTATTAATAATTTTGCTTTAAATAATGATTACTGTATATTTTATTGCTCTCTTGTTACTAGAATTTTGCAACAATAATTTAAGAATTTAATTTGATAACATGTTATACAGCTCAACATTGTACTTGTGACGAGCAATCTTCTGGGAGAAAAATTATTCTTTTTTAATCACGGTAAAATTCATGAAGCGATCTCTTTCAATTGGATTCTAAGTTAACATGATAATCATAAATAGATGTCGACATCTTTGGAAAATCCATAACCCAATCAAATCTCCCGTCTTTTCATGTAATGGAATCTTGAAAACATAAGTCCTTGTTAATCTTAAGGGTATGCATATGTCAATATGCCGCGGAAAATGTGACCCAAATGAAATCGAATTTATAGCGTTGTAGGAACGGAGGATCACAAACATCGACACCACCGTCTCTTACTTCCAAGAACCTGCGAAGAAAAAAAAACAAGCCGAAACCCGGGATCGAACCAGAGATCTTTAGATCTTCAGTCTAACAATCTCCCAAATGAGATACTTCGCCAATTGCGTGTTTCGGATTGGGTAATTTATCCTTGCCCTAGGGTAATTCCACAAAAGTAAACATTCTACGTAGCGACAACCAACTAGATTGCCACTGTTGAACCCAACCTACACGACGAACTACAGGGTAAATAGATCCATTTGAGTGAAATGCGGCGTGGATCTTTACTTCTTCCTTTTGAAGTTCTGGGTATGTCATGTTCTATAATGCCACATCTGAACTCCATGAGTTACCCATCGAGAAAGACGTTTGAAAAAGCACTATAAACAAATATCGGGTATAAATGTTGAACGCTTATTCGACGTACTTATGAATAAAATGGCGTGTAAAACAAACACCGAGTCATTTTTACACGTTTTTCATTTTCGACTCCTATAAAATTTGGTTTCTTTTACGCCGCATTTGATCGTTTTCTCCTTCCTTTTTCTCCTCGCATAATAAAACACTCTCCGGCCGCCATATTTGGCAATTAAACGCCCCCTCATCGATCCCAATCTCTTCTATTTATCCTCGGAGACATAAATTAATTGCTCTCTCCCATTCTTCCCTCTCCTCCCTTTCACCCTCATTCCTAACACCCTCCCCCCCATTCCTCCCCCTTCTCACCCAACCCAAACCATCCACCCTTTGAAACTCATGCTCTCCCCGCCCCGTCTTCTTAATTCCCTTTGCGTCTTCATCTCGTACCTTCTCCCTCTCTTCCCAAGAAAACCTTCTTGAAACTTGTTTAACTCTTATCTTTACAATCTCGCCATCAATACCAAACCAACTTCTCTCCCTCTTACATTTCTCCTCTCCCCCATCATCCTCCGACTCACGACCAACTAATCCGCCATACCACTAAAGAAATCTCCGAGACATACCTCTTAAAACCTTGCCTACCCCTTCTCATACCGACACGCTTTTGCTTAGATCTTGCTCGCGTCTCTCCTTTCCCACACATTCGTCCGCCGTCTCTTATTTTCTCTCTCTCTCCCATTCCGTATTCTCGACTCCTACACCGCCGTATATCTATCGCATAGCATCTGCATTCTTATTTATTCGCTTGCGGGAGCCGCAACCAAGTGCGTGGATCTTTTTTTCCCCGGGTTTCGTATAATGTGTCCAGCATGGAGATCTTACGCGTGGGGTAGATATTGGTTTCGAAAATAACGTCCTGCGTCAGCTTTGAGAAATTTTTGTGGGTATTTGTGTGCGAGTCCGCTTTCGGATATTGTGTCCCGTTAAATAAAATCTCGAGGGAGTTGTAAATCCATTCCTTGTCTTGAAAGGACTTTCGAACGTTTTTTTATCAAATTTACCTTGAAAGATTCATTGTAGAGATAATTTGAATTTTTTTCTAACTTAAAATTTGTAATTTTTATATTTTGAAGTTATGAAAACACTAAATTTACCAGATTAAAAATGCTGCGTCAAAATACGATCTTGAAATACTTGCGTTTTATGAAGTACTTTTGGCGTTGGAAATCTTTCGTAACATTTAAGGTTGCGTTATGACAAATCTTTATAGTATGTGTATTTCTGAAGAGAGAGAGAAAAAACAAATATAGCAATATTATCTTTTTAAAAACGCAATACATTTTAAGCAGAGTACCTTTATCGAGATTTCTTTCTAAACGTATTCAAGATCATTAAGAATAAATTTGATTTTAGTTTGATTTTATTCATTATCATTATTACTCTTGCGGAAGTGTGGTGGTACTCTTTTGATATTCTAGGATACAACTTGGTGCTCGCCACATCGAAAAGGTTTGGAAACCCTGCTATAGACAGATTAATAACGCGCTTGCTTTAATTTACACACCAGCATATGCGAGTGAAAATAAAAGTGAATAATTTTTTATTTCAAACGTTTTCTCTTGGTAGAATATCCGTAACTTTAAAAACACTGGTATTTGTAAAACATTCACGATTTTTAGGTTCCTTGATCTAGTATTATCGTCAGATTTATAAATTTTGTATTTTAACAATTTATTTTCCCACGATTTTTAGGTTCCTTGATCTATTATCGTCAGAATTATAAATTTTGTATTTTAACAATTTATTTTCAATCTTTAGCCGTTTAGGTTTCACGATTGCCTTGTTAAGAAGCACCCTACTCTGCATTTCGCGTTTCATTTATTTTCTAAAATTCGTCATTTAAACTTCCGTTTTGTCTCTCTCTCTCTCTCTCTCTCTCTAACCTCCCCGTGTTCCTCTCACCTTCCATCCCTTTCCTCCGCCTCTTCTTCTGCGTCCCTTTCATCTCTTTAGCAATAAACCTTCCTTTCCTCTCCAACCCCTTTATCCCTCCTTATGTACTCCATCAAAACCACCCACCACCTTTCCTTCGCGCCAACCAGTCAGCCTGCGGTGCAAACCCTTGTTTTTTTTTATTCCACCGATTCCTTTCCCCGTTTTACCTTTTGTTGTCCCACAAACCACATGCCTCCACTTTTGTCTCCGCCCCTCGTCTCCAAAACCTCTCTCTCTCCTCTCCTCTCCCTCTCTCGTCCTTTCCTTTTGATTCGCATCCCTCTCCTACCATATTATGTCGTTCTTCCAGAAACTCCCTCTCTCCCCACTCTTCTCCTTTCTCCACTCTGTTGTCTCCATCCCCCTTCTCCTTCCTCCTCCCTCCTTTTCTCGTTCCCCTCTTCATTCAGTTATTCACCTTAATCCGCTTCCGAAACTCCAATTAACCCGTACCTTTCTTGGTCTTGCCCCTCAAAAACCTCCAATGCTTCCTCCTCTTCCTCTCTCTCCCTCTCTCTTTCTCTCTCTCTATATCTACTTCTCCTTCTAACTTCACGGCAATACCCTTCTCTCCCGCATCTCCTCACTCCCCCGACTACGTTTCCCTTAACCCGCAAGCCTCCTGACGACACGAGTTTATTTATTTATATTTTTTTATCCCATCCCTACTCAATTTCTCGAGTTCTAAAACTCTCTCTCTCTCTCTACCTTTCTCACTCCCCTCTCTTCTTCCCAGTCTCTCATTTCTCCCTCTCTCTCTCTCTCTGTCCGTCTCTCTTCCTCTTTCCCTCTCAATATCTCTCCCTCTCCATCTTTCTCCCCTCCTTATCTCTCCCTTTCTCTTTCCCTCTCTCTCTCTCCACTCTGTTCCTTTTTTCTCTCCTTCCCCTCTCTCTCCATCAAACTTCCTCTTTTTTCTCTCTTTTTTCTTCCTCTCTCCTTTCCTTCTCTTTCTCCGTCTTAACCGCGGGAATATCTTCTCATCCGTTTCTTTTTAACCCTTTGTTCTTTCATTCCACTTTCCTTCATGACCGCGCGTAACAAACAGTAAAAAAAATCAACCTGGTTTCTTTCGGATTCCCCCTTTCTTGTTTCTCATTCCCCTCCGTTTTTTTTCTCTTTTTTTCCCGAGTCGTTCCTTCATTTTTACCGCGTTTGTTCGTTTTCTCCTTCCTTTCCGGTTTCACCGAAGCCTTGTGTCTCGAGGGCCTCGCGCGCACGCCCGCACGCTAACATGTTTCGCGATTTATTATTCATTTTCGCGCGATTTCGTTTTTTTTTTGTTTCCTTTTCCCCTTCCCCATCTCTCGGCATGTTCGCCTTGATCGTTCCTGCACCTTTGTCGCCTTGATACTCTCCTTCCAACTCCCTTCCTTTCTCTCCACCTCCCTTCATCTCTCTCCTCTTTTTCTTCGCACGTTTTAAAATTCATTCTATTCCCCGTTTTTTTTTCGCCGACGCCATCTTGCTTGCGTCCATCTCTTCTCTCCCCTTTTCCCACGCGCGTTCGCTTCTATTTTTGTTTTATTTTTCGCTTTCCGTGTGGAAATGTTATCCGTGCCGATATTTACCTAATATCTCCAAATGTCTTCTTCCGCCACGATAATAAAACCAAATGGAAAATCTTTATCTAGTTGTGTTAGTATTTTCTTCATCAATTTTTAAATGATCATAGTTCTATTCCTTTTATATTTCATTTCATGAATCATAACCCATTACCTACCAGAACTATTTGTAGTTAAACATTTTGTAACTATTTAACTTTTTGTTTCATCGGGTGCAGCCATTAACTTTAAGGTGACTTTTAACTTAAATTAGAGTGAGCTATACCGAGGATATTGCCATATACCAAGCTCTCAGAGATGTAAAATAAAAATTTGGCTAAAATGATTTTTTTAAATGGACGATGTTAAGTTTAGGTTAAAGTAAATTAGGCTAGTTTAGTGTTTTTTGATATGCTAAAATATTCCCTCTGACATAATACCATTAGGGAATACAATGTATAACGGTGGGACGAAAGTACGTTTTATTTATTACGTACTACACATTTAAAGGTAACCATTATTTTATTTTATTTGTACCAAGCGTATTATTTTCTTTTAAAATATTTTTGATATTCTGAAAGATGTTTTAATTTTATTTCTTGGCAACCGTTGATAATCAGGAGCCTTTCAGTTTCGTTGCTAGAAACACGCTTATGTTCAAACTTTCGTATTGATATATGCGCTTTTAAATGAAATAATCATAAAGAATTCAAAATGTTTGTACACTTTAAGTTGTTTGAATGTTTCTTTCATTTAAAATTTTTGCCTTTTTCCCTAACGATTCGAATTTTCCTTTATATGTATTCCATCAGTCCAAAAATATCCTTTACGCTAAAAAACCTTGCCCTTCTATCCCGTAACTTTTCATTAATTTATCAATCCAATTATCTCCTTTCCTTCCCCCTCCGGATCGTATCTTTTCATATCTAGCCCCGTTTTCATTTGCCTCCATTCTTTTTTCCTCGCTTTTTCGTAACGCTTCACTCCGGTCCAAATTTCCCTCCTGCCATCTTTTACGCATCCTTCGTCTCATATTCTTTTCTATCTCTCCCTTCCTCTTATTTACTCCCTTTTCTTCTCGTTCTCTTCTCCCTTCCATTTAAGCTATCCTCTCTCTCTCTCTTTACTGGCTCCGGCGTCATTCTCCCTTCCCCCTCATCAGCCTCTTACAAGATTGCCTGTTATCCCTCCCATCCCTTTTAGAAGACCTTTCCGCCCCCTCCACCTTCCGCCTTACTCCCACCTCCTCCCTCCCAACTCCTCTCCATTCGAACACGGGCTAAACATGAATACGAACACATCAACCACGCACCTTAGGGGACATTGAAGACAGGAAGGAGAAAACCTTGGAGGGAAGGATAGGAGGGATGTGGGCGAGTAATGGTAGTTTGGAGGCAAAGGGAAGGAGAGAGGGGAAGAAGATGGGATAAGGTCCATGGAAGAAGAGAGTGGGAGAGATGGAGAGAGAGAGGCATAGAGCGTGCGTGAGTGAGAGAGAGAGAGGTTGAAGTTAGGAAAGGGAATCTGAGACGTAGGACTTGGTTGGGCAGGTTGGTGGATGTTAAAAGGAGTCGGGTGGGTGGGTTGGGTTGAGAAGGTGGCGTAGCAGGTTGTGGGAGGGTTCGGTAGGACGTTTGCGGGTGTGGGGCATGTCTGAGGTATTTGCATTCTGAGGTCGTGAAGAAAGAGAGAGAGAGAGAGAGGAGAGTTGGAATGAGGGTAGGGCGAGAGAGGAGAGGATGATGAAGATTACAGGGAAGTGGGGAGAGAGAGATAGAAAGGGAGGGGACGGCAAGAGAACAAGAGAGGGAGGGGAATTGAGAAGGATGAAAAGAAAAAGGAACAAGGAAAAACGAAAGATGAATTCGATAGGAATACAAAGAGCGAACAAGAGCGATCGCGATAAAGAGAGACGAGTAGCAGAGATAAGCAGGTATGAAAAAGTATAAACGAAATTCTACTAGGAAGCCATTTTATTAGCACTGAAAATAGTTATAAGTTATTAACTCTAAAAGTGAGAAGCGTAGGCGAAGAACATGTTAGTTACGGAATTTTTAGTCGACGTACAAGTACATATGTTAAGGAGGAAAAAAATTAAGTTTCTTTGTTACCTGCAAATCTAATAATTAAATATTTTATTTATATACTCCGACTTCTTTACTGTAGTTCTAGTTTTGCCTCAAGAAGAGAGTGACTGAAAAATTATGAAGACCACTCAATTCACGTTACCCACATAATAATTTGAATAAGCAGGATGGTGATGATATTTATAAACTCGGTTAGACGCTTCATATTTCACGAACGCAAAAATAAAGTTATTCACGCTAAAAGTAAACGAATGGTGAGTTTATGAAAGCTTATAATTTCGTAAACACGAGTTGAAGTGACACCGTTTCCGCATTCGCTTAGATTCTCTCTCATTTTTTTCTCCACAAAATTATTTGCTCCTCGGCGGAAAATTTTAACGATTTTAAACTGATTCTCGAATGAAATCTGTGCAAATATTAAGGTCGTAGCTTTATTCTCGCCACGCTTTAACTATTTCAAGACTCCACTGATTTTATTTACGAAAAAAAACAAAACACTGTACTTGAATGTTCGAATATGCCAAGCTCAGATGTTTCTAAATATTGAGCTATTCATGTAACTAGGTTTGTGTAACTATCTTCCCTTAATTTAATTCTTGACCTGTAACATTGTGGCCAGCATATATTTTAAGTGCATTTCCTCAAGGAAATTGTGTTGTGTTTTTAAAATTTATCTTACTGCACTTTTATACATCTATATTAGGAGCTATATTTCTACGCGTATTTTGATAGAATTCACTATTTAAGTAACACGAAAATACAGTTAGATGTTACCAGAGTGTGAAATACCTCACTCTATCGCGCCTTGCCGAAAAAAATCGGCATGTCAAATTCTGTATCTTCTAAAAGGTTAATTTAATGCCACGCCTCTTGCGTGCATTGTCCTTGCCTGTTGTTATTTAGCAGCGCTTATTTCTGAAAAAAAAATACCAGCTGGATGATATAAATGAAGTTTGTTTATTGTGTCCTCAATTTGAAATCTAAATTCGTCGAATACATCAGCAGTTCATAAGCCTGTAATTTAATTGCATTATGGCAATGAAGTAAATAACGATTTGGCATTACGTTTGCAGTCGTAATGATTCATAATAATCCGCGTAATTTAAATAAATTTGACACGCAAACGCCAACGATTCCCAATTACAATACCCGCTGGCCAAAAATTCACTCAAAAAGACAACGACGAGCTTATTACCGGAATTCCATATAATGGCGAATAAAATAATAATTGGAGATTTAATTCAAAGGCGTTTCAATCGCGGCCAAAAATTCATTACACTGACGAAAATTGCCTTTCATCATAGAATCCAGGACATATATATGTCCTGGAGATATATATATATATATATGTTTATAAAATGAGGATAAAACAGGTGAATGTAATTAATAGAAAGTTGTTGGCAAACAACGCTACGTCCAATGTGGGAAAAAACAGCCGACGAACGTAAATCTTAATATAAAAAAACGCTTGAGTATGATTGCTCGAGAGGAAGAACTCGGAAACGATTTTTAAAAAACACGTCCACACACACACGCGCGCCCGCTTGGCACGCACGTACGACCACAGGTTGTATATAGGGCGACTTGATGTAAGTTTTCCTCGGGCCCTCTAGAGGGAAGGAAGGAGGGAAAGAGTTTTTTTAAAGGGGGCGAGTTGAAAGTTATCAAATGAAATACACGGCTTTTCCAGCGGCAGGACGAATTTTAACGAATATTTACGACGCCATCTGCCTCGCATAATTGCCAACACGACGGAATTAAATTAGGCCGGTAAATAACAAAGTATCCAATTAAAAGAACTTTCATCACAGGGGAGAGTAGAATTTCTTCCTCGGTCACATTATAACTAATTGTCTTTTTTGTTTGTTTTCTTCTTTTTTAGTTTTCGCATGGCGGTGCTTATTGGAAAACGTTTGGTCAGCCTGAAACACGTAAAAGAAACCTCCACCTTTTCGATTCCGCCCCTTGAAATTTCGCATAAATCAATTTTGTTCAACCGTAAAAAAATTCATACAAATAAAATTTAGAGATTAGCGTACCAAAAAGAAATCATTTACCTCCATAACATTTTATGTATATATAATGTTCACTGCAAAAGAATATTTTCTAGACGATTGCAAATGTATAAAGTTGAAAAGCATGAAATCCATGCCAGGGCTAATGTTGACGCGTCGAATTGATTAATCACGTTAGCAAGAAATGTTCAGTGTAAAATAGTTTTTCCAAGGAATTCCATATTTTATTTTATAAGTTATTTTAAATTTTATTTTATTATTTTTTATTTCATTCTATATGATATAACATTTGTAGTAAAATAACTGAAGCACGTACCAAAACAGCAGTAGCAGCGAAAGAGAAAATGAATAAAATTGTATTATAAAGTGAGGAACGAAGTTTATATCGTAGTGGGTAGGAAACAGATCAAAAACAATAAAGATTCACACGAAAGGGAAGAAGCGGAAAAAAAGGGAGGAACAAACTAGATGAGATGGGAGAGGATACACTGTAGATAGAGGATGGAAGAGGAGTGGAAGAGGATGGAATCGAGATTGAGGATGGATGATGGTGTAATGTGACGTATAAAAAGGGAGGAAAAATAATAGATAGCAGGTGTTGCGTACTAATAGCGAGGGGGAACCCAAAAGTTTACTGTGGCAGGTGTATGATAAAAGGTAGCGTACCGGTTGGAAGAGAGAGAGAAATGTGTGATTTAAAAGAAATAAGAGAGAGAGAGGAAAATGAAAGAGGCGAAATGGGAGAGTTGGTGAAACGGGAGATAGGGAGTGAGAACGAGAGGGGATGAAAGAGATTGGAGGTGAATTAAATTATAAAATTTTGGAAATTTTCGAAAATATCTCCAAGTGGGACGTATAATGAGAAAGGAGGAAACGACATAAAGAAAGAGGCAGGGATATCGTCCGAGTGGAATTTCTGCGGAGTGGTAATTAAGGTTTCAAAAATAAATAAATAAATAGAGAGGGGAGTGTAGGTGGATGAAAAAACGGGTATGTTGCGTTTCTCTCTCTCTCTCTCTCTCTCTCTCTCTCTCTCTCTCTCTCTCTCTCTCTCTCTCTCTCTCTCTCTCTCTCTCTCTCTCTCTCTCTCTCTCTCTCAAGGAGGAGCGGAAAAAATAATTGAACGACTGTTGGCGTTAAAAGGATCGCCGGACGAAATTGAATCGAAACGCGCGCAAACGTGGGATAAAAAATTATGACCGAATATATACCTCGTTGCAAATTTCGTCGAAAAAAACGTCCAAATGAATACCGTCCATAGAGAGTATTACAAGAAAGCGTGCCGATTAATATCTCAGGATAAGTGTAATTATTTGGTTTGTTCATGTTTGGCGGTGCGACTGGTTTTGTAACGTTGGGGTCTGGTTTTGTCAACTGTCTCTTACGCCTCAGTGGAGACTTTAGGATACGATTCTTCGCCCTCTTTCGGACAACATCCGGGGCAATTGCTTCTCTCCCCACAACTAAACTACGCCACTGTTCGTGGAATTTTAACGCTCAGATTATTATCGTTTTAAGAAACGTCCATGACCCGTTTCACGTCACCTTATTTTGACGAAATTCAGTTCTAAGAAACATTATCTAAATTCCGTATTCTAGCGCTATGTTCGTTCTAATTGATGGAATGATTGATCCGAAGATCCTCATATGACAAGCATAAGCTGGGAAGTTGGGAAATGTGGAAAAAGTGATGTGACAGTGAGCGGGAATCGAACCCGAGTCTTCCACTTGTCGAGCGGATATTCTACCACTGAACTACCGTAGCAGACAAATTCTCCTGTTTCGGAAGGTGAATAAGTTGTTGGGTTTTTTCTCCTCTTTCCACATTTTCCAACTTTCCAGTTTATGCTTCTCGTATGATTGATCTTAGGATCATTCATTCCATCAATTATAACCTAGGCAATCTCTGCATTTGAGAGGGTAGGGGTTATCTTTGATCTATGTCTTTGAGAACATCCGTTGGGGCTGGTTGATACTAGCATGGCTAGCCCGGTCCTAACCTAAGAAAATATGTATACATATTCATAACGAAATAAAAATTAAGCTGGAATTAAGAAGGTTATTTTTACTTTAAATAGTTTTTTATTGTTTTATATCAGAAGTATTTTCTAAATCATAGACCGAATCTTACAATTTGATTTCAGTAGATTTTCCATGTTGATTTGATTGTTTTTAGCAATGTTGCAATTAGACTGAATCATTATAACGTTTAATGAATACTACCTCATCGTTATAGTAACAGTAATAACATCTGATGACAACAAGAGGTTTTACTGATACAAAATAATTAAAACAGAATGAAAATTACATTAAAGGTAATAATAATAATAAAAATGAAGACAGTGGAAATCGACCGAAAACATGATAATATCAGAAACAAAATGCTTAAAATAAAACAAAGAGAAAAAATCTCTTCTTAAGCACGTTGAGGAAACACGTCAATATGGGCACCAATTTAAAAACGAATAAATTGCGCGTTAAACTAAAACCAGAATCGGAAAAAAAACGTGTGTATGCATATACTCTTGATAGATGAATGGAAGGTGAGAGAGTGAATATGAGTTGCTTTCGGCGTTATATGAGTGAGGTGGAAGGGAGGAAAGACAAGAGAGGGTGAGGAGGCAGAGGAGAGAATAGATGGCGTCGGAACTGAGGTGAGGAGGAAAGAGTTTTTAGGCGGGTCTACGTAGTTGAATAAGGAGAGAGACTCCCCGGGGAGATACTCCTTTGAGGTGATAAATATAATGCCGTGGATTTTTGAAGTGGATGATGGGGTGGGAAAGAGTTAGGAAGAGTTGAAGAGTAGAGGAGAAGGAGGCGGGAGAGTTGTAAATTTGGCTCTAAGAATATTTTTATTCTTATAAGACAGAGGGATTCTGCGAGGAAAAAATATAAATTAAGATAATAATGGATGCGGTGGAATATAGGAGAGGTGTGGGTTGGAGAGGATGAGTGGAGTTTGAGAGATGTAAGGGAGAGAGGTGGAGGAGAGTGGGAGGAAGCGTGAGATGTGTATGGAATAGTCAGAAAGGGAAGGGAGAAGACAGGAGAGGAGAGAGAGAGAGAGAGTATTGGGAGGGAGGGAGAGTGATGTCGAGTGAGAAGGAGAGAGAGGTAGAGAAGTCAGGAGGAGGAGGTGATTGGATGTGGGAAGGTGCAGGCCATATCCTGGAAATAGCTAACAGGTGGGGCAAAACATGCAAATTCATCGTATAAGTTACGCTTTCAAGGGCGTAAAACATGACGCGAGAGGCGAAAATTCTTCGCTATTTTTCCTCTTTTTTTTTATTAATGCGTCGTCGATGTTTTAAATCTCCCACGCTGGGGGTGGGGAAGGATTAAAGTTTGTTCGCCCCCCCCCCCCCCCCCCCTTGGCGTTGTTAATTCGGAATGAATTTTTTCTTCTAATTCTCAGCGTGTAGGAAAGTAATTTAATTTTTTTCGTATTAAGCGTATCCGAGCATCACGCGATGGTTTCGCAAAGTTTATTCGGATATTACCGCTTCTCCCTCCTGTAAAGCAAACGAGTTGACATTTATAAAAGGAATGGGTGTATAACTCGATGGTTTTATTAGAACGGAGAATTTTTTTTAAAAACACATCTCCCATAAACTAAGCAGAATACCTATAGGAATCGTTTATTTTCGCGTTTTTTTTTCTTTTAAGTTTCGCGGACGCGGATTACTATTTATGTGCCAGTAAATCGAATCGTATTTCCCGTCCTAATTTTTTTTTTTTGTTAGATTTTTCCGAAGATTGTCGACGGTTTTCGCGTGATTTTTCTAAAAGCCGTTTCTATGTAATCTCTCTTGCGGATGATGTTTTTTTATTTCCAAAAATTCTGTTTTATTATCCGCCTCGGGGCGGCGCAAGTAGCGAGTTCCGGGAACGCCCGGAGTTTGCGTCTTCGGAAAAAAAGTATCAGTTACCTCGTTCGGTGGAACGCTTGTTCAACGCACTTTCCGTTTTTCGCCCGTGGCGTCGTAAAACATTCCGCGAGGGGAACGAGCGAAAGAAGTCCCATTCGGAGGAGGTCGAATAAATCTCAAATAAGCCGGCACGACGAGGCGGAGCTAATATATCAAAGTGTTTTGCTTCGTGTTGCTCTTTTGTTTCCCAGCCCCCCTGGCCTCGCCCTCCCCCCCGCTCAGAACGGTCGCGGTGGATAGCCATTATGACGGCGGGCGCCGAGGAGGAGTTTTTAATTTGTCCGCAATAAAATAATTTTTCTTTAATGATTTACGTCCCGTCGAAAACCGTCTCGGATTACCGGAGATCGTTTGCGAACTCGGATTTCGTACGAAATTTTAAATCCTTTATTTTAAAAAATCGTTAAAACCCTTGGCTTCGTGGAGTATTTTTTTTTTAGTGAGTACAGGTACGGAGGAAATTAAGGGAGCGTATTGAATCATTCCCGTCGCTGAACTACTCTTGAAATAAGCGGACCGCGTATTACAGGTCGATTCCTACGTAGTCGGCACCAAATTTCAGCCCAGAAGGTCATAAAGTTGAAGCTTTAAACAAGTTATTTATGACATAGCGCGCTCTTTGGTTGTACATGATTACCCCCAATAGAAATAAACGTTTTTCTCTTGTTAATGTCTTCCGGAATAAATCCAAAGATCATACAAAATGTGAAAAAAACGCGTATTTTTCAAGCAATCAAAGATGCTAAATTTAGTTACTATTGACTCCCACCTATAGCATCGCCAAGTATGATACTCCGCTCCCGAAATTGTATTTTAAGTTGAACGTGTTTATTTCGGGAAGGTTATATATACCTCCTTTCGCATTTATAATTTGGACAGTATTCTCGCAAAAAGGCTGCGATCTCCCTAAACGCTTGAAAATTTGCTTTCCTCGGCTAGACATAAAATGTGAAAACGAGATGCGCATATCGATTACAGCAATAAACTTGTCTATGTTGTTGCACTGGTAAATATTCACCAGCGGCATACCTAATTCTTTATAAAAAATTTCGTTATTTTTTCATGTGTGCCGCCAGCAGCATCCTCCTCCACCCTAATTTCATAATTACGTTTTCCTTTGATCTTGCTTAAATAAATGGAATTTATTATTAGAAGAAGGTTGATCAAAAATGATATTCCACTCAGTCTCCTGTATATTGAAGGAACTACACACAAGTCATACGTTCTTCGGAGATTTAATTTGGAAATCACGTCTCTCGCGTCGTAAACTTCCTTCCTTATATTTTCCTTAGCCTTATGCTTATTTGTTCAGATTTATGAGAAGGCAAAAATTAAATAAATAAAATAAAAACGCCTTCCGTTCCCTTTTTTCGTATCAGACGTGAGAGCCGGAGATAAAAAAAATCCCATAATTCACAAGCAAGCCATTTTCCCGAGTATTAAAATTAAAATGATAAAAGCGAGCGTACCACTTAAGGGAGCAGACGAACCTTGAATGTACGAGGATCTCCGCGTTAATTCCAAAGACACACACACCGCCTTTAAGAGAAGCTTTTGAGCACGGCATAAAAAGATAAAGGCATAAATTCGTGAGAGGATGGGTCTGAAAGGAAGGAGAGTGGAGGGGAGGAAGAGGGAGAGTAGAGGAGAGGAAGAGGGAAAAGTGGAGAGATGGGAGAGAAGTAAAGGGAGAAGTGGGATGAAGATGACAGATGAAGGCGATTAGGCCGCAGGGCGAGAGAATTACAGTAAAGTGGAGCCTTTTTAAAGGGAGGAGGGAGGGAGGGAGGGTTTGTATAGTGAGAGAGAGGGTGGGGAGGAGGTAGGAGACCTTTGAGAGGAAAGCAGAAAGGAGAGGTAAAGAGTAAAGAAAGACGGGGTGTTGTTGAGCGGGTAAGGAAGCGTATCTCATTGGATGCAAATCGACATAAGGCATCTCATTCGCTTCTTTCAACTCAATTCTCCCTCACTGCATTCCGAAAGCATCCCCTCTCTCTAAAACCCATCCCATCCTTAAACCGACGGCGTTAAGAGCGGGAATGCTTGAGAAGAGGGTTTATTTTCTTCCCTTTTTAACGTCATTTCCTTATAAAATCATCCTTACCCCTTTTCCCTCCCTCTGCTACTCGAGTATAGTCTGAAAGGCGTGCCTCTTCACGGCACTCACCACCATCATATTTCTTTCGAGACGATTTCCTTTATTATTTTCTCGTCATTGCTACACTCTCACTCTCTCCTCTCTCTCTCTCCTCTCTCTCTCTCTCCTCTCTCGTCATTAACTCATTCACTTTTCCTCTCCCCACCTTTCTCTGTCTCACAAGAATCTGAACTGTATTCAGCCGCAAGTTCGCGTGCGTTTTCTTTCACCTAGTTCCCACTCACTTTCCATCTCATCTCCTTCTCTGCCTTGGTTATTTTCCCCTTCCCTCATTTTTAGTTTCACCCTTCCTCTCCGGTTGTTTTCATAGAGTATCTCATGATGCATTTCCTTTTGGCGTTCTCAAGGAAGGATTCGCCCAGTCTCTTGGCCCGGCATCCATGTATACTCGTCATACGAAAATCCACCTTCTCTCCATAGCAGTTTTCTGGTAGTATAGGGTATCATATTTTCCTAAACATATTAAATAAATATTTTTTTATTGCCCTTAAAGTTTAGTAACCCTTCTTCGAGCATCTAGCCAGTACTTCTCGGCTAATGCTCGCAAGCTTGTTTTTTTCCTACGATTTCTTTTTCGCATTTCGAAGTTAATTCACTCTTCCCTCGAATATGTTTTCTTCGCATTTTTCTCACTCCGACCTCGTTTTTCGTTTTCTCTCAATTTTTAGTTTATTTTTTTTAGTTTTAATCTTTTTAACTGTGCATGCACGTACTTCTATAACTATTTTACTTAACATTTTGTCCTTTTTAATTCACAGTTGCATTCCAATTATTCTTTGCCAACATCAGAATATATTTGATATTATAAAGTTAATGTCACAATGTCATTTGTAATTTAACGCTACATCTACACAACGTTGGTCTGTCACTTTAAAATTCTTTTTAATTTATATTAGTATTATAATAAATAATTATGATATTATTCGCCTGCTAATATTTTTTAGCAATAGTCCTGAACTTCAGCGTAAACACATTACATTGATTGTTTGCGTTAAATAATCACTGCACGTTTTTTGGGTGCCACATTTTATGTTCAATTTGCCCACGGAACAAAATGGAAAAACTCGAAATTGGGCAAATAGTATAAATGGATATTATAGATTTAATTTACTGTGAATAATAGACTTACATGGGGACAAAGTGGGCCGCCCTTGATTCGGAGGGTATTTTTAAATGCGAAAACGTCATTATCTGCAGCATATGCGTGAAATGAGAAAACATTTCGTTCAAAATCAATACATTTGTGAAACAATTAACAAAAATTATGTGTCCATAAGAGTTATATAAATAAGATTCAGTACTGCTAAAAAATATATATAGTAACTCGGGCATTAAAGAGAATAAACGAACAAAATTAGACGAGAAAATACGGGCGAAGTGCGAAAAATATGTAAGAAAACGTGAGGAAAAAAAGATCTCTTAAGTTAAAGAAAATGTTTTGAAGGATTAATCACATGAAGAGATTTAGTTGAAAAATATACGGGGAGATCAGAAGAGATGGGATTAAAGCTAAGAAAGGAGAGACCGAAAGGAGAAGGGGAATCCAAGAGATAAAAAAGAGGAGTACGCGATAGGAGTAGAGGAGAGAAATAGAGAAGAGAGGAGGGATAAGGGATAAAAGGAAAGGTTTTCGAAGAAAAGAGGGAGGGACGAGGTGGAGGTGGCGTCGTCGGCCGAGGCTCCTCTAGAATTCTGGAAAAGCGTAAGAGAGAGAAGAGAGAGAGCGAGAGGGGTTTGGGGGGGGGGGGGGTATATTCCTTGAAAAGGAGGAGGGGACCTCGTGGACCAACCCCTTTTCCACCCCAATCGACAACCGCGTCACGTCTTCCAGAAAGGGGATGAAAGGGAACGTAGGGAGGAAAAGCATTAGGATGGGAAAGGTAAGAGAGAGAGAGGGAGAGTTGAGAGGCTTTGCTTAAGGTCGGGCAATAAGGATGTCCACCAACACCACGCTCTACTCGCCCGCCCATTCCTCTGAGTTTGAGAGAGAGAGAGAGATTCCTATCTCCCCTCCTCTCTTCTTTTTCTTCCTCTCACAAACACGTATACGCAGGGCAGGGAAAAGGGAATAGAATGCGTGAGCCTTATCCCTCCGTAAAACCTTTAGCGGGACTTCCTCCAAACCTCCTCCTGCCTGCCACCTGCCCATCCCCGAAAAGCCCTCGAGAAACCCCCCCCCCTTCCTTCTACTTTCTACGTATAGATGGCACCGTGGTAGTCTCGAGGGGACAATCCGTGTGCGAGCTAAGGTGTGAGGTATGGGATGTGAGCAGGAAGTGAGGCGAGGGTTAAAGGAAGGGAGAGGAGGGATGGATGGAGAGGACGCGGAGTTGGATGGAGTGTTGGGCAAAGTTCCTGCAGGAGTGGAGGTGAATAAGGTGAGGATTACGGAAGGTAATGAGATATGAGAGTGGGATGGAGAGAGAGAGAGAAGGAGATAGAGATGGAGAGAGAGAATGAGAGAGGAGGGAGGAGAGGGGTCGGGATGATTGAGAAGTAGGAAAGGATTTAGGAGGATGGAAGCAGCTGAGGGATTGAGAAGGCGAGTTAGGCGAGGAAAATAAAATTTTTTCTCGGGGACGAAATGAGATAATACCGGTTTCGATGTGAAAGGGAACGTGGGAAGGTAGATAAAGAGGGGAGACGGGAGAGGTTTAAAGTTTTGGTGGAGAGGCCAGGAATAGGAATGACGCGATTATACTAGGGATATAGCAAAAAGAGAGGACGAAGGAATTCCTCGGATGGAAAAGGTGGCGCGAAAATAAGGGTGTGAATATAATAACAATATGAAATAAACGTGGGAAAATTTGTTGTGTATAGTGGAGCTTCCAATAGGATGGTTCTTGGCGATTTTTGAAGGGTACTACGTCACTTTTTCTGAAACTTAATCATTCGCAGATGTTGGAGTTCCAACTTCTAATTTGATGTAAAAATTGAAGTTTTATTTGTTGTATTTAGGAATTAGATCTCTTTTGCTTTCAGTCAGTGTGCTTCATATTTTTCCTGAATCCAAAACTTGCATTATAAATTAGCAATCCTTTCGCGTTTTTTGCAGCCGCAACCATTTTTGAACTGCCTTTATGTATTTTAAAGTTTGATCAGTTATCTACTTAGGGAAGGTTACTATTGCTATTATCTCCCATTCTTATAAAAATATATATAAAGGACTTTAATGTCCTAACAAACACTTCTGACTAGTCACATGAGTAGTCGTAAAAATTTGTGAATTTTATAAAATAAGAACGATTTTACAATTGTATTTAAAATTTCAAAGCATGCATAGATCATGTAGATCACGAAAAAAATTAAAAACTATCTTTCAGCTGCCTGAATCGTCCTTAAAAATATGAATTCACAACATTCATTGCTTCATTTAAATAAGTACATGTATTAAGTACTTCTGCCCCCTGCTGGAGTAAGAATACTAATCAATGAGAGATAAATCCAGTCATTTCCTTTGAACTCGAAGAAGTTGGATTCGTCTCGCCACAAAGTAAATGGTTATATACTCTCCCTCTGCACATGTGTATATGTATGCGTATGTATGTACATCACACACATACATACAGATGAGGAAAATCAAAGAGCTTCCGCACAACCATGCGCGCTTTATACAGGGTGTCCATAAAGTTCCTATCTATTTTGGTGAAATAATTAAAATTTTATCAATTTTGTTCCAGAAACCCTTAGAATGAATACAGAGGAGCGTGTGTGACAGTAGTAATTTGGCGAATCCAGGGAAAGAAATGCAATGAAGGACAGGTGAAGGACAGGGAGGCTGAGTCTGTGTGAAGCTGCACAAACGGACGTACGTGGCTCCTTCATGATAATTCGGCGTACTGCGTTCACGTTACGCTCTGACATACGCGGTCGTGCATATCTTGCTTCATCATTCACGGATCCCGTTCGTTTAAATTTGTTCACCAATTCACGTATTGTCTTGTCTGTTGGCCCCGCCTTATGAAATCTCCTTCTAAACTTCTCTCTGATTTCATTGCATTTCTTTCCCTGGATTCGCCAAATTACTACTGTCACACGCTCCTCTGTATTCATTCTAAGGAGGAGCAAAATTATTAAAATTTTAACTATTTCACCAAAATAGATAGGAACACCCTGTATTAGAGTTCCAAATAATCCAAAGCGATAGCCACTTTGATGTCGCCACGAAAGAGAAAGGAGACATGAATGATAGACGCCACTGAGTCTCTTTTTTTTTAACTTTATCCTTTTAAATCTTATGATATGTGAATGAAAAAATCGCCTCGTGAAATGAAAGAAGAGAGTACCACGCCTTTAAGCCAAGATAAAATAAGAGTCACCGTTTCAAGGTCCAATTCCATTCATGCGATCGCCTCTCGGAAACGGTAAACATGATTTTTGGCGATTCGTTGTCGAGGTTGAGAGGGGAATAAAAGTAGACAAGGCGAAGAGGCATTGCGGGGGGGCGGAGCCAGAAATGGAGGTCGACCTTTCACAAAAGAAAAGCTCTTTTCTTTTGTCCGTGAAATCGAATGTATGTGCCTATTTATGCACATGTGTTCCAACATTAGCGCAGTTTCATTTTACTTATAACTTCAGGCTCTCCCAATATATAATCTCTTATACGTGGATTCTCGACATTTTAATTGTAAAAAGCAGGAAGTTTATTTTTTCGTTTTAAGCATGCACCGATACTTTTTTGCATACATTAGGAATGATCATTGATGAAAATAAAATCAAGGTCATAGTTATTGCTGGGTGTGTTATAATGAATTAAGAAAGAGAACGGCAAGTAAAGTCAACGCGATTTTAATCATCGTAGAATAGCATCATCAGACTGTCCAATATCACAGCGGTGCCTGCGAGCAATCGGTTGGGACCCCCGGGCGAAGTCCTAAGTGATAAAATGTCTTCTGCCAGTACCCTTGTAACCCTGTTTTCCATTCCGTGCGTCACCAAATTTCTGTCTTCGTTTTAGGATAAAAGCGAAAGCTCTTAGCCACAAAAATATCTTTGAAGTAGAGGGGCGAACAGTAATAATCATGTTGAATCATCCTTAGATGAGGGTAATAATTGAAAATACAGTCTTTATAAGAAAAAGGCAGGTTGGTTCCAGAAATCTTGTTGAAATCAATTTAGTTTAAGATAATGGTGACATTCTTTTTCTGAGAAAGATTTTTTTTTAGTTTGAATTATTGCTTTGCAATCGAGAAAATTGCTTTTCGACCAAACGAGAAGCTTCTTCTCTATTAATAAGTTCTACACATAATATAAAATTCTTAACGCAAAATCTATTTAGCAACATTTAAAAATCTGTTGGAAGAGCTCCGAAATCTTAAATAAAATCCAAGGAATTTTGCTGAACTTTGTGGTAATTGATAGTCATATTAACGAAGAAAAATTACTTGGTTCGAAGGTATTCGAAATCTTATTTTTATACACGATTACTGTTTCAATATAACTTTTATCGGTTGTTCTACCAACTGCATATTCTTCACTTTGTATTGAGCATTTTTCGTGAAGATTTTATCCTAATTAATATTGATGGGATTTGTTGCGATTATTCTATTCTTTTATTGGTTTTTGCATTCGAATCGCTTTTTAAAAAAGTAGCGTCTTACCCGAGTCTTTTCAAACACCAGATATGGAAATAAGGGAAGAATATTTATCCACAATAACAAGAAATTATCCTACAAAAACCTCTTCCATTTAGATTGAAATCATCAGCCCTATTTCACTATACTATCTCTCGAGGCACCAAAATCCGTCTTATCTCGAATGAGCTGCCCTGTAAGGTGCCAATTAATTGCTACTTCATTAAAATAAATAAATGAAAGGCTCTCAGGCGACGGTTCTTAAATTTACGAGCGGTAGTTATGGAGGGATCCACCCGCACGCTATGCGCGTAATAGCGGTCGGTAGTGCGTAAAAGGGTAAGTAATGAACGTAGCGCGAGGCGATGCATGGGTCGGAGAAGGTTGCAACATGGCGAACTGTTGAACCTGGACGATATGCGAGTGCTGTCGCAACCGAGGGAGGGAGAGGAGGAAGGAAAGAAGTGGAAGAAAGTAGAGGTGGGGGTGAGAAAGCAAGAGATAGAGAAGGAGAGAGAGGGGAGGGAGAAATGGGTGAACGGTGAGGAGGAAGAGGAGAGGAAAGGGAAAGGAGAGAGGATGTAGAAGACAGAGAGGGGAGAGACAAAGAAGAAGTGGAAAGTAGAGAGGGTAAGTAGGAGTGGAGAAAGAGGTGTGAGCGATAGGAGATAGGGAGGAAAGGACGTATTGGCAAACACTTTTGCCCTCTCTCTTCTCATTCTGTGGAGGAATTAACGTTACTCGTTGTTTCGCATGCGCCCCAAATTGAGTAAAAAGTGGTTAAGATACCAACATTGTTTATCACCTGACTAATTCATTGCTGCTGTACTTGTTTGAAGCTTTGTAATAAAAATTCAGATCGTGAAATGTACGAATATTTTAAGGTATCTCATCAGAATTATTTATAAATTTATGGTTCATTCGATAGGGAAGTATCGAGCTGTCCTTATAGATAAAATAAAGTCTAAACGGTATATCTCTACAATAGTTTAAAGTTAATAAAACTAGACGTGCAATTTAGCTTAAAATCACCCGTCATCAGTGGTGGTTCAACAATTGCAGATTTTGTCTAATAACCTTTCGCGAAAGTACATTATTACGAAGACCGTTTCGCGGATTATCACCACTGATGACGGATGCTTCGTAGCCGTAATCCACATTGGAGAGGCTTATTATTTAAGTAAATTCTTACGGTTGAAAAAGAGAATCAGTGGAAGAGAGGAGATGTGTAGATCTGGAGGTTAAAGAATTGTCGAAAGGAGAAAGGAAAGTGGAAGAGGGGAAAAGAGAGAGAATGGAGTCAGTAGGGGTGGAGTAGAAGGAGGGAGTGGGAGGAGGCATTAAGCGTGGGTGCCTTTTTGAATTTAAATCCTGCGTGCTTCGGGGGGCGTGCTACTTTAGCGAGCGAGTCTCTCTCTCAGAGTGACGTATGGAGCCACGAGGGGACGCCTGTATCTTCCAAGTACCTTCTGCTCGTACTTCACCCCCTCCTCCTCCCCCTCCCTTCGCTCCCCCTTCTCCTCCTCTTCTCCTCCCTCTCTCCCTCTTTATTTTATCTTTCTCTTTCTCTCGACTCCCTTTCCTTTCTTCTTTATGGCCTCCTTTCCTCACTGAATCATATCTCTCTCTCTCTCTCTCTCTCTCTCTCTCTCTCTCTCTCTCTCTCTCTCTCTCTCTCTCTCTCTCTCCCTCCCTCCCTCCTTCTTCCACTTCCCGCCCACCTAACACGTGTCCAACCAAGGTTTTTTTGTCTCTTTTTTATATTTGCCTCTCTCTCACTCTCGAATGCTGCCAACCCCCAGCGTTTCGATTTTCGGACGCGCAAATTCCTTCCTTGTTAGAATATTATTTTATATCAATAAAGAATTCCTTCTGTTGTGTTTTAACTGGCGATATAGCAGCATTTATTAAATTAATTGGTATGTCGTAGCGAAATCTCTAGAAAAATTCCATGCACAGTTCGACCAATTTAGTTATATGAAGGAATATCAATTCTTTGTTCGTATTTTCGCAATAGTTATATTTCTCTTGATTAATGTTAAACAAATTGCATTGCGCCATTAGCGAACTCAGTTGAAATTATCCGCTGTACAATGAATAAAATATGCTAATGCTAGAATTACAAGTGTCCTGATGCCCACAAGCCGAGCCAAGGGAATGCGAAAGTTTTATATAAAATTATATATGTGTTTTCCATAAACTATTTTGGCAGGCCTGTAACATTTTACATTTCCATCCAATACTGCTAGAGTAGAGTAGTAGGTTCTAACACGTTCTTTTCGTTTCCATTCCTTTTTCCCAAACGGCTTTTTGCTATCGAAGGAACATAGTTTTTCAATTTGAGTTATCTATCTGTTGAGTACGATAATTATTTCTCGAACCGGTTTAATGATTAATCCAAAAAAAAAAATTCTAAATGCTCACCCCTTCAATTTTTCATTGCCTACTTCAAAAGGGGTTACATTTGAGACTGCTTCCTCCTACCCCTATATAACTACCTCATTTCAAATCCCATACACCTTATATCACTGGCTTTATCTACCACTTTCCATCTCCTACACGCCACACCCTGCAGCACATCCAACCCCTCACTCTTTCACCTCTGTCCTCCGCCCCATTTATTTTCTATCATCCAATTCTCTTCCTCTTTCTCTCTCATTTATCTCTCGCCCACGTCTTCTCTCATTATCGATTCCCTTATAAGCGCGTTCCTCGGTTTTTTATATCATTTTTCATCCCTTGATTTTCTTTTGGACTTTCATCGCTATTTTGCCATCCCTCAGATTCTCAACTTGTTCGTCTACGTTTCATTCCAAAGTTTTTCCTACGATTGTTCGGCTATCATTCTATACAACTGCCGACTCATCCTTAGTTTCATAAGTGTTTGTTTTTGCTTCCGAGCCAAACGTTATCTCCTACTCTGCATAACTCAGCTCTTACCCAGTACGCTTTCATCTCCTGGCGAAATCTATTCCTGAAAATCACGAATGTTATTCACTCCCTTCTCGCGCGCACTTCTCTCGAAAATATTCTTATTTCTTGTTTTTCGTTTCTCCTCATAAACGACCTGAGGTACATAGTTTTCTTCCATATCGATCGCTCGTTTGCAATATTTCATTTTCGCAGCCTTTTCTTTCTTTCCTTCCTCGCGTCTTATTTTCGTTTTGTTTATGCTTTAATCCTGCCTGCCTTTCTTTTTTTCTAATATTCCAGTTTTATATATTTTTCTCATTTATCCCTATCTCAAGTTAATGTAGAACAGAATAAAAAACAACTTTTGTAGAATAGGAATGAAATCCTTTGGATACTAGCTTTCAAACAACAGAATCACTGGCTACAATGGGCTTCTTCTCCGGACATGAATCATCTGGTATATTAATCATTTTAAATGATAAATAAAAGTTTATATAACCAATCTATCTTTTTCTTATCTTTTGAGTCTGAGAATAAATTAACACAGTTAAACCATACAATTGTTTCTTTTTGGATACATTTTAAATTGGAAGGTAAGTTTTAAAAAAGAAGGGCAGTTTTAATAATTTTGGCGCGCGAACAAAAAATGGTTTATCATCCCTGGTCGCTCAGCTCGCTTTGACGCTATGTTCGTCTCTGATAAGATCCACATAGTAAAAAGGTTCATCTCTGCGTCAGTACTTCTCCTGTTTTTTTTTCGCTTTCCTTCCCTGCACGTTATCTACGCCTACCGCGCCTTTCCGTTTCCTAATTTTGTCTCATCCAACAGATCTCAACCTTCTTTCCTCCTCTTCCCACTCCTCTCTCTTCCCCTGAGCCTTCCTCCTCCACTCCACTCACTTCCCTTGCTTGTCACATATCTCACGGCCTCCTAAACATTTCATAACTTCTTCTCCCCGCCCATTTTCCATCCATGTCTCTCTCTTTCCCTCTCCCTTCTTTCTTCCTCGCCGTCTCTGGTATCCTCGCTCTCTCCTATCACTATTCGTATTCCCTATCTCCTTTCTTCGCCACTTCTTTCCGTTTTTCTTAATATCCTCTTTCCCTCGAGTAACTATCCATCACTTTGACCATTATAAAAAATGTACTATTATCGCCTCATATTCATTGTTCGTTAGACTGTGTAGTACGTTAGGTTTTCGTTGCCATTTTTTGCAGTATTTGTATCCAATTTTCCCGCTCCCGGCATGTCTCGCAATTCCAACCCCCTTTTAAAGATAATCAATTTTTTTTATTTTAAGTAGACAGAAGTTATATTATTGTGCACTTTTTCTTCATTAATAATCACTCTCAAATTATTTCTTCATTCTATATTAATGCATAGCAGCCGAAATTAATTTTATTTGGTAAATAGTTCTGGGAATCTTTGGTTGTTATATTCATCATATATATAATATTAACATTATATATAATGTTAATATATTTAAAATTCATTAGCGGTTCAATTAAAAAGCTATAAGGATGCTTGTGAAACATCTCTCATTTGTATTCTACGTTTTTATGGAGAAATTGACTCGTTTTTTTTTACTTTTAATGTATATTTCTACAGCAATATCCATTGCAACGCAATCCAAAAATACGTATATTCGTCGAAGTGAACACTATTTAAAATTTATAGTGATATACTTTATAAATCGATATTTAGAAATATGGCAATTGTTGACGAAATTTACTGTACCTCAATTTATTCAGCAATTTCTAATAAAATACTAAGAGCGTTGCATGGAGATCGACAATCAGAATTGAATTTTCAAACTCGTGTTGTGGCTTTAAACTATGAGATATTTATTATAAGAATGAACGATGGGTGAATCACCGCGAAGGACAATTATTTGTACCTAAAATACGCAGCCATTTTATGCCTACAGAATTAACCTTGGTCGTCTTAATTAATATACTAAGTGCTTACGATATAGCATCTAAATTCATTAAGCTCTGTCTCTTAACGTTCAACGAAGTATCTGAGCCATCTTGTTAAGTATATTCTCTGAATCCTCACGTTAATTAAGGGCGTAATATTTAGATAAGTGGAAACATTATAAAATAAGGACTGGTAATAAAGTTTACTGAGCAAAAGAAGTATTTAAATTCTACAAGCGAAAGACGATGTTGATCAGCTAAATGTACGCCTTGAATACTGATGCATTCTCCCACATTTTTCATTACTTCTTCATAAGTTAAAGTGATTTTTCGACGGTAATTAAATTTAAGAGCATGTTTGGATATAATATGAAAACTGTAAAGCGAAATTACCGAAAAAATCATATCTCGGATATTATATTTAACTTTTAATATTCTCTTAAGCATTATTAGAATAACATTTCTTATCATTAGACTGACATTTCCCTTATTATCTTCCGTGCCGGTCACTATCACGGACTACCTTCCTACATCGTCTGCACACAAACCGCAAATCAGAGGCATCTGGTGACAAGAAAGGGAAGGGCGGGAAGGAATCGCTTGGTGAAAAGGAGAAAAGAGGAGGGAGAGGGAGTGACGGTGTGTGGGCTGACCTCTGACATTACGTGAGCTCGAGGGCTTAGCGACCCCTATCCCATATCCCTGGACACTAAATTTGCCCAAACGATTCGACCCCATGCGGCTGACCCGTCCTCCGCCATATTGAAATACGTCAGACACCTTTTCGTCTGGCCTGGTTCGCTTATTTTTTTTACCGCGCGCTCTCGGTCGTTTTTTTCGTCCATCAATTACCTCCGCGATCTCCTGGAAATTATACCGTTGACAGGGAATCGATATTTCAGGTTTAGCTCTCTTCAAAATTTAGCCCGGGTAGATAATAAGTTTTAAGGAGGAGCGAGGAGGTGACGCTTCGCAGGCATCTGAGGAGTTGCAGTTTGTCGAATTAAAAAGGAACGATTCCGCTGTCTGCTGTTGGTTTGAGAGATGAAAATTATTTTAAGAACCTCTAAAATGTCATTTTCTTCGGGTAGTCGAGCGTTAAATTCCTTAAAAGCTATGTGCGATTCGCCGTTTACGAAAGGGTATCGTAAAAATCCGAGGGTGATTGTGATTCTAAAAATATAATCTCTGACAGCTAGTTAAATATCCTTCTGCAAAAATGTTCGTGGTAGGCGTATATTTTTTAGGTACCAAAATATTTATGCGCACTACAGATGCTATAACTGCCATTTTACGGATGTTGTTAGTACGTGAAATATTGAGTGTTGCAAGCAGTCTCGACGGGGGTACAACAATGTAACCTTTCTAAAATGTCAGAATAGAAGTTTACACATTTTTCAACCATGGTATTATAGTTTAAAATTGCCGCAGATGTGGTAATTGGTAATAACCGGCAACAGTGTAAAGTAGGGTCATAATTATGGCCTATTAATCATGTTTGTGAAAAAATGTATGAATAAAAGTGACGGATTACCTCATTGACAAACAATTTGAATTGGGTAACCTACCAGTAGGAGATTGACGGCCGAACATTAGGTTTTGAAGAGGTATGTGTCGAAATATTTAGCTGAAATTGTAGAAATAGTTGAATTGCCAACATCATTAGGAGACACTATCACGACGATAAAATAACTGAGCTTGACGGTAGGGCAGAGCGATAGCGACGCAAGTTTTTTTCCGAGGAAAATCGGAGATTATTACAGGAGAGTCAAACATGCGAGAAAACATTGTTAGGGACATTTTCTTTCGCAGAACCCCATTCCACCCGCCACTTTGGTGATTTGAGCGTAGCATGTAGATGTAGATAACGAATGAAAAAAATGATCAGGACACAAACTAAATGTTTACGGTTCGGATTGACAGCTCTTACTAAAAGCACGCTGGCGTACTGCCGATGCGGAGGACGTTTTTTAAGTCGCGGTCTAAAAGCCATTTTCAATTACGTCACTTTGTATTTCCTTCGAAAAATCACGCCGTTGAAACTTCTTGTACTCGTTCCACGCCTCTGTAATACCCTAAAATTTGCATTTTTTTCTCCCGGTCTACAAATCTCTCTCTTTCCCCATCTCTCAGACTTCTCTTCCAGTTTTTTAAATCATTTTTGACCAAAAATTACGGGTAGTGTCCCGAAATCGGTACTTCGCACTTGAAACACACGGACTAGGTATCTATTCACGTAAATGTTCATAGAATTACTGACGAATTTCAATAAATAGAACTTTTTAAGGGGCAATATAAAATAATTCGAGTCGTAGAATTTAAAGTCAGCGTAACATACTTATTCTTCGAGTCATCAAAAAACCAAGTTATGTCATTTCTATTACATGTTCATAAACCTGGTTACTAATTCATTCGTATGCTCGTTTACTTTTCATTTGCACTCCAGATTTTTTTATCCTCGTTCGCTTACTTATTAAAATTTACTTTAGCCATGGAACGAGCTCGGTAATTCTATACTGAACACATTTATTTATCTATTAACTTGTTATAAATTCATTAACATCAAACGTCTCGAAAAATTAAGTGCGCCGACTTTTACAAAGGCATATATAACGCCCAAGTCCATGCATACGGTAGTACTCGAACCCGGCAACATGAGGATGAGGAGGCATGTACCTCGCCTCTTCAACTACAACGGCTTTTCCCCCCTTCCCCCTCTTCCCTCTCCCCTTCATCCTACCCACCCACTCTCTCCCCTCCTATTAACCAAACCTTTTTAAATCCTTTAACTTCCCACACACGCGCACGCCACCTTCCCCTCGTCTGGCTGCACTTTTTCCTCTCCCCCCTTACGCCCCTTCCTCCTCTTTGTCCGGAACCTTACCACCCGAGAGACCACAAATCGAGCCCCGCCCATGAAAAGCTAGAAACCCTACTCTTTCTGTCGAGTGGCCTTAACGAGGTGAATTTTTTTTCGTATGGTTGGCCAAACAAAACGACAACACCCAAACCGGGAGAGACGCATGCGATGGATTTTCTCTCTCTCTCTCTCAGACCAGAAAGCGGTTTGTTCTTTTCTCAAGAAAACCCGCGCCCCGCCCTCTCGTGAGAGAAAGGACAAATAAAACAAAGAAACATCGGATGGCTCGCTAGCTGCCCTCCCCGTGTGTATTTCATCATGCCCCCGCCTACCTTTCCACCCTCGAGTAAAAGGTTTGACAGGTTCTGTTTACAGGTCGACGGGTGTAATTGGGGTTCCATTACCACGCAAGATGAATTTTCAAAAGAGAGAGAGAAGCTGGATAACAACAACATGCGATAGAGTCTATTCGTAGGAATTCATTCGGAATTACTTCGTGTCGCAAGGATGAAATGGACGTTTTGTTTGACGAGTACATCGCGAGACTTCTGATTGATTGGCGGAGAAAACCATGTTATTAATTTGAAGATTATTCTCGGAGATTTTCCATAACTAATTCAAGTTTTTAGTTGTTTGTGTATATATTTGTTGTCAACAATTTATATGGTTAACTTTGGTTAATATTATAATTGAACGCAAATAAATTATGTTAATAATAGACAAATTTTAACTGCCACTAATATAACAATTTATAAAGGACTTTTGCGATATTGGAACCATCAGGAGTCAATTTGTATGGAAAATTATTAAACATAATGGGGATTTGATGAAATAGGCAGGGTCGGATTAATCGAAGGGCATCCCGGACGGCTCCTGAGGGGGCTCCAAAAAGGATATTTAAAAAATTTTCGGAAAAATACTAAAATGAGGAATTATTGACTTTCTCATAGGACTACATCATATATTTTGATATTCGCTAGTGCCAATTTTTTGCAGCATCGTAATAGTTTAAAAGAAGAAAAACTTCCTAATACCATACAGGATCATAACAGGAGACTGTAACCCGCGAGAGAAGTTATTAGGTAGGCTTTGGTGCGCTGCACCCCTTGTCACCCACCAGTCTTTGCAGGGTATTATGTAGATGTACCTAGGATATGAATTGGCACAGACTCTCGTCCTGGGTTCCCAAATGTTAAATTGCGACACTGGAATGAGGTATAAGTTAAGTATTGAAAAGGTTGGGTTAGTTGCATGAAATAATCAAAGATTAAAGGATCGTTTCATTTTACAAAAAAGACCATGTATTTTTCTGCGCTGAGGAAAAGGTGCACCATCAATTCTCTTGTTTGAAAAACCTTTTCGCAGATAATGCAGATCGAGCAAGGTCGCATACATCTTATCTATTAATGTAAATTGAATCGGATGTTTTAGACGTATGCGTGTTCCAGGGAAAGCTTTCAACCTCTCTGTAACCAGCCTCAAAACGATTCCTATCTGTATTTTGTTTGAAAAGTATTCGCACATAGACGAAACATGTAACAACACTTGGTTCTTGGCGTTTGCTTCCGATAATAATCGTGATTCACATTATCGCCCGGAGAAACACGTTGTGAAAACCGACGCTTAAATCGTGTCTAGCGTTTATCAATATTTATTCAATTCTCTTGTCTGCAACAAAGAACAAATTTTGAATTCAAAGTGGAATTTTAATTTTTCGGTTTTAAGCTTACGTAAACTTTAAAATGCCGTCGTTCTGAGAAATATGCTAGCAAAATCTTTCTTAGTTCAAAACAATAAAGAATAAATTTTTAATTAATAAAAATACATTAAAAATAAGGTATCCCATTCTTTTGATTATATCTTCTAATGAACGAACTGCCTCATGTATACAGAAGTCAAGGAGATGGTGATATTTATCTTTTTTATCAAACAATTTCTCTAAATGTCTGCTTCACGAATTTCGTTGAAATTTAGCTTTATTTACTGCCATAATTCCCCAGCCCTGATTTTTAGAGTTTAATAGTAGGAAATGTTTAATCCCGGCGAAATCCTAACAACATTTTTTCTTGCAAAAGATGGCGGCAAAAAGTACTGAGGTAGAAATTCTAGGAAAGAAGAAAACCTGAGGAAGAGAAACATGGATTACCATTCGGGAATTTATATAGTCCGATTTCAAAGTGCGCTGCAAAACGGTTTTAAATGCTTATTTTTTCCTAAATATTTGGAGATTAGGAAAGATCGAAAGCGCTTCTCTTCAATTGAATAAAATTTTGCTATTAGATCCCACTTAAATACTAGTTTTGGCAGTATAGTACCTGTTTATAATTACCACACGTGAATGTGAAATAATGTATTCTGTCTCCGCTCATATTGACATTTTTATTGAATATAGCACTTGTTTAGCGTTTCCAATTATTTTTCCAATTTTATGTTGACATTTTTAACGTGCATAATGTGTTTGATATAGCTCTAAATATTTTCGATGAAACTAACGTTTAAAAAGTGAATTTAGTGATAATAATACGTAGTGTGCCTATTCGAAATATCAGATACAATTCTCAAATGTGTCGTGAATAGGTACTGTAATACTGCTTCTGTTCAGTCATGGCATAACACTCGCACCCAATGTTTGTATATAAATTCTACGAATAGTGTGAAGATTATGCCAGTATATCAAATTAGAAGATGTAAATGACTTACTCGCTCAATCACGGCTGACATATCACCGTAAATTAAACAAGTGAAAATGCGATTTCTCAAAGCTATGATAAAATCAAATTAAATCGTCGAAGTTTTAAGATAGTAACATATCTGACTCATGTCTCTATACGTTCAGGATTGCCACCTTACCCGAAAGAAAAATATGAATTTCGACCCGATCTCCTGACAAATACTCTTTCGGCATGCGTTCATTACTCCGACTTGATATTTTTAATTAATGGCCAAGAATTGAGCTCTCTAAATCAAGTAGTAGAGTTTTTATTCGACTATTTTTTCATTTTTCTTAAACTGACTATTCCAACGACGGAATTGAAAAAAGATCTATTCTCAGGCACGAAGTCGCAATAATCTTCGCCATCACGACTGCCACGCACTAAACATGAATCAGATCAATCTTGTGCGTACAAAGGAAGATCCCTTATCTTCATTTACCCATTTTA